>CM046882.1:561982978-563182978 GCA_025667525.1 Glebionis coronaria
TACCACAATCTTCACCGTCGCGAAATAAATGGGTTTAGGGTAAGTATATGTCACCATGAAATCCATTTTAGATGTGAAAATCCGTTTTGCTCCCCCTTAACATACTCCACGATATCCGAAAACATTTCGCACATGTCGGGATGAACCATCACGTTAAGTCAAACCATTTTTGAATAATCATGTCCCATATTAAATCACATTTTCTTCCCATATTAAAAATATTAACCCAATCGATGTTTTTAATATCAATTGATTTAGTGAAGTTTTAACAAAGTTTTGGGAAGAAAAATGCAAGTCCGTTTTATCTTCATGATACCAAATGTTGAGATATGATACCAATTAGTAAAATGATCACAGATTCATCATATTAGAATAAATTGACAAGGTTGGACCTGATTGAGGAGAACATCATATGATAAGATCAAATGGTTCTTGTCGGTAAATGTTGGTCGCCTCGTCACGTCTGAAGTCATCTCTTGACACCACATGTACGATTGATATTGTTGTCTTGACACCAATTTGTGAACTTGGCACGTTCGGCATCAAAGATTCTGAATGCTTGACAATTGCTCCCCCTCAATTGTTGACCCGTGTTCTATTGAAAGAGTTGTAGTCGTCGTTTGAGTAGTCGCATCATCGATTATGTAGATACCAATTGTAGAGTGCTACGGTTGTAGAGATGATAACTTCATAAAAACAAGATTTCTCTTGTTTTAACAAATAAATGCACTAATGCGTACATATATCCGTGTTAGATTGTGTTATAACGTAAACACAATCCCTTACATGGTTTTAAAGTAAACCATGCCCGAGAAAATTAATTCTTGTTGTGAGCCAAAACTTTCATAAGAAATACTTGACTTTAATATGAAAAGCGCGGGTTGCAGTCAGAAATAATTACAAGCCATTTAGGCATGTTTTATGAAATATTTACAAATTTTGTACAAACTCTATTTATGGCGCCGTGTCAATATTAATCAACATTTCTAAGGCCGTAAATATTATCGTACCAAAAGACATGCCTTTAAAAAATAAAGTAAAAATATTTTTGTATTTTTCCTAATTTTTCAATTTTTATGGTTTTATATGGTTTTATATTTTGTATTTTGCTTTTGTGGATAAAAAATATGAACAATATATACAGATGATCACTAAGGATACGTAGAATAGTTTACCACCACTATTTTTTCACTTCATTTGCCAATTCCTTTAGAGTCTCTGGCGAGAAAGTTCTCAATCCTAGCTTGTTGGCCAAAAATTCCATCCGAGCGTGATCTAAAGCATTCGTGAAAATATCCGCCAATTGATACTCAGATCGGACAAAGTAAAGCTCTATCAATCAATTTTCCACTTGCTCCTTGATAAAGTGGTAGCGAATGTCAATATGCTTCGACCGGGAGGATTGAACGTTGTTGCAGCATAAGGCAATTGCACTTTTGTTGTCGCAGTACATCGCAATTTTGTTGAAACCTAGACCATAGTCGGTTAATTGCGATCTCATCCAAAGAATTTGAGCACAACAACCGGACATAGCTATGTATTCTGCCTCCGTACTTGAAATTGCAGCACTTTTCTGCCTTTTTGATTCCCAACTGATTAGTCGATCTCCTAGTAGTTGCAAAGTTCTACTTGTGCTACGCCGTATATCTTGACAACCCGCGTGATCCGCATCTGCATATGCCATAAGTGAAATCGAAGAGTCCTTCGAATACCAAAGTCCCCGATTAATGGTTCCTTTAAGATACCGTAAGATCCGTTTAACAGTTGCTAAGTGTAACTCAGTAAGCCTAGTTTGATATCGAGCACACATACATATGGGAAATTAAAGATCAGGTCGACTGGCTGTGATATACAGAAGGGCACCGATCATTCCTCGATAAAGTGTCGGATCAACGGCAATCTCATGTGGATCTGCATCTAGCTTAGTTTGTTCCACCATTGGAGTATCCACGGGGTCGCAAGATTCCATCTTATGTTTCTTAAGCGATTCAAGGGCATACTTGGATTGATTTATAAAAATGCCTCTGGGACTCTGAGATATCTGAAGTCCTAAGAAAAATGATACCTTGCCCATCATTGACATCTTAAACTTGGAAGACATGAGTGTCCCAAACTCATCCGATAAGGTTTGGGTCGAGGCAGCAAATATAATATCATCAACATATATTTGTTCCATAATCATATCTTTACCTCGTTTCTGAATGAACAACGTGGGATCCACCTTGCCTTTAGCGAAGTCTTGTGTAATGAGGAATTGTGACAATAGATCATACCACGCGCGTGGAGCTTGCTTCAACCCATAGAGAGCCTTCTAAAGATTGTACACGTGATTAGGATATTTAGAGTTCACAAAACCATTCGGCTTTTGAACATAGACCTCTTCCTTGATTTCACCATTGAGAAATGTCGTCTTCATATCCATCTGATAGACGATCATATTCATGTAGGCTGCATAAGCGAGGAATAGTCTAATAGCTTCCAAACGGGCAACAGGTGCAAAGGATTCCATAAAGTCGATGTCTACTAATTGCTTGTATCCACGAGCTACTAGTCGAGCTTTGTTCTTCAATATTCTTCCTAACTCGTCGAGTTTCACCTTGTAAACCCATTTCAAAGTGAGTAACTGCACTTGGTCCGGGCATGAGACAAGTTCCCAAACTTCAAGACATACAAATTCATTAAGTTCTTCTTGCATGGCTTCTATCCAACAAGATTGGGTAAATGCTTGTTGCCACGTATTAGGTTCAACTTCACTGAGAAAAGCATCAAAATGACAAAACATTGCACTTTCTTGTAACTGACTTCGTGTGGATACCGGACGATTAGGGTCACCAATAATAGAATCTATAGGATGATCCTTTGTCCACTTGCTGTCATGTTCACGAATCCGTGGATTGGAGTACACCGTAGTAGGAGCTTCCTCTAAGGTGGACGACCCGACTTGGTTAGGGTCGGGAATTGGTACACAAAAGAATGGAAGTTCACGCATTTGAGCGAATTCCAAATCGTGATCATCATCATCCTCTTCATCATCAATAGGCATGACATGGGTAGTTGATTCGGGTGTTGGTTGAGAATTACTTGTTGAAGGTATATCTTGACCAATTGTAGGTGCATACGTATCTGATTGTGATTCGGTTACTAGAGCGACACTTCGTTGACCGGGGCTATTACTTCAGGTTCTGGAGAAACAATACTTGGATGGGTAAAGAATTCATCAAAGAACGGTTGAAACAACGTATCCCATTCATTCCTAGAAGGTGGTGTAAATGATGATGAAGTAGGGTTGTTTGGGACAAGACTAGAGCTAATGTTACTGGGTTCCATTTCATGAAGTGCGGGTTCAGAGCTGCTTTGCTCAGAAGCCATTGCCATCATCTCATCAAAACCAACATTCATAGTTTTGAGGCTCTTACGAGAATTACGATTGTAGATTCGGTATGCCTTCTTTGTGGGTGCATAACCAATGAAAATACCAATATCAGCATATGGTTGAAGTTTTCCCAAATTGTCATTATCATTATTTAGATATCAAAGAGAACCAAATACATGAAGATATGATAAATCTGGTACTTTTCCATGTAGAAGCTCATAAGGTGTTTTACCATGGCGTTTACGAATTAGTGACCGGTTTTGGGTGAAAACTGCTGTAGATACTGCTTCTGCCCATAAAAACAATGGAGCCTTTGCGTAAATTAACATCGTTCGAGCAGCTTCCATAAGTGTGCGATTTCGCCTTTCAATGACACCGTTTAGTTGTGGAGTGCGAGCAGCGGATGTTTGATGAGATATACCAATTTTTTCATAATAATTACGCAAGATTTGATTCACAAATTCAGTTCCATTATCTGTACGAATGCGTCGGACAGTAGTGTTGAGACGCACTTGAATCATCTTGAGAAATCCGATGATGAATTTAGGTGCCTCATTTTTTGTTGTAAGAAATTTCACCCATGTAAACCGAGAGTAATCATCGACAATGACGAGGATGTACTTTTTACCACTAAGACTTTCAACACGCATTGGCCCACAAAGATCCATATGCAACAAATAAAGTTTCTCTTGGTTGGTGTCTTCGGTCTTGGGTTTGTATGATTTCTTAGTGCTCTTTCCCATTGTACACATGGAACACAAATGGTCCTTGTGAAATATAAGTTTAGGAAGACCACGAACAAGTTCGTTTTCGGCAAATGATTAATAGCGTCAAAGTTAAGATGAGATAACCGTCGATGCCATGACCATGACTTAGTCTTCGATGATTTGGAGAGAAGACATATGGGAGAAGCGGACATCATATCTTGTAGAGACAAAGTGTACAAGTTGTTCCCTCGAGTACCTTTCAATAAATCAACCCCTTCCAAATTACCAATGAAGCAGGTATGCTCACGAAAAGCGACTTCAAGTTTTGAATCACAAAATTGTCCCACAGAAAATAAGTTGTGACCGAGACCTTCCACATAATACACTCTTGAAATTATAACATTCCCAATATGATATTCACCGTAACCCATTATTTTTGCAATATGATCATTTCCAAATCGAGCCGTTTCAAGAAACTTGCTGACAAGATTTCTGAGCTGAGAATGATCTTCGGTCATATACTTGGAGCAACCAGAGTCCAAATACCAGAGAACAATTTAGACCACCTGTTTTCAGCAACAACAGTAGACAATGCATTGGAAACTATTGGTTCCGGATTGTTAGCAGATACAGATATAATATTTTCAGAATTGCTAACATTTGTGTTATCCTTAGATTTCCTGCGTTTTCTAATGTGAGTTTTACCACTAACAGGTTTTATTGTTCCAACTTTATGAGGTTTTGGAGTATTAGCGGGCACCACAGTGGAAGTAGACCTAATTAAAGGGCACTTGTTTCCTACAGTAGTGTAGGTGTTCCTAGTTAAAAGACACGCTTGTATTTTGGTAGCCTTGGTACTCCTAGTTAAAGGGCACGCTTTCTTCACTTTAGTGGGAGTGATCCTAGTTAAAGGGCACACATTTCCTACTATAGTGAAAGTTCTACCAGTGGGGAGCCACATCCAACCAACTTGGGTTAGAACGCTGCACAACCGCAGACGACTAGAAAACATACACTCATTGCAATTCCAACATTTCAAATTAGAATTCACAGTAGGTTGAGAACGCTGCACAACCGCAGAGCCTTTAGGTTTAGATACATGATTCTTTTTATTCAAAACAGAAATAACATTCCTAGGATGGGCTTCTACTTTCTTCTTCACTTGACTACTAGATGGGGGCAAGATCCTATCATTCTTCTTGTTTCCTTAAAGCTTAGATCTTTGAGCCTTAGTAGTGGTGCTTACTCCTATAGAGGGTAACACAGGAATATTAGAAGCTGGTTTTGATTTTGCCTTATCTTTAGTGACCAATGTTTGAGATGGTTTAGTCCTAGGGACCCTGTTAAATGGTGTGACGACGACGAGGTTCTTTTTTATAGCACTAGAGGACGATGCCGAGACAGTGGTCGCGTTATCCACAATATTCTTACCTTTTAGGGTACGAAGTGTTTCCTTTAACTCAACCAAAGCCAGATTTTTATCACAATTTTTTCCCTCAAATCAGATATTTCCACCGACTTTTGAAATTCAATCGTTCAATCAATGATTGATTATGTGTAGTGGTATTAGCACATGTGGGCTTTACTGAATCGAAGAGTTGTTTATTTTTCTGTTTTAAGTTATCAACTTTGGACAAAATCTTGGAAACTCGATTATCTAGATCAAGTTTAAAATTCTCAGCGGCCTCAAGTACGTTCACACAGTTAATCTCCTTAGATTTCTCTAGGTCTATCGGCAACGATTTATTAACCTTGTCACTTGGCTGACGCTGTTTTGATTGTAAATTCAATCGAAAATTCTTTTGAAAATTTGCATCATCTATATTAACACCTTCGAACGACGTTTCAAAAAGCTCTTGAATAAATTATTTTTTGCATTCAAGCGAAATACAATGTTTTGAATCTCATCAAAACGTTTTGAAAGCGAAGTATAAAAATCTTGAAGCTTTAAAAATTCAGCGTCAGATTTGTGACCAGTACTATCTACCTCATTATCCACAGATTCAACATTATGCACAATAGAATCATTATCAACTCTATTATTCACATAGACGGAAACAATATTATGCGACATCACTTGCTTCAGAAGCTGATCATTTTAGCGTGAAATTCGTTCTATTTCAAGTAAACTGTTTTCATAAGCATCATCCATTTCATTGAAAACACGTCTAACTTCTTCTATTTCCAAAAGCAAATCTTGATCAATATTGCTAAGACAAGCTTTAATATTGTTTACAAATGGAACAATTTCTTCTCGAAACACAGCTCTAGTGTGCTCAAAATTCCATTCACCTTCCGTTATGGCCGAAGCCGTCATGCGTTCCGTAATGACCTTGTCAAAATCAGAAAAGTGTTGGTGCACCGCATTTAAGCTATTTGACACCATACTTACCGATGAAATTAACTTAGTTAAATCCTTTTTGACAAGTGTAGGAGACGTACTAGGAAGGTTTTCCTTTGACAAACTTTGGGGCACAAAAGCTGATAATTGAGCTAATTCCTTTTGTAAGCGAATACGGGTCTTTTTAGTAAATTGATCTTCATTATGCTTATCATAATCAAGCTTATGGAATTTTGAAAGCATTTTAGATAGAGTTTCTTCCACACGTAACATTGTCTCCTCAGTACTACGAACATAAGGTGCTTCTTTCGATTTGCCAATTAGGGTCACATCATAAAGACAAGGAATGTATTCCCGAGCTTGTTTTGCATAACCGGGATTAGGTGGTAAATCTTGAATACGCTTAAGTTTAATCTCTTTTAACGATTTAGTTAAAAGATGAACCTTTTCTGTGGAAGCGTATTGTTTTAAAAGCTGTTGTTCCTTGAATTTAAGAAGTTTGGTAGCATTAATTTCCGATTCAAACTTTTTAGACTCGATAGTTTCAAAATCTATTTTAAGTTTCTGAAAATTATTTACAACCGACTCTTTTTCTTTTAATTCATTGGAAAGATTATCTTTTAAGGATTCTATTTCTTTTAAGTGTTCAATCTTTTCAAAACGAAATTGGTCAAATTCAGAATACGTTATTTTTTCTGCTTGAGGGACCATTTCAAAAGTTTTGACTTTTTCCTTATACAGCGCAAGCTCAGCGGTTAGGTTGGCATTCATATCTATGGTTTGTCGAACAGCCACATTCATGTTATCAATAATATGTTTAGGCACCATTACCAAATCGTGTTGATCATAAGATTCCATACCCGTCGTAGCATTTGGTTGCGGTTCACTCAAATGTGTTGGATTGGATACCACAACATTTGAGTTACTAGTTCCCGAATGCTGTTTGAGGTTGTCATTTTCATGCTCAACTTGATGTGGATTATCATGAACAATATTAGAAGTGGTTGGTACCTCACTGACGACATCAGAACCGTAGTGAGAGAGATTAGAAACGAAAGCAGCTTGTGCTGAGTGAATGTCATCACAATCTGAATCATATGCGTCAAGATGATCTGCTTGATATGCTGCATTAGAAGTAGAGACGACTGCAATGCCTTCATTATCTGCTATCCCTGGGTCTGCAAGAAGATCTAATTCCTCTGAATCTAAAATCTTTCTTTTAGATTGAGCATCGACCAAATACATCTTCTTACGAAACCACGTGGCATCCCTTCTCCTCTTCGGCTGAGTGCATTCCCTAGCCATATGACCTTGTCCTCGACAATTGTATCAAGTCACAACCATTTGAGGACCAATAGTACTTCCATTTCCATTAGCTTGAGAATTGACAGCTTGAGCATTCACGGTCCTTGTAGAAGGTCCATATGAATTTTACCTTCCCTGAATGGATTGCACCGTCACTTGACCATCTTGAATAGTGGCTGTTGTCGAGGATTTGAAGAAGTGCGAAGCTGATTGTTCGTTGGTGGAAAAGCTCTAGTTGCAACAAGTTTTGACAAGTAGGCAGTGAGATGGTTTAAGACATCAGTAGGTGTATCATTTGGAGTAAAAACCGGTGCCTCAATCGGTGGAAGTTCATTAGAGTAGAAGGCTTGTGCTTGTGGTGCTTCAATTGGAAAATATCCTTGCTAAGCAGTATAGCCCATTGGAGAAGTGATAGCTTGTGATGGTGATGCCTGATGTGCTGGTTGTTGTGGATAAGGCTGTTGAAGAACACTTTGTTGAAATACTTGCTGTGGCATCATTAGTGGTTGATAAGATGGTTGCTTTAGTTGCTGATATGTGTGTTGTTGTGGCTGCTGCAAGTATGATGGTTGTTGATAATTATAAGCCATGTTTTGTTGGGGAGTCATTTGTTGAGTAGCATACATGGCAAGTGGATCATGAACTTGAGGTGTAGACAACCGAGCCTCAATCACGTGGCATTCGTGTTGTTGAAGAAAAGCTTTAAGTTGATCCACGTTGGTTTGATGCAAATCCTTAGCCAATTTAACAGCTGTCACGTACTTGCTCCATTCAGAAGGAAGAGTGTTCAAATACTTGGTGTTTAATTGAAACGTAGGAATTTCCAGGCCATAGATGTTAAGCTCATCGTACTTGCTCCATTCAGAAGGAAGAGTGTTCAAATACTTGGTGTTTAATTGAAACGTAGGAATTGCCAGGCCATAGATGTTAAGCTCATTCATCAAAAGAGTGAATCTCAAATAGTAATCATTGAGAGTCTCCACGGGGACATAGGTAATATTATCAAATATATCATATAGCTTACACTCTCGTTCTTGTTTATTTAACGAGGTGCCTTGCATTAGAACACGAATTCTATCCCATAACTCTTTGGAAACTTTAGGTTTACTGACGAGTTTGTAGACATCTGGAGGAAGGGCTTGGAGAATGATGTTTGTAGCTTGTTTATCACACTCAAGGTTGCAGAAATCGCTAGGCGCTAGTGAGGCGGTCGACGACCTTCGAGGCGGAATTCATCTAGGCGGATTGGAATTTTATGCATATAAATATTACAAATAGTATGTATTACATAAAAAATACTTCTAATTTCAAATAATTGAAGTTCTTTCAAAATAGATAAATAAAACATAACAATTTAAGTGCTTAAAACTTCAAACATGAACATATAATTCAATTAGTTCCAATTTCATACGAAAACCCCATTACTTTATGTATAAAATATTACAAATAATATGTATTACATAAAAAATACTTCTAATTTCAAATAATTGAAGTTCTTTCAAAATAGATAAATAAAACATAACAATTTAAGTGCTTAAAACTTCAAACATGAACATATAATTCATTTATTTCCAATTTCATACAAAAACCCATTACTTTATGTTTATAATCATTCGTTTATCTCTTATTTTAAGATGTTACGTTAAAATAAATATGGGCACTATATATTAGAAAGAAAACCCTTAAATTTTTGTAAAATAATATTTACTTTTTGTTGACTTTCTTGACTTTTTGACCGCCTAGCTCCTAGGCGCTACCTAGGCGGAGTATGACTGCCTAGCGCCTAGGTGCCGCCTAGGCGGCCACCTAGCCCTTGTTTTACAACATTGATCACACTTGTCTTGAATCTTAGCATCTCCAGTTAGTTCACCCATTGTGCGAGGACGAGTAACAGTACCTTCCTTCACTGTACCATATACCAATGGTCCATTGAGCACCGATGCCGAAATGAGATGTCTGTTCTCTTTGTTCAACATATAAAGTGAAAGGATTGATCCACACGACTATATCAATAAATAAAGATGATGTAGAACAAGATTAAAACTAAGAATGGAAGATTAGATTAGATGAACAAGAAAGAGAAAGATACAAGAAGTGTGTTCCTAGTGAGAGAAACTAAGGAGAGTTTCTCTCTCTAAAACAAGAAGGAAGGAAAAGTATTATGAGAGACACACACACAAATGAGGGAGGATGGGCCTTTTATACTAAGGCTTACAAGGTTAGGAGGCCTTCCTCATTTGTGTGTTCGGGACTAATTCCCGTTACATACATAACAATAACATAGAACTCTCGACTCCGTTGAATAGCATTTTCCACGAGCTTCGCAACGGTATATTATATGACCATCACTTTAAATACTTCTAACAATCTCCCCCTAAGGGGTGGTCATATAATATGTGACTTCACTTCTTTGACCATCACTTTAAATACTTCTAACAATCTCCCCCTAAGTGGTGGTCATGTATTATGTGACTTCACTTCTTTTTTGTTGCAGACTTTGAAGCTCGTTGTCTTGAGAGTTCTTTCATCGTTCCTTTCATGACTTGTGATCTTGGATCTTTGATCTTTGCCTTGACTTGATCTTGAAACTTTGCCAACTTGTGTTCTTGTGTCTTTCCCCACATACTCGAACTTTGTGTTTTTTTGAAAGCTTGGTAACAATCTCCCTTGATTATCAGAGTAACGGAAGTCTTTGTCTTTAGATGTTCTTGAGCTTTCTTCATTTACTTGAGTATGTGGTCTTGAATCACGACTCCGTTTGCATTCCTCCGGTTTCCCGTTATACAGTACGAATACTGTACGTGTGATTAGGTAAGTTCAAAGAACTTCCTTGACAGGGTTTCTGGCTGTGGTAGCCGTTCTCAATACTCGAATATATCGAAAGATAATTCAAAGTAAGGAGTGAATCATGCAGTTCCATTCTGCTGATTAAGTCGTCAATTCACTTTCCTGGAACAAGTCTGAATCAATTAAGAATCAAACCATCGTTGCTTTCCACTTGACACAAGTTTGATTCATATAGAATCTCACAAGTTACCTACCGCAGTGCTGTTTGATGATGACACTGGAAGGATTTCCATTCGTCACTGTAAATACTGAGGAGTATTACTCTGAATGTTCTGGCAAGATCATAAAGATATTGCGTCGAGGCCTGGAACGAGTTTGAATCAAGAAAGAGTCAAACCACTGTTGCTTTCCAGTTAACATATGTTCAATTCAAGTGAATCTTACATATGACCTACCGCAGTGCTGTTTGATGTTAACACTGGAAGGATTTCCATTCATCACTGTGAATACTAGAGAGTATCACTCTGAATGTTCTGGCAATATCACAAGGATAGAGCGTAGGACTCTGTAACCTATCTCTTGTGTTCTGATGATGAACAACAATTGATATATGGAATAAGTGTCCTAATGAGATTTTCTGATGAATCTCGTTGGCTCTAGACTCTATAAGTGCACGTTTATTTGGTGATCGAAGGCTGGAGCAGACTGCCACCTATTCAATATCTACTATCTCGGAGTGAGAAAGTCGATAGAAATGAGTTGAACTCCGTGACAATAAAACAAACTTCTTTTGAGAGAAGCTTGAGTAGGCTGGGATGGGTTGTGCATTGCATCACTGGGTCCATGATGCTTTGTCTTCAATACCAGAAATCATCAACATGATTCTGATAGTAGATGTATTGACCCGGTTTCTGCCTAAGTTGTATGGAGGGCTTCTTTCTTTACACCCTTTATCCTTACATTTCTTTTTCATTCTTCAACCCCTTCAATGCTTACCAAGACGTCATAACTAGCACCTTGTTGTGATTGTTCCAGTGCTAGCTTAAGTCATTAGTCGGCATTTTTCCCGTACACTCAACTACTCCATCTTTCCTAAGGACTTCTAAGTTCTAATGGATTGTCCCTGGGAAGATCCCTCCGGTTCTGGTTGGATCATAGGACGAATACCTAACCACCTTTTGACACCAATACCATCGTGAATTTATGTGTTGAAGGGTATAGATATCGTAACCAGAAAAATCATTTGAAAATGCAGTCAAGGTGTTGATGAAATCAATGTTTACACCTTGAAAGTTTTCTATATCACCAAAAATGCTCCCCCTACATATGTGCATCATAAAAGGAGAGATTTTTGCACATATTAGGAAGAGAAAGCACTTATATCAAAGATCTTATTCAAGATAACACATTTTAATCACTATTCTCCCCCTCAAAAATTGCATGAAATTGAAATTTTTGTGAAACTAGTGATGAAACATGGAGAGAATAATGTGTCATGAAACTTTGGAACAAATGTTTATAAAAACATTATACTCCCCCTCGAAAAGAGATTGTATTTAAATAGGGGAGTATATGAGCACATTGTTTTGAAATACTTTGAAAAATTGTGCTCAAAAGTCCGAGAAAAATTGTGTTCATGAGCTTAAAACTTTGAATGTTTTGATAAAAGCTCATGACCGAGAAACGCGAATTTCTCGTTGTTGAGGATAAGTCAACGACTTTCCTTTCTTTTGGGGACCGGGTTACAGTCTGACATGTGACTATAAGCCATTATGTTGAGCTCAAAACTTTGAATGTTTTGTGACAAGCTCAACCCGAGATAGATTTCTCTACCCGTTATTAGGATAAGTTATCTTTAAAGATACACTCGCCTTTATTTGAAGTTCGAGTTACAGTCTGACATTTAACTGTAAGTCGTTTACATGAGCTTAAAACATGGAATGTTTTTATCGGAAGCTCATGACCGAGAAAAATGAATTTCTCGTTGTTAAGGATAAGTTATCATCCGTGATCAACTTTCCTTTATTTGAGGCACGAGTCACAATCTGAGGTAATTGCAAATCATATGAAGAAAGGGGAAATGACATGTTTTAAAAAACATTTGAACTTTCATTCGAGCTTTATGTACACACCCGTGTCGTTATTGAGCGACATTTCTAGGCACGTCCATATTATCGAAACTGAAAGACATGTCGAGAAGAATATTTTTGGTATTTTTGAAAGATTTTTTCGTTTTTTGTTTTGTTTTTATAGGTTTTATATTTTTGTATTTTGATTTTCAATATTTTTTAAAATAATCCAAAATAGACCTTTGTACAGCAGAAGAGGGTGATGTTGAATGTACAGAATTGGAACCCTTTGAAGAAATGGATTCAGAATCCGTTGAAGTACCTGCAATGACAGAAGAAGAATTTGCACAAATACTAGTGTTAGGAGTAACAAAAGCATTTTCTATATTCAAGACACTCGCATTAGTGCTGGAGCAGGTGTCATCACTCTTCTTGATGGGAATCCACTTAAGACCGACTTTCTTAAAGATCCTACCCGTGGGTTTCCACTGAAGACTAGATCTAGGATTAGTGTTCTCTTGCACAGCGGAAGACTTCTTTGGAGAGAAACTAGGTCCTGCATTGATCCGCCTTGAGGATTTATTGTCATTGCTTTTCTTTGTGACGGGTGGGAGTCTCCTTGTTATCTTATGGGATTCTGCATTCTTTCTCTGTGTGAAAGCACGAGAGTTTACCTTGTTGATCCCAAACTTAGATCGATTAAGCTTTGTGTATACGAGATTAGATCAAGTACTACACGTAGAGAAACCTTTGCTTATGAATAAAGTAACTAAGTGTTATGCGGAATTAACACTTAATATAAAACACAAAGATGTTAAACAAACTTTCACTTGTATTAGAATGATCGAACTTGATTACAATGAAAGAGGTTTAACTTGTGAAAACTTATGAAAACTGGTAATTAACTTTAACCTAAAAGATCTTCTTTTATAGATTAAGAAGTCTTGTACAATAAGCTACGAATCAACTATTCTAGGTAAAGATAATAATAGAAAATACAATGTCGAGCTTATCTTTACCATACACATATAAAGAAACAAATAAACAAAAAGATTCGTATGAAGATATATTCCATCAGTGTCAATCTTCAAGGCTGTCAGCGTTGACTTCTTCAAGTGTCAATGCTTGGCTGTCAGCGTCCAATGTCATCCTATCAGCGCTTGACTTCTTCTTATCAGCGTCTAGTGAACTGACCCATAATTTATTCCCAACAATCCTCCCCTAAACTTGATATCTATTCCAATGATCAAGTTTCTGAATAAAAACTTAAGGCTTAGGAGGAATCTTGCAAAAACTTCTTATGTTGGTGATAAACATATCTAATCAAGTCTTTGGCCACATCACTAGTATAATCAATCTCCAAGGGTGTCTCCTTCATCTTCTCCAATACTTCTTTGGACAAGAAATAGTCAGCATCCACAAGTAGATACTCTGAAAACTTTGTAGAGCTCAAATGAAAAACACCACAAGTAGAATAAAGCCTCCAATGAAGATTACTGAGATCATCTTCAAGATCCTTCCATATGGCAGGATCTGCTTCCCTTGGACCACACAAAGTCAAAAATGTGTTCCATAGTCTTATTCCATTTGCTGAAGTAGGTGCTTCAGCTGTATACTTGGCCTCTATTAATCTCCATAGATGCACCAAGTCTTCTCTGTCTATGCTTGCAAAGATAGAAATAATTGAAGTGAAAGTATGTACCTCCTTTCCAAATCTGCCAATCTTCCAAAATCCACACTCATCTTCATCAAAACTTATGATTGGATTTCTGTCATCTAGAGGTACTACATTAACCAAATCTGAAGCTTCCAATGGAGAAAGCTTGAGATGCTTCCTTATGACAGTTTCAGTCGGATAATACACATCCATATCTTTAGGAAATTGGAGAGGATCTCCTTTCTTCACTGGTCTTTGAGCAATCCTCATCTCCTTTTGAATCTGCATTTCCTCAGCAAGCTCTTGTTTCCTTTCTTCTGAAAGAAACTGGTAGACATTATTTTCTTGCACATTCCTCCAAATAGGATGTGCCCTATACTCTAGCTTCTCAAAAGATAAAGCCAGCAACTTCTTGTATGTCCATCTAGGTTGATGGCATCTAAGTAACTTGTAGTATAACTGCCTTCTATCTCTTTTAAGCCAAGTCTTGACCTCTTGTGCATTAAACCTCAAAATCACCTTTATATCATCTTGTACCCTGAGAAGAACTTCCAACCCCCAAATTTGATCTGATAAGCTCATTCCTGGGTTGTCCATTACTTTGTCTTCCCAAGCATGGTACATTCTGGTGATTTCAGGAAGGTCCCAATCAATCTGATTCTTCAAATCACTCAATCTTTCCTTTGCTAACTCATCCCCATATTCAAGTCTTTTTGGATCTTCAATAATTTGAACACTTGAATCTGAGCTATCTCCTTCTTTTTCATCACCACTCTCTTCCTCACTCTCAGAAGTGGCAACAAATGGTGATCTACCACTCCTCTTCAAATCTCTTTCCAAAAGTTGTGCAGCCAACTGTTCATCAAATGCAATTTGTGCTGCATCTTTCTTTGGAACATCTTCTTCAACCAAAATTCCTTTACCTTTGTCATTTGGATCAATAATAGGTAAAGTAGAAGAAGAAACCTGTGTGGACACATCTTTGATGATTGTTGATGACTGGAATACATCAACACCACCTGCAACTTTGTCAGCGTTCAAGTTACCTTTATCAGCACCCCGATTACCTTTGTCAGCGCTGGATGTGTCAGCGTTCAAACCTGTATCAGCGCCCATTGTTTCTGTGAAAGATCCTTCCAAGTTTAATGGTGTCACCTTGGATGTATCAATAACAAGATGCTGCTTCAGACTTGTAAGAGCTTCAGCAATACCTAAAGATTCACTAAATTGTGAACTCTTCTCACTGGCTGTATGAATCAGCTCATCCTCTTCATCCTCCCCTTTGGAAGATTCCTCCATCCTACTCCTGCTACTTGGATTCTCCAAAACAGTTACCCGCTCCCTCAATACTTGGAGTTCACGGCCCTGTTTGTTGACAATTTGTACAAGGCTGACATTTTGCTTTTGCAAGCTAATGACAGCAGCCGTCAATTCAGTCAATGTCATAGGTTCCAATCTGCCCTCAGCTAGAATGGGGATTTGACCTCCCAAAATAGAATCATAGGGCGTGGATGAGGTCTTAATGATGTTGGGACTGTCTTGACCAGCATCTAAGCTTGTGTCAATAGCCCCAGCCTCATCCATGGCACCAACCACACTTGTGGAGGTGGTTCTCTCTGCTACAAGGCTAGGACCACTAGAGGAGAACACTCCAGTAGTCCTTTGGCGTTTATTTAACCTAGATTGTAATGGGGTGGAAGATGAGGTAGATTGTGTGGGTGTTGGTTGGTTAAGGGGTGTTTGGGATTGTTCAGGGATGTCATCAGCGTTGGGATTGGCTGTGTCAGCGCCAACATTTTGAGTGTCAGTGTTGGGTTGGTCAATGTCCATGTGGTCTGGTGAAGGTAATGGTTCATGAATAGGCTCAAGTTGGGGTGCAGGGTCTGGTTGTGGTTGAGCAGCCTGAATTACTTCAAGCATGGCTTGGGTGAGAGGTATGGATCTGTTTGTGGAGCTCATCTTGTCAAAAATGGTTTTCTTTTGTTTAGGGATCTCATAAAAAGTGTCATGATCCCTAGTACAATATTCTTGTAAATCAAAGACCATTTGCAAAAATCTTGGGTAAGCCAAAGTCATTTTACTTCCCTTATTTTTACACATCCCTTCAAAAATCATTTTTGAAAAATTATACTTAAGCCCACGTGTTATACAAACCAAAGCACTTGCAATTGACCTGTTTATTTCATTAAAAGAAGTACATTTTGGACTTAAACATTGGAGAAGGACATGTATCAAATATTTCCAATCCGAGGGAAATTCCTGCTTATGATATTTATTTAAAGTTTTACCAGCAGGAATAGGATAACCCAATTCCCTAAGACCTTGTTCTATTGTTGCAATGGCAAGGGTAGTCACACCATCAGCGTCATCAAGACGCAAAGCTTGGCGAACCAAGGCTTCAGTGACCACCCATGTTCTTCCATGAACAGTAGATGTTAATGTGGTCACTCCATTAGCTGTTGTGGAACTAACATTGTTCCAAAACTGTCTAATGTGTGCGACAGGGACTAATGGTGTATGAGAAAGCGCATACCTTAATGAGGATGCATTTAAAAATGCCACCATTTGTGAATACTGAGGGAACAAGTCATTATCAGCAGTCAAGTAAGCTACCATATTATGTTGGCTCTTGAACTCCAATGTCAGATTGGTTGAGTTGAACTTTGGTGCCATGTTTAAAGCTGTTTAGGTTATGTGATATGGGAAAAATCTAGGAGAAAAAAAATGTTAGACAAGAAAATATGAATACCCAGAATAAAAAGATTAGCCAAATTTATAGGAGAGATGCATGAGTTTGATTGGTCAAAAATGAGGCAGTTATATTCAAAGAGTAATGATGAAAATATTGAATCAAATATAACTTATCTCATGCATTAATTAAAAGTAACAACTCCCCAAAATTACGGCCAAAGATTAGTCAAAAAATAACAACTGGGTAGGACCCACTCGGTCAAAAATAGCCCATCAGCGCCCAACGGCTATATTTTCTTGTCAGAGTTTGCCTAAAGCCTTGTCAGCGTCACGATTGGACGTAACAGCGTTTGGAGAAAAACTTGTCAGCGTCTAAAAAATAAAAAATATTTAAAAAGAAAAAGACCTTAACAAAGTAATTTATCCTAAGGGAAATATCTTACAAGTTGATAATAATTACTGGGCGGCAAGCACTGTCCATTTATGCACACTTGCTTAAGCAAGATAGACACAAATGTCCTCTAGTGTCCCTTGCTAACCAAAATACTTACCAACAAAGTTATTTCATAAAATTCTTTGTAACTCCCAGGTAAACCCATAACAAAACTATTCCCAAGTCTCCCATCAGACCACAACCAATTCTAGGCCAAAAATGTCTTGGCAGCATGCATAGTTTTTCAACTTTGCATGCTACAGTGCCTCATGGTTTAGTAAAACTAACCCATACTCACCTGTGGACACAATCTAGAATTGTGATGAGAGTATTATAAGAATACCCAAAAGACCTAAAGGTTCCTTAAACCTCCCCTTAAACTATGATACATGAGTTTCTCAAAATATATATGAACATTAAAAATTTATGTCAAGATAGGAATATAAATATTCCAACCATCATCCATAAACAAAAACATGTCCAAATAGCTCTTCAAAGATCCATAAGCAACTCTGTATCCAATGGCATAAAGCTACCACCACCTACACATTTAGATTGAAAACCACAAAACTAACATTTGTTGCTGACAGCGTCCCGACAACACTTATCAGCGTTGAAGGAACTCTTGTCAGCGTTAGACAATAATATCTCTAACAACGGCAAAATAACACTTATCAGCGTTACATTTACCTTTGTCAGTGTTAGAAAAATAAAGTGGAAAAATCTAAATCATCACAAAGACCAATAACAATGCATTATCCTGTACATACTTTTACAAAAAGGTTCCAAAACACATATTAAGTGAGGTTAACCATTCCAATATTTGTTACCAAATATTGAAATCTTCCAGCATCAAAAGGTTTAGTTAATAAATCAGCCACATTATCTTCTGTGGCTACCCTATCTGGTTGTATTAAACCTTTCTCAAAGCAATCTCTTATAAAATGATGCCTAATTTCTATGTGTTTGGTTTTAGAATGATGTACAGGATTTTTAATAATGCATAAAGTACTGTTATTGTCTACAAAAATCTTGGTATGCATGAAATTATACCCATAATCCAACAGCTGGTTCTGAATCCATAAGACTTGTCCACAACATGCTGCTGCAGCCACATATTCTGCTTCAGTTGTAGAATTAGCCACCACTGTTTGTTTCTTGCATTGCCAAGATATCAGTCTACTCCCAAGAAATTGACATCCACCAGTTGTGGATTTCCTATCAAACTTGTCACCACCATAGTCACTGTCTGAATATGCAATAAGCTCCAATGGAGAATCTTTTGGATACCATAAGCCAAGATCTGGATAGCATCTTAGGTACCTAAAAATCCTTTTCACAGCAAAAAGGTGACATTCTTTGGGAGTTACTTGATGACGTGCACAAGCACACACAGCAAACATGATGTCAGGTCTTGAGGCTGTAAGATACATCAATGAACCAATCATTGATCTATAGTGCCTAACATCCACATCCTTTCCAGCTCCAATTTTTCCCCAAGGGTGTTCCCTATCCATAGGAGTGGAAGCATCCTTTTCATATGGAGAAAAACCATATTTCTTCAAGATTTCAGCTACATACTTGTCTTGGGAGATGAAGATACCATCTTCTTTCTGCTGAACTTGTAACCCTAGAAAGAAGTTCATCTCACCCATTGCACTCATCTTGAACTTATCTGTCATAAGCTTGGAAAAGTCTTCACTCATCTTTGGATTTGTGGATCCAAAAATGATATCATCAACATAGACCTGGACAAGTAAGACATCCTTACCTTTCTTCTTTGTGAACAATGTCTGATCTATGGTGCCCCTTTTAAAGCCATTTTCCACCAAGTAAGTGGACAATGTACCATACCATGCTCTTGGGGCCTGATGAAGTCCATACATAGCTTTCTTTACTCTATAAACCTTGTCTGGATTCTCAGGATCTTCAAAACCAGGAGGTTGCATGACATATACCTCCTCAACAATTGTTCCATAGAGGAAAGCACTCTTCACATCCATTTGATAAACAGTAAAATTCATACAAGAGGCATAAGCTAGAAAAATTCTTATAGCTTCAATTCTTGCAACTGGAGCAAAAACTTCTTCATAATCTATACCTTCCTCTTGTGTATATCCTTGAGCTACCAAACGTGCCTTGTTTCTGACCACAATACCCCTTTCATCTTTCTTGTTCCTTAGAACCCATCTTGTCCCAATTGGTCTCACATATCTAGGACAATCAACCAGCTCCCAAACATCCTGTATAGCAAATTGGTGAAGCTCATCCTGCATTGATTCCACCCAACTAGGTTCTTTGAGAGCATCAAAAATCTTCTTGGGTTCTTCTTGTGACAGAAAACATGCAAACAAACATGCTTGTACAAGAGGGGTATCAACCTTCTTGTGTATATTGGCAATAAATCCACCAAGATTTTGATGGGATCTTCTTGTCTGAACTGGAGCCATAACATCACCAATGATCTGAGATGAGGGGTGATCCTTTGCTGTGGAAGTAAGAACTCCTCCTTCAAAAAGTCTGGTGTCCTCAACTTCACGCTCCATGTTGCCAATATCTTCTTCGTTAGACTCTCTTTGATCAACAAGAATCTCTTCATGGACATTGGAAGGTCCACCTTGTTCAAAATGGGAAGAGAAAAGATGTGCAAAGGTGTCATCAAAGTCTGAACCTTGTTTGTCAGCGCTTGGGCTAACAGCGCTTGAACTGTTGTTGTCAGCGTCTGAGCCATCAGCGTCTGAATTGGTCTTGTCAGCGCTTGATTTCCCTTTGTCAGCGCCTGAAGAACCATGCATGTTTGTATTTGGTGGTATTTGGACACCACCATTATCTTTTCTAGCAGCAGCAGCAACAGCATAATACTCATCTGTCCATATAGGAAGTGTAACATATTCTTGTGTGGGAGATGATTCAACTGCTGGTGGTCCATCCTTCTTAGCAACCTGTATACCTGAAACATTACCAATTCTCTTTTCCAAAACACTTGAAGTTATCTTCACAATGTCTGGATCAGTAACAGGCATATAATTTAAAGCTCTAGATAAAGGTTCCAAGTCAAACAACCAATTTGGACCACTTTCAGGATCACTAGGTTTACTCTCTAAAAACCTAACATGTACCTTTTCAAGTATACGTTTTTCCTTTTTATGTAAACCCTATATCCTTTGCTCTGCACTGAATAACCCATGAAGTAGCCTTCATCACCTTTTGAATCAAATTTACCTAGGGCTTCACTAGTTTCGAAAACAACTACATGACAACCAAAAGGCTTGAGAAAGCCAATATTTGGCTTCCTTCCCCAAAGTAACTCATAAGGTGTCTTATTATGTATTTTGTTGACCAATGCCCTATTTTGAACATAACAAGCTGTGTTAACAGCTTCAGCCCAAAAGGCTATAGGAAAGTGGGCATCAGCCAACATGGTTCTGGCTGCTTCAATAAGGGTTCTGTTCTTCCTTTCAGCAACCCCATTTTGCTGTGGGGTTCTAGCTATGCTAAACTGCCTAGTAATCCCTTTCTTGGTACAAAAATCATCTAACAACTGATTTCTAAACTCACCCCCATTGTCACTTCTAATAATTTTGACCTCATTACCATTCTTCTTCTCAATCTGGGTAATGAAA
Organism: Glebionis coronaria; assembly: GCA_025667525.1. Lineage (NCBI taxonomy): Eukaryota > Viridiplantae > Streptophyta > Magnoliopsida > Asterales > Asteraceae > Glebionis > Glebionis coronaria. The sequence goes on from CM046882.1 coordinate 562,003,965, forward strand.
ATTAATCAGACTTTGGGCAGTTTCACTTTTCTTGGCTAAAAAGAAAGTCCATGTAAACCTGGAAAAATCATCAGTGATGACAAAACAATATGATTTACCCTTTAAACTTTCTATATTAGTTGGACCAAAGAGGTCCATATGCAATAAGTGAAGTGGTTTAGAACTAGAGTGCACCTGTTTAGACCTGAATGAGACCTTGTGCTGCTTGCCCTTAAGACATGCAACACAAGAGTGGTCATTGTGGAAAGCCTTTTCAGGCAAACCATCAACTAAACCAAGCCTCACAAGTCTATTGATATTCTTAAAGTTTATGTGCCCTAATCTCCTGTGCCAAAGATTACTTTCATCTACTGAGGCTTTAGCATAAAAACATGACATCATTTTATTATTCATCCTAATTCCATTAAGATTCACATTATATATGTCTTTATGCCTTGGTGTTCTAAATTCTATGTATTTCTCCTCAGGGAGCTTGTAATCTTTGCTTAACACCAACCACTCAGTATCAGTGAAAAGAACCTTATTTTTGTTATCACACACTTGTGATACACTAAACAAATTATAATCCAGTTCTTTTACCAGGAAGACATTCTCAAAACGTAGATTATTGGTAATAAGGGTTCCTTTTCCTGTGATGGTGCCATAGCCCCCTCCAAAGTATACCTTATCACCATCTTGAATAGGAGTGAAGTTTGTCAGATAGTCTTCCTTTCCTGTCATGTGCCTTGAGCATCCACTATCCCAATATCCATAATCATTGATCTTCTTCTGAATGCCCTGCACATAAAGAAAACACATTAGTTTTCTTTGGGAACCCAAGCCTTGGAAGACTTGGATTCATCTGGTTGTTCAACAAGAACAGACTTGGTTCTCATAACAACCCCATTTTCATCCCTTTTTGAATGAAATTCCCAGTTAACCCCAATTGGTGTTGACATGGCCTTTGAAATATAATGAAACCTGTTGCATGTCATAGAAAGACCAGTAGAATTAGGGTTTTGGTCTTGTTTTGGTCTCCATGTTAAGCTAGTAGAAGCTTTAGACCTATTTCCCTGTGGTTGCAAATACCTAGGTTTGGCAGTGTGTCTGTCAGCGCTGAAATTATTCTTGTCAGCGCCCCGATTGTCTTTATCAGCGTTGAACCTAGGGTTTGCTACAGGAACCCATTGCCTATTGGACCATGTGTTTGACTTTTGAAAAGGTCTTAGGCCTTGTGTGTTAGACCCTCTAGAAAAGAATGGGGCTGGTCTAACAACTTGCGAACTTTTGTTCACAAAGGTATTGGGTCTGACAGTGTTTGACCTATGTTGACTTTTGTCAGCGCTGAAATGGTTCCTATCAGCGTTGACATTGGAAGCGTTGACACATTTGTATGCCAAATGTGAAAAGCTACCACATGAGTAACAAGCTTTTCTAGACATAGTCTTAGGTCTAGAAGCAAAGAAGCCTGTTCCATGGTTACTAACTTGGCTTTTTGGTGACCTAGTATTTCTATACATCTCTGCATACTTAACACTAGGTTTTCTAACAGTTTGTGGGCCAAGGTCAACAGCTTTGCCAGTGGTTGGGTGTGTGATTTTAATAGGTGTAGGATCATGGCTCTTAATTGGTGTGGGCTCATTTGGACTTTCACACAACAACCCTCCCTTAACAAACAAAGTGTGGTTAGCTTTCTTCCACTCATCTAGGTCAGTCAGTTTTTATTTGTATTCTTCAACTGGGGAAGTCACTCTAGGTGGAGGAATGAATTCCTTCTCTTGGAGTTCTGGCAAGCCAGTCCAAGATAAGTCCTTTGATTGGACACCATAGAAATCCCCAGCTGGTGGTGGAACACCAGTATAATCTTTCATCCCAATCCCACTCATGTCCTTAGAGTCTCTTTGTTTACTAACACACTCTCCTAGGGATTGTGTGGCCTTATCAAACCTCTGAATTTTAAGACTCACATTATCTTTATTTTTGTTAGCCTCTTCTAACTGAGCTATCAAGTCAAGATTAACCCTGTTTGTGATATCTTGAATATCTTTACTTTGATGTAACTCATGTTTTAAGATATTTATTTGATCCTTTAAATCAAACTCCATTTTCTTATACTCAGCTACTGTCTTTTCTGTTTGGGTAAGAGCAATTTGATAATTAGATACTTTGCATCTTTCAGTACTTGCCTCATCTAATAATTTTACTATCTCTTGATTTAGTTTTTCAGTATTTAAACGACAACCCTTAGAACAGAAAGCATCATCATATACCTCATTGTCTGATGAAGAGGAGGAGTGTGCCATGAGAGCATATTCAACATGCTCTTCTTTAACTTCAGCAACCAAAGCTCTGTCCTCTTCCTCATCCTTAGCCAAAAAGTTCCAGCTCCAGTCCCATCCTCCAACACCATCAATTTGTTGAACAGTAACCATGGCCTTGGGATCTTGGCTCTTAACCATTTGGCTTGAAGGCTTACCAGCATCAGATCTTCTTGGAGATCTACATTCCCTCATAAAGTGCCCCATCCTATGACAATTGTAACACTCAACTTTGGATTTGTCAAATCCAGCAACATCCTTAGCATTAAAGGTCATCTTCTTCTTGAACCTTTTATTAAACCTGTTTGCTCTTAAGCTTACAAGAGCCATAGTCCACTTGATGTCCATCTCTTCCAATTGCTCATCACTTATCTGCTCAAGATCTTCATATGTAATCCTTGAATCACTGGGCAAAGAAGCAATGAATGCACACACAGTATCTAGATCTAAACCAGCAGGTTTAATTCTATCAGTGCCAAAGTTGTGTGTGTCAGCGCTTGAGTATAAAGCGTTGACAGGATATGATCCAGCGCTGACAGACTGTGATCCAGCGTTGACACATTGAGATCCAGTGACTGGATGTCCATAGGAGTTCATGGAATCAAATTGGCCTTCACTTTGTGAGAAGAAGGCCATGTTGCTACTGGAAGATTTATTATCACTCTCCAAAAGCCATTCATTCTCCAACAGTCTTAGTTTGTTGAAGATGTCATCAAACCTGGAGGTCTTGTGAGTGTTATTGACAAGAATGGATCTTGTCTCAATCTTCCATACATCACCAAGGCTTTTGAGAAAAGTAGCATTCAAGTCAGGGTCATCAATCTGTGTTTCCATGAAGGAAAGTTGACTTGTGATGTCAAGCAGACTACTTCTCACACTGCTGAGATTCTCATTGGGTTGAGCCTTAAAGACAGCATACTCATGCATGAGTTGCTTCTTCTTTTCTTCTTTTGTGTCAGCATTGCCACCATGTGCTACTTCAAGAGCTTCCCAAAGCTCTTTTGCAGACTCAAAGCGTTTGTACTTGTGCTGATTCTCATGACCTAGGGCGTGTTTCATGATGTTCAAGATTTTCATGTCCACCCTTTTCTTGGCTACATCATCAGCAGATACAGCTCTTCCATCTTCAGGCTTTTCCTTCTTATCAGCTTCAGGACAATTAGGAAGAGCTATCCTTGCGGCAATAGCATTAGCAATCTTTTGAGCTTTGTTGAATGTGTTCCCATATTCAACAATCTCCCAAAGAGTGTAGTCATGGATGGCTATATATTGCTCAAAATTAGACTTCCAAAGCTCGAAGTTCCTGGCATCAAACATGGGAATTTTGATACTAGGATTTGTGGAGTTGTTTTGTAGCAAAGCAGAAGGCTGATTTGTGCCAGACATGATGTTTTTAGGGTTTTGAGAGATTTAGGGTTTTTAGGGTTTGGTGTTTTAGGGTTCTTGCGTTACTTAAAGATCAAAAGTTTCTCAACAAGCTCTGATACCACTTGTTGATCCCAAACTTAGATCGATTAAGCTTTGTGTATACGAGATTAGATCAAGTACTACACGTAGAGAAACCTTTGCTTATGAATAAAGTAACTAAGTGTTATGCGGAATTAACACTTAATCTAAAACACAAAGATGTTAAACAAACTTTCACTTGTATTAGAATGATCGAACTTGATTACAATGAAAGAGGTTTAACTTGTGAAAACTTATGAAAACTGATAATTAACTTTAACCTAAAAGATCTTCTTTTATAGATTAAGAAGTCTTGTACAATAAGCTACGAATCAACTATTCTAGGTAAAGATAATAATAGAAAATACAATGTCGAGCTTATCTTTACCATACACATATAAAGAAACAAATAAACAAAAAGATTCGTATGAAGATATATTCCATCAGTGTCAATCTTCAAGGCTGTCAGCGTTGACTTCTTCAAGTGTCAACGCTTGGCTGTCAGCGTCCAATGTCATCCCATCAGCGCTTGACTTCTTCTTATCAGCGTCTAGTGAACTGACCCATAATTTATTCCCAACATACCTCATAGAGGTATTGCAGAATGCAATGAGCATGATTTCCATGGTGAATGCCCTTTTTGCACGTGGGGCATATAGTGAGTTTGGGATTCTCGAAAGGTCTTGTGTACCTAGGGTTTGCTGACCGTTCAGGCACTATGTTCGAAACACGGCTACCTATTGGTGATTGCCAATTCCTAGGTTGTTGGGAAGGGGTCCTAGGTTTTGGTTGATTACCATTAGGTGTGTGTTGAACTCTAGCGGTTGTTGGTTTACTAGGTTTTGAATACACATGGTTTACTTTCTGAATGTTCCCTTTTTGCTTACCATCCCCTAGGTTTTTGGTTTGACCAACGTCATTTGAACCATTAGATTCCTTTGTGGGTGTAAGAGTCACACACTTGGGAGTACTCTTAGGAGTAGTGCAAGGTACATTCACAGAGTTGTGTTTAGCAAGAGTGGGTTTTCTAAATGGAGGAACATAGGGTGAGATGGCTGGTTTTGGTACAGTCGATGACACATCGGTATTAGGAGGTAACCTAGAAACATTAGAAGGCGGTTTTCCTAAGATAGATGGCTTTGGTACTTTGTACGCATTGGGTTGTCTAAAAACTGATTTTACAACCTTAGCTTCCACAGTTTTCCCACCCATCTTTCCAACAAGTTTCTGCAACTCAGCAATCGCGATGTCTTTGTCTTGCAACTGAGCTTTCAGATCAGAAATATCCTTACTCTTTTCATTCAATTCACGAAATGATTCAGAGAGTTTTACTTGTAAATTATTGTCATCAGGAACTTTTCCAACTTTGGTTTGCAAAGCAAGTTCAAGAGAATGACAATGTTTCTGAAGAAAATCATATCGGTGTTGAAGAATCGTGAACTCTTTTTGATTAACATTTGTTGAAGGCTCACTGTCGCGACATTCACCTCCTAATTGAGCGCGTAGCTGTTCGATTGTTTGTTGCAGTTCATTGTAAGCTTTATCATACGAGAGTTTGTCATCCTTACATTCATCACATTTTTTGACATATTTATTCCAAAGATCGGTGAATTCGTTGTCCTTTTTGATGACATAAGACTCCATTTTCTCTTTCGTACGATCAAGCTCATTTTGGAGGGTTTCATTGTCTGACACAGAGATGTTTACCGCAACGGGGTTACTATCAACACAATCACCACTGTCACTTGCTTTCGAGAGACATGCAAGGTCGCTTTCCAAAACTTTAATTTTATCAATAGATTCATCAGCCTCCTTCGCCAAAGATTTGAAGTCTTCAACAAATTTGGCTAGTTCTTTTAGAAAAGCGTTCTCAAGATTGCCTATCCTCGCATCAACTTGATTAATAATCGGATTGATTTCTATATGAAGCACTTTTTGTAACTCGACATGAACGGGTGATGTAAAGTTTCCTCCAGTCATTTTGGCGTTAACAACCCGTTTGAGAATGACAAAATTATCTTTGAGCTCGTTTAGATACCTACGTGTGATACTCGGTTTCGGAGGGTCATCAGACAATTCCGCACTAGGTAGCAAAAGCATTTCAGAACTCGTTTTAGACCGAACAAAAACAGTTGGAGGATTAACTTTCGGATAATAAACAGGTGTCACTTCTTTGTTAAGCTTTTGCATTTTTAAACGAGTCTCTACAGCAAGTTCGGTAGTTTCCTCAGAATCATGCACAGTAGGAGGATCATGCTCATCAGACAAGAGCACACTACCATTATATAAGGTTTCATTTGTGGCCCGAACTTGCTTAAGGTATCCTGGATTAGGAGGAAGGGGACAACCTAAGGCCAATTTGTATCGAGTGTAGTTTATCTCATTCACTTTTGGTGCGAGCATATTTATTGTTTGCATAGTTTGGCCACGTTTTACCAAAAGGTTGTCTAATTCCCTAATCCTATCCTGAGCTTTGCAAAAATCCTCAAGAAGCCCATCTTCTCGAATTTTGAAATCATGTTTCAGCTTTTTTCGTTCTTCTTTTAACTCCAAAATGGTAGATTTTTCAGTTGAAAGCTGTTTATTAAGAGATGTGATTTCATCATTTAATTCGCTTATCTTTTTAGCACTACTCAAATGTAAGGCATTTAATTTCTTAGTGGTGCATTTTTCTTGATACACCGATGTAGCATGAGCTTGTTCAAGTTCCTTGATTTTAGCATGATGAATCTCAAAACTTTTCTCCCGTTCCTTATATCCCGCAAGCTCAGTGGTCAATTTGGCATTAGTTTCTCTGAACTTATTATTAACCACATTCGCATGAGAAACATCCGTGGCAAGCTTATCAAATAATGATTTATAATACACATGCGTCTCGTCAGGAAGGGTTGTAGGTTGCGCTACTTGATCCCCACTAAGGTCCATACTGGGTGCATTAGAAATAATATTGCTATTATTCGTTTGAACCCCGTGTGTCTCAGTGGAAGGCTCAAGTGACTCAGTATACTCTTCCTCCTGATTAGACATATTATATAACTCATTAGCATTGAGACGTGGGTGTACCTCAGAGGAACCGTCTGAATCATACACAGGAGCTCTGTCAAGTTGAACTACCGATGTGGATGATTGCCGCGAATTAGCCATCAAGATGGAGTCGGGAGTCACCTATTCTGCCTCATCATATGCTGCTGCAGATGCCATGAGATCAAACTCTTCAGCTAGAAGTGGAATTCCTGCTTCTTCCTTTTGTGCTATAAGAAGCTGAGAATGGAGATGGGCAACATTCCTCTTCTTTCTTACTTGTCTATCACGATGCTCAAAACCCGCAGCATCACTATCTTGTTGATAACTCATAGTAGAAGTCGTGTGAAAAATAGGATCTCAATTCGTAGAAAGCGTGAGTTGTAGTGTCAACAAAATCAAACTTTGCCAAAATTTTCCAGCCCGACAAAAAAATTCCTCAGTCCGACAAAACGGTAAGCCGAAAAAAAATTTGAATCTCTAAGTTTTGAAATCGAGTTAGAAATAGCCAATAACTAGTAGGGAAAAAGTTTGAAAAAAAATGAAATTTTTAATGAAAAATAAAACCTAAAAAATTTGAAATTTGGCCTAAAAAATTGAATTTTGGTCCGAAAATTTGAATTTTTTGTCGAAATTTTTTCCGCATAGCCACAATTTGAAATTGAAGCTTAAATGGCCTAAAAATGGTCTAGGAAAAATTAAATTTTACTATGGTTTTCCCGCCAAAAAACTCTTATTTTTTTTTTATTTTTTTTTTGATCTTCGTGTAAACTATGTTCCGAGACTAGTCTAGATAGTGGCTAAGTCTAAAAATTACTCAAACAGAATTTCCATCGGAATGTTGATCGGAATGATCCATCGGAATGTCCCTCTATCGGAATGTGTAGATCGGAATCCTAGATCGGAATGTGTAGATCGAAATCCTAGATCGGAATGTGTAGATCGGAATCCTAGATCGGAATGTGTAGATCGAAATCCTAGATCGGAATGTGCTTCTATCGGAATATGTTCAGATCGGAATGTGGCTAAAATCAATTTGGCAGAGTAACGTCTCAAAGTTCCTTAAAAACCGTCGGAATCCCAGATCGCAAAGAACGATCGGAATGTCCAGATCGGAATAAGGTATCAAAATCTTTAGATCGCAAAGTAGAACCTAGAGGTTATTGCGATCTGGCCACACTCCCTTTGTACTTTCTGATGGTGAAACTTGCAAGAATTTCGGAAAGATGAAAAAACAAGAAATTTCTCAACTTTTGATCCAAGAGACTTGTGTTTAAGCCAAAACCAAGATGCCCAAATCACTACTACACGATTAAGGAAGGTATACGACTTGAAGAACACCAACGAGCTATCCACGAATCCCTTGGCGAATGATACCACTTGAAAGGATTGATCCACACGACTATATCAATAAATAAAGATGATGTAGAACAAGATTAAAACTAAGAATGGAAGATTAGATTAGATGAACAAGAAAGAGAAAGATACAAGAAGTGTGTTCCTAGTGAGAGAAAGTAAGGAGAGTTTCTCTCTCTAAAACAAGAAGGAAGGAAAAGTATTATGAGAGACACACACACAAATGAGGGAGGATGGGCCTTTTATACTAAGGCTTACAAGGTTAGGAGGCCTTCCTCATTTGTGTGTTCGGGACTAATTCCCGTTACATACATAACAATAACATAGAACTCTCGACTCCGTTGAATAGCATTTTCCACGAGCTTCGCAACGGTATATTATATGACCATCACTTTAAATACTTCTAACATAAAGTTCCATTCGGGAAGCCCAATCCTCGTACATGGTCTTCACCAACATTGGTGGACGATTATCCGTACCCGAGAGGATGGACTTATCTGTAAGAGATGTGTACTCTATTTCGATAAGTTAAGATTTACAAACGTTGATCGAACAATGAGGGAAAGTAAATGTGTTTGTTATTGTGTGTAGAAGTCGAGAAGTAATGTTTAAATCCCCTAAAGTATGTTCTCGATGACCAAAAAATTCCAAAACGAACAAAAATTCACGGAATATTTTTAAGGAATAATTTTGGGTTCTTCGGAATATTGATCGGAATGTAGATCGCAATACCTGTCGGAATGTGGATCGCAATACCTCTCGGAATGTAGATCGCAATACCTATCGGAATGTAGATCGCAATATCTGTCGGAATGACGAATTGCAATACCTATCGGAATAACCTATCGGAATACCTATCAGAATATCAAATTGCAATACCTATCGGAATAACATGTCAGAATACCTATCAGAATAACGAATTGCAATACCTATCGGAATAACCTATTGGAATAACCTATCGAAATATCACTATCAGAATATCACTATCGGAATATTACAATCGGAATATCACTATCGGAATACTTGATCGGAATGTAGAAACCCTTAAGCTTTCCGATGGAATTCAGTAAACTTCTGTCGGAATAGTACCACAATAATCAAAATTTCCACTTTTCTCGGACAAAACCCAACCAATTCGAGATTTTAAGCCAAAAATGAACAAAACACCCAAAATTTTTGTGTTTTTAGCTAAAGTAAATATACCAAATCTCTGCCACAACTATGTAGAAGATTTGTATCAAGAAAAAACCATAAAAAACACAAAAAAAAATTGGTTCGAATGATTTAGATCAAAATAGGCACGAAAATCAAGAACACAAACACATAAACAATACAATCATCCCATGGCTCTTGATACCATTTATAGGATATTGTAAATCTATGCTTAATCTAGAGAGAGAAAGAGATAGAAAGATGGTGAGAACACACACACACTTAGAGAGAGAAAGTGTAGAAAACACACTTTACTATGTGTAAAATGAAAGTGAACCACCACCCTTTCCAACTAAGGAGAGGGTTTATATACCCAAGCCCATGAGATGGGCATGGGCTTACAATGGGCCACCAGCCTCACACAAGTTGTGGGCTTGGCTGGCCTTGTTTGAATAATATTAATAGAGCTAAACTACGAGCTACGACTTAGACTATTGTTGGAGTGACCGATCCTTTCTAATAAGTAAAACGTATTTCCAACATAGCTGGTCCTCATGGCTATACATTTGTATGCAACATGAATCTAAGAGTTTGTGCCTGTAGGAAGTGGGAGCTCACAGGGATCCCTTGCAAGCATGCAGTTGCAAGCATTTGGAACATGGCAACAAATGGGTTGGAGCCTGGATTACCAGAGACATGAGTAAGTGAATGTTATTGGAAAACTACTTGGGAACAAATGTATAGTTTTAAGATTAATCCATGCAATGGCCCTGACATTTGGAAGAAATCACCAAGCCCAATTACTTTAACACCACCAGATTATCACACTCCTATTGGTAGACCACCAAAGAAAAGAAAGAAAAGTGCAGCTGAGTTGTATGATGGTTTGGTTAAGAAGGGTAAGTTATCTAGAGCAGGTAAGTTTGTAACTTGTTACAAGTGTGGGCAAGTGGGTCACAACTAAAGAACTTGCAAAGGTCAAAGAGGTCAAGCTTCCTAAGGTTCTGTAAGTGCTGCTGTTAGGACACCTCAAGAAATTCCTGTGCCATCACATGGTTCTGTAAGTGCAGCTGCTAGTAGACCTCAACCAACTCCTATGCCATCACAAGGTTCTCCAAGTGGTTCTGCTAGGCCACCAAGTGCACCTTTTGCCCCTCCAAGATACACCAAAGGAACTACATCAAGGTTGTTCCCATTAAAGAAGAAGTGACTTGTTATTTGCTTTTAAGACTATGTTTAAGTCATTTGGCATGTAAGACTTTGTTATTTGCTTATAAGACTATAGTCTGTTATCTCTTTTGGCATGTAATACTTTGCTAAGACTATGCTTTATTAAATCAGTTGCTATGTTTTGTAATCTCTTTGAGTATTTGTCTTTAATAGTCATAAACATAACCAACAACATTCAACTACCAAAATTGCAGTAAAGACTGCCATTTCATTAACTTCATTACAAGTACATGCAAAATCAATAAAGTATTTCCTTACAACATCTTCATTTCATTTCATTAACTTCACTGACATAGATAGAAAACAAAGAAAAATGCCCAGCTAAGCAATAACAACATCTTTATTTTTCTTGTTTTAGCAACACTTTGAGTAAGATCCACTTGAAGTTGATTATTTGAAGTCATTAGTTGAGGAATTATCACCACTGAGCATTGAGACATCTCTTCATCATACCAATCAATAAACCCATGATTTGCACCCTACCAATTATATAATTAAGTCAAATCGATTATTTATTGAAAAATCAAGTTAGATACAAAATTGGGAATAGAAGCGTCTTCGTGGGTTCTCTGGTGTCCATGAAGTACGAACCACTCCAATTGATTTACACTTGTTACATCTGACCATGGTTATGGTTTTAGGGTTCTTAGAAGTGTGAGTGAGTTTTTTTATGTTAGATGTGTTTAGGAATTAGATGTGTGGAATAAATAGATAAGAGAAGAGTAAAATAATAAGAGAGAAAGACAATATTACCCCTACGTGAAAGACACGTGTAACGACCAACGTTCCAATTTGACAGAATTGTTAAAAATGGACCAAAAGTGACTAACGTTAATAGGTTTTTGGTCAAGAACAAAACTATTTGAAAAATTGGACCAAAAGTGAAGAATGGACCAAACTATGAGGACCAAAAAAGTAGTTAACTCTTTATATAATGTGCATTTTTTCATTCTCTTTGTTGGAAATACGTTTTACGTATTAGAAAGGATCGGTCACTCCGACACAATATTAAGTAGTAGCTCGTAGTTTAGTTATTTACACTTATTAAACAAAGTCCAAACCGAGCCCATGAGTTGTATGAGCCGGCGGCCCAATGTAAGCCCAAGCCCATCTCCTTGGGTTTTGTTAGCCCTAAAATGTGAGCGCTATTTACGGAATTACATTTGATTCAGATAGGCAAAACGTGGAGGGACTACTATTGACATGTTGTCAAAGTGACCTCTTGTTTAGCCTATATATACCCCTCCATACTTCCATGGAGGGGTGAGGATTCTTCTTATTTTGTGTATTTCACTTCTCTCTCTACATACACACACTCATATTCAAGTTTTATCTTTCTCTCTCTAAAATGTCTAAATACTTCTTTTATCCTCCCCGACCTCCGGGTCACCTCTTGTTAGCTTGAATCTTACATGTTAAAAATTGGTATCAGAGCTAACCGGGGGTGTTTTGTGTTTGTGTGTGCGTCGTGTTATCAAGATTCACGGCTCGTACCTTGTTATGATTCATGGTTGGTGTTCTTGTTGTGTTTTCAGAGTCACGGTTGATTTTTTTTTCTGAATTGATTCTTATCTGACTTCATCATGTTTCATTATTATCCATTTTTATCTGGTAATGTCTCGTTATATAAATTTCTTGGTCCATATCTGTGTTTGTCATGCCTCGTCATAATCTTTGTCCATTTTTTTAGTACCCATTTATTGTTTTTGTCCTATCAAACATGCATTAGTTCTAAATTTTTTATTGGGTAAAAGGACAAAAACAATTGTCACATATCCATTCTTCGGTAAAACCAAGAAAATAGCAGACCTGAAAAACCCAAAACCCAGATTTCACCATTTGCGGTGATACCTAAGAAAATGGTCAAAACCCTCTTCAGATGTACATTCCGATGGCTAGACTGCGATGGGAGTTTCCGATGGTTACTTTTGATCGCATTGAGTGGAATGGAGGAATGCGATGACTCGTTGCGATGAATCGATGCGATGAGTCGCTGCGATGAGTCGCTGCGATGGGCTCATGTTGCGATGGTTTTTTATTGACTGCGATGGGTTTTTCTTTGGTTGACTGCGATGGCATGGTTCTAAAATTGCGATGACTGTTTTTTTTAAAAGTAAACATTGTGACATATTGACCAAACCAGAAAACATTACCGAGACTTACCCTATCATTAACCATTTACCATCAATCAAACCCCGACTCTATCTTATTTCCCATCGTCTCATAAAAATAAAACAAACTCCATCTCCATAATCAATCATCTTGACTCAAATCAGAAAAACAGAAACGAAAAAAATGTGATCTCAGATTCGTGTTTTATGTGCTTTGAACACCAATCTTTAAAGATTGAACACGTACTCATCATTGATCTATACGAAGCTATGCTTCTTGATTGATATTCGAAATCAATATTGAAGATAAATAACAAAGTTGTTATCATCTTACCCTTGTTTTGATTAAAATTAACACAACCCCAAATCATATCAACCTACTTGAGACATGGGATTCTTTACAAAATATTGGTATAATAATAAGATATGAGTAAGTTCTTCTGATTTCATATAGTTGTGCTCCAATTGGGTCATGATTGTGGGTTCGTTTGTGTTAGTATCATGATGAGATCAGGATTTGTGTTGATTGAATGCATATAGATGTGATGTGATCAGTTAAGAGATGGATGTAGTAGAGATGGGAGGCGATGACTCATATGATTTTGGGAAAGATATGTTTGAGTTAGATGGTGTCTGTGGAATGAAAATAAGGGGCGGATATAACGAGATAAGTGAGTGGGGTAGGTGTGATTTGTGTTTAATGTGAGATAATTTAGGGATTTTCTGTTTGTTATATATCCCTAAGTCAAAAATCTGGACTCTACCTTTCACGTGGACTGACAAATGAAGGACAAATGTTGGGTTTTGAAAGCTCTTGTTTCTCTTTTAACCAAATGCACATAAAGACATGAAGTTACTATGCCATAACCAAGGGGTTGAAGAATGGATGTATCGCAATATTTGGTTAAGGTGATCGTGTATTGGTTAGGGGTAATACAAACGTGATGGGCCAAATATTCATATGTTTTCTTGGGCCATAATCTTGTCTTGTTTAGGATTGATTATACTGATAATGGATAGAATCAGTATTAGTGGGCCGTGATTATTAATGGCGGATATTTGATATGTCTCGATCGAAAGTGCTTTAACGACAAAAGAAAATTATAGGTTTTAATCCTAATATTTTCGAAAAAAATTTCGACGACCTCACCGCGTGTATCAGTTGGGCATGTGACTGATGTTGGGCTTCAATGACAAGCTATATAGATAAATTTTGTCCGTCAATAACAATTCATTTCATAATTTGTTCTAGATAACGACATTCACGCACAACACCAAAGCAAACAAAACACTTAACGCTAAAACGATCCGATATAAGATTCACTTTAACGACAACGACTAGTTTTGATTCTACAAAGACAAGTGATCACGAAGTGGATTTGGTATTCTTTATTTGAATTTGAAGTGGGATTTCACGAAGGCGTCTACTAATTTCATCATCGAGCCTTCCTTCTATTTTTCTATCCCTTTTCTTCAAACCCAGTCTATCGATTGATGACTTGCTTGGGTGATAAAATTTATGATTGAGACTTGAATTATCTAGTTTCCACTGTCAAGGGGTGGATGGTCGACGACATGGATAACTATCATTTTTGGGTGTCACACGCAGTTGCTCGTGTGGATAACTTCAAGAGGTATAAGAGACTTGTTTCTGCACCGTTCTTCAATCGACACAAGTGCAAGCTTAAGTAACAAATTTGGGGAATTGTAGTTCAGTTTCAAGTTTGCAATATCGGGTTTACTTCACATGTGGTCACAACAAATAGCCGAATGAATTCGAGGTTGGTAAGTTAGACAGAGAGAGATGGAATCAGCAATCAATTCTCACGGGATATTTATGAGCTACACAACGACAATGGTACTTCATAGTCTAAGCAAAATTTTTCAAAGTTTCTCAATGACTTTCAAAATTTTCAAGACATTTGCTTTAGACTAATAACTTCTCGAGTATATGGACGTCCACGATAATGATGCTTCCGAGAGTTCGAAATCATCATGGGGGAAGATCGTGTACTTTGAAGTAATCGGATCAACTTCCAGGGGGAAGTAGTGTACATGGAATGGTATCTACTTACTTTATATGATTTTTATGAAGTATTCTGCAGGCGTGAGAAGAATTGTTGCTGATTTCCTGCATGTTACCCCAAACGGATTATCACCAAAACCTAAACGACATGAAACAGAATAGAAGTAGTATTATCTGGTGTGGTTCTTCTACAAATTTCCGCTGTGCACTTAAACCGATGAGCTAGAAGATTGTTCAAACTACATCAAAGTGTCAGAATCTGCTTAAGATACAGATATTGGTTTGGGGGGGAAGCTGACTCAGAAACTTAGTCAAAAAGAAGTCTATGAAGAAAGTTTTTTAATACATGTTGCATGAATTGGGGGGAAGTTAATCCAAATCATGCATATTACAATTGTTCCACAACAAGCAAAGACAAAGAGGATTCAAGCTGAGGTACAAGTTATGAAGACAAGAAGAATTAAAAGACATCCTCAGCATTGGAAGCGCCTTGGAAGACTTTATTTTGTTGTATTTTTACTTGTAAGGAACATTGTAAGTAATTCCGTATGTCTCCACATTGGGGGAAGATTGTTAGCCCTAAAATGTGAGCGCCATTTACGGAATTACATTTGATTCAGATAGGCAAAACATGGAGGGACTACTATTGACATGTTGTCAAAGTGACCTCTTGTTTAGCCTATATATACCCCTCCATACTTCCATAGAGGGGTGAGGATTCTTCTTATTTTGTGTTGTAGAAACTAGAAGGGGGGGTTGAATAGTTTCTCTTCGATTGGTGACCAAATTAAAATTACTTTCAATTTGGTTTGTATCAAAACTATCTTTTACTTAAGACTAAGTACACCTACTCGAGATTTCCACTATATCCACAAGCTCCCTTCTCGGCGGAGAAAACCTTACATCGTTGCTTACATTATTTTTCGACACTAAGCTAAATGTCGAGACCTAATCTTTAGCTAGGACCAATCTACACGACGTTGCCTACTTCATAATTTAACGACACAAGGCTAGATGTCGGGTTCTAATCTTAAGGTAGAACCAATCTTCACGACGTTGCCTACTTCACCATTTTACGACACAAGGCTAGATGTTGAGTTCTAATCGAAAGCTAGAACCAATCTTCACGACTCTTCACTTTGAAGCTAAGTGAGAACTTCACACAACACAACTACTAATCACTTTTAAGTTTAGTGAGAACTCACAAGACACAACCACATCACTTTATAGTTTAGTGAGAACTCCTAATCAAATCTATTACAACTCAACTAGACTTATCCAAGTACACACATGTAGCTTGGATTTACACAACACAAATCCAAGCAAACACATATGCAATGGATGTACACAACAAATCCAAGTATCCACAAATAACTTGGATGAACACAACTAGTCCAAGTATTCATAAATACATTAGATTGACCTAAAACAAAAAAGGGTATCATGATGAATATGACTAGCTCATAGATTCATCTTTATCACAACACTAGTGAGTGAGTGATCTTCTCATTGGACAAGCTAAAAGAGGGGATCAAGAGGATAATCATATGTAAACATCCTTAACAATTTAAGTGATCATTTACTAATGATTATGCTATAGAAAATAGAAAGAGGGCTGAGAAAAACGTCCAAGAGGCTTGCTGGAAAATGAGATTTGACCCACTATTTAAAGGAGACAAAGTATAACAGATCTATAACGGCTATCTGTGCGCGGTACCTTATCTCACCCCGCGGTACCATATCGCTAAGGTACCGCGTAGGTACTTAAGGTACCGCCACTAGACTCCACTCCGTTTTTTGTCTTTTAGTGGGGTGGGAATATCTGAGGTATTTGAACCCTTCAAAGGATATTCTAACAGCATTTGGAATATGCCATTTTCAAATTTTCATTTTCCATTTTAATAAAACATTTTCTAAAAAAGAAAGTTTATTAAAAAGTCTTTTGTCATTTTAACAAAAGTGAGTTTTAAGGATAATCATTTTGATGATCACTAAGTATGATTAAGAAAGGTTAGTGATATGATTATTACCTTGATAATAGTGTTAGTTAAATAATTCATTTTGTGTTTTACACTAAATGTGTTGTATGGTTTGTTGTGATCAAAACTAAGAAAGATTAGTTAACACTAATAATGTTTTTAGGCATCACTTGCATTAACAATCTCCCCCTTTTTGATTACGACAAACGATAAACTCATTTACGTAGAAACACAAAATATGGAATTATTAACTAGTTTATCACTATCATTTCTCCCCCTTTGTCGTAGCAAAAATGTTAGCACAAGTCTTTGAAGAACATCGAACTTTGCTAGTAGCTCCCCCTTGGTGGTTGCTCCCCCTTGCTTGGGGCACCAAGTTTGTGAGCTAAGGTGACATGCTACACAAAGGTTAGTAGAAATGAAAGAAACACCAATGTATATATGATCACTACCTACTAAGTAACTTGAGAGGGAGAAAGAGAAGAAATCTCAAATTAGAAGCAAGTATTTTGCTAAGTATGTCCAAAGAGGTAATTGACAAAATCAAACTTCAATCCAATGAAGATGATAAGCTTGTCAATGGGTTAAATCTTAGAATTGATGGAATCACCCATAAGCAATTGTAAAAATTAACCAAGATCAACTCAAAATAGAACTAATGAAATAGCACACAAATAACACAAAGGTTACATAAAAAATACAACAAAGAAGATAGTCATACACATAGTATGAGTATCTAAAAGCAATAAATATGGAAAATAAACCACTAAGCATAAGCTACTCTAATAGTGATATTTTCCAAGATTGCTAATAATAATAAAAAAAAGACGACGATGCATCATTCGAAGTTTTGTCCACCGGAACGAAAACTTGAAAGAGGAGGTCGAGTGAGGAGGAATTCAAGAAAATTTAACTTCTCATACACATGAGCAAGTTCAATTTGTTGAAATCGGCAACAATCACACGAGGATCCATGATGCAACACAAAATCGTTTGATGGGGGTATGGCATCAAACTTAGGGTTTGGTGGTGGTGGGGTAATGGGTTTGGGAATGTTTTCATAATGCCTTGTGAGGTTTGGGAAGGTTGAAAGGTCATTGAGTTGAGGGGTATTGAAGGATTGTGGTGGTAGTGGAACATTTTCTTTTGCTCCGGTGATAGGGTTTATGGTATAAGTCTCATTCCAATACTTGATTGGAGAGAAGGTAGGGTTTTTGGGTGGTTTGGACGAAGATGGTTCATTCTTCTTAACCCAAATAGGTCGAACCGAGATTTTCGGTTTCCTTGAAAGCTTGGATGAGGAAGCTTTGGGTGAGTGGGGTTGTGACAAAGAAATGTCAAGGTTAGGAATGTAGGAGTTAGGCATTGTGAGAGTGTGAGAATGATATCTCAAGGTTATGTGAGAATGAATTCTCAAGGTTGGGAAGGTGTGAGAATGAAATCTCAAGGTTGGGGTATAAGTAAAATCTAATCAAGGTAACAATTTGAATACAAAATGTGTAGTGTCAAGGAATGTTCAGTCAATTTGAGTAAACAAGGAATCTTGACAGGGAATAGGGTTTTAAAAGTTTTGACCAAAAATTCGTCAAAAGCCACTTTCTGTCCGCGGTACCTTATATCAACCGTCAAGGCGCGAAATGGGGTGATCGTCCCCAAATAGTACTATTATATGCATAAGCATCTACCAAATCCTGATAGTTCACAATTCATGCTAATGGGACTTTTAGTGACATAACCTAACTTTAATAATCCATTTAATTTCATCTATCGGGTCATTTAATCATTTATCGGGTCATACAATCGGGTCATACAATCATTCGGTTCCAAATCAATAAACAAACAATCGGGACAAATGGTGTCCTATTTTATAAAAACTAACATGTTATCTCCCTCGCGGGTTTATAAAACATTTCATAAAAACATTTAAAAGAGTGCGAGGCTATGAACTCACGTTGATGTGGGAAGGCGGCTTATCGGCAATTCGGACGTACGGTACGTGCTTCAATCACGGAAACCTAGACAAATAATACTCGTCTTAGACTCTTGTCCAATGACTTTATAAAAATAACAATTATGTATACATATGATGATTTTATATATATGATGATCAAGTGGGTTTACATATTCTCTTTCACTCATTTTAGTGTTTACGTATTGGTAACTTCTTACTAGGGACCGGCGGTTCCTTATCGCTAAGGAACCGCGGGACTTTAAGGAACCGCGTCCAGTGGACTTTAAACCATGTTTTTACTGGGTTTTGGGAAAAACTAAGACTTTTTCAAAAAGTTGCAAAAAATCTTGGAATTTTACCTCTATTAGCACCAAAATATGCTAGGGTTGCATAAAGCAACACATTCACAAAGAATGTCTTGACAAAGGGTGATAAAATAATTTAGATATCATTTTGAACCAATTTTAGTCAAGTTAAGGGGTTGTGATAGATTTAGATTCAATTTTAATTTCAAATTAAAGTTGATTAGTGTGCACAAAAGGATAGAAACACACAAAGCTAAATCCATAAGTCAACAACAAGAAACATTCATTAATGAGACAAGAACAAAGACAAATAAAAACTAACTAATACATAGCTAGCTTAACATAAGATCTAGATAAGTAGTTTTCTTAGGCTTTGTTTTGTTGAAAACTCTTATTAATAAAACTCCATCATTCATCTCCTAGGAGGAGGCATGGAGAACAAGGCAAGAAAGAAATCTTGCAAACCCCTATGTAGTCCATACATATCCATCCTTAGGTTATGGATGATGTAGTGGTTGTAGAGACAACATGGACATCTAGGACCATGAGTTTGTTGAAACCCATAGTAAGGATCACCCAAGAGGAGGGAAAGTGGAACACCCAAAATTGGGATGTTTGAGTTGGGTGGAGGTGGAGGAGGCAAGTTCTCCAAGGGTGATGTGGGTGAAAGAGGAGGCATGTTCCCTAGAGGGGAAATGGGTGAGTGTGGAGGTAAATTCTCCAAGGTTGGTGAAATGGGTGAGTTGTGAGGGGTGAATGGTGAAGTCACCAAAGTGTCATCAAAGTCATTCCCAAAAGGAATGCTTTGGATTGGTTGAGGTTGTGTGGTCACTTCCAAGGGTGCACTTAGAGTGAAGGGTGAAGAAAGCTCATTCATTATAGAGTTGAATGAAGAGGAGGTAGAACCAATGGAGTGGTTAGTACCATGGGTGGATGAAGTCTTGCATGGTGCAAGAGGTGGGGAAGGTGATGAAGAAATGAGGATAGGAGCCATCTCATTCTTAGGTGTGTGGAAAGATGAGGAGTTAGGCTTAGCTACCTTAACCCTTATTTTGAGTGTTTTCCTTGGGGTGGAGGTCTTGGAAGTGTTTGAGGTTTTGGTACACACCATGGTTGATTAAGGTGGTTTAAGGTTTAGGGAAGTATGTTTGATGTGTGAAGAACATGGCAAACAAGGTGGGTTTAAATGGGTGAAGGGATGATCCAAACTAGTAATGGGTTAAAATCATTTTAGGTGAATAATGAATTTAGGTAACCTAGTTTAGGAAATGTGCAGTTTATTACTGAAAATCATGCAAGGTTTACACAAAATTAAGAAAACAGTGTAAAGCAAAGATGCTGTCGTGCACAGTGACCGGCGGTTCCTTATCTAGGACCGGCGGTACCTTATCGATAAGGAACCGCGGGTCGATATGGAACCGCGACTAGTGGGTTTACAAAAATTTTCCATCCCAGATTTTGACAAACCCAGATTTTTCCTAAAAGTTTCACAAGCCAAAGTTAACTACAAATCATAATCTAATAAGCTAACTATCATAAGGCATGCACAAAGCTATGTAAAACACAATCATGATGGAATAATTAACATTAGGGATCAAGATAAATGATAATTCAAACATGCAATCATAAGTTAATACACAACCAAGATAAAATAAAATTGTTCAACATTACATGTTTACCAACATGTACTCTTTGAAAAGCTTCACCTTCTCTTCTTCCCCAATCCCTTGATCATATTCCCCAAGAACTTGAAACCTTTTCTTGATTCAACCCGGTGTTCGTGCAATTCCCCTCGAGTTCTAAGGTTTTCACGGTAAAGATGCTCCATATTGAGATCTTCCGGTACTTCACTAGAATGATGAGGAGGAGGAGCTAAGTCTTCAAATTCATCCTCGAATGGGTTTGAGGATGGATGGGAATTACTCGAAGAGTGGAAATGAGAACTAGTACCTATGCCATCACCATCACTTGTTGGCATGTCCATGTCCTCATCATCCATATCTTGATGAATAGATTTTCTCGATCCTCGATCACTTCTTGTCTTTCTTGCATATGCCTCTTGAATAGGCAACATAACCCGATGGACCGGGTAGAAGCGAGAAAGATCAAGGTGGGGAAAATCATGAGAAACCCTTTTGAAAAGGCGAGTTAGAAGCATAGCATAGGGAAGGTTTGTCTTAGGCTTCGAAAGGGCATAATTGATTCGTCGAGCGATATAGAATGCCAAGTTGTACTTGGTGGATGTAAAGATGCAACTCAACATATGCACCATACATGCCGGGATATGATCTCGGTTTCCACCAAGACAAAAGACATTCTCCCTAAGGATATTGGCCCATTGGACTATAAAATCCTTAAGGTCGCTAGAGAGCACTTCATATCGATTCACATTTCGTACATTTGAATGAAGGCTTCTCACAACGTTTCCATCACGCTCTTTCGAGATGATGTCAAGGATGAAATCTAGATCAATTTCGGTGAGGTCATTTGGAGGTTTATCGAAGGATTCCGAGAGAGCATCAAGTCTCCATTTATCCGTAAAACGACAAGTGCCTTCATATGGCACACCGAGAATTTGACCAAAGTTTTCGAGGGAGTATTGAATCAATTGATCATTCAACACGAAACGAATGAAGATATCTCCGTTGTATTCAAGCATGGAGTAGGTGCTAAAGAGTTCAAGAAGGAATAAGGGGTAAATATCTTCTTCTATGTTAAGCAAGCAATCAAACCCCGAAAGCTCAAACATAGATTGGATATAGTCATAACCCGTTAATTCATTGTCAACGACTCTACCCTCATGGAAACAACGAGTGGAAAGGGATGTAAAAGCGTTTTGAAGTTGGGGGGAAGCATAGGTTTGGGAGAGGTTTGGCATGTATTGTCTAGTGTATTGATGATCTTTTTGATATTGAGAAGGCATGATTAAGTACCTAAATACACATAAAACAATATTTCTCCAATCACACATATGAAAATCAAAAAGGAAAACAAAAAATGAACATGTGTTATATCAATTTCTTGACAAACATAGGATTGAATCCAAATCATTTTCATGTTCACAATGTGTCTATTCCATCATTAACCAAGAACACATGATCTATGTTAGATCAACAATGGATTAGAACATTGGTTTTTCAAAACAAGGTTTTTAGGTAAGCATTAACAATGTCATTACCTACTTGTTCATGGGTTCATCTCAAATCCATCATTCAACCAAAATCATTTAGCCTAAATTCGGATTTGTTCTACAAGTGGGTTTTAGTGAAATCTTAATGAATATCAACCTAAGGAATCATAGTAAAATAACCATGTCAACCCACATTCCTATTAAGGTTTTAATTCAATTTCAATTTTAAAAATCCCCAATTATGAAAGGATGAACCCTAGAACAAAATAGATGAAATTGAAAGAAAATACTTGCAATTAATTGATGTTAGATGAAGGATGAGTGAAACCCACAACTTGGAATCAATTAATTTGAGTGATTGAAGGTTTTGGAAGCTTCAACAATGGTGGAAAAGGTAAAACCCGTCGGCTGTGTGTTTTTGGGAGAGAGAGAGTTTGGTTTGAAAAAGAATAAAAAACTCAAACTGGCGCTCTGACAAAAGTTACTGCCCGCGGTACCTTATCGATAAGGAACCGCGGGTTTGAGCCGCGGAGATAAGGAACCGCCTACAGAGGCAGGTTTTTATCTCTAAAAACGCCAAATTTTGAAAATCCAGTTTTTCTAAAATACTAAAAATTAAATCATGAGCCTTTTAGAATATCATTGGATCATCATAACACTAAGCAATATGCCTTAACGAAGGATTACGAGTTAAATCAAGATCGAAAAGAACCGAAACGGACAAACGACTACTCGTAGCAAAACGACTAAGTAGAGAGAGGTCAAGGGAAGTGAATCAAGACTAGGATCAATGCTCAAGGGATTAATGACAATCTTCAAATAGTTGTAACGAAGAGCTTGTGTCATATATAGTGGTTTAAGACGTGCCTTTCTGGCGAAATGTTAAACGGCTTTGGTAATGAATAAGCACAAAGCAATTATTCAAGTATAGACTAAGATCACTTTCAATAATAGTCTTAGT
The DNA here is from genome assembly GCA_025667525.1 of Glebionis coronaria. Taxonomy (NCBI): domain Eukaryota; kingdom Viridiplantae; phylum Streptophyta; class Magnoliopsida; order Asterales; family Asteraceae; genus Glebionis; species Glebionis coronaria. The sequence continues at coordinate 562,026,930 of CM046882.1, forward strand.
CTAAACCAAAATATGAGCAAGGTATTAATTCACTTTCTCTCCCACAAAGGGCCTACTAACCGTATGGGTGCAAACCATGGAAATCATGCTTGATACTTTAAGCTTCTACTAACTCACTCTACATCACGATAGTGAGTCAAGTATCTAAGCAATGAAGGTTTGAGGGGATAAAAGAAAAGAAGCACAAACCACAAATAAATGTCAAGGCAAGGATGCCGAGAACAAGCACATAGTCAAGTAATGATCAAAAGAATGATCAAAGGGCGTGTGGAAGAACGAGAGCGTACCTTGGCCACAAAGAGAAATCCATGAAGGAATAAGTGCTATGCCCAATCAATGACTATGATGAGTACTAAGTCTTCAAGGACTAGTATCATTCCCAATCATCTTGGTATCATCATTCAAAGATGTTAAAGATCAATGAAGATGATTCTTCTACAAGTGCAAGTAACTCAATCCACAACCAATTAAGTGATTGATCTTCATGAGTACCTACACAAAGCAAGATGCAAACTAGTAGATACATTTCAAGAGTATATCTAAAATGCATAAAGGCTACTATTCTTAAGTGGGATGCAATATTATCAATTAAAAGACCTATTTTCAAAGAAAATATAGTTTTGACCAAAGAGAAACTTTAGTACAACTAGACCTTCTAATTTGAGGAGACAATGGATCGATCCAAGTTTCAAAGTACAATATAATTCAAAGATCTTGAGTGACCATCGCTCTGATACCAATTGTAGAAACTAGAAGGAGGGGGGGGGGGTTGAATAGTTTCTCTTTGATTGGTGACCAAATTAAAATTACTTTCAATTTGGTTTGTATCAAAACTATCTTTTACTTAAGACTAAGTTGCATAATGATTAGGTTCAATTCAAATGCACTAGCAAAGATAATAGGTAAGTATAATGATAATGAAATAAGTAAAGGGTAAGGAAAGAGACAACCTAGTGGGAAGACACCAAGATTTATAGTGGTTCGACAACGAGGCTCTATCCTCGTTTCTACTCCACTCCTCGAGTACACCTACTCGAGATTTCCACTATATCCACAAGCTCCCTTCTCGGCGGAGAAAACCTTACATCGTTGCTTACATTATTTTCCGACACTAAGCTAAATGTCGAGACCTAATCTTTAGCTAGGACCAATCTACACGACGTTGCCTACTTCATAATTTAACGACACAAGGCTAGATGTCGGGTTCTAATCTTAAGGTAGAACCAATCTTCACGACGTTGCCTACTTCACCATTTTACGACACAAGGCTAGATGTCGAGTTCTAATCGAAAGCTAGAACCAATCTTCACGACTCTTCACTTTGAAGCTAAGTGAGAACTTCACACAACACAACTACTAATCACTTTTAAGTTTAGTGAGAACTCACAAGACACAACCACATCACTTTATAGTTTAGTGAGAACTCCTAATCAAATCTATTACAACTCAACTAGACTTATCCAAGTACACACATGTAGCTTGGATTTACACAACACAAATCCAAGCAAACACATATGCAATGGATGTACACAACAAATCCAAGTATCCAAAAATAACTTGGATGAACACAACTAGTCCAAGTATTCATAAATACATTGGATTGACCTAAAACAAAAAAGGGTATCATGATGAATATGACTAGCTCATAGATTCATCTTTATCACAACACTAGTAAGTGAGTGATCTTTTCATTGGACAAGGTAAAGGAGGGGATCAAGAGGATAATCATATGTAAACATCCTTAACAATTTAAGTGATCATTTACTAATGATTATACTATAGAAAATAGAAAGAGGGCTGAGAAAAACGTCCAAGAGGCTTGCTGGAAAATGAGATTTGACCCACTATTTAAAGGAGACAAAGTATAACGGATCTATAACGGCTATCTGTGTGCGGTACCTTATCTCACCCCGCGGTACCATATCGCTAAGGTACCGCGTAGGTACTTAAGGTACCGCCACTAGACTCCGCTCCGTTTTTAGTCTTTTAGTGGGGTGGGAATATCTGAGGTATTTGAACCCTTCAAAGGATATTCTAACAACATTTGGAATATGCCATTTTCAAATTTTCATTTTCTATTTTAATAAAACATTTTCTAAAAAAGAAAGTTTATTAAAAAGTCTTTTGTCATTTTAACAAAAGTGAGTTTTAAGGATAATCATTTTGATGATCACTAAGTATGATTAAGAAAGGTTAGTGATATGATTATTACTTTGATGATAGTGTTAGTTAAATAATTCATTTTGTGTTTTACACTAAATGTGTTGTATGGTTTGTTGTGATCAAAACTAAGAAAGATTAGTTAACACTAATAATGTTTTTAGCCATCACTTGCATTAACATGTGTATTTCACTTCTCTCTCTAAATACACACACTCATATTCAAGCTTTATCTTTCTCTCTCTAAAATGTCTAAATACTTCTTTTATCCTCCCCGACCTCCGGATCACCTCTTGTTAGCTTGAATCTTACATGTTAACAGGTATATAAACCCTCTCCTTAGATGGAGAGGGTGTGGTTTCATTTCAATTTACACATAGTTCTTTCATTTCTCTCTCTAGAAGTGTGTGAAATCATCTTTCTTTCTATCTCTTTCTCTCTCTAAAACATAAGCTAGATTTACAATATCCTACAAATAGTTCAAGAGCCATGGGATGATTGTATGGTTTATGTGTTTGTGTTCTTGATTTTTTGTGCCTATTTTGATCCATTTCATACGAACCAATTTTTTTTTTGTGTTTTTATGGTTTTTTCTTGATACAAATCTTCTACATAGTTGTGGTAGAGATTTGGTATATTTACTTTGGCTAAAAACACAAATTTTTGGGTGTTTTGATCATTTTTGGCTTAAAATCTCGAATTGGTTGAGTTTTGTGCGAGAAAAGTCGGTATTATTCTGACAGAATCCATCGGAAAAGGGTTTAGGTATTCCGACAGCTTCCATCGGAAAAGGGTTTTCACATTCCGATCATTATTCCGACGGGGATTTCGATAGTGATATTCCGAAGGGTATTCCGATAGTGATATTCCGACAGGTCATTTCGACAGGTTTTCCGATTGGATTATTCTGATAGATTATTCCGACAGATTATTCCGACAGGGGTATTCCGATAGGTTTATTCCGATAGGGGGATTCTGATAGATTTATTCCGACAGGGGTATTCCGATTGTTTATTCCGGCAGGGGGTATTCCGATAGATTATTCCGACAGGGGTATTCCGATAGATTATTCCGACGAACCAAAAATTATTTTTTGTTTCTCGACTTCAACTCACAACAACAAACACATTTACTTTCTCTCATTGTTCGATCAACTTTTGTAAATCTTAACTTATCAAAATGTAGTACACATCTCTTACGGATAAGTCCATCCTCTCGGGTACGGATAATCGTCCACCAATGTTGGAGAAGACTATGTACGAGGATTGGACTTCCCGAATGGAACTTTACATGTTAAACAAAGAGAATGGACATCTCATTTGGGCATCGGTGCTCAATGGACCATTAGATTATGGTACAGCGGCGGAAGGTACAGTTACTCGTCCTCGCACAACGGGTGAATTGACCGGAGATATGAAGATTCAAGACAAATGTGATAAGTATGCTACAAACATCATTCTCCAAGCCCTTCCTCCAGATGTCTACAAACTCGTCAGCAAACATAAAGTTTCCAAAGAGTTATGGGATAGAGTTCGTGTTCTAATGCAAGGCACCTCGTTAACTAAACAAGAACGAGAGTGTAAGCTATATGATTCGTTTGATAAGTTTGCCTATGTTCCTGGGGAGACTCTCAATGATTACTACTTTAGATTTACTCTTTTGTTGAATGAGCTCAATATCTATGGCATGGAAATTCCTACGTTTCAATTAAACACCAAGTATTTGAACACCCTTCCTTCAGAATGGCGTAAGTACGTGACGGCTGTTAAATTGGCTAAGGACTTGCACAACACCAATGTGGATTAACTTCAAGCTTTTCTTCAACAACACGTATGCCATGTGATCGAGGCTCGGTTGTCTACACCACAGGTTCGTGATCCACTTGCCATGTATGCTTCTCAACAAATGACCCCCCCAACAAAACATGGCTTACACTTATCAACAACAATCATACTTGCAGCCGCAACCACAACACACATATCAGCAACCACAACAACCATCTTATCAACCACTGATGATGCCATAACAAGCATATCAACAAAGTGTTCTTCAACAGCCTTATCCACAGATACCAGCACATCAGGCATCACCCTCACAAGCTAACACTTCTCCTATGGGCTATACTCCTCAGCAAGGATATTTTCCGATTGAAGCACCACAAGCACAAGCCTTCTACTCCAATGAACTTCCACCAATTCAACCACCGGTCTTTACTCCAAATGATACGCCTACTGATGTCTTAAACCATCTCACTGCCTACTTGTCAAAACTTGTTGCTACTAGAGGTTTTCCACCAACGAACAATCAGCTCCGCACCTCTTCAAATCCTCGACAACAAGCCACTGTTCAAGATGGTCAAGTGACGGTGCAACCTATTCAGGGAAGGCAAAATTCATATGGACCTCCTACAAGGACCGTGAATGCTCAAGCTGTGAATTCTCAAGCTAGTGGTAATGGAAGCACTATTGGTCCTCAAAAGGTTGTGACTTGCTACAATTGCCGAGGACAAGGTCATATGGCTAGGGAATGCACTCAGCCGAAAAGGAGAAGGGATGCCACGTGGTTTCGTGAAAAGATGTATTTGGTTGATGCTCAGTCAAAGGGAAAGATTTTAGATTCAGAAGAGTTAGCATTTCTTGCAGACCCAAGGGCAACAGATAATGAAGGCATTGCAGCCGTCTCTACTTCTAATGCAGCATATCAAGCTGATGATCTTGATGCATATGATTTGGATTGCGATGACATTCACTTAGCCCAAGATGCACTTGTTGCTAATCTCTCTCACTACGGTTCTGATGTCGTCAGTGAGGTACCAACCACATCTAGTAATGTTCATGATATTCCACATCATGTTGAGCATGAAAATGACAACCTCGAACAGCATTCGGGAACTAGTAACTCAAATGATGCGGTATCCAATTCAACACATTTGAGTGAACCTCAACCAAATGCTACGACGGGTATGGAATCTTATGATCAATGTGATTTGGTAATGGTGCCTAAACATATTATTGATAACATGAATTTGGTTGTCCGATAAACAGTAAATATGAATGCCAACCTAACCGCTGAGCTTGCGCCGTATAAGGAAAAGGTCAAAACTTTTGAAATGGTCCCTCAAGCAGAAAAAATAACTTATTCTGAATTTGACCAATTTCGTTTTGAAAAGATTGAACACTTAAACGAAATAGAATCATTAAAAGCTACTCTTTCCAATGAATTAAAAGAAAAAGAGTCGGTTGTAAATGATATTCAGAAACTTAAAATGGATTTCGAAACTCTCGAGTCTAAAAAGTTTGAATCAGAAATTAATGCTACCAAACTTCTTAAATTCAAGGAACAACAACTTTTAAAACAATACGCTTCCACAGAAAAGGTTCATCTTTTAACTAAATCATTTAAAAAACTCGAACTCAAGCGTCTTCAAGATTTACCACCCAATCCCGGTTATGCAAAACAAGCTCAGGAATATATTCCTTGTCTTTATGATGTGACCTTAATTGGCAAATCGAAAGAAGCACATTATGTTCGTAGTACTGAGGAGACACAATCACTTGCGGAAGAAACTCATTCTAAAATGCTTTCAAAATTCCATCATATTGATTATGATAAGCATAATAAAGATCAATTTTTAAAAAGACCCGTATTCGTTTACAAAAGGAATTAACTCAATTATCAGCTTTTGTGCCCCAAAGTTTGTCAACGGAAAACCTTCCTAGTACGTCTCCTACACTTGTCAAAAAGGATTTAACTAAGTTAATTCCACCGGTAAGTAAGGCATCCGATAGCTTAAATATGGTGCACCAACACTTAGCCGATTTTGACAAGGTCATTGTTGAACGTACGACGGCTTCGGCCATAACGGAAGGTGAATGGAATTTTGAGCACACTAGAGCTGCATTTCGAGACGAAATTGTTTCATTTGTAAACAATATTAAAGCTTGTCTTCGTAATGTTGATCAAGAATTGCTTTTGGAAATAGAAGAAGTTAGACGCGTTTTCAATGAAATGGATGATGCTTATGAAAATGGTTTACTTGAAATAGAACGGATTTTACGCCAAAATGATCAACTTCTAAAGCAAGTAATGTCTCATGATATTGTTTCTGTCTATGTGAATAAAAATGCTGATAATGATTCTGTTGTGCATAATGTTGAATCTGTGGATAATATGGTAGATAGTACTTGTCACAAATCTGACGCTGAATTTCTAAAGCTTCAAGATTCTTATTTTTCTCTTTCCAAACGTTTTGATGAGATCCAAAAACATTGTATTTTGCTTGAATGTAGGCAACAATTTATTCAAGAGCTTTTTGAAACATCTTTCGAAGGTTTTAATATAGATATGCAAATTTACAAAAGAATTTTCGATTGGATTTACAATCAAAACAGCGTCAGCCAAGTGATAAGGTTGCTAAATCATTGCCGATAGACATAGAGAAGTCTAAGGAGCTTAATTGTGTGAACGTACTTGAGGCCGCTGAGAATATTAAACTTGATCTAGATAATCAAGTTTCCAAGATTTTGTCCAAAGTTGATAACTTAAAACAGAAAAATACACAACTTTTCGATTCAGTAAAGCTCGCATGTGCTAATACCACTGCACATAATCAATCATTGATAGAACGATTGAATCGAAAGTTGGTGGAAATATCTGATTTGAGGGAACAAATTTGTGATAAAAATTTGGCTTTGACTGAGTTAAAGGAAACACTTCGTACCCTAAAAGGTAAGAATGTTGTGGATAACGCTGCCACTATCTTAGCATCGTCCTCTAGTACCATCAAAGAGAACCTCATCACCGTCACACAACTTAACAAGGGCCCTAGGACTAAACCATCTTAAACATTGGTCATTAAGGATAAGGCAAAATCAAAACCAGCTTCTAATATTCTCGTGTTGCCTTCTACAGGAGTAAGCACCACTACCAAGGCTCAAAGATCTAAGCTTAAAAGAAACAAGAAGAATGATAGGATCTTGCCCCCATCTAGTAGTCAAGTGAAGAAGAAAGTAGAAGCCCACCCTAGGAATGTTATTTATGTTTTGAATAAAAAGAATCATGTAGCTAAACCTAAAGGTTCTATGGTTGTGCAACGTTCTAAGCCTACTGTGAGTTCTAATTTGAAATGTTGGAATTGCAATGAATGTATGTTTTCTAGTCGTCATGATTCTTGCCTTATTGACCATGTGAATGAGATGAACGCCCGGAAAAATGGATTAGAATGGAAACCGACTAGGAAAGTGTTAACCCAAGTTGGTTGGTTGTGGCGCCCCACTGGTAGAACTTTCACTATAGTAGGAAATGCGTGCCCTTTAACTAGGATCACTCCCACTAAAGCGAAGAAAGCGTTCCCTTTAACTAGGAGTACCAAGGCTACCAAATTACAAGTGTGTCCTTTAACTAGGAACACCGACACTACTGTAGGAACAAAGTGCCCTTTAAATAGGTCTACTCCCATTGTAGTGCCCGCTAATACTCCAAAACCTTAGATAGTTGGAACAATAAAACCTGTTAGTGCTAAAACTCACATTAGAAAATGCAGGAAATCTAAGGATAACACAAATGTTAGCAATTCTGATAATATCATATCTGTATCTGCTAACACTCCGGAACCAACAGTTTCCAATGCATTATCTACTGTTGTTACAGAAAACAGGTGGTCCAAATTGTTCTCTGGTATTTAGACTCGGGTTGCTCCAACCATATGACCGGAGATCGCTCTCAGCTAAGAAATTTCGTCAGCAAGTTTCTTGGTACGGTTCGATTTGGAAATGATCATATTGCAAAGATAATGGGTTACGGTAAATATCATATTGGGGATGTTATAATTTCAAGAGTGTATTATGTGGAAGGTCTCGGTCACAACTTATTTTCTGTGGGACAATTTTGTGATGCAAACCTAGAAGTTGCTTTTCGAGAGCATACCTGCTTCATTCGTAATTTGGAAGGGGTTGATTTATTGAAAGGTACTCGAGGGAATAATTTGTACACTCTGTCTCTACAAGACATGATGGCCGCTTCTCCCGTATGTCTTCTCTCCAAAGCATCAAAGACAAAGTCATGGTTATGGCATCGACGGTTATCTCATCTTAACTTTGACGCTATTAATCATTTGGCGAAAAATGAACTTGTTCGTGGTCTTCCTAAACTTACATTTCATAAGGATCATTTGTGTTCCGCGTGTACAATGGGGAAAAGCACTAAGAAATCATACAAACCCAAGACTGAAGACACCAACCAAGAGAAACTTTATTTGTTGCATATTGATCTTTGTTGGCCAATGCGTGTTGAAAGTCTTAGTGGAAAAAGGTACATCCTCGTCATTGTGGATGATTACTCTCGGTTTACATGGGTGAAAATTCTTACAACAAAAAATGAGGCACCTAAATTTATCATCGGATTTCTCAAGATGATTCAAGTGCGTCTCAACACTACTGTCCAACGCATTCGTACAGATAATGGAACCGAATTTGTGAATCAAATATTGCGTGATTATTATGAAGAAGTTGGCATATCTCATGGAACATCCGTTGCTCGCACTCCACAACAAAACGGTGTCGTTAAAAGTTGAAATCACACACTTATGGAAGCTGCTCGAACGATGTTAATTTACGCATAGGCTCCATTATTTTTATGGGCAGAAGTAGTATCTACAACATTTTTCACCCAAAACCGGTCACTAATTCGTGAACGCCATGGTAAAACACCTTATGAGCTTCTACATGGAAAAGTACCAGATTTATCATATCTTCATGTATTTGGTTCTCTTTGCTATCCAAATAATGATGGTGACAATTTGTGAAAACTTCAACCCAAGGCTGATATTGGTATTTTCATTGGTTATGCACCCACAAAGAAGGCATACCGAATCTACAACCGTAATTCTCGAAAGATCCTCGAAACTATGAATGTTGATTTTGATGAGATGACGACAATGGCTTCTAAGCAAAGCAGCTCTGAACCCGCACTTCATGAAATGAGACCCAGTAACATTAGCTCTGGTCTTGTCCCAAACAATCCTTCTTCATCACCATTTACACCACCTTCTAGGAATGAACAGGATACGCTGTTACAACCGTTCTTTGATGAATTCTTTACTCCTCCAAGTATTGTTCCTCTAGAACCTGAGGTAATAGCTCCGGTTACCGAAGTTGTCGCTCCAGCAACCGAAGCACAATTAGCTACGTCTGCACCTACTATTGGTCAAGATATACCTTCAACAAGTAATTCTCAACCAACACCCGAACCAACTACCCATGTCATGCCTATTGATGATGAAGAGGATTATGATGATCACGATTTGGAATTCGCTCAAATGCGTGAACTTCCATTCTTTAGTGTACCAATTCCCGACCATAATCAAGCCGTATCGTCTACCTCAGAGGAAGCTCCTACTACGGTCTACTCCAATCCATGGATTCGTGAACATGACAGGAAGTGGACAAAGGATCATCCCATAGATTCTATCATTGGTGACCCTAATCCTCCGGTATCCACACGAAGTCAGTTACAAGAAAATGCAATGTTTTGTCATTTTGATGCTTTTCTCACTGAAGTTGAACCTAAGACATGGCAAGAAGCTTTTACTCAATCCTGTTGGATAGAAGCTATGCAAGAAGAACTTAATGAATTTATACGTCTCGAAGTATGAGAACTTATCCCATGCCCGGATCAAGTGAAATTACTCACTTTGAAATGGGTTTACAAGGTGAAACTCGATGAGTTAGGTGGAATATTAAAGAACAAACCTCGACTAGTAGCTCGTGGATACAAGCAATTATTGGGCATCGCCTTTATGGAATCCTTTGCACCTGTTGCCCGATTGGAAGCTATTAGACTATTCCTTTCTTATGCAGCCCACATGAATATGGTCGTCTATCAGATGGATGTGAAGATGGCATTTCTTAATGGTGAATTCAAGGAAGAGGTCTATGTTCAACAACCGGATGGTTTTGTGAATCCTAAATATTCTAATCATGTGTACAAGCTTAAGAAGGCTCTCTATGGGTTGAAACAAGCTCCACGTGCATGGTATGATCTATTGTCACAATTCCTCATTACACAAGGCTTCGTTAAAGGCAAGGCGGATCCCCGGTATTCATTCAAAAACGAGGTAAAGATACGATTATGGTACAAATATATGTTGATGATATTATATTTGCAGCCTCGACCCAAACCTTATCCGATGAGTTTGGGAAACTCATGTCTTCCAAGTTTAAGATGTCAATGATGGGCAAGGTATCATTCTTCTTAGGACTTTAGATATCTCAGAGTCCCAGAGTCATCTTTATAAATCAATCCAAGTATGCCCTTGAATCATTTAAGAAATATAAGATGGAATCTTGCGACCCCATGGATACTCCAATGGTAGAACGAACTAAGCTAGATGCAGATCCACTTGGGATTGTCATAGACCTGACACTTTATCGGGGAACGATCGGTACCCTTCTGTATATTACAGCCAGTCGACCTGATCTTCAGTTTGCTATATGCATGTGTGCTCGGTATCAAACTAGGCCTACTGAGTTACACTTAGCTACTGTTAAACGTATCTTTCGGTATCTTAAAGGAACCATTAATCAGGGACTTTGGTATTCGAAGGACTCTTCGGTCGCACTAATGGCATATGCAGATGCGGATCACGCGGGTTGTCAAGATACAAGGCGTAGCACGAGTGGAACTTTGTAACTACTAGGAGATCGACTAATCAGCTGGGCATCGAAAAGGTAGAAAAGCGCTGCAATTTCAAGTACGAAAGCAGAATACATAGCTATGTCCGGGTGCTGTGCTCAAATTCTTTGGATGAGATCGCAATTAACCGACTATGGTCTAGGTTTCAACAAAATTCCGATGTACATCGACAACAAGAGTGCAATTTCCTTATGCTGTAACAATGTTCAATTCTCCCGGTCGAAGCATATTGACCTTCGCTACCACTTCATCAAGGAGCAAGTGGAAAATGGAGTGATCGAGCTTTACTTTATCTGATCTGAGTATCAATTGGCGGATATTTTCATGAAGGCTTTAGATCGCGCTCGAATGGAATTTTTGGCCGACAAGCTAGGTTTGTGAACATTCTCGCCCGAGACTCTAAAGGAACTGGCAGATAAAGTGAAAGAATAGTGGTTGTAAACTATTCTCCGTATCCTTGGTGATCATTTGTATATATTGTTTATACTTTTATCCACAAAAGCAAAATTCTAAAATATAAAACCATATAAAAACCTTAAAAATTGAAAAATTTCATAAAAATCCTAAAATATTTTTACTTTATTTTTCAAAGGCATGTCTATTAGTACGATAATATTTACGGCCTTAGAAATGTTGATTAATATCGACACGACGCCATAAATAGAGTTCGTACAAAAGTTGTAAATATTTCATAAAACATGCCAAAATGGCTTGTAGTTATTTCAGACTGCAACCCGCTTTTCATATTAAAGTCAAGTATTTCTTTTGAAAGCTTTGGCTCTCAAGGGGAATTAATTTTCTCGGGAAAGGTTTACTTTAAAACCTTGTAAGGATCAAGTTTACTTTATAACTTGGTCTAACACGGATATATGTACGCATCATTGCATTTATTTGTTAAAACAAGAGAAGTCTTGTTTTTATGAAGCTATCATCTCTACAACCATAGCAATCTACAATTGGTATCTACATACTCGACGATGCGACTACTCAACCGACGACTACAGCTCTTTCAATAGAACACGGGTCAACAATTGAGGGGGAGCAATTGTCAAGCATTTAGAATCTTCGATGCCGAACGTGCCAAGTTCACAAGTTGGTGTCAAGACAACAATACCAATCGTACATGTGGTGTCAAAAGATGACTTCAGACGTGACGAGGCGACCAACATTTTCATAAAGAACCATTTGATCCTATCATATGATGTTCTCATCAATCAGGTCCAACCTTGTCAATTCTTTATAATATGGCGAATATGTGATTGTTTTACAAATCGGTATCATATCTCATACATTTGGTATCATGAAGATAAAATGGACTTGCATTTTTCTTCCCAAAAACTTTGTAAAAACTACATTAAATCAATTGATATTAAAAAAATCGATTGGGTTAATATTTTTAATATGGGGGAGAAAATGTGATTTAATATGGGAAATTATCACAAATGGGTTGACTTAACGTGATAGCTCATCTCGACATGTGTGAAATGTTTTCGAATATCGTGGCATATGTTAAGGGGGAGCAAAATGGATTTCCACTTCAAAATGGATTTCATGGTGACATACTCTTACCTAACACATCTCTAATTCATGACGGTGAAGATTGTGGTGACATAAGGATGGTACGATAGGTTAAAGTCCAATGATTCTTCTAGAACCGAAGGAATCTTCCCAAGGACATTTCATAGCTAGAAATAGTAGTCCTTAGGAAAGATGGAGAAAGATTGTGAACGTAGCTGAATGCCGACCAAGTACTTAAGTTAGCACTGGAATAATCACAACAAAGTGCTAGTTATGAAGTATTGGTAAGCATTGAAGGGGTTGAAGAATGAAAAAGAATTATAAAGATAAAGGGTGTAAAGAAAGAAGCCCTCCTTACAAACTTAGGCAGAAATCGGGTCAATACATATGCTATTAAGATCATTTGTAATGATTCTTGATATTGAAGACAGACATCATGGACCCAGTGATGCAATGCACAACCCATCCCAGCTAACTCAGGTATCTCTTAAAAGATATTTGTTTTAATCACACGGAGACAACGCATTATCTATTGATTTATTCACTCCGAATAAATTGGTATTGAAATGGTGGCACGCATCTCCAGCCTCCGATCACTAAAATCCAAAATGCACGATCGAGTCTAGAGCCATTTGAGATTATCAAATATCTCATTAGGACACACTTTCATATTTTATTGTTTCTTCACACACTGTGAAAAGTAAGAAAGATCTTAAGAGTCCTACGCAAAATCTTCATGATCTTGCCTGAACATCCGGGTAATACGAAAGTATTTACAATGAAGATGGAAATCCTTCTTGAGCGAACATTCAAAAGCTCATGGTAGGTGACTTGTGAGATTCTTTAGGAATCAAACTTGTGATAATTGGAAAGCAACAGTTGTTTAATTCTTAATTGAATTTAAACACGTTCCAAACCTCTACGCAATATCTCAGTGATCTTGCCAGAACACTCAGAGTGATACCTTAGTGTTCACAGTGATGAGTGGAAATCCTTCTAGTGTTAACATCCAACAACACTTGATAGGTAACTTACAAGATTCAATATGAATCAAGCTCGTGACAATTGGAAAGCAACGATGGTGCGATTCTTTAATGAATCAAACTTGTTCCAGGAATCGGAATTGACGGCTTCAACCATGCGGATAATTTTATCCAAATGATTCACTCTTTACGTTCGCAGTCAGCTTTGGACGGTCGAGTAAAGAGAACGGTTTTACCCGCGAAATCTTGTCAATGAGATTTTTAATTAAATCTACCTGCCACAAGTACGATATTTTATATCGTCCAACGGTCTTCACCGACCGGAGGTAAAATGCTACCGAATTAGAATGAAATGTTCAAAGCCATTTTGTTCATGTCTACTTATGCTGCGGCATTTGAAGACGGTGGTGTTGCGGAATCCAGAAGAAGTCGTCCCCGCATGCTTATACTTTATGCACTTAATACTTCATCTAATTCAAGAAAGCCTAAAAGTTAAGTCTTCTGTTGTATCGAACTCTGAAGCTTTCAAGAATTACGAAGGTATAAGTATGTGGGACATGAAGTCACGAGGAGGCGGATATCACAAGTGATGTACAAGATCAAAGGAAAGAGATTAATGCTCAAGATTGATATCAAAGATCACATCAACATGTTCACCAGAAAAGAAAAAGAAAAGAAAGACGAAGACTGCGAGCTCAAGACAAGCATAGTATGCTAGGTTTATTTAATTATTGTAACTCGGGTAACGCCCTTGTTTGGAGTGACCTCCCTTAGGGGGAGATTGTTGGAAACACGTTTTACGTATTAGAAAGGATCGGTCACTCCGACAATATATTAAGTAGTAGCTCGTAGTTTAGTTATTTACACTTATTAAACAAAGTCCAAACCGAGCCCATGAGTTGTATGGGTCGGCGGCCCAATGTAAGCCCAAGCCCATCTCATGGGCTTGGGTATATAAACCATCTCCTTAGATGGAGAGGGTGTGGTTTCATTTCAATTTACACATAGTTCTTTCATTTCTCTCTCTAGAAGTGTGTGATATCATCTTTCTTTCTATCTCTTTCTCTCTCAAAAACATAAGCTAGATTTACAATATCCTACACTCTTTTCATGGTTAATGATTCGATTGTAATCAGATTACGAATAAAAGTCAATACACGCATCAAATTTTCTTTTACCATTTCTCTTGAGACAAGATGGTTGGTTTTCGTTGCAGTCACGCTCCCTATCTAACAATTCAAGGCTTTCGACAAACGTTTCCATACCTGATGCATAACAAAGATCCCCAAATAGAAGAACCTTTGGGAACAGTCAGAGCACAAAATTGAAAATTCTAAACCAAGATGCAACATTATATTGTTGTGCCTTCTCCTCATCCAAACATGGGTATTAGTATTTGCAACTAGATATTCTTGGATGTTCGTTAGCTATCTAATTCCGGACTTGGGTTCTGGCAGGTCAATCTTACCGAAAATGTGAGTTCTCAAATTGAATGTTATTATACAATCATGACCTATCTCACCAGATTCATTTGCATAACTTCTTGCTACCCAATGCAATGCTCCATTAACAAAACAAGCTCGTGAGTCCAGTTTATATGATGGAGGATGAGTTGTCGCTACCCCACTAGTGGAATTCCAACAATTTCTCTACCTCGAAAGAAAGATATTGTAGCAATCTAGTAATCATTAGTGACGGATCAAAACCAAAACCTGATGCTATATGAAAATCATCAGAATAGTCTCTGTGAAAAGGATGATGAGGTACAACTATTTTGCATCTAATTGTAGGATTCCATAAGATAATCTTGAATTTACTATCAACAAGGCAAAGAACTCCTTTACGGAACCAACTATTTTGAAATCATGGATAGGGAACTCGAGTTTTGTGTGACCCGTGAACCTTGTATGTATTGGCCGACGTAAAGGCAATTTGCTTTCCAGAGCTTTTGTAAAAAAAACAATATTCATTTGCGCCATTTGGATCTCGTCGTCTAAGAAGGACTCTTTGATTCTTTTCCAGAGATCGAATAGTGTACATATGGACGAAATCAGGGCTTGCTATACTATTACACCATGACTTGGAGACACATCTGAATCGTATGATTGTTTTGGGTGGCAGCCTTTGTAAAATTTCAACAATCAACTTTTCGCACAAATAATCAGACATCGTGCGATTCTACAATTTTAAAGGACATGAAGAATATATTCTTATAATGGGGGAGTGACTCGAGAACAGCTCTCAGAGCTATTTAGGATTCATGAGCAAGAAAAAGAGCTGTTGAGGAAGCAAACCGAGGAGGCGCAGCAACGGGCTAATTTGGCCCATATGTATGCTAGTGTGACGCAACAAAATGCTGAGGTAAACAACGCCCGTCTAAGTCATTTAATTTCTCATTATACTTCACATGACATGGGTCGAGGGTATACCGGACCTAATAAACCTTTTGTACCGCTACCCCAATTCTCTTCTATGCCTGGCATGTCTCAGTTCCCTGGTATGCCTCAGTTCCCTGTTATGCCCCAGTTCCGTGGTATGCCTCAGGCTCCTCCGGATTTCCATATAATGCTCCACTCAACCCACTCCAACCTCCATTCTTTAATCAGTTGCAAGTTCCACTTACCCAAAATAACAGTTTCAACAACTGTCATCGACCCGTTGTCAACACCACTGGCCCCTCGAGTTCTAACTCTCGGGAAAGTCCCAACTATACCGTCAGCCTAAATCCTCATCAAAATGATACTCGGACCATCGAAGAGTTGGCTCAAGATCTTGAGAATGCCAACAACGTGTCCGATAATAAGCTAATTAAATCGGATGTTGATGAGGAGGATGCTGATGAGGGGGACTATTCAGATTAGGAGTTGTTGTTGGTTTTAGACTTTTTATTATGTGTAATAACTTTAGACTTATTAAATTGTGAAACATGGATTTATTGTGATGTGTAATAATTTTAGACTTGTTACATTTGTGAAATAAGGATTTGGTGAAATGTATTCTAACGTTTTGGCTATTTATCGTATTGTAGATTATTAGTATTGTACCGTTTTGTGATTTGTAGTATTGTGGATTTGTTAAAATATAGATTTTTTCTGGAAAAAATACCGGAAAAAAATCTGGAAACAAGCTGCTTAATGCAGTTTTTTTTTTGCCCAGGCAACATTTAGGGTCGAAATTTTCGACCCTAAGTATAGCTTTAGGGTCGAAAATTTCGACCCTAATATTTAGGGTCGAAATTTTCGACCATAAAAGCACCCCAAATTAAAGTCCTGCAAAACTTGTTTTGGTATTAAAATTAATATAAAATGGGTAAATATTTAGGGTCGAAATTTCCGACCCTACACATCAAAGACAATTTCGACCCTAATTTAATACATTAAAACTAATAAAATCATTTTCACAATGTGTTTTTATTTACACGTGGATAATATTTAGGGTCGAAATTTTCGATCCTAAAATACAAAGGTATTTCGACCCAAAATTTTGGTCAACAATTTGGCTGAAAAGTTGTGGGGCCTATTTTTCGACCCTAAAATACAAAGGGTATTTCGACCCTAAATTTTTAGGGTCGAAAGATTTGGGTCGCCAGGTTAGGAACGAATATTTCGACCCTAAAGTTTAGGGTCGAAATTCTTTGAGGTGTAGGGTCAAAAATTTCGACCCTAAACAAGGCAATTCTTGTAGTGATATTAAATAGAGAATGAATATTGTTTTCTGATTTTGTGTTTCTTAGGTCTTAACTAATAGCCAAATACTTAACTAAAATTCTCGAAATTTAACTAAAAATCTCTAAACAACTATTATCATGACAGTATGACACAAATTACATTGGCAAGAACGTATAAAGAATTATAAATGAGTCATAAAATCACTCACCAGAGAGATCAGAACTGAGAAAAGAGTTTTTTATAATCTGAAAAAAATATATAGTTCAGTGATTATATTCAATGAGAAGAAGAAATCAAAAGTTCGTTCTAGGTCTTAATTGTATAATTTCCTCATAGGCCCAAAGTTAAAGTGTGCGAGGTGACACTAAATTCTACATACACAATAAAGCCCATTAACCCTGAGTTAGGATAGAGATTATTTGCTAATTTCATTTTCTGAACTCTATTGTCTATTTTTTGGTGTTTGCCAAAGTAAGAATGAAAAGTGATTTTTCGCTTTATGGGAGATTTAAAAAGTAGATAAATGCAGATATGCAAAAGCAAGTGAAGACTTGCTGCAAGGAAACATGATTTTGCCCTCAATTTTCTTGCCTCTTTTTGCTTGCCAAGTTGCCACTAGCACCTTATTTGTGTTTTTGCTCCATTCATACTTTATTGCTATTTGCTATGAAAATGAGGATGTAAGCTCGCGCTTTGTGGCGAGGAGTTTGCCTACTATATATGTCGTTTTACGTCATTTTGGATGTTCGTGTTCTGGCATCACTACAAAATAAATGACATTTACTTACTCAAAGTTTTCCTTACTAATAAAATTTATAATCATTTAAGTCACTATTACTTTTCCCTACTAAAACACAATGCATATAAAAGTAAGCAAAAACATTTGCTTACTCTTTTCCGTACTCAAAAAATAGTCATTAAAAGTTTTACACTTTTGCTTACTCAATATTGAGTAAGTAATGACCTTTAGTGCTCCCCTCTATTACTTACTATTTTTCTTAAGAGTAGGAGTTGATAAAAATTAACTTTTGATTACTCTTTTTTGGTAGAAATTAATAGAAAATATATTTCCTTACTTAATATTGAGTAAGTATACACTTTTAGTGCTCCCCTCTATTACTTACTTTTTCATATTTAATTTAGTAAACAAATGTTATAAATTTTGTAGTGCATTTAATAAAGCATTTGATGCATACAATTTTTAGTAATTTTTTAGTAGCACGAAAGCACAAACACATATGAGACTTGTACAAATAAGTACTTATGCATCAATGGAAGTTTATTACTATAATACAGTCGAAGTAAATGTAATACATCAAAGTTGAACATATATAGAAGGGAAATGAATGTGATACTTCCACGATACGACTATTCTGGCTTTTGGCTTGTGTGAATAGTTGGACTCGTAACACTCCCAAATGCAGATTCTCAACTAATTAGTATAAAACTATAAATCCATCAAGCAAACATGATAATGCTCAAAATGCAGATTCTCAACTTATTAGTATCAGTTATTCTAATAATGTTTATCAGTTCATTATTTATTTCTTTTTCAGTTTTTGGAAAAAAATAAGGGTTTTTACCAATTATTTATAAATAAAAATAAAAAATAAAAATAAAAAATGATAATGTTCTTTAGTGATTTTTTATAATGTTTATGAGTGTTGAAAAAATAATCACAATGTTTATCAGTTTCTAAAAAAACGAAAAATCAAATGTACAGTTACAATTATTGTTCATTAATAAAAAAACATTATTCATCAATAAAAAATTAAAAAATAAAATTGTTTAATGATAATAATGTATCTTAAATTTAAAATTAGAGAGAAAAAAGTAATGTATTAAATATAAGAAAAATATAAAGAAAAAAAAAAGAAATAGAAAAGTTAGCAAAAACAAATTAAAAAAAAAAGGTTAAAAGAAAAGACATTTTCACCTTCTCATTACTCATCACCCTTTAAATGCAATTCACAACAAGAACTTTATTTATATTCACAATGCAATTGTAACATGAGGTGGCATGTAAACTAGCTGTTTGAATGTTTGAACGAAACCAAGTCATCTCATTGTGAACGACCTAAATCTTGGGTTTATGTTAAACTTTGCATGGATCTTTTCTCTTCACTAGAGTAAAATAGTTTTGACATTTGGTTAGTTTTTACGGCGGACTTAAACACTAGGAATCTCCATTTTTCGTGAAACAAGAATACTTTTTTTCCATCTGAACACAAAGATCTGCATCGTAACATACAAGAAAAGTTCTTATAAAATATGACATTCATTTTGGCCGCGAAGGTACCACATAAAAAAAGAATGCAGAGTTCATGATAATTAAAATCCAACTAAAAACAAAATCAAATTCACGCAGAGTCCAAATGAAATCCAAAATCAAAATCTTTAGACTCGCTGAAGAAGGGTCGCTTGAAAGTCAGCCAGACCGGCTAATAATAGAAGGTTGTACCTGAACAATTTTTGTTTCTGCCCATATTTTTTGTCTATAACAGTTCGAATTTGTGTAGCCTAACAGCTCAAGGCTTTCTTGGTATGCAATCATGTCAACTCCGTAAGCATTAAACTTTGCAACCACCGAGCAAACTCCTGTTTTAAGATTATAAGCTTTGTAATTCCCCTCCTCAACGTAGAGGAATAGGTCACCACTGATGGTTACCTGCGAAAGATCTTTCACTACTTTTGGAAAATCTCTTAATTTAAAAACAAGCGACCAATCAGCAGCGTCATTGGATTCTTTCCTCACATGAACCGTATGACTATAATTTTCATTCGTAATCACAGCTAAAGAACCACCAATGACTGTTAGATGTCTTCTTTTGCCACTAGATTCTGGCAAAGAAATCTTGTCAAAAACATTGGTACTTAAATTGAACGTCAATATGTAAGAGAGCTGTTCTTCGTCATCATCTTCGTCATCATCTGATAGACATAAGACCACCCAATGCAATACTCCATTGACAAAACACGCACTTGAACGCATATTATCAAACCGAGTTGTAGGAAAAGCAATCTCACACCAAGTGCTTGTCTTCATAGAGAAAACAAACGCTTTTTTTACATGTTCTCCTTGCAATATTGCCACAATTTTGTAATCATTGGTGATTTGGTCAAAACCAAAACCTACTGGTGCATAAAAGGATCTCAAAGACGGGTGATAAGGTAAGATTAGTATGCGCCTAAGTGAAGGGTTCCATATACTAATACCGGTTGAATAATCCTGTAGACAGAGAAGTCCATTACATGAACCAACGATATTACCCATAGGGAAGTCCAGTGCTGTTATGCTCATAACAGATTCAGTATGCAACATAATTTGGTCTTCTGAATGTAGTGTATACACGTCTTTACTTTCTTTGGGTATACCTAGGTTTCTGACTCGATATTGCGAGCCGACTAATCCCAAGGTGGCCCACACGTCTATACTTTTATTACCTCTTTCACTAATTTCATGTCTGATAAGGATTTTATTAGGTTTTCCCACAGAATGAAGGATGTGCTTCCGTTTGAATTCAGGGCAAGAAATATGAGAACACAATGATTTGGAAATAGATCTAAACCTGAGAAGAGTTTTGAGTGGTAGTCGATCTTTGAAATATTTCACCAATCATCTCTTCACATATATAGTCTGACATTGTTAAATCTACAAAAAAGAATTTATAATATTTTTTCATAAGGATACAATCATACAATTATATCAATCATCTCAATTCCTCCCCAATCAACTTTACTTTGAAAAGGTAGAGTTGAAAATTTGAGTTTTCTTTAAGGAAAGCTATGATACTCATTTACAAGTGAAGGTCAAGTAAGTTTTTGAAGGGTGTTATATAGTTTCAGAAATATTTATATGTATTTTGTTGGATTTTATATATATAAAATGAATCGTGATTGGAAAGTTTGAGTCAGTAACATATGTGTCAAGGATGGTAAGTCAAAACAGTAGTGGCTTGAGCCTTGAGGATTGATTAATGAGAAACATCAATATTTGTTTGATATTTAATATGTATGAACTACAAAAACAAAACATGCCAAAATGATGGTCGTTAGTCTCAAATCAGATTCTTAATAGTATCTTTTAGTAGTGATTTGGATTTCAGTGTGTTCAAGTCTTTTAATTAAAAGTTATTTGAAGCAATGTGGATAGAGCTTTAAATTTGTTACTCTTGAACCACTATAGGCTATCAAAGTTCTATACTTCTATCTATAAATCAATCAGAGTGTTTGGCTAATAAGGTGCTAGCAAAAAGGTGCTTGTATGCTCAAGGTCAATTTTAAAAATGTGGGTCATCCTACACGATTAGTCTTAGTTTGTATTTCAGTGTTCAAGTTTATGTCCTGATTCGTGCTAAAAGTTTCTAATAACTTAGAGCTTTATAGAGAAGTATATATATCAAAAGTAAAGCTGCTATAACTAGAGGGCTTCCAATTTTTAAGACCAACAATTTTAACTTCTAGGCCATGCAGAATATACATGTTAACTACTAGATTAATACTGAAGGAGCCTTCTTTAGAATTTCAGAGCATCTAAAGTGTATGCTAACTACTAGGTTAAATTTTTCCGAAAAAGGTTTTGACGAACACGGTTTATTTTCTAATTATTTGAGTTTGCAAACACAATTATTCGATAATCGATCATGAAAAACAATTATGAAGCATATTTACAGCATAATTATCATTAAACATATGAAAGCTAAATAAATCATGATCAGCACTCAAATAAAATAAGCATGAAAAGATAAAAAAAGTACTCACCAGAAAGAGTATCGAACTGAGCAACTAAAGATGTAGGTCGTAAGGTGTCTAGGGTTTTAGATGAATTATAAGGGACTTCAATTGTGAGAATTTCATTTATCATCGACAAGATATGATTGGAAAATATATTTGAAGGGAATAATTTATTTATTTGTTTTCCCAAAAAAAATCACATATAAATAAATAAAGATACTATATATAACAACTTCAAACAAAATATGATTGGAAAATATATTTGACATGTTTGAGTACTAAATCATGCCTCGCAAGAACTTGCATATATGGTTCAACTGTTCTGTAACTATTATCGAGTCTATGCTAAAAATAGGGTTTATGTTGAACTTTTCACTAAATAAATAAAGATATATATTTGACATGTTTGACTACTAAATCATGCCTCGCAAGAACTTGCATATATGGTTCAACAACTATTATCCAGAATAAGTCCCTTAGGACGGCGAATAGCCTCTCTTTTTTGGGCTTTGTTTACATGTAATACTGTATCCAGATGGGTATCTGGCCGCAATTTGAGATTACAAGCTATAAGCAATGAAATCAATATAAAATGAACCAACAACATGAATCATGGACAATTGCAAGTATACGAGCATCGAGTTTTCGGTTCAAGATTAATATAAGATGTAACAAACATTATGAATTAGGAGTATGGATCCGGAAGAGATAACAAAAAAAACTGACAGGATCCTAAAAAATAAAAATATGTCACTCTATAAAAAAATTCCATGATTTTTTCAAAAAAAGAAATTGACATTTTCAGTTGACCCTTTTCTGCATTTCTGTATGTATAGTAGCTAAGATTTTTCGTTTTCTGCTTCTTCTCTTTTCTTGTCGACGACAATTCAACTTTATGTCTAATAAATCAAGGCTTTCCACATATGTTTGTACATCAATATTACAAGAATCTTCAAAATGTACATTCTTGGAGCACAAGCCTGCCACAGAATTATACACCAGAAATTTAAACATTTCAGCACCAATGTTGAGCAACAAATGACCATTGGTCATCAATTGCAAAGCATTTTTCACTCCCCGTGTAAATTCAGGACCTTTCAGTTCAGCAAAAAGAGACCAAGAATCAAAATTGTTGTACTCTTTCATCACCCAAATCCAATGAGTATGATCACGTGCCTTCGATACCACAGCTAGAGAACCATTGATGACTGTTATTAGTTGTATTTTTGTTGACCAAAGTAGCTCATTTGGCAATGAAATCATTCCAAAAACATGAGTACTCAAATCAAACGTCAATATATAACGTGGGACACCTGTGTCATCTGGATCACATGAAACCGCCCAATGCAATATCCCATTGACAAAACACGCCCTTGACAACACTTTCTGAAACAAGGTGCTAGGAGAAGCAATTGCACACCAAGTTTCTGTCTTCATGGAGTAAACAAAGAAATTGTGTGTTGAATATGGTAAACTTTCTTCTGATATCTTCACAATCTTGTAATTATCAATGATAGGGTCGAAACCAAAACCGACTTCAACAAAAGTTTCAAAAGTGGTTCTCACAAATGGATTATCGGGTAAGGTTAATATGCGCCTAATTGATGGGTTCCATAGACTAATACCCTTTCCCTCTTTATCCAACAGACATATAATTCCATTACAAGAACCAGCGATATCACCCTTACCCACTGGGAACTTTACTGCTGGTACACTCATGTTTACCCATTTAGGATACATTAGCAATTGGTCTTCGGAATGTACTGTATAAATATTGTCATTAAGTTCTTGGATGGCTACGCATCCACCTGGTTTACATAGGAACCTTTTACATGTTGGTTCACAGAAACAAAGATGGCTGATGTCTTTATTTATGACTTGATCCTGATCAATGACTTTGTCGCCATAAGTCAGATGTCTGATGAGAACTTTTGGAGTTTTATTGGCATGTCGAAGTTTGTGCTCGCGGATGAAATCGGAGCTAGCAATATGTGACTTCCAGGACTTAGAAACTGATAGAAATCGAATAAGGGATGGGGCGGGTAGTCTTTCGAATATTTCACTAATCAACTCTTCGCATATATAATTCGACATCCTATGTAGATTCGACAATATTTTAAAATAAAAATAAACGAACCTGAAAAAATCGAACGATTGAAGAAGGGACTACCAGCCAGATTGTGTGTATACTATGGTTTTACAACAAGTCTTATATAGGCTTTGCTTTAACCGCCTTTAACCGCCTTTGTAAGTGTAACCGAACATGCGTATAATACAAAATTGCATTCGGATCCACAGTTTAAAAGTCATCCCTTTCATTTTTATATAATGGTATTTACTACCCTTTATATAAGACTAAGAGTTCATATATCAAAATTAAGGTACAACTAAACGTGTACGTGCACATAGCAGCTGTAATCGTCTAACGGCACATAGTTCACGATATGCGAATTGATGTGGTGGGCGAACATTTGATCCGGTAACTCGACTGGTTTAATTATCGAACTTTTTATCTGATAACTCGACTGGGTTAACTCGATAGTCGAACCCGTGACTTGTGGTTCTATATTAATGTACCAATGTATCATAAATTAGTCTAGATATTTTTCTGTTTTACACATTTGTAATTTTTTTTTAATAGTTCAATAATTTTCTATAATATAGATATAAATAGATTTAGTATATTAACCATTAAAAATTTGTTAGGTAACTAACAAAAGACGAAATCCCATGAAGTAAAAAGAATACAAAAATGATAATTTGAACATGTGACATTTGCACAATCACACTGTAAGCCCTATATTTTATATAGTCGAACAAAAATGTAATAGGTCATTTTAGTCGTTAATGGTCTTGTACAGTAATAGGCTAGTCGGGTTAAGATAATATTGTATAAGTTAGGGGCTCTAAGCCCAAGTCAAGCCAAGCCCGGCCCAAGAACAAAGCCCATGAGCCAACCAAGCTCATGGGTATATAAACCCTCTTCCATGTGTGAAAGAGGGTGTTGGTCCATTGTAATTTTCTCTCTCTAGTTTACATAAACCTTCCACCATCTCTCTACTTTCTCTTCTCTCTCTAACTTCTCTCTATTTATTTCATATATCTTGTGTTATGGATTAAGTGGGATTAACATATGGTATCAAAAGCCTATAGTAGATAGGTGATTGGTGAATTCGTGGTTATTGTTCTTATTGATTTCGTGAGGTATTTGTTCCAAAATTCTTTTTTTTTGTGGTTTAATATTTATCAAAATCATCTACATTGTTGTGGTAATGATTTTGTATCTTTGTTTAAAAACATAATTTTTTTTTGCGTTTGGATCAATTTTTGGTGAAAAATCACGTATTTCAACTTTGACATCCGAGATATAAGGTTATTCAGACTTTTGGAAAGTTAAGATTTTGGAATCGTAGGGTTTAGCATTCCGACTTTTAGTCAGCTCTACATTCCGACTTTGCTGCTGTACACATTTTGGAATCTGCTTAAGTCAAGACATTTCGACATCTCTTCAGCAACCAGCTCGTATTCTGAATTTTGCTAAGGAGATATTATTCCGACATTCATTCAAGTATTCAAATTCCGAATTTTGGTGAAGCATATTTTCATTCCGACATTCGTTGTGACATTCGTCAAATTTCCATCATTTAATTATTCGTGTAGTACGAGTATTTTAACTGCTTATCGACTAGTCGTTGTCATGAACGTGTTAATTTCTTTGCTTTGCGGACAAAGCCCTTTTTAGGGAGAGCATATGTAACATCTCTATGTTTCGCGACTATTTAGTTGAATGCAATACAAGTTGTGAGCGTGTTAAGATGTGCCGTACGTTTTATTTGTGCTAGTTATTAAGATTTGATAACGTCTCGCACAATTGTCTTTTGTTTTGGGATCGTACGCTAAACAGTTTTGCTGTCGTGTTATGTCAGTCGTGTCTAAACCTAAATATATTGAACCCGAGCCGAGTTTATCACTATCACAGCATGTGTATGTAACTGATTATTTAAACCTTCAATTTTATTGTCAAAGCTTGTCATACAAGTGTCCCAAATCAGTCACAAGTCTACATTACACTTATAAACTTTATAGTTATTTGCCCCACTAAAGGACAACACAATTGCCTAGTTTACCCCTTTTGGGTATATCACAAGCAAGCATTTCCAGAATTTCACTAACCCTAGACTAATTATACAAGCTTATATACAAGTCCAAAGTAATGTCCAAAGTCCAAATACAAGTTATCACAAGTTATCACAGTCCAAAAAAATACAAACATTAAAAATCTGCACAAGTCTTCAACATACAACTCCTGAGTAGAAGTTTTGTTCCAGCCAACCTACACGTCTCGTCCAAACCTGCACAACCAAGGGTCTTCATTCTGTCCGAACCTGCAAAACCGAACGTAGCATCCCCTTTGTGAGTCTTTTGTCCTTTCGTTTTACTTTGGAAGTCTAGTTGTGCTTGTCTTTGTACGAACCTACGAATAAACGAAACCGCGG
This sequence comes from Glebionis coronaria, assembly GCA_025667525.1. NCBI lineage: Eukaryota > Viridiplantae > Streptophyta > Magnoliopsida > Asterales > Asteraceae > Glebionis > Glebionis coronaria. The sequence continues at coordinate 562,053,180 of CM046882.1, forward strand.
TTAATCATTGAAATGAACTTATACTTTTAACCAAAAACTGTAAATTTCTAAACTTTTAAATACAAACATGTTTATGTTATCATCTTGCTGTCAACCAAACCGAGACCCAACTTAGAACCAAACCGAGACCATGTCCAACCAAAACAAGACTCCAATCATGAACCAACCCGAGACCCCTGTTTTACCAAACCGAGACCCAATCAAGAACCAAACCGAGCACCAAAACAAACCAACCAAAGTCCTATTTTCTGCCAAATTAATTACCATTCTTACCAAACAAATCCAAATCTTAATCAAGCTTTCTTTTACAAGAAAACCTTAACCATGCCGCGTGTATATGGAAACCCCCAATCGAAACCCTAATTATGTAATATCTTTTTTAAACATTTCATTTACATTGAGACATTTCAGAAACACCATCTAAACACAAGTAACATTCGATAATATAAAAACCCCCAATTTTCAGAAAACCCTAGATTTACTTTTATTAATTAAAATACTAATTAAACCTAATCTAAACCCAAACCCCTTAATTAATTCAATTAAAAGTGAGTTTTACAAAAACCCCCAAATAACCGAAACCCTAATTTTTATAAATCGACTTTATATTAAAATTAGTTTGATTTTATAAATGGAAACATCAATTAATTACGTTTTAAACTGATTTTGATGAAAACCCCCAAATATTTCAAAACCCTAATTTTGTTTACTTTCAATCCGAGAATCATACGATTTATAACAAATATGTACAAATAAATTAAACCACTGATATTCATTAAAGATCAATTAATCTTTTTTTTAAAAGGAATAAGGGAAAATAAACTTATCTTGATTTTGGTATTTGATTTACGAACCGCAAGAAGAACACCATCAGAAAAACCCAAACGGTTGATGTGGGGATTAACCCACATCTCACGCGATATAAGAACCTCAAACCACCCATGTTTAATCTTATAACACAAACCGATTTGATGATAACCTTAGAAAGGGATAGAACCAATCTAGGTTTAGAGAGAGAGAGAGTTTGGGACGGTGGAGGAGATATCGAGAGAGGAGAGAGAGAGTCAACTCCAGTTATGGGGTTAAGTGTGATAAACACACACGCATATACTCCTTTTCGTTCCTTGTTTAATCCGCCAGTGGACCGGGCCGGGTCAATGACCCTTGGGCCGGTTGCTGGGTAAAGGTTTTGGACCCCCAATTTGGGCCTTGTGAGTTTAAATTATTTTGGTTAAGGCCCAAGCGAAATTTGTTAAATTTAAGTTATGTTTTGACCCGTAAAACCCGACTCGTTAATAAACAGATTTCACTTAACGTACTTTTCCGTAAAATCGTATTTTTCATAAACGTATGGTTTCGTCAAGCACAATTAGGGTGTCGAGTCATTTAATCATACAAGTATTCGTATCGTAACTCGATTCTTAAATTAATTAGGTCGCGGCTAGCGTAACCGTACTCTCGAGCTATTTTATCTTCGTTCTCTCTGCTGAATTTACGAGGTGAGTTTATAGCCCCATACTTTACTATTTTCACTGCTTTTTGGGGTGAGACATTGCTTGATTTTACGTTTGAACGCAAGTGCATTTACTGATTTATCTATTAGTCTAAGTCCCACTAAAAACCCAGTTGCTTTGGCCCGTGAATCGTGAACCGTTAATTACTTTGTGTAAGCGCGAATGTTATGGATAGATCTATCGGGATTGACGTCCCTGTCTGTCTTGTCCAACAAGGGGACAAGCGGGCACAGTTTCATTTGAATCTGATATAGGATGTCGTGGGTTTAGGCATCTAGTTTGGGCTACATTTATATGATTATACTGCCGGTGTTGTTAACGCTTCGGTGTCACGAGCTTAGACTGTAATAAATACTTTTGGGATGACTTTGTATATGTTATATTGTCATCACATTTGGGAAAATCTTGTGGTTCATTAAACATTTCAAACTAACTAAACCTATGAACTCACCAACTTTGTGTTGACACTTTAGCAATGTTTTTCTCAGGTATTAAGAAGGAAGATGCTAAATGAGGTCTCATGCATTGCCGTCATTTCTTTGAAACAACGATCATTTGTACCATATGAGAAAACTATGTTTTGTAACCATATTCAGTTTATGCTTCCGCACTTTGTTGAAACAACTTATTTTATTAATTACAAGTGATCAATTTTCCGAACGTCTCATTTAGAGGTCGTTCTTTGTGACTATGTGTGTATGATAATCATGACGTCACCACTCCTTTGTCGCCATTATACTCTGATATTTTGGGAGTGTGACAGATTGGTATCAGAGCACTAGTTATAGAGAACTAGGTTGCATTAGTAATTCTAGACTATAACTGCTCTATGTTTAATCGATTATCATACAGATTGTAAGTATTAAGTATATGTAGATACATAAGTAATAAATGGGATACATGTGAATTAACAATTTCGAGGTATATTTACATGGGTTACATGTGCAACAACAAAATCTGAATTATGTTATATGGGTTACATGTGGATTCAACAATGATTGCTATGTTATGTTAATGTCCTTTTTATGGACTAATTTTATGAGATATTTACACACCTTTATTTTGTTTATGATTACAGCGATGTCTTCATTCGATGAGTCCACGTCTACAGGAGCGTACTACAACCGTAGTTCGCAGTCGACCATCAGTTCATCAGTAGGACTACCTAGAGGATCGCCGTCAGGATATCCGTGGTACCGGATGGTTTCAGATGATGATGTAGAGAGAGAAGTTGAGGAAGTTCGTCATTCCCCGATTCGTATTCCTGACGCATCAGCTGACGATGTGCTTAGCCTAGAAGGCGGGGGAGAGGATGACATGGACACTGACGTGGTGCAGTCACCAGGTCAGGCATCAGTGACTGGAGATGAGACGGTAGAGGAGACAGAGGATGATGGGATGGAGTTTACAGATGGGGAAGGAGAGCCTATGGAGGTCACAGACACTGAGAACCCTCCTACTGCATATGCTGCTACTCCTGAGGTTTCCCTAGCACACATCTCCTCATCTTCATCTGAAGACGAAGGAGAAAGGACTGCTATTCCTGCTCCAGCACCTGGTACTCTACCTTTCTTCTATGTGAGACGACGTCTTCGGGGGAGAGCTTCTCGACCACCACTTTCACCTTACAGACCCCTCATACCTTTCACTGCCACTGACAGGCATGCAGCCCGCACACCTGCCAGTTCTGTCCCAGAGGCACCATTACTACTACCACCACCAGAGACTGTACCTGCAGTGTACCAGGAGATGCTTACTGACGCTGGTATCTCTACAGGACCGAGAGCTACGACTCCTATTCCTAGGAGAGCTACATCGACGGTGGTGATGCTTGGGGCGGCAGATGGTTGTGTGACGACACGGTTGAACAGGTTGGAGGATGCTGTAGAGGCTTTAGGTGAAGAGTATAATGAAGTGCAGGATAAGTTAGAAGCACTGACGAAGAAGAGTCCAGTCAGGGATGAGACAGTGTTGACAGTATGTGTGACCCGTCTACGAGGACAGCTTCTTACTGTTCTTGACCAGATGGAATCCATGCCAAACACTCGTCTTGAGGAGATTGAGAGCCTGATGACCCGTTGGGGAGTGGAGCCATTGGTGGAGACAGGCGGACTAGAGGCACCAGTGGATGACCCTGTTGCAGACTTGGATAAGAGGTTTAGAGCCGCTTGTCATGACACCGATGTTAGGTTGAGAGATTCCCAGGCTCGTGAGCTAGTGGTTGAGAGGAGATTAGCAGAGATGGAGAAGGAGCTTCATCAGCGCCGTGAGGGCACTAGTTAGATTTATTTTGTACCGTCGACCTATCCCTGTATGACCACTAAGCTTTGAAGTTTGTCTTAGCTAGTTGGTATTTTATTTTCTTTTATTATGTTATGACAAACTATGATGTATTATCAAACGATTTCATGAATGATATTATGGGTTGCAAATTGAGAGATTATTATATATTGTGTATTATATCTTGGAGCATTTCATAATTGTGTTGTGTGTGCCATGCATGTTATGTCTGGCAAAAACTTATTATCCTATTACCTTGTTAGATTATGGCGCCAGTTAGAAGATCCGAAACGCAAAATCCGCCAGCCGCTACCGGTGGAATTGACACTGCCCTGTTAAGCCAAATGATAGCCGAACGAGTGGCCGAGGCACTCGCGACCGCTGAAGCAAACCGTACAGCTAGCACACAGGAGGAGACCAACCAAGGAGCTACAAATGCTATTGCACGTACTTGTACCTACAAGGAATTTCGTGCAGTTACGCAAGTAAGTTTCCGAGGTACTGAAGGAGCAGTAGGATTAACCAGATGGTTTGAGAAGCTAGAATCCCAATTTGGGATTAGTAATGTCGCTGAAGCCGACAAGGTGAAATTTGCGTCAAGCACGTTAGTGGATGGTGCTTTGACTTGGTGGAACGTCTATGTTCGTGCAGTGACCATTGACGTTGCCCAAACGACGCCCTGGAGTGAATTTAAAGCTATGTTCGTGAGGAAATACTGTCCCCGAAATGAAGTCAAGCAGATGGAAGTTGAGCTGTGGAACCTAAAGGTCAAGGGTACTGCTCTTACTGCTTACAATCAGCGCTTTCAGGAGCTGATTTTGTTATGTCCTGAAATGGTGCCCAACGATGACCGATTGTTGGAGCGCTACATTGAAGGACTACCTTTAAGCATCAAAGGGAATGTGACTTCATCCAAGCCGACTGATTTGCACGAGGCAATCGACATGGCTCAGAGTCTGATGTACCAAGTGGTACAGGAGTTGGGAGAAAATACTGGGGATAAAAGAAAGTGGTCTGGCAACCACTACAACAGCAATACCAACAACAACAACAACCCAAGCAACTACAACCAGAACAAGCGTCAAGAAGTAGCAAGAGTGTTCGCTGCTGGACAAGGAAATACTGGGAACTACGCTGGGAGACTACCTTTCTGCGGAAAATGTGGTCGACACCACGAAGGAGCATGTCCCCCTACGTGCTACAATTGTGGGAAGGCGGGACATAAGGCAAAGGAATGCCGAGCACCACCTCGTGCTACTAATCAAAGAGGACCTGGAACGCAAGGTGGCCAAGGAGCAAATGTCACTTGCTTCGGATGTGGAGAGAAAGGTCACTACAAGAACAAATGTCCGAGCGGTGGAAACCAAGGTCGTAATAACCAGATTCGAGGGAATCAAAATCAGAACCAAGGGAACCAGAAGCAGAATCAAGGGAACCGAGGAGGGAATAACCGAGCCACAACTAGTACTCCTGGAGGATTCACGGCACCTAGCAAAGTGTATCATCTCTGTGCTGAAGCTGCTGTGCAAGACAACAATGTTGTGACTGGTACGTTCCTAGTCAATAACAACTATGCTTCAGTACTATTTGATTCTGGTGCGGATAGGAGTTTTGTGTCGTCTATATTTAGTGAACGCCTAAATGTTACCCCTACTGCGTTAGACGTTAAGTATAATGTAGAATTAGCCGATGGGAAGTCAGTAACCACCGACGTTATTCTGAAAGGATGTAGTGTAAGACTACAAGGTCGTTCGTTTAGTATCGACCTACTCCCTATAGAATTGGGAAGTTTTGACGTCATCATTGGAATGGATTGGATGTCGAAGCATCACGCAGAGATTGTATGTCATGAGAAGTGTGTCCGTGTCCCTTATGGAAACGACGTACTCATCATACAAGGCGAAAGAAGTGGTGTGAAGAATGAATCAAGATTGGAAGTCATCTCATGTATCAGGACCCAAAGGTACATTGAGAAGGGATGTCCGGTATTCTTGGTTCAAGTAACACAAACGGAAGGAGAAGAAGATCGCGAGAAGAAGGTGGAAGATGTACCGATCGTTAGAGACTTTCCGGACGTATTTCCAGAGGATTTACCCGGACTACCACCAGCACGGCAAGTGGAGTTTCACATCGAGCTTACACCAGGAGCCGCGCCTGTTGCTAGAGCCCCATACCGTCTAGCACCGGCCGAGATGACAGAGTTAGCTGAACAGATAAAGGAACTTTCTGACAAAGGTTTCATTAGACCAAGTTCCTCACCCTGGGGAGCGCCAGTCTTATTTGTCAAAAAGAAAGATGGATCCTTTAGAATGTGTATCGATTACCGAGAATTGAATAAGCTAACGATAAAGAACCGCTACCCATTGCCAAGGATTGACGATCTTTTCGACCAATTGCAAGGATCTAGCATATACTCGAAGATCGACTTAAGGTCAGGATATCATCAACTAAGGGTTAGAGAGGAAGACGTTCATAAAACGGCTTTTAGAACCCGATACGGACACTACGAGTTCCAAGTTATGCCTTTTGGTTTGACAAACGCACCTGCGGTATTCATGGATCTCATGAACCGAGTTTGTAAACCATACTTGGACAAGTTTGTGATTGTATTTATCGATGACATCCTTATCTATTCTCGTAATGAAGAAGAGCACAAGGAGCATTTGAAGACCATATTAGAGTTGCTAAGGAAGGAGAAGTTATATGCAAAGTTTTCCAAATGTGAGTTTTGGATAAACACAGTGCAATTCCTTGGTCATGTGATCGACAGCAGTGGTATTCACGTTGATCCTGCTAAGATCGAGGCTGTAAAGGATTGGGCGACTCCAACAACACCCACGGAGATCCGTCAATTCTTAGGTCTTGCTGGTTACTATAGGAGATTCATTGAAGGTTTCTCTAAGATAGCTAAACCAATGACGGAATTGACTCAAAAGGATAAGAAGTTTGAGTGGAAGGAAGAGCAAGATTTGGCATTCCAGACGTTGAAGCAGATGTTGTGTGAAGCACCGATACTAGCCCTACCTGAGGGTAATGAAGACTTTGTGGTGTATTGTGATGCATCCATAAAAGGGTTAGGTGCAGTACTGATGCAAAGGACTAAGGTCATAGCTTACGCATCAAGACAACTAAAAGTGCACGAGAAAAATTACACAACTCATGACCTAGAGTTGGGAGCAGTGGTGTTTGCCTTGAAGATTTGGAGACACTACCTTTATGGTACTAAGTGTGTTGTATTCACTGACCATAAGAGTCTACAACATATCTTGAACCAAAAGGAACTCAACATGAGACAACGACGTTGGCTAGAGTTGCTCAGTGATTATGATTGCGAGATCCGTTATCACCCAGGCAAGGCAAATGTCGTGGCCGACGCTTTGAGTCGAAAGGAGAGAGTTCTTAGGGTGAAGGCTTTAGTAATGACCATTGACTTAGACCTTCCATCCTTAATTCTCAAGGCTCAGAAAGAAGCAGTCGAGGAAGAAATGCTTAAGACTGAAGATGTTGGAGGAATGATGAAGAAGTTGGAAGCACGTTCGGATGGAACGTTATGCCTTGATAATAGGAGTTGGTTACCATGCCATGGCGACCTACGATCCTTGATTATGCATGAGTCGCATAAGTCAAAGTACTCCATACATCCGGGATCTGATAAAATGTATCATGATCTGAAGATGTTGTATTGGTGGCCGAACATGAAGGCGGACATTGCTACATACGTTAGCAAGTGTTTGACTTGTGCCAAAGTCAAAGCCGAACATATGAAACCATCAGGATTATTGGTCCAACCCGAACTGCCAGAATGGAAGTGGGAAAGGATCACTATGGATTTCATTACCAAGCTACCAAAGACCGCAGCCGGATTCGACACGATTTGGGTAATCGTCGACCGACTCACCAAATCGGCTCATTTCCTACCCATCAAGGAGACTGATGGAATGGATAAGTTAGCAAGGACATACCTGGAGGAAGTAGTCACGAAGCATGGTGTGCCTGTGTCTATAATCTCCGACCGAGACAGCCGATTTACTTCGCAGTTTTGGAAGTCACTGCAGAAGGCATTGGGAACGCAGTTGGATATGAGCACTGCGTATCATCCCCAGACCGACGGTCAAAGTGAACGGACCATTCAAACCTTAGAAGATATGCTGAGAGCCTGTGTGATTGACTTTGGAAATAGATGGGATAGACACCTACCTTTGGTGGAATTCTCATATAACAATAGTTATCACACTAGCATAAAGGCAGCGCCATTCGAGGCACTGTATGGTAGGAAGTGTCGTTCACCCGTGTGTTGGGCAGAGGTCGGTGAAGCACAACTCACTGGACCTGAGATCATACACGAGACTACTGAGAAGATCTTCAAGATTAAGAGCCGTATGCAATCCGCAAGAGATCGACAGAAGAGTTATGCTGATATGAGACGCAAACCTCTTGAATTTGAAGTTGGTGACAAAGTCATGTTAAAGGTCTCACCTTGGAAAGGTGTGATCCGCTTTGGAAAGCGTGGAAAGTTAAACCCTCGTTACATTGGACCCTTCAAGATCATAGAAAGGATTGGCCCCGTAGCCTATCGTTTGGAATTACCCCAAGAACTTAGCCGAGTGCATAATGTGTTCCACATTTGCAATCTGAAGAAATGCTTAGCCGACGAAGCACTCGTTATCCCTTTGGAGGAGATTCAGCTCGACGACAAACTCAACTTCGTAGAGGAACCCGTAGAAGTCATGGACCGTCAAGTTAAACAACTCAAGCAAAGCCGTATACCGATTGTGAAAATCCGATGGAACGCGCGTAGAGGTCCAGAATACACGTGGGAACGTGAAGATCAATTCAAAAGCAAGTATCCTCATCTTTTCGTTAACCAACCTACTACAACAACGTCTTGATTTCGTGACGAAATCTCTAAAACATGGGAATACTGTGACATTCGTCAAATTTCCATCATTTAATTATTCGTGTAGTACGAGTATTTTAACTGCTTATCGACTAGTCGTTGTCATGAACGTGTTAATTTCTTTGCTTTGCGGACAAAGCCCTTTTTAGGGAGAGCATATGTAACATCTCTATGTTTCGCGACTATTTAGTTGAATGCAATACAAGTTGTGAGCGTGTTAAGATGTGCCGTACGTTTTATTTGTGCTAGTTATTAAGATTTGATAACGTCTCGCACAATTGTCTTTTGTTTTGGGATCGTACGCTAAACAGTTTTGCTGTCGTGTTATGTCAGTCGTGTCTAAACCTAAATATATTGAACCCGAGCCGAGTTTATCACTATCACAGCATGTGTATGTAACTGATTATTTAAACCTTCAATTTTATTGTCAAAGCTTGTCATACAAGTGTCCCAAATCAGTCACAAGTCTACATTACACTTATAAACTTTATAGTTATTTGCCCCACTAAAGGACAACACAATTGCCTAGTTTACCCCTTTTGGGTATATCACAAGCAAGCATTTCCAGAATTTCACTAACCCTAGACTAATTATACAAGCTTATATACAAGTCCAAAGTAATGTCCAAAGTCCAAATACAAGTTATCACAAGTTATCACAGTCCAAAAAAATACAAACATTAAAAATCTGCACAAGTCTTCAACATACAACTCCTGAGTAGAAGTTTTGTTCCAGCCAACCTACACGTCTCGTCCAAACCTGCACAACCAAGGGTCTTCATTCTGTCCGAACCTGCAAAACCGAACGTAGCATCCCCTTTGTGAGTCTTTTGTCCTTTCGTTTTACTTTGGAAGTCTAGTTGTACTTGTCTTTGTACGAACCTACGAATAAACGAAACCGCGGTTAATCATTGAAATGAACTTATACTTTTAACCAAAAACTGTAAATTTCTAAACTTTTAAATACAAACATGTTTATGTTATCATCTTGCTGTCAACCAAACCGAGACCCAACTTAGAACCAAACCGAGACCATGTCCAACCAAAACAAGACTCCAATCATGAACCAACCCGAGACCCCTGTTTTACCAAACCGAGACCCAATCAAGAACCAAACCGAGCACCAAAACAAACCAACCAAAGTCCTATTTTCTGCCAAATTAATTACCATTCTTACCAAACAAATCCAAATCTTAATCAAGCTTTCTTTTACAAGAAAACCTTAACCATGCCGCGTGTATATGGAAACCCCCAATCGAAACCCTAATTATGTAATATCTTTTTTAAACATTTCATTTACATTGAGACATTTCAGAAACACCATCTAAACACGAGTAACATTCGATAATATAAAAACCCCCAATTTTCAGAAAACCCTAGATTTACTTTTATTAATTAAAATACTAATTAAACCTAATCTAAACCCAAACCCCTTAATTAATTCAATTAAAAGTGAGTTTTACAAAAACCCCCAAATAACCGAAACCCTAATTTTTATAAATCGACTTTATATTAAAATTAGTTTGATTTTATAAATGGAAACATCAATTAATTACGTTTTAAACTGATTTTGATGAAAACCCCCAAATATTTCAAAACCCTAATTTTGTTTACTTTCAATCCGAGAATCATACGATTTATAACAAATATGTACAAATAAATTAAACCACTGATATTCATTAAAGATCAATTAATCTTTTTTTTAAAAGGAATAAAGGAAAATAAACTTATCTTGATTTTGGTATTTGATTTACGAACCGCAAGAAGAACACCATCAGAAAAACCCAAACGGTTGATGTGGGGATTAACCCACATCTCACGCGATATAAGAACCTCAAACCACCCATGTTTAATCTTATAACACAAACCGATTTGATGATAACCTTAGAAAGGGATAGAACCAATCTAGGTTTAGAGAGAGAGAGAGTTTGGGACGGTGGAGGAGATATCGAGAGAGGAGAGAGAGAGTCAACTCCAGTTATGGGGTTAAGTGTGATAAACACACACGCATATACTCCTTTTCGTTCCTTGTTTAATCCGCCAGTGGACCGGGCCGGGTCAATGACCCTTGGGCCGGTTGCTGGGTAAAGGTTTTGGACCCCCAATTTGGGCCTTGTGAGTTTAAATTATTTTGGTTAAGGCCCAAGCGAAATTTGTTAAATTTAAGTTATGTTTTGACCCGTAAAACCCGACTCGTTAATAAACAGATTTCACTTAACGTACTTTTCCGTAAAATCGTATTTTTCATAAACGTATGGTTTCGTCAAGCACAATTAGGGTGTCGAGTCATTTAATCATACAAGTATTCGTATCGTAACTCGATTCTTAAATTAATTAGGTCGCGGCTAGCGTAACCGTACTCTCGAGCTATTTTATCTTCGTTCTCTCTGCTGAATTTACGAGGTGAGTTTATAGCCCCATACTTTACTATTTTCACTGCTTTTTGGGGTGAGACATTGCTTGATTTTACGTTTGAACGCAAGTGCATTTACTGATTTATCTATTAGTCTAAGTCCCACTAAAAACCCAGTTGCTTTGGCCCGTGAATCGTGAACCGTTAATTACTTTGTGTAAGCGCGAATGTTATGGATAGATCTATCGGGATTGACGTCCCTGTCTGTCTTGTCCAACAAGGGGACAAGCGGGCACAGTTTCATTTGAATCTGATATAGGATGTCGTGGGTTTAGGCATCTAGTTTGGGCTACATTTATATGATTATACTGCCGGTGTTGTTAACGCTTCGGTGTCACGAGCTTAGACTGTAATAAATACTTTTGGGATGACTTTGTATATGTTATATTGTCATCACATTTGGGAAAATCTTGTGGTTCATTAAACATTTCAAACTAACTAAACCTATGAACTCACCAACTTTGTGTTGACACTTTAGCAATGTTTTTCTCAGGTATTAAGAAGGAAGATGCTAAATGAGGTCTCATGCATTGCCGTCATTTCTTTGAAACAACGATCATTTGTACCATATGAGAAAACTATGTTTTGTAACCATATTCAGTTTATGCTTCCGCACTTTGTTGAAACAACTTATTTTATTAATTACAAGTGATCAATTTTCCGAACGTCTCATTTAGAGGTCGTTCTTTGTGACTATGTGTGTATGATAATCATGACGTCACCACTCCTTTGTCGCCATTATACTCTGATATTTTGGGAGTGTGACATTCGTGCAGCAGACTCATATTCCGACTTCTCAAAAGTTAAGGATTCCAACATTCCATATGATTCCGACATTTCATCTGGATTAAGGTCTACATTCCGAATTTCATCTAGAATCCACATTCCGACATTTCATCTAGAATACACATTCCGACATTTCATCTAGAATCCACATTCCGACATTCCTACACACATTCCAACATTTCATCTAGAATCCATAATCCGACATCTGTAATGAAATTGAATTCCGACTTTGGTGAAGAAGAATTTTGATTCCGACTTTAGTACAGAATTTGGATTCCGACTTTAGTTCAGATCAAGATATTCCGACATTTTTTGGAGACTTATATTCCGACTTTTGGAAGTTTCATCATACACATTCCAAAATTCGTGCAGCATACATATTCCGAAATTCATGCATCATACACATTCCGAATTCTTTTCAGCTTGTTATCCTGACATTAATTCTGGTTGAACATTCCGACTTCTACACAAGTGATCATATTCCGAAATTCGTTTTGAAGCAAAAATATTCCGAATTTTGGTAAGGAAAACTATTCCGAAATTATTACTTTGCGAGATTTTTGTTTGAAGATGTTTTAGACTTAGCCACCCTCTAGACTAGTCCCGGATCATAGTTTACCAAAAAAAAAAATAAAAATTTTAGGTCAAGTAAAATCAAATTTTTTTCCTACTAGTTTTTGGCTATTTCTAACTCAATTTCAAAATTTGGCGATACAAAATTTTTCGGCTTACTGTTTTGTCGGACTGAGGAATTTATTGTCGGACTGAAGATTCTCGGAACGCTACGAAATTTTAATCACAACTCATCACAACAAATCTACTAAGATCTGTAATCCATTCACAAGCATTTACCATGTCAAACAACAACAACAATGCGATTGCTAATCAAATTTGTTTGGAACAAGGTGGCAACGGTAATCCACTAGTGCTGACAACCAGTTGCTACGTTCAGTGGAGATCTCGTTTTCTCAGATTTCTCGACACAAAAGAGAACCGAACCGCTCTTCATCATTGCCTTGAGAATGCACCTCCAGTTTTTGAATTCAGACCCATTACCACACAAGCAGAGGATGGCACTTCATCAACTCAACGAGCTATGGAGAATTTCGACACATGTCCTGCTGAGAAAAAGAAACTCCTCCAAGCTGAAGCTGATGCTGTGAACTACACACTCACTAGGACTGATAACGATATCTATTGCACAGCTGATGCATGTCCTAATGCTATGAAAATGTGGAATGCAATTCATCGATTGAAGCAAGGTGATTCAAGATCTCGAGACTAATCTACTTTGTGAGTTTGGAAAATTCACACCCGAAGATGGTGAATCCACTGAATCATATTACTCGAGATTCTACAAAATGATGAATGAGCTTGTTAGAAATCAGTGCACCATCTCCAATCATCATGCCAATGTTCAGTTTCTACTTCAACTCAAACCCGAATGGTAAAGGGTTTGTGACTTTGGTTAAACAAAGGGAATATATCAATACTATCTCTTATCACAAACTTTATGCTATCTTGAAACAACATCATAACGAAGTGAATGGACTTAGAGCTGAAAAGGCATAACGATCTGCAAACTCTATTGCTTTTGTGGCTGCTACTTCAACAAAACTCGTTCACCATCAACAACCACCTACTCATTCCTCAAGGTCATCAAGCTCATCCAGCAAACCTCTAGCTACTGCTAGAAACAAAGCAAAAGAAATTTTCCCCACTCCACCTCCAAAGTATGACACCGAGTCAAATAGAGACAGTGACGATGAACAAACTTCAAGGGACAAGAAGATTGAGGACTCATGTCTTTACTCACCACAACATATAAGAAGATCTACAAACCTACCAACAACAACCTCAGATCATCCTCCAATGCTCGACATAAGGAAGTCGACAATACTCCAAGGTATGATCGTGATGCTAGGTATGATAATCAGAGGATGCCGAATCAAGTTGGGGCTATAGATACTGTAGGCACTCCGGTTGTGCAGAAGACTGGGATTCAATGCTTTAATTGCAAGGGATTTGGGCACATGGCTAGGGAATGCAAGAAGCCAAAACGGGCTAAGGATTCTGCATATTACAAGGAAAAGATGTTGATGTGCAAGAAAGAAGAAGCAGGAATTCCGCTCACAGCATATGAAATTGATTGGCGTGACGACACTGATGATGAAGCCGATGATCAAGAGTTGGAGGCACATTATGTGTACATGGCAAAGATTCAAGAAGTGATTCCAGAGCCTACTGACAATTCTGGACCTATCTTTGATACTGAGCCAATTGAAAAGGTACCATCATACAATAACTATAATGTGTTTGCTAATGAACGACGGCATCCCGAGCAACCTGGAAGCATGAATGACACATATGTAATGGACATGGAGGATAGCAATATCTCTACGGATTCACCACATACGTGTAATGATGACGGAAATGATGCTCAGGACACTGACTTGGATGAGGACCGTGATTTGCTTACGTCTATTATTGACACATTAAAAGATGAAATTGAGGAAAACAAAGAGGCTAATAAACGTTTAAAGCAAGCAAACACATCCTTAGCTGAGGAGATAGACAGGCTTAAAGAGTGTGATTATGTAAAGAAGTTAATCAACGAGTTGCAATAGCTAATGGTTTGGTATATGAACGTAAGGTGCTCAACAAACAATATTGTTCTGAAGTAACACATGAAATTCATATGTCAAAACAAAAGATATCAGAACATGAAGAACAACTGCTGCTACATAAACTCCAGATTACTGAATTAGAGTTGGTTAACAAAGAACAAACTAAGCTTGATAAAACTCATGAAGAAAAGGATATTGAAAAAATTCTTGCGTTGGAAAAGAGAGTCGAAACGTTAAACAACATTGTTTACAAAACGGGTCAGTCTATTCAAACTATAAAGATGCTCAATAGAAATATGAAAACGAGTTTTGTTAAGCCTGACTATCTCAAGAAAGTTCAAAGTATCAAGCCTGCTCTTTATGCTACCGGTTGTTATAATGATAATCTTGCCCTTATGCTTTCCCCTGACTGCGACGAAATCATTCGTCATCATGAAGAAAGTCGATCAAACTTAAGTGATTTGATAAACCTTTCTGATTCTAATAATCATATTAAGTTTGTTCATCAAAAAGAACTTTCAAAAGAACAAAAGATGTATACAAATGTTCCACCACCGAGTGATGAAACGGAAAATAAAGTTTCTTTAAAAAGGGGTTTCAAAAAGCAATCAATTTTGTTAGAAAAACAAATTTCGGATGAAATACGTAAATGGGATGAGAAAAGTAAAAGTGTTCAGCAATTTGAGTTTATAAAACAAGGGGTTTTAAATTTGTACAAAGGTGTCGTCGATTATGAAAAAGTTTCTAGAGATACCGTTTGGAATATTAAACCTAACCCACAAGTAGAGGTCGTCATTCAACAATATATTGTTCCAACCATCGATGATCTTTCAAATAATGTGGAAATGTTTTATAACGCTCTCACTAAGGAAATGATAACTGATTTAAGATATGTTATATCTCTTGAAGATAAAGTTGATTTTCTTCAAACTATACTAAAGACACAAGAACACCAACTTTCTAACGAAATTGATCGACTTTTGAAGAAATACTTTTATACTGACCATATGAATGCTACACTTAGTTTGTATATCGATCTTGATCAATATTATCATGTAGCATGTCTTGTGTCAGAACGGACGCGAAATGTAAAAATCTTGAAGTTGAGCTCTCAAACAAATTCAGTCATATAACAAACTTTCGAAAAGTTTTTCCCAACTTGAGAAACACTCCATTTCTCTTAAACTTGCTTTACAAAAAGGTGATAAATCTCATAATCATAAAAAGTGTCAAGAACTGACAGCTTTTTCGGTTCGTCAATTGAACGAAAAATGTTTCGAAATAAATTATTTGAAAGCTCAGATACAAGAAGTGGACATAGCCATCAGTGAGTTACAAAAACTCATTGAGAAAATGAAAGGAAAGTTCGATATGGCTAAACCATCCGCTGTTCGTCAACTGAATGCGGTTAAATGCCCTAAATCATCTATTTTGGGAAAACCCCCACAGACTTTGCCTAAGCTAAGAACTGATAAGAGCACAAATGTCATAGCACCTGGAATGTATAAGATGAACACTAGGTCCACTCACACTGGAACATTACGGTTACCTCAGAATACTAGGAAAACTAATCAACGTGTGTCTTCTTCTACAGGAGTAACTCCCACTACTAGCGTTAGCGGACCACAACTTAAGAGAACTAGAATGCAAGATAGAGTCATGCCTAACAACAGTCAAGGGAAGAAGATGGAAGTAGAAGACCACCGTAAGAATTTTAAGTTTTCTAAGAATAAAACGTTTGTAACTGCAAGTAATGACAGTTTGAATGTTAAGACTTCGAATGTTGAATTTGTTTATGTTAAATATGGAAAATGTGTTTGTACTTTCAATCATGATGCTTGTGCTTTTAATTATAATGGCGTAAATACTAGAACTAGGAAGCCTATTCTTGTTCCCACTAGTACTAGAAAACCCACAAGAACTTTGAACCAATCCACTGCTCAACCACTTAAAAAACTAAGTGCGTTAGAATCCACTACTCTGCGTAAACAAAACATGTTAAAGAAGATTTATGAGAACATGAGTAGGACATGTAAACGGGGGTACTTAAGATTTACACCACCCGGATACAAATGGGTACCTAAGACTACCACTATTGTAATTGGGTCTATGAATGTTAGTTTGCCTTTAGGATTTGCATCTAGGCCTACTAATATTTTGGAACCCACTTCTATCAAAGGATCCCATTTTTCAAACTCTACATTGTACTCAAATTCTTATGCAGCTCGTCGAAATCATTCTATTCATAATGGACCCCGGGTGCACAAAGAACATGACGGCCAATCTCAAGCATCTCAGTAACTTCGTGGAAGTTTCTGGGTACGGTGCGGTTTGGAAATGATCAGTTTGCATAGATAATTGGATATGGTGATTTGGTTCAAGGAAATCTCACTATCAAAAGGGTTTAGTACGTCGAGGGACTGAATCAGAATTTATTCTCGGTTGGTCAATTTTTTGATGCGGATTTGGAAGTGGCTTTTCGGAAAACTACTTGCTATGTTAGAGACTACGATGGGAATGACCTTCTCACAGGTTCTCGTGGTTCTGATCTCTACTTAGTAACTCTTCAAGACACATCTTCAACAAATCCAATTTTCTTAATGGCTAAAGCTTCATCTTCTCAAGCATGGTTATAGCATCAACGATTGTCACATCTCAACTTTGACAGCATCAACTTGCTTTCGAAGAATGATATTCTGACCGGTCTCCCTAAGTTGAAATTCGTCAAAGACCATATTTTTTCTTCTTGTTAGTTGGGGAAAGCAAAACGAAAGTCTTTCAAAACGAAGAGTAACCCAAGCTCAAAAGGACGATTGAAACTTCTACACATGGATTTATGTGGTCCCATGCGTGTAGAGAGTATTAATGGGAAAAAGTATATTCTCGTGATTGTTGATGATTACTCAAGATATACATGGACACACTTCTTAAGGTCCAAAGATGAAACACCGAAGGTTCTCAAAAACTTTCTCAAGATGTTACAACGCAATCTTCAATCTCAATTCTTAACGGTAAGAACGGATATGGGTACTGAATTTTTTAACAAGACTTTGCAATCTTACTTTCAAGAAGAAGGCATCGAAAAATAAACGTCTATTGCTCGAACTCCTGAACAAAACGGCGTTGGCGAAAGACAGAACCGTACTTTGGTTGAGGCAGCTCGAACAATGCTTTCTCCTTCAAAATTACCACTATTCTTCTGGGCTGAAGCAATTGCAACTGCCTGTTATACTCAGAATCGTTCTCTCGTAACCCTAGACATGAAAAGACACCATAACACATCATCAATGGCAGGAAACCTACTGTTAAATTCTTTCACGTATTTGGATCTTTATGCTACATTCTTAAAGACGGTGAGAATCTCGACAAGATGAAAGAAAAAGGTGATACATGTATTTTTGTGGGGTATGCTACATTGTCGAAAGGATATTGAGTTTACAACAAGAGAACAAAGATTATTGTCGAAACAATTCATGTGAACTTTGACGAATTGCCACATATGGTACTTGGTCACAACAACTCAAGTCCCGTACCTCAATGTCCAGCAATGGAACCTACACAAAAAGTGTACGTCTCGTGCAAGAACGTCAAGAAAGTACTCCTACAGCAGACTCGACGGAGACGACACAAATGAATGAGTTGGTTGATTTGTATGATCCAATGTTTGATTAATATTACTATGGAAACAATAAAGTTGTGTCAAAGCCTTCCGCTGTCAATACTGCTGATGCACCCACACAAAGTCAACAAGACACAACTGAATCTACTTCAGCAACCGTTGCTCAAGAGACAATTTCATTGGATACTCAACAAACTCAAGAAACCATCATACAACCAACATCACCAACCGTCAATGCTGAAGGAGGAAACAACAATCAAGCAGTCGATGCACAGTCTGACGAAGAAGAATTTATCAACCCATTCGGTACACCGGTACGCGAAGTCGAAGAGTCATCTACTAAACATGTTGATCAGTCATACATGCATACATTCTATCAACGATATCCATCCACTCACCATTGGACATGTGATCATCCATTGGAACAAGTTATTGGAAATCATTCACAACCGGTTCGAACAGCCAGATAACTCGTAACCGACGGCGATGTGTGTATGTAAGCACTCACCGTGAGGTCCACTACACCTACTAACATCAAGCAATCCATGTTTGATCATGCGTGGATTGAATCAATGAAAGACGAAATTCATCAGTTTAAACGCCTTAATGTTTGGGAACTTGTTGACAGACCCTATGGAAAATCGATGTTATATTTTTAATGGATCTGGAAAAACAAACTGGATGAAGAACAAACCATCATCAAAAACAAATCACGTCTTGTGGTTAAGGGATATCGTCAACAAGAAGGGATAGATTTCAATGAATCATTCGCTCCAGTTGCTCGTTTGGAAGCTGTTAGGATATTCCTTGCTTATGTTGCACATAAAGGCTTCACGGTTTATCAGATGGACGTTAAAACTGCTTTTCTTAACGGTCATTTGAAGGAAAAAGTATATGTGAATCAACCGGAAGGGTTCATTGATCCTCATCATCCTGACAAAGTCTACCGTCTCAAGAAGGCAGTATATGGACTTAAACAAACTCCAAGGGCGTGGTACGATGAACTATCAAACTTCTTGGTATCCAAAGGATTATCCAAAGGTTCCATTGATCATACTCTCTTTATCAATAAATATGAGGATGACATATTGCTAGTGCAGGTTTATGTTGATGACATCATTTTTGGTTCTACGAACCCAAAACATTCAAAACATTTTGAAAAACTAATGCACAACAGATTTGAAATCTCAATGATGGGGGAGCTAAAATTCTTTTTAGGCATCCAGATTAATCAATCCCCGTGTGGTATCTTTATTAACCAAGCTAAGTATGCTCAAGAGATACTTCAAAAGCATGGTATGACATCATGTGCTCGCGTTGGTACACCATTGTCGACCACATCCCTAGACGCTGACTTGTACTCATATCCGTAGATCAAACATGATATCGTAGTATGATCGGGTCTCTTATGTACCTTACAGCCAACATGCCTGATATTCATCATGCCACTTGCTATTGTGCACGCTATCAAGCCAAACCTACTCAAAACCACCTCAAGGAGGTTAAACGGATCTTTCGGTACCTTAAGAATACCATTCACATGGGACTCTAGTATCCGAGGGAAACTAGTTTTCATCTAACAACTTTTTCAGATTCTGATCACGCAGGTTTCCTTGATAGTCGAAAAAGCACGTCTGGTGGCATACAATTTCTAGGGGAAGACAAGCTTGTGAGTTGGTCGTCAAAGAAGAAGGATTGTACTTCTCTCTCAACAGCTGAAGCAGAATATGTGGCTCTATCCGCGTGTTGTGCTCAAGTCCTTTGGATGAGAACTTAACTCACGGATTATGGCTTCCACTTTGATAAAATACCTATGTATTGTGACTCAAAGTCGGCCATAGCCATCTCTTGCAATCCAGTTCAGCACTCCCGTACCAAGCACATCGCAGTCAGATATAACTTTATCAAGGAACAAGTGGAACGTGGTATCGTGGAATTATACTTTGTCAGAATTGAGTACCAGATAGCAGACCTGTTTACAAAAGCTCTATCCCAAAATAGGTTTCAATATCTCGTTGGTCGTCTTGGTATGAAGTATATGACTCCAGAAGACTTGGAGATTTTGGTAAATGAAGCTGCTTGGTATTCTCTCATAATGACTTCTAAGCGCACTTACAACTTAGGACTCGGACCACAAATAAGGAAAGTTTACCATGGACGATAACTTATCCTTCTCAACGAGAAATTAATATTTCTCGGTCATGAGCTTCTCATAAAAACATTCTAATTTTTTAAGTTCATGAAAAATGATTTCTAACTAAATGTCAGCTTAGAACTCGCACTTTACCTTAAGGAAAGTATATCACGGATGATAACTTATCCTTCAAAACGGGAAATTATTTTTTCTCGGTCATGAGCTATTCACAAAACAATCAAAACGATAATTAGTAGAAGAGAAGTCTTCTATCATGATTATTTTAAAACCGTTGAACACAATTTTTCAAGAATTTCTCAAAAAGGTTTTTCTAAATCTTTCAAAATTGTATCTTCAACACTCTCTTCCTCATAATAGGTTTTTATATCTCAAAAATGTCATATGTTATTTGATCAATTTTTGAGGGGGGGCGTTTTAAAATCAAGCCTTTAATGTCTTTGGGTACATCTCAGATATTATCGTATTTTATGTATCCAACACATTCTGAAAATGATATTAAATCTGTCATATGTTATATCGGATAAGGCATCTTAACTCCGTACCTCAACATATTTTGTGGTGTTGTTTTTTCCAAAAAATTTCAAATATTGTTTTAAGACACACATATATTGTTGAGGGGGAGCAACCCGACGATAATGTTCCATGATTCATGCGTGCACACATGTTTCTCTCCCATCCGGTTTTCAGAAATTGTCATATATTAATCAATTGTTATCTCTAATATTATATTTTTATATTAGAGATAGGGGAGAAAATGTGATTAAAATGTAATATATCGCAACATGTGATCTTAAAGACTCAAGTGCAACTCTTTCCTTCACATGCTAAACTATTTCGTATATCGATGCATGTGTGTAGGGGGGCTTTTCGGAAATGTAAAACTTTCAAAGTGTTAAAAGTTTTTATTTTTATCAAGCACTTTGAATGGTTTTCAATGGTTTTATGGTTACGATCTATACCCAAAACAACCTACTATCCACGACGAAACTATGGAGTCAAAAGGTGGTTTAGGGTAGGAAACAAAGTCATATGATCCAACCAGAACCGGAGGGATCTACCTAAGGACATTCCATAGCTAGAAATAGTTGTCCTTAGGAAAGATGGAGTGGAATGAAGCTAAATGCGGACTAATTACTTAAGCTAACACTGGAACAATCACAACAAGGTGCTAGTGATAACGTATTGGTAAGCATTGAAGGAGTTGAATATTCTATGCAACTTGGGAAAAAACCGGGTTAACACATCTATTGAAGACAAGTATCATGGACCCAGTGATGCAATGCACAACCCTTCCTTAGACATTAGAGTTTCACTCAAAAGAAACTTGTCTTATTTTCACGAATATCAACACGTATCTATCGACTTTCTCACTCCGAGTTAGTTAATATTGAAAAGGTGGCAGTCTGCTCCAGCCTCCGACTACTAAAATGCACTTATCGAGTCTAGAGCCAAAAATAGATCAATCTATTATCTCATTAGGACATAATCGAGTCCTACGCATTATCCTTGTGATATTGCCAGAACATCTGAGTGATACGATTCACAATGAAGATAGAAATCCTGCTTGAGCCAGCATCAAACAAGCTCATGGTAGGTAACTTGTGCGATTCTACATGAATCAAACTTGTGAGAACTGGAAAGCAACTAAATTTGGATTCTTAATTGATTCAAACTTGATTCCAGGTTTCTTCGCAAAATCCGTGTGATCTTGCCAGAATATTCAGAGGGAAACTCTTTAGTGTTCTCAATGACGAATGGAAATCCTTCCAGTGTCAACCTCAAACATCATTGTGGTAGGTAGCTCGCAAGATTCTTTATGAATCAAGCTTGTGACAAATTGGAAAGCAACAATGGTGCGATTCTTATCGAATCAAACTTGTTCCAGGAATTCTGAATTGACGACTCTAATCAGACGGATAATTTATCCTTATGATTCACTCTTTATGTTCGCAATCTGCTTTGAGACGGTCGAGTAAAGAGAACTGGCTACTATCGCCGGGAAACCCTGTCAAGGAGATTCTTAATCGAATCTACCCGGTCACAGGTATAGTATCTAATACCGTCTAACGGTCTTCACCGACCGGAGGTAAAACGCTACCAAGTTAGGGTGAAATGTTCAAAGCCATTTCGTCCGTGTCTATATATGTTGCTGCATATCAAGAAGGTGGCGTAGCTGTGTACTAACCGATGTCGATTCAAAAGTCACAAGAGCACAAGATGGCAATAATCAAGATACTTATGTATGTAATAGGTCATCTTAGTCACAAGGAGAACAAGATTGAAGATCTCAAGGACTCAAAGTCAAATTACAAAGGCTCAAGATAAAGATCACAAAATCATGAAGGAACAAAACCGTGACACACAAGATCAAGACTAAGATACAAGACCCAAGAAGAAAGATCGCATCTACAAGAATGTATTCACTCAATCATCTTGTGCATTTTAAAGATGACCGATACATTGGGGGAGATTGTTAGCCCTATATTTTATGTAGTCGAACAAGAATGTAATAGGTCATCTTAGTCGTTAATGGTCTTGTACAGTAATAGGCTAGTCAGGTTAACCGGGCTTGGCCTTAAGCTAATATTGTATAAGTTAGGGGCTCTAAGCCCAAGTCAAGCCAAGTCCGGCCAAGAAACAAAGCCCATGATCCCACCAAGCTTATGGGTATATAAACCCTCTTAATGTGGAAAAGGGTGTTGGTCCATTATAACTTTCTCTCTATAGTTTACATAAACCTTCCACCATCTCTCTACTTTCTCTCACTACTTTCTCTCTAACTTCTCTCTATTTCTTTTTCATATATCTTGTGTTATGGATTAAGTGGGATTAACACACACGTACTTTTTTGTGATTAAAATAAAAACGAAATGTTTAGAATTTTACGTTTCTTGATTTCAAACCAGTCTCAAGATTGTGAATTCCATAACCGTCAACGGATTTGATGAGCAAGACTCCCCATTGGTATTTTTCCCCAAAATTTTATGCGGAATATAATGTATGTTTATTCTATAAACAGACCAAGAATCAGTATTGTATGTACTCTCCCCTTCTGACCCATATTTTACAGATATCATATTCCTTAGAAATCACTGCTAGAGAACCGTTGATAGTGTTAACTCTACGGGCACACCAATGCCATCAAACCAAGCTTGTTAGTTCCCAAATCAAAGGTCATTATGTCATCTGAATTGTGATTTAGACGACTTACCTTCCAATGCAAAGTTCCGTTGATAAAACACGCTTGTGGAGTCGAAGTATGAAATGGAGTAGCAGGGGAACCAATCTTACACCTAACGCACACTACTACAAAAACTGAGATAGATCCCTGTTTAAAATGCTCTTTAAGCCCTTTTTTTGTTGGGGAATCAAAAGGGGAGGGATTCTATTTGAAAGCTACATAGTTCCCGGTGTGAAAAAGGGGCTCTATTACATGTAATAGAGCCCGGTTATCTATTTAAAAACATGGCTCTATTTGAAAAAAATTAAAAAAAATCTTATTATGCTGCTACTACAACCATTAAATTAGTATTCTTTGGCAAACTAAACAATGTATTCATTCAGATCAAGACAAATCATTGAGATAGCTTACTATAAGTTCATACATTGAGATGCAACTAATCCTGCAAACATGTTTGAAAAATCTAAAACTAACTTAACTACTACAATACTACTTGAATGAAAGTGGAAATTACACCTTTGACGTTATTGTTAAGTCTTGTTATTATGCCTCATCTTTGAATAACCTGACCAAAACAAACGAGGTTTGATGAAGTTTATGACGTCCCAACCCAATTTTTAAATTTAATAATCAACTCATATGATTAATACATACCAAGTCTTCACTTTGCCAATCCTAGTTAACGCTTCAAACCACAAAAGTAACCAGCAAGACATTATATCAACCACCTACAATTAATAAAACAAACATTTAACATTTTTTATAAAGTTCAAATGAAGGAGGGATATCAACGACATTGAGACAACCAATGACAAAAAGAAACTGAGACTTATATTTGTTTATGTAGTGTTACCCAACCCGCCCATTAATGAATCCTTTATTCCCATTAGCATAGCAATAAAAATAGCTTGCAACAACTCAAGAACATCCATCATGCACTTGTGGGCGCATGATATCTGTTTTAGCTCTACTTCAAGTTCCAGATAACGTTCCTGTACTTTAGGGATCACGGTGCTTCTAGCATAAATTTCTATCCTATAAACTGGAGCAATGTTCCTATCCACCATTTTTACGCAGCTTGTAAGCACTCACTTCTAAGCATAATCATAAGCACAAAAGAGCTAATAAAGGGGTGTTCAAAAAAGCTTATTCAGGTGTTCAGTAACTTATTGTTATGAGAATTGTTATAAAACTCTTAGAAAGACGATTAAATCAAACTGATCCATCTTTAATATTTTGCTCCCTCAAAGATAACATGGTTCAATTGTAGCTAATAACAAGAGGTAGCTATTTTCGAGCATATGACTTATAAACGGGTCTATTTGGGTTGTGTTAAAGCATAAATGGGTCCAAAAAATAGTTTATAGCTTAAAAGTCCCCGACAGTTTATTTTGTGCATAAAGTCTCCTAAACCGCTTTAGTCGTAGATTTAGATCTGCAATGTTATTGTTTGTATAATCATATTTACTTGCAAGATTGTTATGAAATTAAATAAAGTAGTTGTCAGCCGTTTGACCTGTTAGTCCCATCAACTAACCCAAGCGACTCGCTCAGCAAGTTAAGATTACGACATGTTTTTAGTATTTTCTAACACAATACCACAATAAAACCTTAATGTGCATATATATACTTACTGATGTATCTTGTTTAATGTTGTGTCAACCGTTTGCTTTTGGTCAGTACCCCTGAGTTTGATGTCTGATTTGTTATTATTCGTCGTTCTCTCCCCAAGAATCGATTGTTGATGAAAATTGCGGGTTTTGTTGCTGTCAAGATGCTGAGAATTGGCATAAAGAGTAGTTAGAGCCTATACGACAGATAATACACTTCTGATTATTCTAGCAATAAAGTGAAATTGTTGGCATAGCTTATTACAAACGTTACGAATACAAATGATTAAGAGTGCAGAAGAAAGTGCAATATCTATTTGCACTTGATCTTTTGTCATAACTGCATCAGTTGTATATACCACATCATCTTGATCTCTCACTTATTTCAGCATCAATAATTTGGTTACTTTCCACTGCCGTATGAGTACTCCCTTTCATAATGTCGTTTTCCAGATTTAAACTATGTGTGAACTCACATGCTTTTGCATCTGCTCAAACCAAGCCTCATGACGTACCTTCAGCTTTTTGACCTTGCAAAGTCACAAACATCATTTATTACTTTTAAATAAAATATCATATACATGTGATTCTATGAGCATATCATATAGGCTATAATAACACACACAATGACCAAAATATGCAGTATGTGGGGTGCTTGGATTATGGTTTTCTGAAAAAGTCAATGGATTTTGAAGATCAACTAAGAATTATCAAAAACAGGAAAACAAAAACATACCTTGACACAATTATGGGGTGAGCGCCGTTCCAGAACCGCGAAGAACTGAACCGGAACCAAAAAACCAAGAACCAAAAAATGCATATATTAAGAACCGAGAACCAAACCGAAGTACGTTTTCGGTTCCGCTTCGGTTCTCGGTTCGATCAGGGTATTTTGGTTCCTACCCGATTGGAACCGAAATTTTTTATGAACCATTAAATGATAACTTAACTTGGGTTTACTGTTACTTTTTTAGTGATTTGATGCATGTTTTTGTTAAAAAAGAACTCTTTTATGCATTCATTTTTGTCAAATATCGTTACAGCAAATTGGAATACGTGCGTGTGACATTCATTTGCATTAAAATATTGTTGCTGTATGGATTATGAGCATATATACAGACAGTAAAAAACAGTCCCCATAATAAACAACATGATCTCCCAAATCTGTCTTTTTTAGTACACTAGCTTAAAACCCGTGTAATACACGGGCTGTATAAAAAAAATTCCCACAAAATCACGAATTACACAAAAGTGACTATTTACATATGTAACTCAATAAAAGACCATCAAAAACTCAATCTTTTATTGAACTTGTCTAAAGGAAATATTTAAATGTAGCAAACACTTTAAATAAACAACTGTGATCCATAATAAAAAGGTTATTAAATATGAATCAAGACATCCCTGCGTAAACTAAATTCATAAATTACATAACAAAGATCTATGTTGTATGCAACAAAATATCATAAAAAGTTTCAAAGTCACTCACTATCTTTAAGTTTCTATGTTGCTGCCGGAGACTTTCTTAAATATGTACCGCATGTAAACTACTATTTTCATACCTGCATAATTCAAGCTAAAATTTCAACATATATCCAAATATATATAAACGTCATTTTGAGAAAAGAACCTACTGTGACTACTATCCCAAATACCAACATATATGAGCACCTTGTTACCCCTTAGACAGTTATACTAAGTTACTCACATAATAAAAGTAAAATTACAGACTTGAAAAAAAAAGAATAACTGAATAGACCACTAAGGGACAAAAACAAAGTAGAACTACCATAAAATTAAGAACAAATAGTACTGTAAAATAAAACTAAAAGAAAAAAATAGAGACTAAAAAACTTTGAATAGTTAATATATTTGAAAATTTCAAGATGAACATAAAAATTTTCCAAAACTGCAACATTAAGCTAAAAAATTACAAACTAATTTACCTAATAGTAACTCAGTTCATGCACACAATTCAATCATCAATAGAAGAATGAAAGAAACATCTAAGGAAAACAAATCTTTATAAATGTATTAAATAAATTAAACATATGATGCAAAAGGAAACAGTTGAGTTCTAACCTGACCATTCGTTCTCTTCAACACAACTCCCATCCTTTTTTTTATTAAATTACCATTACCAGGTTCAATGACATGTCTTGTTTCAACCCCTGCCAAAAGTCGCATGTTTAGGCTCATATAAGTAAATTATTAGATGGTGGCAAAGGTTGGTCAATCATACCTGCTGTAATGATGCTCTAGTTAGGCATGGGTTGATTTATCAAACCCATATGGCAATATTCCAGCGCTTCAATGCTCTAATAAAAGATCACAACAACTCCGAAATCACTATCCATAAACCAGTAGAACATCGAAAAACATTGTCCTGAAAAAATATAAACCATGTAAATTTGTTAAGGTAGAAGGAACAGATAGAAACACATCAAGTAAATAAAAAACAAAAGAAATCTTACACTTATACCATCAGTGCCTCTCGAAGATTTGTAACAGCCTTCCGAAGCTTGCAACTTGTTCAAAAAAACACATATGGCAATCCAGGAGATCTAACAAAAAAAACTCTGCTTTAATGGCAACTCGAGGAGATCTAACAAAAAAAATTTATGACTATTTCAACTTCAAATGGCAACTCTAGGAGATCTAACATAAAGAAGGGAGAAACAAAACTTGTATTAGATATTGTAGCTATATGCTCAACAACACTAATTCTAAAAACCATCCTCATAAATCATAATAATTTTACGATATAGTTGGAATTTGCATATTTCGACAACATTTAAATACATGTTGGCTGTTTTTCGAGTTTAAGCGACCATGTAGATGATGTGAAAGAAACATAAGTCACCTATATCCAATATCAAAGAAACATAAGCGACATATATCCAATGAATCATTTTAACAAACATGTGGTAAGCTTATTCCTTAAAGAACTGATAACAACAATTTTTAGTTTGAGAAGCACACAACACCTTTAAATTAAAGCAAAGTACGTCAAAAACTCTATGCAAAATGTTTTTTTTATTGCTGAATGATTCTATCGATATAACCTATAAAATAGTCAACTTTTGTTTCCATAAGCCCCATAGTAAAAGATCTCTACGTGCAAACACATATAGATAAATAAATAATTCATATTATTCCATAAGTTTCAGAAATAAAAACACTATATGAATGATAAAGAGTACCGCAACAATCTTAACAGCGCCAACATACTTGTCCAATTCGCTCAAACCTGAAATGAAAAAAAATACGATTAAAGCTTGGTTAATCAGAATAATAAACTGATAATAATTTAATCAACATAGTTGTTTTCAATGAAACCAAAATAAAGAAATAAAATGATATGAATTTGAAAAGTTAGAGAGAAACCCAACAAACGGTGGTGGTGTTGAAATGAAGAAAAAAATGAATTTGTAAAATAAGGATGCAGCATAGAGTAGGAAGAAATTCAAATTTTGAATTCTTGATTAGGGAGCCATGATACTTTTTTCAGTATTGAAACTTGTAAAACAAAAAGCTATAAATATATTTTAGTATTTTTATTTTAAAAATATTATATAAAAATATACAAAATGTGACATCATAAAATGAAATATTATATAGCAACAAAAATTGAGGGCATGACACATAGGCAAAAGTGACCTCATTCAAAACTCTGTTTTAATAAGATTTATAGATATACCAAATAACTTTCATATAAATAACATTAGCATATATACCTTTAAAATCATTTCCATTTTGCAATGAAATATAGTAAAAGAATAATCACATGAAAACCTCACACTATAAATACCCTTATGCATATTATGTGACATCAATTTACTACTATTTCCACTTTATACAAATAAAATATATAAATAGGGCGTTTGACATTTGATGTTTATAAAAGAAGTAGCATACAAATCTAGCCAATTTGGATTTCCATCGGTTCTTCGGTTCTGGAACCAAGAACCGCGGTTTGGAACCGAACCAAGAACCGAAAAAATATTGTGGAACCGAGAACCGAACGTGGTTTAAAAAATCCGGTTCAAGTTTGATCGGTTCCGGTTCGGTTTTCAAGTTCTTCCCGGGTCTAATTAAGGTTCTGAAAACTGAGACTCACAGACACTCCACACTGATTTTTAAAACCGACTGTGATTCTGTGAAGGTTGAATTATTTCAGCAGAAACAATAAAGGGAATTCGAGAAAGTGCGTATTCATTTGGTAAGTATGTCTATCACTCAAATGTGTATGGAAAAAAGGAGGAAGTGTGAACCTAAAAGACGATACAGAAAATATAAGAAATTCTAAAGACCCCTAAATGAAAATATTGTACTATTTCTCGTTATTGATTTGTAAGTTTCTACTTGTATGTAAACGTAGAGATGGGGCTCAGATAGACACAATCAAAAAAGAGGATACAAGTTTTATGAAATTTAAGAGACCATGACTATAAAAGTGTAGTGTGGCCTCACTAAACCAGTCTAACCCGTCCTACATATGAAGGTTCAAGTTTTCTAAAGAACGGTGATTGCTAATGAATAGTGTGTACATTATACCTCGCTGATGGACGACCATAATTTAATGGAGTACGTCCATCCACAATTAATAGCTTTGAGTCTAACATTTCATTTCAAATGGAATGTAACGACATAATACGTGGTTAATATAGTTACCTAAAGAATACTTCAATTATGTATAATGTCTCAACAACAAAAAAAAAATTATACACCGTGTCAAAACCCGACAACCCAACCCGACACGTTTTGACCAGAAACCTGATAACCCCCAATTTAATAGGGTTGTCTAAACCTGATTCAACCCGACATGACCAACCGATAACCCGACCCGATAACACGCCAAAATACAACCCAATAATCTTAACTAGAAGCATCTTTCATCACTTGTTCATCACAATACAGTTATGACTTTTTAGCACATACAATAAATTGAACAACGAGAAACAATAAATAAATCTTAGCAAAAAAAATTTTGAAGAACAAAAAAAAATCAAGCACAAACAATAGATTGAACAACCAAATCAATAAAATTCAGCAAAAACAATAGATTGGACAACACGAGACAATAAACAAGTAGAGCTTATTCGATATTGAAATCTAAAATCATTTATACTATAATTAAAGAGGTTAATTGAACAAATACGTGAATTGTTGAAATTTGATACCTGTTAATTGGATTATTCTCTTGCGGATCTGATTGTGTGACGAACCTAGCCTATGACGGCGCCCATATAAATTGCGGATCTGAGTGTGTGTGATAGTTGTGTGTGATAGTTATGTGTGACAGTGGTTAATAGATAATGAGGTAAGTGAGAGAGGGTTAGGGTTTGTGAAAGTAGATGGAGGGAAATTTTTAGGGGTTTTGTTTTTAGATTGAAATTTTGATGAAAATTTGGAGATGAAAACAAAGCGCCTTTTCTTTTCATAAGATGAGAATAGTGCCCGGTTTGGTGCAATGGGTCATGGCTTTATGGGTTTGGCAAATAAAGCCCTCTTTTATATGTAAGAATATGGCTCTATACCTTTTAAAAAAAAGTGGACTCCTTTTTTATCCCCTTTTTACATAAAAAGGGGCTCTATAAGGGGAATTTATGTTCATTTGTGTAGGCGTCTCGTAGAAGGATGATCATGAATCATTAGTTCACGCCTAACTAAAGGATAATCGTATGATTTTATCTTCATCAAATACACAAAACATTCTATCACATGAACCAACAATCTTATTGTTATATTTATAAGGAAACTTGATTGCTGTGAGATCCATATCTCCGAGTGTAACTTATAGCGGTCTACAAGCTTAGTCTTCACATATGATCAGTGCATTTGCTTTTAGCGAAGATATAACAGTGTGTTTGCGGATGAAATTGGTGCTGCCAATACAAGAACGTATTGATTTGGAGACTGCTCGAAATCGAAAGAGGGATTTGGGTGGTAGTTTTGTAAAGATTTCCATAATGAACTCTTCGCATATATAATCTGACATTATGTAACCCTGTGTTTTTCAAATAGATAAATCAAACTTGTTTGCCAGTGTTCCCTAGCTATATTATATGTGGGCTTATTACTTTTTTTGTATACTCTGATCTAAAACATTAGGCCCAAGTATCTTATTTTTGCTTTTGTGTATTATTAATCTTAGCAGTAAAAAAGTAGATTATATAGTTCAGCTGGCTCCTGAAAACTTTATTATTAACCAAAAAAATTAATAACTGCTGAAAATGGTTCTTAAAGTCTCATGCTATATATATCAATGAGACCTTCATAATACTTCACCAACATGATTTTAACTTCATTTACACAGAATTTGGCTATTTTCTCAAAAAGAAGTTTCAAGAAAAGTAATGGAAAACCTTTATCTTCAATTATGAACTAGTAATCGTGTATTATATATAAAACCTAATAAACAACTCGCCGTTTTGTAGTCTCACTATACGAAGTCTGGAGGTGGATCAGCTAAGCAAAAAATCATCGCAAAAAACAGAAGATAAAAGGCACATTTAAAATTAAGACCAGTTGGAACTATAAAAACATAACATATAATTGAGTAAATTACAATTTAGATCTTGAACCTTATAGGGGTACGGCCAAGTCGATTAGGAAGAAGTTTTTTACCAAAAGGTAGGTCATGGGACGCTGATGCAATCAGTTTTTGTAGCTTGACATGAGTTTAAGTGAAGGTGGAACGAGGCCTCAGATATACTCACCAAATTTAACACCTGCAGTCTCCTTGGGCAGCTGATACTCAATTATGGACTCGATACTCCTTTGAATTATTCCACAAACACGGCAAACATAACCAATATCTTCTGCCAAGATAATAGAATGATCACATTGTTCCATCTCTTCCATTACGTGCTCATCAGATGATGAGGCTATATCCTGACGAAAAAAAGGGTACTTCATCAAGTAACATATTTAAATTTAACTGAACTAGTGCTCTTATAAGATTGATCTAACTCATTATTTCTTTTCACAAACAATTCAGTCTAATGACTATAATAAGCATGATGACAGAAAAAGTAGGATATGATGAATTACCCTAGAGGACTCTAATCCATCAGACATTTCTTTCCATATATCAGCTAGACCATCAAAGTTGACATCAGATTCTTGATCACTTTCTTCAGCGTTGTCTTCAACACAAACCTCCAAAGCATCATCTTCTAAGTTATTGTCATATTCGTCATCCACAATATTATCTTCTAAGATGCTCATACCCACGGAGTTCATTCCTGTTATTCTCTGTCTGCTTTGATAAAATGGTCCAGACACTGATCAAAAATACAAAACAGATTTGTCTCCCAAATTTGTAGTTGTGGCATTACATATCAGCACTTTTTATAATAGTGTTAAACTGTAGATATGGTGAATGTTCAGTACAAGCAGAGTAGCACAGATGGAATCAACTGAGTTGTGTTGCAACGCTAGATTAATATGTGTCATTTGTCTATGTTGGAGGATACTTTTCTACAATTAATGATATCCTATTTTCCTTAAATCACATGATCTGATAACTATTACGAAAAAAGAAGATTAATTCTGATTCTCTGGTAAAATTACAAAACCAAAAAGATCCAACTCCAGAATGTGTTTCCAAGATTACTATGCAAATGAATGACAATATATATATATATATATATATATATATATATATATATACAATATACTTTTTTCAGCAAATTATCAATGGAAGATATAACAAAATCTTATAAACCGTAAACCTGTTTACACGACAAGGGTTGGGCAACAACAATAAACGAGAGTTTGGGATTAGTTTGCCAAATAGCAATAAAAAAGCAATGCTCAACCAACTTTTCACAAATGTCAAATGGTTGGTTAACACTGTTTTCTGACATCTTGCAACGTAATAATATGATTTTCTCCCAAACACCCTTTTAATATAATAGCAGAGGGAGTGGGGGTTTTTCACCCGACATGGATCCGAGGAGGCCAAGAAACCCCACCGAGAATATGGTTTTGACGCCTAATGTGATCAGGATTCCTGTCTCCCATTGATCCAACCATAACGTACCTAACCCTAACATGATAGTCCTTCTACTTGTAAGATGCAATATATTTAACCTTAAACACTCTAAACCTAAATCAGTATGTCCTATTCTCAGGATTACTAGTTAAAATTTTACATAGTTATAAGCAATCCACAATCAAAAGCATAATTAATGATTTATCAGCATACATTAACTATAGAAGGCAGGAAAATTAACACACAAAAGCGTATAAAATTGAAAAAAAATTATTTACCGACCGGAAAAGAAAAGTAGGATGATGAAGAGATTATCGGACTTTAATGTCTTTTTAGATTCTGATTCTATATGACCCCAACAACAAAGATATTTGTTTGGTTTTTCGTTCAAAATTTACATAAATGATCTTGTACTTTATACAAAATTACGTAATTGGGTTTTAGTTTTAAGAATTGTTGCCAATACCCCTTTAACATATTTTGTTTATTTATTTTATAATTTAGTTTTTATTATAAAACCGTTGAACGAAAAATGAGGATTAAAATTTATAACGTCTAAATGTTATAAAATTTAAACTGTTTGAAATACGGAAATAAACTTGAAAAAAAAGATATAAGTGTAAATTTTAAGGGGTAGAGGAAAAGTACTTTTTGTACTTTTGAAGGCAAGAGTACTAGTAACATAACCCTTTAAGAATTAGATTTGAAGATTGTATAATGTATATAGTGCTGAGTATTGGGTCTGGACCGGGCCGGATTGGTTAAGATTGGATCGTGTATTGAAATATCTGAAACCCCGGATCGAGACCGGAACGAAATGGCACGACTGGGTTCAACTTCGGTCCGGTCCAGTCATACTAGGCATAATCGACGAGATTTTTGGCTAAATCGAACTGGACCGAAAACCGAAAGAGTAAAAAACCCTGGACCGAAATTGTCCAGTCTGGTTTAGGTCGGTCCGGTCCGATTTTCTAACCTGAGTCAATTTTGGGTTTCACTACAAGAAAACAAAGAACAGATGACGGGGGTTTCCCTGGCGACACAATGTCGCCAGGGATAACCCCTTTTCCCTGGCGACTACGCTGAAGTGGCGGTAAAGTAGATTTACTTTTTGGTCAAAGTTTGACTAGGGTTTCCCTGGCGACATGTCGCCAGGGATACTCCGTCCAAAATCAGATACCAAGTGAAAGAGCGCGAAATTTTCCCTCCAAAGTTTCCCTGGCGACACGTCGCCAGGGATACTTTGTCCCAACTTATCCCTGGCGACATGTCGCCAGGGAAAACTCGTCCATCGTATTTAACAAAAACTAGTTTTGCTAATTACCTGTCAAGATTATCCGTGGTGACATGTCGCCAGGGAAACCTTTGCCATTTGTGATTAGTTTCAAAATTAAACACAAAATGTGTGGCGGGCTTTTACCCGCCAAATCCCAAATGTTTCCCTGGCGACATGTCGCCAGGGAAACTCCCTGTCATATATTTATTTAGTTTTTGCTTGTTAATTATTATTTTAACTATCGATCCGATGTTATTTAATTTTTGCGACGTTTATATAATAAAAATGAGACATTTATAAAACAAATATTTATTTATTCCAAATAATTATTATTTTAACTATCGATCCGATGTTATTTTATTTTTGCGACATTTATATAATAAAAATGAGACATTTATAAAACAAACATTTATTTATTCATAATATTATACATAGCCCTTGTGGAATCAAATGGAAAAATTAAAAACAGACATTACTAATCAACTTAAAGTTCGTGAAGTAGTGCAGCCGATTACTACTCAACGCTAAGATTTTCCATTTCATTTAAAAGCTCATGAAGTATTGCAGCCGATTGACATGCGTGGTCTTCAGGATGCCTTTCCATTTCTAGTCTTGCCTCTAACATCTTTATCTTTAGATCTTTGATCTTACAATTTGAGCACTCAGTGGTTGCAGATTCAGAAGATCATGTAGAAGAACTTGGATGTATTGAACGCCTTGAAGGAGAACCTTGAGGTGTTGAAGATCCAGAGGAAGATCTTATACGGAGTTGTAGATCTAGATCATCCTTCCATATAAAATTTCCACATCCATAATCTTGTTTTTTTGGCTGTTACAAAATAAAAAAAATGACATGACATGTTATTTTAAAAATCACACATATTACATAAATAAAAATACTTTAGATTGTTTACCTTCGAAAGAGGACATGCATAATAAAGTTTACCAAAGCTATGGTGTTGATGTGGACTGTCTCAACACTATATATCCATTTCCACATGTACACTTATAAGCTTCACGGGGATCCATCTGCTACCAAATCAGGTGGTGGTGGTGGTGAGTTTGGTAGGAGATGATAAGTGTGTGTGTGTGATCTGCTGATGATAAGTGTGTGTGAATCCTTTTATGGTCAAAAAGTGAGGGAAATTGTTAACATTTTCCCGCCAATGTTTTCCCGCCAACGTTTTCTCGCCAATAGTTAAACGTTGGATGTTTAATGGATGACCCGGTTTGTTATGGTTGTACGTTGGATGTTCAATGGATGATCCAGTTTGTTATGGTTATACGTTGGATGTTCAATGGACGACTCGACATGTGTTGGTTACACGTTAGATGTTCAATAAATGAGTCGGCATGTCTTGGTTACACGTTAGATGTTCAATGGATGAGTCGGTATGCATTTGTTAAACATTAGATGTTCAATGGACGAGTCAGTATGTTTTGGTTACACGTTAGATGTTCATTGGATGAGTCGGTATGCATTTGTAAACATTAGATGTTCAATGGATGAGTCGGCATGTTTTGGTTACACGTTAGATGTTCATTAGATGAGTCGGTATGCATTTGTTAAATATTAGATGTTGAATGGATGAGTCGGCATGTCTTGGTTACACGTTAGATGTTCAATGGATGACCCGGTTTGTTATGGTTATACGTTTGATGTTCAATGGATGATCCGGTTTGTTATGGTTATACGTTGGATGTTCAATGGATGACTCGACATGTGTTGGTTACACGTTAGATGTTTAATAAATGAGTCGGCATGTCTTAGTTACACGTTTGATGTTAAATGGATGAGTCAGTATGCATTTGTTAAATGTTAGATGTTCAATGGATGAGTCGGTATGTGTTGGTTACACGTTAGGTGTTCAATAAATGAGTCAGCATGTCTTGGTTACACGTTAGATGTTCAATGGATGAGTCGGTATGCATTTTTTAAACGTTAGATGTTCAATGGATGAGTCGGTATGTTTTGGTTACACGTTAGATGTTCATTAGATGAGTCGGTATGCATTTGTTAAACGTTAGATTTCAATGGATGAGTCGGTATGTTTTGGTTACACGTTAGATGTTCATTGGATGAGTCGGTATGCATTTGTTAAACGTTGGATGTTCAATGGATGAGTTGGCATGTTTTGGTTACACGTTAGATGTTCAATGGATGACCCGGTTTGTTATGGTTATACGTTTGATGTTCAATGGACGACTCGACATGTGTTGGTTACACGTTAGATGTTCAATAAATGAGTCGGCATGTCTTGGTTACACGTTAGATGTTCAATGGATGAGTCGGTATGCATTTGTTAAACGTTAGATGTTCAATGGATGAGTCGACATGTCTTGGTTACCCGTTAGATGTTTAATGGATGAGTCGGTATGCTTTTGTTAAACGTTAGATGTTCAATGGATGAGTCGGTATTTTTTGGTTACACGTTAGATGTTCATTGGATGAGTCGGTATGCATTTGTTAAACATTAGATGTTCAATGGATGACCCGGTTTGTTATGGTTATACGTTTGATGTTCAATGGATGACCCGGTTTGTTACGGTTATACGTTTGATGTTCAATGGACGACGCGACATGTGTTGGTTACACGTTAGATGTTCAATAAATGAGTCGGCATGTCTTGGTTAGACGTTAGATGTTCAATGGATGAGTCGGTATGCATTTGTTAAACATTAGATGTTCAATGGATGAGTCGAATTGTTTTGGTTACACGTTAGATGTTCATTGATGAGTCGGTATGCATTTGTTAAACATTAGATGTTCAATGGATGAGTCGGCATGTCTTGGTTACACGTTAGATGTTCATTGGATGAGTCGGTATGCATTTGTTAAATATTAGATGTTGAATGGATGAGTCGGCATGTCTTGGTTACACGTTAGATGTTCAATGGATGACCCGGTTTGTTATGGTTATACGTTTGATGTTCAATGGATGATCCGGTTTGTTATGGTTATACGTTGGATGTTCAATGGACGACTCGACATGTGTTGGTTACACGTTAGATGTTCAATAAATGAGTCGGCATGTCTTAGTTACACGTTAGATGTTAAATGGATGAGTCGGTATGCATTTGTTAAACGTTAGATGTTCAATGGATGAGTCGGTATGTGTTGGTTACACGTTAGATGTTCAATAAATGAGTCGGCATGTCTTGGTTACACGTTAGATGTTCAATGGATGACTCGACATGTCTTGGTTACATGTTAGATGTTCAATGGATGAGTCGGTATGCATATGTTAAACGTTAGATGTTAAATGGTTACCGAATTAGAATAAATCGAGAAACTAAACAGAATAAATCAGAATGAATTTAGAAATTAAACTGACCGGGATGATATAGTTATTTTATAAATAATAATAATTATTTTATAAGTTGTAATAATAATAATTATTATTTTATAAATAATAACAAGAATTATTATTATTTTATTACTAATTATAATAATACATAAGTAACAAGAAATTTTCTTTTCACAAAAATTATCCCTTGCGACACTTTCTACTATCCTTGGCGACATGTCGCCAGGGATAGTTTCCCTGGCGACATGTCACCAGGGAAGGTTTTGGAGATACGACAAAATGGTTTAGGTACGTGTATATGCGTTGAAAAGTCAAAGGTATCCCTGGCAACATGTCGCCAGGGAAACTTTGTCACACCCCTCCAAAATATTTCAATCACGTGCGCTTTTGGCTAAACGACAAAAGTCAAAAGTATCCCTGGCGACATGTCGCCAGGGATTGTCACCGGGGAAAAAAGACCTTTTTGACCAGATCTTCTTCACTTTTCTCTTAACACTTTCTTATCCAAAAAAAAACCGAACGTCACCACCTGCTATCACCACCATCACCACCTGCTATCACCACCATCTTAATCATCACCACCATCGTTATCATCACCACCACCACTCACACCACTCACCTCCACACCTGCACACGTGCACTACCACCACTCCGCCACCATCTTTGTCTTCTGCCACCACTCCGCCACCATCTTTGTCTTCTGCCACCACCATCGCCACCTTTCTTCCTTTTTTAACCCTTTAAACATCTAATCTTTCCCGATTATAAAAGGTTGTAATTTTAATTTTTGATTTTGATTTTATAATAAAATAGATTTGTTTATCTTATTATAATTGATAATAAAAATGGATTTGTTTTATGTTATAATAGCCCCGACCGCAGCCGGAGACGCAGCCCCGACCACAGCCGAGGTCACAGCCGACAACCACCACAGTCCCGACCACAACCGAGGCCACAGACGCAGGGAAGGTATGTTTTTTTAATTCTTATTCATAATATATATGATTACTTATTTATTTTTTCATTTAGGTTTCCCCGACAACATGTCGTCGGGGATTATAAACTAGTTAAATTTGGTTAAACGTAAATACAAACACTCCTTACCATTGTAAAACGCACTACCAAACACTCTTTATGCTACCTTTTTGATGAGAATATAAGCTGATAAGCTTATCCGAATAAGCTGTTTTCAAACAGCTTATGCTGATAAGCTTATAAGCTTATCAGGATAAGCTGTTTGAAAACAGCTTATCCTGATAAGCTATTTTAAACCAGCTTATTCTGATAAGCTTATCGGAATAAGCTGTTTGAAAACAGCTTATCCTGATAAGCTTATCGGGACAAGCTGTTTTCAAACAGCTTATCCTGATAAGCTTATCGGGATAAGCTGTTTACAAACAGCTTATTCTGATAAGCTGATAAGCTATTTTTAATGTGTATATTTATTTGGATGTGTTGTATTTGGATTTGTGCATGCTTATATTATTTTGTTCATGAATTTGTGTATGTTATGCTAATTGTACTTGTACAGATGTCAGCAGATGTTGCAGGATCACATGGTGGTGACGGTGGTGGTGAGGATGAACCTCCTACGCCAAACATCCGCAGCGGTTGTTTTGCCTTATTTAGAAATAAAGGTAAGAATATTTGGATTATTGTAACACAATCAAAAATTTGGTGCATATATATGTTGCTTGCCTTGAATTTTTATGACTTTGTCACTCACTTGATTTTTGCAAGCAAAGGCAAAAGAAGAAAATTTGGGCGGCAGAGAGGCCGGTAGAAAGACTCGGGGCATTAGCCGATGTATCGATTTGTTGGAGGAAGTTGGTGAGCATGGCCCTGTCCCGATAGATTTTGAATAAAAATCTTTCTGGCCTCGCGGCGCGCATGCTCAACATTTATCTAATTACATCGGGGATTGTATCAGGAGGCTCGTGCCACTGTACTACCCAAGTTGGAATGATGTCCCTGATGAGATCACGACGTTGGTTTGGGCGAACACAGAGGTCAGTTATCATTTTTATGTTCATAACATTATTGTGTTTATTTATTTAATGGTGTATATATTTAAATAAATTTGTTTATTTATTTATATCATATAAATAAATAACAAATTTAAATAAATATACAAATTGTATCTTATTTATTTATATCATATAATTTTTTTTAAATATATATAAAAAATTCGAATAAATTAAAAAATTTAAATAAATATATATTTGATGAGAATAATGTAATAAGCTTTTCGGATAAGCTGTTTGAATACAACTTATCTTGATAAGCTTATCAAAACAAGCTGTGCGAAAACAGCTTGTTCTGATATGCTTATCAGGATAAGCTGTTTTCAAACAGCTTGTTCTGATATGCTTATCAGGATAAGCTTTTTTCAAACAGCTTGTCCTGATAAGCTTATCAGGATAAGCTGTTTTCAAACAGCTTGTCCTGATAAGCTTATCAGAACAAGCTGTTTTCAAAAAGCTTATGCTTATCAGGATAAGTTGTTTTTATTATAAAAATTAAATAAATATATAAGCCATTAAATAAATAAACAAGATAATGTGTAAATTATATCTCTAACTCTAACTCTGTGTTTGTTTTATTTGTTGTATATGAATGCAGGATAAGTTTAATTTGACGCCACACAAGAGTGATCAAGCTAGATGGAAGGATATACGTGGCGACATCAATCAAATGCTTACAAAGAGTTACAATTCTCGAAAAAATACGCTCAAGACAAAGCATTGGGTCCGAGACATCGATACCGGCACGGTAGATATCGGCAGAGTCCGCAGCGAGCGTCCAGAGGAAATTACTTCAGAGGACTGGGAAAAACATATTGCACTTTGGATTAATCCGGATTATGAGAAAAGATGCCTGACGAACTCCCATAACCGGTCTAAGCAGAAGACGCCGAGTCGGCAGGGACGCCGAGTCGGCAGGGATCCCGATCGTTGGCACGCCTTCGAGACCAAGTGGTGAGAAATTCTATAATTAATTTACACACATATATGTCTTTGATTATATGTTTTGGTGTGTTGTGATTTTTTGTTTTGAATTTGCTTCATTCTATATATGCGTGTCTATGTATGTACAGACGCAAGCTGCAACTGAAGCTGATGTGCCACCCCCGACTGTCATTGATCACTTCTTCATTGCGCACACCGACCAGGATGAGAATTTTCCTTGCGATGCGGACCGCGTTATGTATGTAAGTATTTTTTTTTAATTAATTAATTAATTAATTTTTTTTTGGATATGCCTTGGTTTTTTACTATTCTCTGCCGATAAATAATGTACCAACCCGACTAATAAATAATATACTAACTGTCGTTTGTTTTTGTCACTTCATTAGGAAAGGATGCTTGCGATGAAGGCTGAAGGCAAACATACAGACGACGAGATCAACCGTATCGTCCGAGGTGGAAAGCAGCGAGGCCACATGCCCGGTGTCGGCCAGATAGTGCCGAGAAGGACTGCTCAATATATTCCTCCTCCTCCTCCCATCGACCCACGGTTGGAACAAGCGGCTCAAGTGTTTAACTTTATGAGAAGTGACAATAGGTTTGTCGATGCGTTCTCAGCATTTCTATCGGGTGGTGCTAGCGGGAGTGGCACGGGAGGCAGCGGTAGTGGCGCCGGTGGGAGTGGCGGGAGTGGTAATGATGATGTCGACGGGTAGAATGGCAATAATGGTTAGTATGCTTGTCTTGTTTTTCCTACCTTAGCATGCAAGTTTAATAATTGTAAACCCCGAATTGCAAGTTTAATAAGTGTAACTAGGAACTTTGTACTCAAGTTGTGACATATGTATTTGTATTGATCGAGAGGTTACATGTTATTGTGTTTTGGTACTAGATTCGTGGTAGATTTTTAGTATTTGTATCTTCAGGTTTTGTATTTGTATTCCCAGGTTTTGGTAGATTTTTTCCGGAAAAATTCTGGAAAAAATCTGGAAACAGCCTGCTGTGCAGGCTGCTAAAAAAAATGTCAAAGTTTCCATGGCGACATGTCGCCAGGGAAACTTGGGCTCACTTGACTTTCTAAAAAGTCAGCCAAGTTTCCCTGGCGACATGTCGCCAGGGAAACTTGTGCTCACTTGACTTTCTAAAAAGTCAGCCAAGTTTCCCTGGCGACATGTCGCCAGGGAAACTTGGGCTCACTTGACTTTCTAAAAAGTCAGTCAAGTTTCCCTAGCGACATGTCGTCAGGGAAAATCTAAAAGAACGTTGACTTGTCAACGCCAGGCGTTGACTTGTCAACGTTACGAATAGTTTCCCTGGCGACATGTCGCCAGGGAAAAGTGAGATTTAATAATCTTTTTTACTTTAGTTCCTTAATCAGCCAACTTTTCCCTGGCGACATATGTCGCCAGGGAAACTATCCCGCACCAACTCCAGCGTGGCACCAATTTTTGAACCAAAGAGTTGCGGGGCCCACTTAGTCGCCAGGGAAACCCTAATTAGTCGCCAGGGAAACAATCCCGCACCAGCCTTTCTTGGCGACGTTTCCCTCGCGACATGTCGCCAGGGATTCACCTTCCCTGGCGACATGTCGCCAGGGAAACATCGCGAATTTGGCTAGGGAAGGGGTCGAATATTGTAGTGTTTGCCGTGCTCACCTCTAACTGTATATGTTTATCACAGGGGTTGACACGCATGTAATTTTTGGTTTGATACTGGTTTAGTTGTATTGTTGTAATTTTGTTTAGTTGTATTGCTGGAACATGTGGAGATGGGGACATAGTACAATGCACAATTCAAATAAAACTGCTTTAGAAAGAACTTGATAGAGATTCAATGTTTTGCTCTTAATATGAAAATTTCTCAAAACCACTTGAACATAATGCACTATTAACACATAAATACTACTCTATATTTCATAAGCACCATTTAACACTAGTGATTGTTTTGGTTCACCACTTAGATCATATGCATAATACTACTTTATATTTCATAAGAACCGTTTAACACTATTGATGATTTAATGCTTCTCCAAATAAATCAAAGATTGATGATGGTTCTTTTATATTCTCAATGCCACGCCTGTATTTT
The DNA here is from genome assembly GCA_025667525.1 of Glebionis coronaria. Classification (NCBI taxonomy): domain Eukaryota; kingdom Viridiplantae; phylum Streptophyta; class Magnoliopsida; order Asterales; family Asteraceae; genus Glebionis; species Glebionis coronaria. Next base: position 562,095,901 of record CM046882.1, read on the forward strand.
GGGCGGATACTTGTTGAGTTGTAATCCCTTATGTATATTGATTTGATAAATTTTAAGAAAAACAGTTGCATGTAAAGATGTAAACAGCTCTTCCAAATTCGTAACACTTCTTATGATAAGCTGGTAAAAGTTAAAGCTTTTTCTATATATAAAAGCTTTCAACAAAAGTGTCCAAACAAAGCTACACTCCCGCGGGAGATTAGTCTACTCGTCATAAAGGCGGTGGGAACTCCTCGTCGTAGACTTAAAAAAAACAAAGCTTTTTATAAATTGGAGCCTTACTTTTTAAATAAGAAGCTTCAAACACCTGCATATCAAACAGGGCCAATAACTTAGATGTGAGTGTAAATCTTCAAGTCATTTGCTTCAATGACTTGAGGATACGTAATCATAAGTGCAGAAAGATTTTGTTAATTGACATTTGAAACAGAATTCACGACTAAAACAACACGTTTGTAACTAAAATCCGTTAACCGGTAACAACAAAACTGAATGTTATAGAAGCATTTGATTATACCTCTACAAAAAAAGATATATTTTGTCACAAGTACGTGTTACCATTAACAAAATGTAAAGAAATATTTCTGTATAGATGCATTTTAAACTCAGACTTTGTTGGTTTTCCTTGATCTTGTTGTCATGGAACAATTTAGACAGCCTCATCTCCTTGTAGAATTCCTGATTTTTCTCCATGAGAAGATGGTTGGTTTTCTTCGTAATTTGTCTCAGTATCAAACCATTCAAGACTTTCTACACAGATATCCAAATCAAGTTTATAACATGAATTTGTGTAAGCAACAAGTCTTGAGCGCACCCCTGTCTCATTATCATAATATTGATAATCCTCCAGGTAATTGCTCACTTCGATATTTAATCCATATCCAAAACTTGTCAATTTATAAGCCCTCAACCAAGATGCCTCGTTATTATACTCTCTCATCACCCATATCCAATGACTATCACATTCCCTTGAAATCACACCCATAAAACCTTTGATGATTGTTAGTTGATTAATTACCAAGTCAGGTCTTGGCAAAGAAATTTTATCAATAACGTCAGTGCTCAAATTAAATGTCATAATATAACAACTATCTATGCCATTTGATTCGGGTAAAGAACATTTGACAACCCAATGCAATGCTCTATTAAGAAAACATACTCTTGACTTAACTTTACAGAATGAAATAGCAGGGGGAGCAATCTCACGCCAAACATGTGTCTTCAAGGTGTAAACAAATGAACCTACTTTGGCAGATGGTTTAGGGTAATATATATTAACAGCCTTGTAGTCGTTAGTGATCGGGTCAAAACCAAACCCGAGTGCTACATTGTTTCCACTTGAAAGAAAATGCCCTAATCGTTGATAACAACTAATTGAAGGGTGCGCGTTTAGTGTAAGTTTTCGCCTAATCGACGGGTTCCATAAAAAAATATTCTTATCACTATCTACCAAACATATCCCATTACAAGAACCAACAATATCAAACTTGCTGCTAGGGAATTGATCAACTAATGTTTTGCTATAGTGTTTCTCTTCCGGATACAATCCATAGAATTCTCTATAATCTTTTGCTGGTAATTCGTAAAATTGCCGATGTCTAACAACGACTTTCCGAGGTGATTTCTTAGAAAGAAGGCACTGCTCGTGGATAAAGTCAGCACTGGAAATACGAGCTAGCCATGATTTGGATAAAGATTTAAACTGTAGAAGGGATTTGGGCGGAAGTCTTAAAAATATTTCAATAACCAACTCTTCGCATAAATAACTTGACATTTTCTATTCCTGCAAAATATCTAAGGGTATATTAGTGTCTTCTAATGATATTCTGGTGATTTAATTCATTAAGACATTTCATGTTTCATAAATACAAGATTAAGCACTACAACTTTTAAATCGTACAATCAAATTAAACACAACAAAAAGGGCATTTAATTAACTAAGACATAAATATTAGGAAAATTGCATACATATACATGTATATTAAACACGGTTTGGTAGGGGTAACCTCAAATATTTGAAAACAAAAACGAAATTGGGTCGTGATAAGAGGTTTCTTCCGGTTTCGTGTACCTAAGTTTTCGGTTTCTTGATTATCGTTTTTGCGGTTTCGGATGAGCGGGTTGGCTCGGTTTTCCGGATTCGCAAATTTTTTGAAAACCATTATCCACAAAGCTAAACTTCACATAAATCAAATAGTCGTTTGAACAAAACAGAACATTGCTAACTAAAATAAATATCATCACAACTGTATAAGCACAAAAAAATTGGTTAAAGAGTTGAAACACGCAACATAAAACTTTGTCATCTGTAAATTACTTTTGCCATATAAACACCATGTCAACATTAAATTAAAAAGCATGATTCACAAAATGTTTAAGGAATAACAAACATGGTACATGTATCAAATAATTTTGTAGACTTAATAGTACAATGTTTTATCCATGTGCTTCCTCTTCACCACAGTACAAAAGGGACTACATGTATGTTTAGTAAATCTCTAAAACGTATCACTGGACACAAATCACTCTATGCAACTATCTATATTTTCTACAAACATAAATTAGATTTTAATGACTCTAAAATATTGATCCAGCAGAAACAAAAACTAATGCATTAATAATTACCATACACGATTGATAAAATCATAAAAATCAACAATTATACATTTATACATGCAGTTTTTGTCTTGTTAGGGATAAATAAGATATTGAAATCACTTACCGAAACTGAAGGTGAACGATCAAATAGTATAAAAGATGATGTCGATGAGAAAAATAGGTCAAGTTATATAGTTTTGGAAGAATTTCATATATATCCCCTATTTTGTTCAAAGTTCACATATATTTTTTTTCATATATATTTAATTTAACTTAAAAATTATATATATATCCCTATTTAATACATACAATTTTATATTTCTAAATACTCAATTTATAAAATACATGTTTATTATCATTTAAATTTTAAATAACCATTATACCTTTGTTTCTTTCTTTTAAAATACAGTACAACTTGTTTTTTTTTTTGTTCATTATTGAACGTGTATCGACGTTCTCTATTTTTTGTAGTGCTTATTAATTTGGTAGTGATTAAATTTTTTAGGAATCAAGCTGTTGTTGTGATTCTTAAAAGATTTAAGGATAGAATAAACTGCTGTATGATTATGATTCCATGGAGTTTGAGCTTTATGTGAGTTAAAGGAGTGGTTTGTTCATCTGTGTTAATTAATTCAACTGTATAAATTATAATTTACATACTAGGAGAAATCAAACGGGCAACAAGCTGTGTCGCTAACCCTTTTTGTATAGCAAAACCAAGTCTATTAAATACAACGTTTGTAGATTTTGGAGTCAAAACATTACTATTCATAACACGTTGTATTAGTAGCTCCACCGCCGCAGGTGCAAGGAAACCAAATGTATCAAACGCGAAAGGAATAAACACTTGTTGATTTTCAACACATGCTTTCTCGTGTTTAGTCACTTTGCACGAGGCGGCTTTTATAGCAGCCTGACCCGCTGTAAAATCTCGATTGCCTAGCCCCACGAGAGGAGAAACCCCTGTCAAATCAACGCACGCATGTTTACCTCCAACCCATCCAAAAACGAAAACATCAGCGGGTCTCAATGTGGCTCTTCCATCTGACGGGTCGGTCAAGAAATTCACAGGTGCCTCTTTCTTGGCGGAGATCCCGGCACGCCTACATATGTCGTAAAGAACGTCCCTAACAAAATCATGTCGGTACTTGAAGCCCGGAAGTTCTTTACAATGAACCGCATGTTCCCTAAAAGAATACAAACATGCCTTGCGACGAATAGGGCATATAGCATCAACCGGAAATAATGGAATCATAAGGCGATACTTAATGATAGTGCGGTATTCCACCGGCGACATATGTTGACCGAGCCCGTCTATGGGGATAGATTGTAGGAAATCTTTGTTTGTATGGACTAACGACAAAAATCTGATGTTGGTATTTAAAAGGAACAGTTCATCAAATTCTTGATCAATTAAAGAAGATTAAATCAAGAGTGTATCAGTGCATCATCGGTTTAGTTTTCGTCCATGAAATGGTTTCCCCACAAGGAGTCCCTTTATCTAACAATTCCAGGCTTTTAACACAGGTTTAAGTCTCAATATCATCACAACCAGTTCTAAATTCCTTAAGCCTTATGAGGTCCTTTGTTGTATGATTATAAACTTTAAACCATTAACCCATTGTGTTAAGCAGTAAACAACTTAACCATTTGTGATTGGTTTCATAACTCTCGCTCTTTCAAAGTTGCTCGTATCCAAATTAATAACCTTAGACCAAGGGATAACATTGGCATACTCTCTTATGATCCACATACAAGTATCGTCAACACCAGAATGATACTTATCATTGTATCTAGAAATGATAGCTAGAGAACTATTGATGACTGTAAGTTGTCTCGTGTTCCATATGGATGCGGGCAATGCAATTGTCACAATTACATGGCTACTCAAATGGTTTGCCACTGTATTTTACCACCCAAAGCTCCATCTACAAAACATGCTTGATTTGGCTCCACTGTTGAAAATGAATTAGCAAAGAAAGGGATTATAATCCACTTGATATTAATTATTACTGTACAATCTAAACTGTCAAAACTCAAAACAATTGTTAGAACCTAGAAGAAAATGTCTTCAATGAAACTTAAACACACAACATCCAATTAGGTCACAGACCTTTGGAACATACATCTCATATCATACAGTTTTGGATTTACAACGAGAGAAAAGTAGCTACCACATTTAATTTCAAGCACGTAGTTGGAGACGCAATCAGCACCTAAATTGACTGATGCATTAATAAAACCTAATTAAGAGCGAATTCACATTTATTCTTAACCGGCCGTATATAGTATTTAGTAGAAATCCATGGTTTTTTAAAAACAAAATTAACACTACATTGCAAATATCTTTGAGTGTCACATGACCTCGGGACGAACCCTATTTCCACCCTGCACATAATACTAACACATGTATTACTTCTCCGGAAATTAGGGGTGAGCATGGTCCGGTTTTTTTATAAAACCGAAGCCGAACCAATAAAATTCGGTTTTTAATATTTAGAAACCATTTGGTTTCGGTCTTGTGACGGTTTGATTTTTCGGTTGTCGGCTTATTTTCGGTTTGGTTTCTCGGTTTTTTCGGTTTCTTACGCTTTATCGAGCTTTGATTTTACAAAGTCGATTAGGAGTATATCATAAACAAACACCGAAAGCTTTAAAAAAAACAATACATATAACGAGAATACAAAACATAAATAATGACTGATAAAAACCAAATGACCATATAAAATCCTTAAAAGAGAACTTATTATTGTCCTAAATGACATGTTCAAGAAGCATCAGAAACTAGGGGTGTGCAGGAAACCAAAAAACTGAAGAAAAAAAACGAAGAACCGAAACCAAAAAACCGAAGCCGATCAAGAAACCGATGGTTTATTTTTTTAAATTTTAAAAAACCAAAGTTTTTGGTTCAGTTTGGTTTTAACATTAAAAAAATAAATATGAACTGAACCGACTATTATGTACAAAATTTTTTGAACCCGGACCGAGCCATGCCTTATAACCGAACCGATCCCCACCTTCTGGCTTCTACTAGGATAATATTTACAATTTCAAAACATTTCATCTCTATCTCTTATCCCCTAGGATCTTTGATTCTTTTAAATTTTAAATCAATCTTTAGTTTGTTAGGATCTCCTAACTTTTCATCTCTATCTCTTTATCCCCTAGGATCTTTTCAATCCTTCGGTATAAATAATCATGCATCGAAGTTCCAAATATTGGCTGCTATCCTCAATATCTTTAAGGTCCATTTTTCTTCCTCAATTGTTGTAATGTTGGCTATTTGTTAATCAATTAATCTCAGTTTGTAGTTGATCTATATAATAGTCTAATTTAATATATCAAGGAGATTGTTTGTTTATGTTTTTAATTGTTAATAGTGTCACTTTATGAGTTTATTGACTACTTAATTTGCAACTTTCTTACTTCCAGTGATTTTGTGGTTTGTTAATTGCTTCACATTTTAAGAAGGATGAATAATAGATAATATTTGTTTTAGTTTTGCAAAACTTTTATTGACAGCAAGTTTTGTTTCTATGTAGTTTTATTATTTTGGTGCTGCAATAGTTTTGTGACCAATGGTAAAATTTGATCATATTTCTTAGTCCCTAAATAAACCACGGTGAATAAACATTGTAGATAGATTATGTTATGCATTACGAACACAAATATTTAGTATATAAGCCTACTTTTTTTAGTAGTCCAGTACAAATATATCCCCATGATCGTTGTGTATACAATATGATGGTGCAAGAATAAAAAAGATGACGCCCCATGGAAATTCTATATAAATGCAACCAATTAGTTACTGCAAAGATTGATTCCCAAATCGGCTTATCATATAGTAACACTTTTGGTTGTTTACCAACAAAACATTATTATAACGATAGAAGCAATATGAATTGCAAGTAGGCACTGATATTTTTGTTTAGTAGGCATATTAGTTTGCTTGGTTAGTAGCAGGACTACAAAAATGAAAGGCATAAGCCACTTATTTAAGACATCATGCAAATAGATCCAAATTTTAAGATGTATTTTAACACATTTTATGTTGAAAGCTTTATTAATTAGGAAAAATAGATAGTGAAACATATATTTGTCCTTGTTAACTTCAGATTTTATTTTTTGATAAGCTCTTAAATATAAGTGTTTCTTGCTTTTGATGTAGATGGCATCTAGTAGCAATCTGAGATATGCGGATAATAACGACGCGATTGATGATCATATTGAAGTGGTTAAAACTGTGGACGATCATGATGTGGTTGATGTTGATAGTGAAAATGCTAACGGTGCTGGAGATGAAAAAACAGTTGATAATGATAAGAAAGGTGGAAGAAGGTCGTTTGTTTGGGATAATTTCACATTTGTAAAAGGTGCGACAAAAGCACCTTGCCCATATTGCAAGACCGTTATAACATGTGGTGGTAAGAAAAATGGTACAAGTACATTGGCAAGTCATCTTACTAATGTTTGTCGCACATCGCTAGTTTACAAAAAGAACATTGATTCAAAGAAGCAAGCTACTTTAGGTTTTTAGCCTATAGTCGAGGGAGAGATCGCTGGTGGTTCTTTGGCTACTCATTCTTTTAGCCAAGAAAGGTGTAGAAAAGCACTTGCTCGACTTTGCATAAAAGACAATCAACCATTTAGTATTGTTGATAATGAGGGATTTCGTGACTACTCGTGGGAAATGAACCCTTTGTTTAAATTACCCTCTAGGTGGACTGTTGCTAAGGATTGTTTAAAAATTTATAAGGAAGAGGAGAAAAATCTTAAAGGCTTGTTGAAAGATCAAACGGTATCTCTTACAACTGATACTTGGTCATCCGTACAGAATGTGAACTACATGTGTCTAACGGCACATTGGGTTGATGATGATTGGGTGTTAAGGAAGAAGATTCTGAACTTTTATCCTATAGCGAATCATAGGGGTGATACAATTGGTAAGATAGTCTATCAGTGCCTACAGAAATGGGGTATAGAACGGGTTTTCATAATCACAATTGATAATGCTTCGTCAAACGATGGGGCTATTAAGTTTTTGGGTAAAATGCTTAAGGGGCCACATGTTGTTTTAGATTGCAAGTATTTGCACTTGAGATCTTGTGCACATATACTCAATCTTGTGGTAAGAGATAGGTTGGAAGAACAATTCAAATCCATTTCCAAGATCCGCAATGCTGTAAAGTATGTTAGATCATCTCCTGCTCGAGCAGCTAGCTTCCGAGAATCTGTTGAGAGGGTCAACATCCAGTGTGTTAAGAACCCTTGTCTGGATGTAGAGACTCGGTGGAATTCAACATTTTTTATGTTGGAAACAGCCGAGAAATATGTTGTTGCTTTTGACCGACTTAAATTGATCGATTATAAGTACAGATCTTACTTTTGTGGCAATGATGAAGATGATCCTGCTGATAATACTAGGAAAAGAAAACGGAAAGGAAAGGTTTTAGGGGCTCAGAGGAAGATGATTGGGAGAAGGCTAGACAGTTTATCGAGTACTTGAGGGTTTTCTATAATGTAACTAATATGATTTCAGGATCAAAATATGTTACATCAAATCTGTTTTTTGGTGAGCTCATAACTATGCATGCAAGCATATCACGCATGTGTGTAGATGAAGATGAGCAGAAAAGAGCCATTGGCTGCTTCGATGAAAGATAAGTACGATAAGTATTGGGACAACATCGATAACATTAATTTTATGTTGTATGTTGCTGTCCTTTTAGATCCCCGCAACAAGTTGTTTTATCTTGATTACTGTTTGGGGCAGATCTATGGCATGAATTCTGATAAAACAAAGGTAATGTCTAAGAAAGTGGTCGAGACTTTAAATGAATTATTTCAACATTATAGGATGAAACAAGAGAGAGTGAATGCTAGGAGCAAAAAGAATTCTGCATTTTCTACATCTCGCTCTAGTCTTTTTACTGGTGGAGTGTAAGTTAGTTTAGAAACAAGTTTCTTGAAGTATTTGGAAGAACAAGGACATGAGGTCAATAAGACTGAGGTTGAAATTTATTTGAATGATGGATTAGAAAAGATAGATGATAGCTTTGACATCTTAAATTGGTGGAAAGTCAATTCACTCAAGTTCCCGATACTTTCTCAAATTGCTAGGCATGTGTTGTGGATGCCTATATCCACTGTTGCATCAGAGTCAGCTTTTAGTACCGGAGGTAGAGACATTGATCACTTTAGAAGTTCACTTACTCCAAAGACTGCATAAGCATAAATTTGCACACAAGATTGGATACGTTCTACAACACCCGATATTGGGTTTCAAGATATGCCAGTTAGTACGCTAGAAGAGTTGCAGGAAAAAAATGGAGAAGATAGAACTTGGTAAGGGCTTTAACAGTTTTCTTTTTTATGCATACATTATGTTGTTCACATTCTAATGTTAAATGCATTATCTGTTTGTAGATGAATTTCCAACTGACCAAAAATCATTCGAGTCATGCATGGATGAGCATTGACATCATCATATGGAGTGAAGACTCTATCGCACATGGGAACAACCAGAACTTATGTATGTTCCCATGTGCGACAAAGTCTTCACTCCATATGATGATGTCAATCCTCATCCATGCATGACTCGAATGATTTTTGGCCAGTTGGAAATTCACCTACAAACAGATAATGCATTTAACATTAGAATGTGATCAACATAATGTATGCATAAAAAAGAAAACTGTTAAAGCCCTTACCAAGTTCTATCTTCTCCATTTTTTCCTGCAACTCTTCTAGCGCACTAACTAGCATATCTTAAGCCCAAATATCAGTTGGTGTAGAACATATCCAATCTTGTGTGCAAATTAATTCTTCTGCAGTCTTTGGAGTAAGTGAACTTCTAAAGTGATCAATGACTCTACCTCTGATACTAAAAGCTGACTCTGATGCAACAGTGGATATAGGCATCCCCAACACATGCCTAGCAATTTGAGAAAGTATCGGGAACTTGAGTGAATTGACTTTCCACCAATTTAAGATGTCAAAGCTATCATCTCTCTTTTCTAATCCATCATCCAAATAAATTTCAACCTTAGTCTTATTGACCCCATGTCCTTGTTCTTCCAAATACTTCAAGAAACTTGTTTCTAAACTAACTTTCGCTCCACCAGTAAAAAGACTTGAGCCAGATGTAGAAAATGCAGAATTCTTTTTGCTCCTAGCATTCACTCTCTCTTGTTTCATCTTGTAATGTTGAAATAATTTATTTAAAGTCTCGATCACTTTCTTAGACATTACCTTTGTTTTATCAGAATTCATGTCATAGATCTGCCCCAAACAGTAATCAAGATAAAACAACTTGTTGCGGGGATCTAAAAGGACAGTAACATACAACATAAATTTAATGTTATCGATGTTGTCCCAATACTTATCGTACTTATCTTTCATCGAAGCAGCCATGGCTCTTTTCTGCTCATCTTCATCTACACACATGCGTGATATGCTTGCATGCTTAGTCACGAGCTCACCAAAAAACAGATTTGATGTAACATATTTTGATCCTGAAACCATATTAGTTACATTATAGAAAACCCTCAAGTACTCGATAAACTATCTAGCCTTCTCCCAATCATCTTCCTCTCGAGCCCCTAAAACCTTTTCTTTCCGTTTTCTTTTCCTAGTATTATCAGCTGGATCATCTTCATCATCGCCACAAAAGTAAGATCTGTACTTATAATCGATCAATTTAGGTCGGTCAAAAGCAGCAACATATTTCTCGGATGTTTCCAACATTAAAATTGTTGAATTCCACCGAGTCTCTACATCCAGACAAGATTTCTTAACACACTGGATGTTGACCCTCTCAACAGATTCTCTGAAGCTAGCTGCTCGAGCAGGAGATGATCTAACATACCTTACAGCATTGTGGATCTTGGAAATGGATTTGAATTTTTCTTCCAACCCATCTCTTACCACAAGATTGAGTATATGTGAACAGCATCTCAAGTGCAAATACTTGCAATCTAAAACAGCATGTGGCCCCTTAAGCATTTTACCCAAAAACTTAATAGCCCCATCGTTTCACGAAGCATTATCAACTATAACTGTAAAAACCGTTCTATACCCTATTTCTGTAGGCACTGATAGACCATCTTGCCAATTTTATCACCCCTATGATTCGCTATAGGACAAAAGTTCAGAATCTTCTTCCTTAACACCCAATCATTATCAACCCAATGTGCCGTTAGACACATGTAGTTCACATTCTGTACGGACGACCAAGTATCAGTTGTAAGAGATACCGTTTGATCTTTCAATAAGCCTTTAAGCTTTTTCTCCTCTTCCTAATAATTTTTAAACAATCCTTAGCAATAGTCCACCTAGAGGGTATTTTAAACAAAGGGTTCATTTCCCACGAGTAGTCATGAAATCCTTCGTTATAAACAATACTAAATGGTTGATTGTCTTTTATGCAAAGTCGAGCAAGTGCTTTTCTACACCTTTCTTGGCTAAAAGAATGAGTAGCCAAAGAACCACCAACGATCTCTCCCTCGGCTATAGGCTTAAAACCTAAAGTAGCTTGCTTCTTTGAATCAATGTTCTTTTTTGTAAACTGGTGATGTGCGACAAACATTAGTAAGATGACTTGCTAATGTACTTGTACCATTTTTCTTACCAGCACATGCTATAACGGTCTTGCAATATGGGCAAGGTGTCGAACCTTAAACAAATGTGAAATGATCCCAAACAAACGACCTTCTTCCACCTTTCTTATCATTATCAATTGTTTTTTCATCTCCAACACCATTAGCATTTTCACTATCAACATCAACCACATCGTGATCGTCCCCAGTTTTAACCACTTCAATATGATCATCAATCGCGTCGTTATCATCCGCATATCTCAGATTGCTACTAGATGCCATCTACATCAAAAGCAAGAAACACATATATTTAAGAGCTTATCGAAAAAGAAAAACTGAAGTTAACAAGGACAAATATATGTTTCACTGTCTATTTTTCCTAATTAATAAAGCTTGCAACATAAAGTGTGTTAAAATACATCTTAAAATTTGGATCTATTTGCATTATGTCTTACATAAGTAGCTTATGCCTTTCATTTTTGTAGTCCTGCTACTAACCAAGCAAACTAATATGCCTACTAAACAAAAATATCAATGCCTACTTGCAATTCATATTGCTTCTATCGTTATAACAATGTTTTGTTGGTAAACAACCAAAAGTGTTACTATATGATAAGCCGATATGGGAATCAATCTTTGCAGTAACTAATTGGTTGCATTTATATAGAATTTCCATGGGGAGTCATCTTTTTTATTCCGGCACCATCATATTGTATACACAACGATCATGGGGATATATTTGTACTGGACTACTAAAAAAAGTAGGCTTATATACTAAATATTTGTGTTCGTAATGCATAAAATAATCCATCTATAATGTTTATTCACCGTGGTTTATTTAGGGCCTAAGAAATATGATCAAATTCTGCCATTGCCATTGGTCACAAAAACTATTGCAGCACCAAAATAATAAAACTACTTAGAAACAAAACTTGTTGTCAATAGAAGTTTTGCAAAACCAAAACAAATATTATCTATTATTCATCCTTAAAATGTGAAGCAATTAACAAACCAAAAAATCAATGGAAGTAAGAAAGTTGCAAATTAAGTAGTTAATAAACTCATAAAGTGACACTATTAACAATTAAAAACATAAACAAACAATATCCTTGATATATTAAATTAGACTATTATATAGATCAACTACCAACAAAGATTAATTGATTAACAAATAGTCAACATTACAACAATTGAGGAATAAAAATGGTCCTTAAAGATATTGAGGATAGCAGCCAATATTTGGAACTTCGATGCATGATTATTTATACCGAAGGATCGAAAAGATCCTAGGGATAAGAGATAGAGATGAAAAGTTAGGAGATCCTAACAAACTAAAGATTTCTTTAAAATTTAAAAGAATCAAAGATCCTAGGGGATAAGAGATAGAGATGAAATGTTTTGAAATTGAAAATATTATCCTAGTAGAAGCCAGAAGGTGGGGATCCGTTCGGTTATAAGACATGGCTCGGTTCAGGTTCAAACCATTTTGTACATAATAGTCGGTTCGGTTCATATTTGGTTTTTTTAATGTTAAAACCAAACCGAACCAAAAACCACTACAATATTCGATCCCTTCCCTGGCCAAATTCACGACGTTTCCCTGGCAACATGTCGCCAGGGAAGGTGAATCCCTGGCGACATGTCGCCAGGGAAACGTCGCCAAGAAAGGCTGGTGCGGGATTATTTCCCTGGCGACTAATTACGGTTTCCCTGGCGACTAAGTGGGCCCCGCAACTCTTTGGTTCAAAAATTGGTGCCACGTTGGAGTTGGTGCGGGATAGTTTCCCTGGCAACATATGTCGCCAGGGAAAAGTTGGCTGATTAAGGAACTTAAGTAAAAAAGATTATTAAACCTCACTTTTCCCTGGCGACATGTCGCCAGGGAAACTATTCGTAACGTTGACAAGTCAACGCCTGGCGTTGACAAGTCAACGCCTGGCGTTGACAAGTCAACGTTCTTCTAGATTTTCCCTGGCGACATGTCGCCAGGGAAACTTGGCTGACTTTTTAGAAAGTCAAGTGAGCTGAAGTTTCCCTGGCGACATGTCGCCAGGGAAACTCTGGTGACTTTTCTGAAAAGTCAGGCAGGTGTATGGTTTCCCTGGCGACATGTCGCCAGGGAAACTTTGACATTTTTTTTAGCAGCCTGCACAGCAGGCTGTTTCCATATTTTTTCCGGAATTTTTTCGGAAAAAATCTACCAAAACCTGGGAATACAAATACAAAACCTGAAGATACAAATACTAAAAATCTACCACGAATCTAGTACCAAAACACAATAACATGTAACCTCTCGATCAATACAAATACATATGTCACAACTTGAGTACAAAGTTCCTAGTTACACTTATTAAACTTGCAATTCGGGGTTTACAATTATTAAACTTGCATGCTAAGGTAGGAAAAACAAGACAAGCATACTAACCATTATTGCCATTCTACCCGTCGACATTATCATTATCACTCCCGCCACTCCCACCGGCGCCACTACCGCTGCCTCCCGTGCCACTCCCGCTAGCACCACCCGATAGAAATGCTGAGAACGCATCGGCAAACCTATTGTCACTTCTCATAAAGTTAAACACTTGAGCCGCTTGTTCCAACCGTGGGTCGATGAGAGGAGGAGGAGGAATATAGTGAGCAGTCCTTCTCGGCACTATCTGACCGACACCGGGCATGTGGCCTCGCTGCTTTCCACCTCGGACGATACGGTTGATCTCGTTGTCCGTATGTTTGCCTACAGCCTTCATCGCAAGCATCTCCTCCTAATGAAGTGACAAAAACAAACGACAGTTAGTATATTATTTATTAGTCGGGTTGGTACATTATTTATCGGCAGGGAATAGTAAAAAACCAAGGCATATCCAAAAAAAAATTAATTAATTAATTAATTTAAAAAAAAATACTTACATACATAACGCGGTCCGCATCGCAAGGAAAATTCCCATCCTGGTCGGTGTGCGCAATGAAGAAGTGATCAATGACAGTCGGGGGTGGCACATCAGCTTCAATTGCAGCTTGCGTTTGTACATACATAGACGATAGAATGAAGCAAATTCAAAACAAAAAATCACAACACACCAAAACATATAATCAAAGACATATATGTATGTATATTAATTATAGAATTTCTCACCACTTGGTCTCGAAGGCGTGCCAACGATCGAGATCCCTGCCGACTCGGCGTCTTCTGCTTAGACCGGTTCTGGGAGTTCGTCAGGCATCTTTTCTCATAATCCAGATTACTCCAAAGTGCGATCTGTTTTTCCCAGCCCTCTGAAGTAATTTCCTCTGGACGCTCGCTGCGGACTCTATCGATATCTACCGTGCCGGTATCGATGTCTCGGACCCAATGCTTTGTCTTGAGCGTATTTTTTCGAGAATTGTAACTCTTTGTAAGCATTTGATTGATGCCTCCACGTATATCCTTCCATCTATCATGATCACTCTTGTGTGGCGTCAAATTAAACTTATCCTGCATTCATATACAACAAATAAAACAAACACAGAGTTAGAGTTAGAGATATAATTTATACATTATTTTGTTTATTTATTTAATGGCTTATATATTTATTTAATTTTTTATAATAAAAACAACTTATCCTGATAAGCATAAGCTTTTTGAAAACAGCTTGTTCTGATAAGCTTATCAGGACAAGCTGTTTGAAAACAGCTTATCCTGATAAGCTTATCAGGACAAGCTGTTTGAAAACAGCTTATCCTGATAAGCATATCAGAACAAGCTGTTTGAAAACAGCTTATCCTGATAAGCATATCAGAACAAGCTGTTTTCACACAGCTTGTTCTGATAAGCTTATCAAGATAAGTTGTATTCAAACAGCTTGTTCTGATAAGCTTATCAGGATAAGCTGTTTGAAAACAGCTTATCCGAAAAGCTTATTACATTATTCTCATCAAACATATATTTATTTAAATTTTTTTATATTTATTCGGATTTTTTTATATATATTTAAAAACATTTATATGATATAAATAAATAAGATACAATTTGTATATTTATTTAAATTTGTTATTTATTTATATGATATAAATAAATAAAAAAATTTATTTAAATATATACACCATTAAATAAATAAACACAATAATGTTATGAACATAAAAATGATAACTGACCTTTATGTTCGCCCAAACCAACGTCGTGATCTCATCAGGGACATCATTCCAACTTGGGTAGTACAGTGGCATGAGCCTCCTGATACAATCCCTGATGTAATTAGATAAATGCTGAGCATGCGCGCCGCGAGGCCGGAAAGATTTTTCTTCAAAATCTATCGGGACAGGGCCATGCTCACCAACTTCCTCCAACAAATCGATAAATCGGCTAATGCCCCGAGTCTTTCTACCGGCCTCTCTGCCGCCCAAATTTTCTTTTCTTTTGCCTTTGCCTGCAAAAATCAAGTGAGTGACAAAGTCATAAAAATTCAAGGCAAGCAACATATATATGCACCAAATTTTTGATTGTGTTACAATAATCCAAATATTCTTACCTTTATTTATAAATAAGGCAAAACAACCGCTGCGGATGTTTGGCGTAGGAGGTTCATCCTCACCACCACCGTCACCACCGTGTGATCCTTCAACATCTGCTGACATCTGTACAAGTACAATTTTCATAACATATACAAATTCATGAACAAAATAATATAAGCATGCACAAATCCAAATAAAACACATCCAAATAAATATACACATTTAAAAAATCCACAACAATTAGATTCATTCATTCAAACAAATAAGTGTCTTTTGCAAGTTACAACTAAAGGTCAATCTTCTTCTTTGGATAAGCTTATCAGCTTATATTCTCATCAAAAAGGTAGCATAAAGAGTGTTTGGTTGTGCGTTTTACAATGGTAAGGAGTGTTTGTATTTATGTTTAACCAAATTTAACTAGTTTATAATCCCCGACGACATGTTGCCGGGGAAACCTAAATGAAAAAATAAATAAGTAATCATATATATTATGAATAAGAATTAAAAAAACATACCTTCCCTGCGGCTGTGGCCTCGGTTGTGGTCGGGACTGTGGTGGTTGTCGGCTGTGACCTCGGCTGTGGTCGGAGCTGCGTCTCCGGCTGCGGTCGGGGCTATTATAAAATAAAACAAACCCATTTTTATTATCAATTATAATAAGATAAACAAATCCATTTTATTATAAAATCAAAATCAAAAATTAAAATTACAACCTTTTATAATCAGGAAAGATTAGATGTTTAAAGGGTAAGAAAAGGAAGAAAGGTGGCGATGGTGGTGGCAGAAGACAAAGATGGTGGCGGAGTGGTGGTAGTGCACGTGTGCAGGTGTGGAGGTGAGTGGTGGTGAGTGGTGGTGGTGATGATAAAGATGGCGGTGATGATTAAGATGGTGGTGATAGCAGGTGGTGATGGTGGTGATAGTAGGTGGTGATGGTCGGGGTTTTTTTGGATAAGAAAGTGTTAAGAGAAAAGTGAAGAAGATCTAGTCAAAAAGGTCTTTTTTTCCCCGGCGACAATCCCTGGCGACATGTCGCCAGGGATACTTTTGACTTTTGTCGTTTAGCCAAAAGCGCGCGTGATTGAAATATTTTGGAGGGGTGTGACAAAGTTTCCCTGGCGACATGTCGCCAGGGATACCTTTGACTTTTCAACGCAT
The DNA here is from genome assembly GCA_025667525.1 of Glebionis coronaria. Taxonomy (NCBI): domain Eukaryota; kingdom Viridiplantae; phylum Streptophyta; class Magnoliopsida; order Asterales; family Asteraceae; genus Glebionis; species Glebionis coronaria. The sequence continues at coordinate 562,112,745 of CM046882.1, forward strand.
ATACACGTACCTAAATCATTTTGTCGTGTCTCCCAAACCTTCCCTGGCGACATGTCGCCAGGGAAACTATCCCTGGCGACATGTCGCCAGGGATAGTAGAAAATGTCGCAAGGGATAATTTTTGTGAAAATAAAATTTCTTGTTACTTATGTATTATTATAATTAGTAATAAAATAATAATTATTATTATTATTATTTATAAAATAATAATTATTATTATTACAATTTATAAAATAATTATTATTATTTATAAAATAACTATATCTCCCGGTCAGTTTAATTTCTAAATTCATTCAGATTTATTCCGTTTAGTTTCTCGATTTATTCTAATTCGGTAACCATTTAACATCTAACGTTTAACAAATGCATACCGACTCATCCATTGAACATCTAACATGTAACCAAGACATGTCGAGTCATCCATTGAACATCTAACGTGTAACCAAGACATGCCGACTCATTTATTGAACATCTAACGTGTAACCAACACATACCGACTCATCCATTGAACATCTAACGTTTAACAAATGCATACCGACTCATCCATTTAACATCTAACGTGTAACTAAGACATGCTGACTCATTTATTGAACATCTAACGTGTAACCAACACATGTCGAGTCGTCCATTGAACATCCAACGTATAACCATAACAAACCGGATCATCCATTGAACATCAAACGTATAACCATAACAAACCGGGACATCCATTGAACATCTAACGTGTAACCAAGACATGCCGACTCATCCATTCAACATCTAATGTTTAACAAATGCATACCGACTCATCCAATGAACATCTAACGTGTAACCAAGACATGCCGACTCATCCATTGAACATCTAATGTTTAACAAATGCATACCGACTCATCAAATGAACATCTAACGTGTAACCAAAACATACCGACTCATCCATTGAACATCTAATGTTTAACAAATGCATATCGACTCATCCATTGAACATCTAACGTCTAACCAAGACATGCCGACTCATTTATTGAACATCTAACGTGTAACCAACACATGTCGAGTCGTCCATTGAACATCAAACGTATAACCATAACAAACCGGGTCATCCATTGAACATCAAACGTATAACCATAACAAACCGGGTCATCCATTGAACATCTCATGTTTAAAAAATGCATACCGACTCATCCAATGAACATCTAACGTGTAACCAAAACATACCGACTCATCCATTGAACATCTAACGTTTAACAAAAGCATACCGACTCATCCATTGAACATCTAACGTGTAACCAAGACATGTCGACTCATCCATTGAACATCTAACGTTTAACAAATGAATATCGACTCATCCATTGAACATTTAACGTGTAACCAAGACATGTCGACTCATTTATTGAACATCTAACGTGTAACCAACACATGTCGAGTCGTCCATTGAACATCAAACGTATAACCATAACAAACCGGGTCATCCATTGAACATCTAACGCGTAACCAAAACATGCCGACTCATCCATTGAACATCTAACGTTTAACAAATGCATACCGACTCATCCAATGAACATCTAACGTGTAACCAAAACATACCGACTCATCCATTGAACATCTAACGTTTAACAAATGCATACCGACTCATCCAATGAACATCTAACGTGTAACCAAAACGTACCGACTCATCCATTAAACATCTAACGTTTAAAAAATGCATACCGACTCATCCATTGAACATCTAACGTGTAACCAAGACATGTCGACTCATTTATTGAACATCTAACGTGTAACCAACACATGTCGAGTCGTCCATTGAACATCAAACGTATAACCATAACAAACCGGGTCATCCATTGAACATCTAACGTGTAACCAAGACATGCCGACTCATCCATTGAACATCTAATGTTTAACAAATGCATACCGACTCATCCAATGAACAACTAACGTGTAACCAAAACATACCGACTCATGCATTGAACATCTAACGTTTAACAAATGCATACCGACTCATCCATTGAACATCTAACATGTAACCAAGACATGCCGACTCATTTACTGAACATCTAACGTGTAACCAACACATGTCGAGTCGTCCATTGAACATCCAACGTATAACCATAACAAACCGGATCATCCATTGAACATCCAACGTACAACCATAACAAACCGGGTTATCCATTGAACATCCAACGTTTAACTATTGGCGTGAAAACGTTGGCGGGAAAACATTGGCGGGAAAATGTTAACCATTTCCCTCACTTTTTGACCATAAAAGGATTCACACACACTTATCATCAGCAGATCACACACACACACTTATCATCTCCTACCAAACTCACCACCACCACCACCTGGTTTGGTTGCAGATGGATCCCCGTGAAGCTTATAAGTGTGCATGTGGAAATGGATATATAGTGTTGAGACAGTCACATCAACACCATAGCTTTGGTAAACTTTATTATGCATGTCCTCTTTCGAAGGTAAACAATCTAAAGTATTTTTATTTATGTAATATGTGTGATTTTTAAAATAACATGTCATGTCATTTTTTTTATTTTGTAACAGCCAAAAAACAAGATTATGGATGTGGAAATTTTATATGGAAGGATGATCTAGATCTACAACTCCGTATAAGATCTTCCTCTGGATCTTCAACACCTCAAGGTTCTCCTTCAAGGCGTTCAATACATCCAAGTTCTTCTACAGGATCTTCTGAATCTGCAACCACTGAGTGCTCAAATTGCAAGATCAAAGATCTAAAGATAAAGATGTTAGAGGCAAGACTAGAAATGGAAAGGCATCCTGAAGACCACGCATGTCAATCAGCTGCAATACTTCATGAGCTTTTAAATGAAATGGAAAATCTTAGCGTTGAGTAGTAATCGGCTGCACTACTTCACGAACTTTAAGTTGATTAGTAAAGTCTGTTTTTAAGTTTTCTATTTGATTCCACAAGGGCTATGTATAATATTATGAATAAATAAATGTTTCTTTTATAAATGTCTCATTTTTATTATATAAACGTCGCAAAAATAAAATAACATCGGATCGATAGTTAAAATAATAATTATTTAGAATAAATAAATATTTGTTTTATAAATGTCTCATTAACGTCGCAAAAATTAAATAACATCGGATCGATAGTTAAAATAATAATTAACAAGCAAAAACTAAATAAATATATGACAGGGAGTTTCCTGGCGACATGTCGCCAGGGAAACATTTGGGATTTGGCGGGTAAAAGCCCGCCACACATTTTGTGTTTAATTTTGAAACTAATCACAAATGGCAAAGGTTTCCCTGGCGACATGTCGCCAGGGATAATTTTGACAGGTAATTAGCAAAATTAGTTTTTGTTAAATACGATGGACGAGGTTTGTCGCCAGGGATAAGTTGGGACAAAGTATCCCTGGCGACGTGTCGCCAGGGAAACTTTGGAGGGAAAATTTCGCGCTCTTTCACTTGGTATCTGATTTTGGACGGAGTATCCCTGGCGACATGTCGCCAGGGAAACCCTAGTCAAACTTTGACCAAAAAGTAAATCTACTTTACCGCCACGTCAGCGTTGTCGCCAGGGAAAAAGGGGTTATCCCTGGCGACATTGTGTCGCCAGGGAAACGCCCGTCATCTGTTCTTTGTTTTCTTGTAGTGAACATCGGTCTTTTCAAAATTTTAAAACCAAACCATCGGTTTCTTGATCGGCTTCCGTTTTTTTGGTTTTGGTTCTTCGGTTTTTTCGGTTTAGGTTCGGTTTTTTGTTTTCCTGCACACCCTACAGGGAATTATGTATAGTTTGTTGGTTTTTAATTTTATCCCTTAACAATAAAAAAAAGAGAGTAGAATGTTTCGCTCAAGGGTGAATGTATTTTGCAACATTGTAGTACTTCGCTCATGTGAGAGTAGTACCGAAAGTGCTACAACGTCGATCATGAGCGTGATCTGCCAATATGTGACAATTTTTAACGGGGAACTAGAAACTAAATACTAATCAAAATAATAAATAAAAAAAGTAGCAAGAAGAAGGTAGAAATTGAAGCACACCAAAGAAACAACCTAAGGAGCAACATCAACATATGCTAGTATGCTATACGTAACAGACCGCCGAAAAATAGACAAACGGCCACGTCGAAACAAGAAGCAATGTCTATAGACCACCAGGTGGGACAATACACACAGCCCCCACTTTTAACAAACAACTGAAACGGGCGACCTATGTTTTCGTATTTTCGTTTTCCATCCAAGAGATTGTTTCTCCACAAAGAGTCCCTTTATTTAACAATTCAAGGCTTTCAACATACGTCTCAATCTCCAACGCGTAATTATCTCTAAGATGCATTGGGCGATCGGTTGTTTGATGATCATAAACGATAGACCAAGTGGCAACATCATCACACTCTGACATCACCCAAGTGCACGTCCTATTAGAATCAGGAAAATACCTACAATTATATCTAGAAGTAACAGCTAGAGAGCCCTTAATGATTGTGAGATTTCGGGTGTACCACCTGGGTTCGGGCAATGCGATTGTCCCAAAAACATGAGTACTCAAATGGAATGTCATAATAACAAGATCAAGTTGGGGATGGTATCTGACCACCCAATGCAATGTTCCATTTACAAGACATGCTTGGTGTGATTTCTTTTTAGAAACCGGAGTAGTAGGGGCAGCGATTTCGCTCCAAGAATTTGTCTTTAAAGAATAAAGATATGACTTTGTTGCTTCTACTCTCGATTCACTGTAAGATGTACAAACAATCTTGTAATCATTGGCAATTGGGTCAAAACCAAACCCTACCAATACACGTGGTGGAAATTCTTTAGATCCCAAACAAAGATTATCAGGAAGAGTTAGCTTGCGCCTAATTGAAAAATTCCAAAGGCAGATCCTGCAGTCCTTATCTGTATAATCATACATACACAGAATGCCATTACATGAGCCAACAATCTCAGGATAGCGTCCATGGAACTTAACTGGTGTTGTATTCTTGAACGGATCTACTGGACAAAGCGGCAATTGTTCTTCCGAGTGTAATGTATAGATGTCGTCTGGAGAATTATTCTCGTAAGTAAGGTGTCTGATAAGTTTCTTTTCCACAGATCGAGATCTATGCCTTTTGATGAAATCAGGACTAGAAATACGAGAAGGCCATGACTTTGAAAGAGATCTAAATCTGAGTAGGGTTTTGGGTGCTAGCCTTTCAAATATATTTTCAATCAACTGTTCGCATGGGTAAATAGACATTGTTATAACCTACACACAGACAAAATAATGTGAATACTAAGCAATTTTTGTACTTATAAGATCAAACCATCTTGAGATTTGAGAAGAAGTTTTAACATTATAATTTTCTTACGATAATTCCACTGCAAAACCTTACGTGAAACCTAAACGAATATTAAAGGATACAAAACATTGTTGTTTTTCAATCTCAGGTTTTTGGATCTTCGAACCAAAATCAAGATATACAAAATATGCAAAGATGTTTTGTGGAATCAATCTTTCATATAAGTTTAATAATCAATATGCATCATCATTGTTCTTTACAAATGAATAAACTATATATAGTTTTCTAAACGGTACGATGAAACGATGTAACGTTTCATTGTCAACCGTTGTAACGGTTTGGAGATAAAACTGCCAAATAACCGTTTCTATTCTAACTGCTAATAACTGTCTGTTCGGGTTTTGGGATTAGTCTATTGGGCTAAGAGAATCGGCCCAACATTCTCCCCCATAATCACAAAATGCGTCTTCAGTGTTGTTGTAGATTTCGTAGTCCAATAAGTTGCCTCATCGTAAGAAATCGTATCTTTGGTAGTGCCTTTGTGAGTATGTCAGCCTTTTGATATTCGCCACTTATAAATTCCACTTGTATGTCGTTTCTTTCAACGCATTCTCGAATGAAGTGATATCTAGTGTCGATGTGCTTGCTTCTTCCATGAAAAACTGGGTTTTTCATTAGTTGAATTGCTGATTTGTTGTCCACCATTATGGTAATCTTTTCTTCTCTTGTATGAGTGAGCTTGCTAAGTAGTCTTTTTAACCATAATGCTTGAGTTGCTGCTGCAGTAGCGGCTATGAATTCTGCTTCACATGATGATAGTGCTACAGTGGCTTGTTTGTGTGAACTCCAGCTAATAGGTGATTCTCCATAGTAAAATATAATGCCAGTAGTTCCTTTGCCTTCTAGAGTGTTAACTCCATAGCTACTATCGCTATATCCTTGTATTTGGTTTCCTCCATTATGTTTGTAGGTGATTCCATGATCTTTTGTTCCTTTTACATAACGTAGTACCTTCTTTATTGCCTTCATGTGTTGCTCTTTTGGTTCTTGCATGAATCGACTAAGTAATCCAACAGAATAACTTAAGTCGGGTCTTGTATGTAGTAAATATCTTAAGCATCCAATTATGCTTCGATATTCAGTTGAGTCTACCAATGTGTCTTCAGTCTTCTTTGTTAGCTTCGTTCCAGGGTCCATTGGTATCCAAGTTTCATTGCAGTCAGTCAATCCATTTTCATTTAGTATCTTGTTTGCATAGGCAGATTGCTTGATAGATATTTCACCCTTTGATTGTGTGACTTCTATGCCAAGATAATATGCTAATAATCCTAAGTCGCTCATTTCAAATTTTTCTTCCATTTGAGCTTTGAAGAGGTCTATTTCCTTTTTAGGTGTGCCAGTAATGATTAAATCATCCACATAGACTCCTATCAGTAGGATTGAGTCTCTTGTGGCCTTCGTGTAGATGGCTTGTTCCAATGCACACTTCTTGAAATCTAAAGACTTCAAGGTGTTGTCTAGCTTTATGTTCCATGCACGTGGTGCTTGTCTTAATCCATAAAGTGCTTTCCTTAATTTGTAGACTTTTCCATCTTTCTTTATAAATCCTTCAGGTTGTGCAACGTATACTTCTTCTTTTAAATCTCCATGCAGAAATGCAGATTTTACGTCTAGGTGATGCACTTCCCATTTTCTATTTGCAGCTATGGCAAGTAGTAATCTAATGGTTTCCATTCTTGCTACAGGAGCAAAAACTTCTTCAAAATCTATGCCATGCTCTTGTATGTAGCCTTTTGCTACTAATCTAGCCTTGTGCTTGATTATTTTCCCATTTGCGTCTCTCTTCGTCTTAAACACCCATTTTAAGCCAATTGCTTTATGTCCATAAGGTAAGGTTGTGAGTTCCCATGTGTTATTTCTATTTATAGAATCTAACTCATCCTTCATTGCTTCTATCCATTTTTGATCGTTTGAAGCTTCCTTGTAATTCTTGGGTTCATCTTCTGCTAGTAGTAATTCCTCAGAATCTTCATAAACATCATTCAATGATCTATAGCCCCTTATAGGTGTATGATCAAATTGTGAGTGAGAGCTTGTAGATGCTCTTGATTCGCTATTTCTTTGATTGAATGAGTGTGTCAAGTTATTTGGTGTAACTTGGGAATTTACTCGAGATGATCTTGTTGATGGTGTTTGAATCGTGTGAGAATGTGTAGGTGAGCTATTTGTTGGTGATGTATATCCATCATCGTCAAAATTGTTGAAGTCATCGTCTTCGTCATGTGGTTCGTCTTCATCCCTTGGTTCAGTTTCATGATCAGTGTGATCATCTTTGTTAGGGTTATCTATTATGAAGTCGATCCATTCAGGTTCTTCGTTGATGTGCTCGTCTAGATAATCGCTCCAATCCCATTTTTCATTCTCCTTAAATTTCACGTCTCTACTAACGCAAATTCTTCTTCTTATTGGGTCAAATAGTCTATATGCTTTTGATCCATATTCGGTTCCTAAGTATACCATTTTGATACTTCTATCATCTAATTTTGTTAGATGTTGTGATGGAACCTTCGCGTATGCTATGCAGCCAAAAATCTTTAGGGTTTCTAGATTCGGCTTCCTTTGTTTAATTGCCTCGTATGGAGTGATATCTTCCAGTGCTCTAGTGGATGCACTATTTAGGATGTATATGGCGTGTCTAACAGCTTCAGCCCAAAAGTCTTGTGGCATGTTTGTTGCTTTCATCATACATCTTGTCATAGACATTATTGTTCTATTTCTTCTTTCTACTACTCCATTTTGTTGAGGTGAATAAGGTGCGGTAAGTTGTCGTGCTATGCCATTGTCTTTGCAATATTGCATGAATTCATTTGATGTGAATTCTCCTCCACGATCAGTTCTCAACATCTTTAATGTTGTTCTTAGCTCCTTTTCTATTGTCTCCTTGAATTCCTTGAAAGTATCAAAAGCTTGATCTTTTGTACTTAAGAAATATGCCCACATAAATCTTGAATAGTCATCGACTAGCAAGAATATGTATCTCTTTCCAGAAGGTGTTGGTGGTGTGATTGGTCCACATAAGTCTCCATATACTAAATCCAATGGTGATGTTGATCTAGTTTTGGCTTTCTTTGGGAATGGTGCTCTACTTTGTTTTCCAATTAAACAAACATCACAAATTTGTGTTGTAGGTTTAATGGTAGGTATTCCATGGACTAATTTCTTCTGAGTCATAGTAGTGAGTGACTTGTAGTTTAGATGTCCTAATCTTGCGTGCCATAACCATGATGTGTCTTGTAAGTTTGCTAAAAGGCAGATAGGTGTGCCTATCCTTAGGTTTGCCTTGTAGAGTCGGTTCCTTTGTCTTGTGACCTTTAAGAAGATCTTGTTATCCATGTCATAAAGTCGTAATTCATCGTTTTCCATTACTACTTTACAACCAATTTCTGTGAATTGTCCAAGGCTCAATAGATTGCTTCTTAGGCTTGGTATGTAGTAGACATGTGATATGATTCTTTGTTCGTCATCATCACACTCTATTATGATTGAACCTTTTCCTTTTATTTCTATGTATGAACCGTCTCCAAATCTTACTTTTCCACTAACCTTCTCATCTAAATCTTTGAAGTGTTCCCTCACTCCAGTCATATGGTTGCTTGCCCCATTATCTAGGTACCATTGACTATCCATGTTTGTCTCTTTATATCCTACATCAGTTTTGTGTAGCGAGACTTCTTGTTCTTCAACATCCTTAAGTCGTTTTCTCTTATTTTGAGGTTCTAAGATTGCCATCAGGAGGGTTGGCTCTAAATCTTCTTCTTCGACTAGGTTTGAGTGTTCATTTGCTTTAGTTTGTGTGCGACACTTCGATGCTATGTGCCCTGGCTTGTCGCATTTAAAGCAAATAATTTTATTATTATTCCTTGTTGTGTTGAAGTTTCTTCTATTGTTATTTTGAGAAGTTTCCTCTTTTTGCTTCTCATCCTTGAATTTTGCGTGGTTCTTGTTGTGTGAAGACTTGTAGTTTCCACGTCCACGTCCTCTAAAATTTCTTCCCCTATTCTCATGTCGTGTGAACATCAATTTTTCTTGATTGTCCACTTGTTTACCCTTCTTGTGTTTAATCCTTTCTTCGTAGGTCTTGAGTCGGCCTATCGCTTCTTCTAGAGTCATCTTGTTTAAATCTGAGTATTGCTCGATTGATGCGACGATTTGAAGGAATCTATCAGGTACAGCATTTAAGAGTTTTCGTACTAGTGTCGAATCCTCAAAAGTGTGTCCTAAGCTAGCGGCTTTGATCGCGTATTGTGTCAATTTTCCAGAAAAGGTGTCTATTGACTCGTCTTCCTTCATTTGTAACGTCTCAAAGTCGGATTTGAGCGTTTGTAATCTCGCTTGTTGGACTCTTTCCTCCCCCATATGCCTTAATTTTAAAGCATCCCATATTTCTTTGGAGGTCTTGTGCTTCGATATTTGAAGCAGTTGTTCTTCGGGTAAAGATTGATAAAGAAATGCCATTGCGGTCTTGTCTTTCTTGTTATCAGTTTGGGTAGTATCCTTTGGATCTACCATTTCCCATAAACCATTCGCTTCTAGAATGATTTGCATTCGAATTGCCCATAATGGATAATTCGAGGATTTAAGCATAGGACATTGGAAGTGAGGTGTACTCGTGGTACTAACCTCCTTCTTCGATCCTCCTCCATCTTCGTTAGTCATATTATTAATTATCTTAATGATAGTGACTGAGAAATTTCCTAATTAAAATAATTTTGACACTTGTAGTGTCCAGAAAAATATATTTATTTTTCTAATGAGATCTCTATCGCCAAATAGGCTATTTTAATTCTAATAGGCTTAATTTTTTTGTAAAAAAAATTTTCCTTGGAAATTTCTATTTATTTTAATAGTGAATAAAAATAAGGTTAATTACTCCCTAAAATTATTCTAAAATATAATAAGTAGTGAAAACACTAAAAATTATATCTAAGTTTTTTTATTTAATAAAATCTACTTATGATTTTAAAAGTATAATTTACTAAATAAAAATTTTATTTTCAAAGTTTATAAGTTTTCTAAAAAAATTTCTAAAAAACCTATAAATAATAATAAGATGGATAGTTTGGTTTTTATTAAAACCTGTTTGGGCTTTTTGGCCCGTAGATCCTTTGGTGCAGATAAATGAATCGGCCCAAGTCTCCTTTTGGGGTATTAATAACCCGGTCCTTATGCTTCGTGTTATTTATTAACACACTTGTGTGTGAAAAATAAATACACCGTCTCTCTCTCTTCCTCCTTGGATACTCCGTCCCCTCTTTCTTCTTCTTTCACAGTAACCAAAAATTATTTTGGTTTTTGTGATGGATCTATGTGAATCGAATGGTGGATTCAATAATCCTCCTTTTGATTTGTTCAAACGTTCGTTGATAAAAACGTTTGATTCTCCTTATTGTGTTCTTGCGAAAACTAGGGTTTTCGTAAGAAGTTTGGGGATCTGGTATGTTATTCGGATATATCGAATCGTGATGATTTCTATTGGGTTATCAAGTCCTAATTTTGGATTTGATTGGGGTTTACCCAATTTTTTCGAGAATCTGTGATATCCGAATCCTGGTAAGTTTTCTGTTTTCTTTCGAATCTGTGTTTAGAAAAACAATCCTTGTCTAATCTTGGATTAGGCAAAAATCTTTTTTTCGGTGTGTTTGATTTTTGCAAGTTTTCTGGGAAATACCCCTATTGCCGAATCGTTGATTCAGGCGGTGGGTAGGATTTTCCTTTGGTAAAAAAAACACTATGATGAATCGTGATTCGTGTTTTTTTTTATTTGTGCAAAAATCTTCGAAAAGATTTCCGTGGGTTGGTTTTTGATTCGAGAAATCAGAAAGGTATATGATGAACTTTTGGTTCTGTAACCAAACGCTCTGATGCCAAATGTTGTTTTTCAATCTCAGGTTTTTGGATCTTCGAACCAAAATCAAGATATACAAAATATGCAAAGATGTTTTGTGGAATCAATCTTTCATATAAGTTTAATAATCAATATGCATCATCATTGTTCTTTACAAATGAATAAACTATATATAGTTTTCTAAACGGTACGATGAAACGATGTAACGTTTCATTGTCAACCGTTGTAACGGTTTGGAGATAAAACTGCCAAATAACCGTTTCTATTCTAACTGCTAATAACTGTCTGTTCGGGTTTTGGGATTAGTCTATTGGGCTAAGAGAATCGGCCCAACAAACATAACATTAAAAATGTATTAGAATATAAAATCACTCACAGGGAAAAAGAACAAATGGATTATGCCGCAAGAATGCCTTGATCGTGAATATTGTCCATGGGTTTTCTAGTGCTTGAACGCTTTACATAGATTTTGTTTCAGTGGGCCCATCAAATACTTTCTGAAATGGATGTAACCCTACGGCCCAACACACCCAATCATTTTGGTATAGGGATGAACTCCGTATCCATCTCGTCTTGAATTCGTCCCGATTTAGTGTTCTTAAATTTTTCTTGATTTAAAAAGTTATATACCGATTTCGTATCGTACGAGATTTGGATATCGGTACCGGCATGGGTATCGGTAGCGGAAAATCGGGATTTTCCTGGTCTTTTTTTAATTTCCCGATTTGGTACCGTACCGAATTACTGACCCCGAATTTTTTTTCATCTTATTTCGTAGTCCCGGTACCGTACTGAACAGGATTCGGATAGCGAGAATCAGTCCGAGTACGGTTCGGATTCGTGTCGGAATACTTTTTGGTACCACAGGTTTTAGAATATGTATACAAACATAGAGATGTAATGTTACACTATTGTTTTATTGCACGTAATACTAACACATATAGATGTTTGCGTATGATGTTTATTTGTAAGAGAATTTTGTTCATTAGACTAGATTTACCGGTCCGTGAGGGAGGAGGAATCTTGAGTCAAATTTTACCTCACCTCACGCATGAGTGTTACTAAGAGGGAAGCGTTCATGCGTGACCAAGGTAAAAATCATCTCACTATGGTGAGCTGCTCGCTATACTCTGGATTTGTATTTGAAGCGGATCCAACTATAAATATTTAATTGGGTTAATTCCATATATGTCCAATTTAAACCTTAAAATGCCCTATTTACCCAATCAAAGTTTATAATGTCATATATACCCAATTTGAACATTATATTTGTCATATTTACCCATTTGATTATAAAATCATTCTAAAATGAATTTTCATCCATTAAATTCCAATAATACCCTTAAACACAATTAAGTTTGCTTGGTATTTTCATCAGGAACTGTTCTAAAATGTTTAGTACTTGATTGATTATGTATACTTTTGGATCATTATGTCAAGGGCGATGATTTCTACGAAACTAAAAGCTACTACAAATTCGAATATACAGTGATATGCGCATGAGGATGACATATATTTATGTCGTTCACATATCGACCCGATTCTCATAAGTTCCCATCTCCTTTTTCCCGTTCTTGATTTTCTTTGTTGAGTCTTCAAATTCATTTAATCTTTTCAGATTCAACATTCTGACACAATTATAATAACAACATCATTAAATGATTTCTTCATTTATGCAGCAACTTCTTTATCATGTCTCATAATATCATATTGCACTATCAAGAAAGAAGTTTTCATTCAATCAGTATATTTAAGTGTTGGGATTCTAAATAAGTAGTAATACTTTAATTTATAAGTTCTTAAATCTGAATCATGATCTTTGCTATGTTAAACGATTGAAAAGTCTATCTATTTATCTATATTCTTAAAGGATGTATTTGGAATATAATAATATAAATCATTTTAGAATTAATTTTATAATTAAATGGGTAAATGTGACAAATATGATGATTAAGTTGGGTATATATGACATAATAGATTTTGCTTGGGTAAATAAGGCATTTTAAGATTTAAATTGGACATATATAGAATTATCCCTATTTAATTTGATTGTGAGTGTGAGTAGGTTATTTTGTGGAGTATATTTTTATAAAGTGAGTATTTGATTAAATGTTTTGTTCGGTGAGGGATCCGGTGACTGATAAAAATGAATTGTGAGAGAAAGTGAAGGTAAGAGAAATCTTATTTGATGTTGATGTGTCCGGCGAGAAAGTGTTTTTCTGCGGCGACTGCTAAAAGCAGCCTTGAGATTTAAATTACCAAGTGTTTAAATTGACTTGGGATTCGTTTCGTTGTTTAATTTCCGATAGTTTTTTGGGTTGTTTGTAACAGATTTTTTTGGAGTGATTTGAATGAAAGTGTGACTCAATTAATTTGTGTTTTTGTTTCTGAGTTGCAACTCTTCACCTGTTGCAGTCTATTAAGCCTAAACGGTGTGTTAATTTACACCGTCCGACATATTTTCCAATAAATATGTTTAAATAAGTATGTATAAATAGAGTTAGGATCAAATGAGAAGAAACCTTAAAATAAGAAGGATAAGAAGAAACTATAACCGCATATTCGAGATGCATGCACATAAATTAATGCATCTTTGTAATCTTAGATGCATTATAATGCATCATAACATGTTTTATAGCTTTTAATTAGATGCATATACGTATATTAGATGTATTTCATGATTTATCTTTATTTTTGTTCATCTACACGTGCCCAAATCATGAAAATCAATTTGTAGCATCTACACATTAAATTAACTTTCAAAACTCAAGATCGTGCATCTACATGAATAAAAATGCATCTTATTCAAGTCGTTGTATCTCAAGTGTGTGCTTTTAGTCTTTTCTCACCACTTCTTATTTTAAGTTTCTTCTCATTGGATCCTTACTCTGTATAAATAAATATATGTACAAATATTACTACATGAATATCATAATTATGTTCGTTAAAGATATCCCAATGGTTGTGTTTTACTCTAGCTTTAGCCTCAAATTATGAAAGACTTTATACATTTAATAAACTAGACGAATATCCGCGCATAGCGGCGGAATGTATAGCGACGGATAATTGGCGTAATGACTCATTTTATAGTAAATGTTTCTTGAAATCCAAAGTGAATTTTTTAAAATAAAAATGGAAACGTTCATAACATTCCATGAGTTCTAAACATTTAGATCGATTCATGAATCTGGCTTTAGGATAAGTTTGAAACTGGACCTCTTTTAATTTTCAGAATGAGTCGTATGGTGAAAGCTTTAAGATTTACATTGAAGTTGTAATATTTTTCTTGTTTAGATAAAATACTGAAAAAAAATAACTTTTCAACAATTGGGATAAATGTTTTATAGGGTTATAAATTTTGTCTTTTTAGTAGGGCCCACATTTTCAATCATTCTATGTTTTCAACATTTCAACCATAACGATACATACTTTATAAGATATAGACGATTGACCCCGCATAGCTGCGGAATTGTCTAGCGACAGATAAATAACGATAAGGTATATTCTGATAATACCAAAATTAAATTGAGAAGAGATGTAACAAGTGATAATTAAACTCGTGTAAAGCCTTTGACATTGCAATATTTACTTTCTAAAAACGTTGTGCCTTTGTCAAGTATAAACTGAGATTAAATACATAAAAGTTCTAAAAGATATCATTTTCGAACCGGATTGATCTTTGTCCCGCGCATAGCAGCAAAAATGCATGACGATAGATAATTAATGAAATGGGATTTTTGTGGTAAGTAATTCTTGAAACTAAAGTGAAATTGTTAATATGAAATTGGAAAATGTACATTAAATATCAATTGAGTGCACATTACATTAGATATCAGATGAGAAAAGCATTTTCACAATAAATCAACATAAAGTAGAAGGCAAAGCACACAAGATTTGAAGCCCGCACTTCGCCGCATTCGATACTACGCTATTTTTGAAACGATAGCTAGTATTTATCGTAAACATTTGGCGTGTTAAGTTTTTTTGTTCATGTTTACATTACATAGTGTGCTAGTACCAGCTCTTTTTATGATGGATTTGCTAATTGTTTGTTGGAGCTGCTACATACCAGCTGTTTTTTTTTAAAAGATGCTAATTAATTGTTCGTTAATTTAACAGCTCACATCAGATGTCAAACAAACTGTACATATGTAATTGAAGGTGAAAATAGTTTGACATTTGCATCATTTACAGTCATTTGCCAAATACTTCCATGTGCCTTGTGTTTTGGTTTAGTAGTAACATCCAACAAGAGATCCAAGAATCTCGATTCTATTTATTTCTTGAAACTGAAAAAAAAGACAGTGGTTAAGTATGAGAAACAACTTCCCATAAACATTAAAGAAGACGACTTGCAATTGTTATCCATTTTATTTGATTTTTGTAACTAAAAAAGTGTTAAGAAACTTTTAATATCAGTTTATAAAACAACATGACCACCTCGAAAAACACATGGCCAAATAGGAGTAAAAACTTTAGATCCCAAAAGGAATAAATTTTAGCGTACCTAAGTTCGTAGTTTGGATTCTGCAGCAAGGTCTTCTAAGGGTACACATTTCTGCAATGGTAGACATTTGCTGCTCTATCATATCTTATACTGGTATTAATTTCAATTTAAATGTGATTAACTTATGTGAAACTAATATATGAAGTTTAATGATTTAATAACTAATACCAAAGTATACAAAACATACATTTCTGATGTATGAAGCTTATGACCTTGCTGTAGAATACCAGAACATAAAAATATATGCAAAACTAAAGTTGCAACATATATTAGATAAGAAACTCATATAGTATTAAAATTTCGTTAAATGTCGGTAATTTCAAGTCATTCGACCCGTTCCTTTATATACAATTTGATCGATGTGGTTAAGATCACACAGATACGCATAAATCTACTTCTAAGATTTTTTAAAATGTGATCACGTTCGCTGCATGTTATATTCGACATAGGGCTGATTGATGCATACGACGACTTGCGTGAATCAGTCAACAAATGATAAGCTTAGCATAATTCTGACATTTGAACCTAAACAGACCTAAACAGATTATACTAAACAACATTTGAGTTATAGATTCTGTAATGATTTAGACCTATATAAAATACAATTAATTTGCATATACAAACCAACCAATTAGACAGTAGTAACATTTTAGTGCATCATATACTAAAATCAGTAAGTAACACCAAGGCGTAACTTGACAGCCTAAAATTCATAGTACTTTGCTGAATAACGGATTAGCCTTTGACACGAAACAAAGGTTAGTTTACCTATCTATATCAGCATGCATCGGTGTTTGACCCATTTATATATGAATGGCCGCCGATTCGGGCTATGTTTTATCTTTAATAGCTCAGTGAAATAAAAATCCTAGATTTAGAGATTGGTCGAAAATTTTAAAAAACATGCATTCTCGGTTTTGCATACATTTGCAGGTTCCTATATAAAATACATAATCAAAAAAGTTAAAATTACTTATGATCTGGTTTCTTAGAATAAGTAATTTTCAAAATAGCAGTAAACCTACACTTAAATTTAGAAAATAGTAGTAAACATACACTTTAAATAAGTAATTCAGTGCTTATTTGCATTGAAAAATATTTACCTTGACAAACACAATGGCTGCAAACAACATACAAACAAACCTATTGAAGGTTAGGTGGCATTTTTGCAAACCCTGCGCCAAGCCTACAAATATTGCAAACTTAGTTTGTAATAGTTAATTTGTTTGTCCCTCTTAAATGAAACTAAGTGACTTGAAATGTACCTAATGTTTTTGTTTAGCTTTTTTCCAAGCTCGATGATCAATCATAATTTGGTGCTTTTCAACGTTTCATTTCTTCTGCCCCAATGCATCATTGGGGTTCACGTTTCCCTCCAAACGCCTTTGGCCTTCACCTCTTCCATTATAATGTACCGGTGGCTTTTTGCTCATATGCCTCATTATTCCACATATAAAATAAAAAGTGCATGCCATTAGAAAATGATTTTCACAAAACACAAAAACCGAATTCTATTAGAAAAACCTTCAAATCTAATACAGTAGGATCCCTCGCATGTAATTTGAAACTTTAGCACCAACTTGAATTACAAACTAAATAAATAGGACATGTCACGTTTATTATCAAGTTATGACTTTAGTATTTAAGTTATTCATCTTTAATGTTATTGATGTCAAAAAAGTAACTTAATGATATACAGGAGTACTAACCCGAAGCTTACAAAATAGTTTAACGAACCTACAGTTTTCAAACCGAAAATATAGTATCACCAAGATACGGGTGTGGAGGAGGTCCAGGAAACTAAATAATCATCATTGCCTTACTTAATAACAATCCAATGTTATGCGGTTATTGTTACTGATGAACCTGACCAAAAGCATAGTATACCTTAGCAAAAACAGAATCCTATTTGAACTCATTAGCATACTCAATGATAAAGTACAACCCCAATTTATCCCAAACAAAACATTGCTTATACTGACGATTTACAAAAGTCCCATCAGTATATATTCGGTAAAAAGTCTAAGCAAATATATATATTCTGAAAACGATACTCCTTTACCGCCCGCGTTTTCATTATCATTTTTGATGTTGCTATTTCAATACGTGAAACAAACCTAGAAATCATTGCCTCAAGGTTTCAACGATGTAGATGAGCACAAATCAATGAAACCAAATAGATACAAAATCTAAATTATTACTCACATGGAATGTTTGATAGCTTGATTGCGTCATCAACAGGAAGAAATGTTCTTCTTGTCTGCATCTATCAAGTTAAGGTAGTCTATAGATACAATGCCAAAAAACAATAATAATTAAACAACACAAAACAAATGTGAATATATGGATACAGTCCCCAAAGAAACGAAGAATCTCAGCAAGACTATAGGGTGGAAGGTCTTTGGTGTCATTGCAGTGTCGAAATTGAGGGTCATCTGCACATACTACCCTGAATTTGTCATCGCTTTCACCCTGTAATAAAAAGTAGCATATATTCCAATTAAAAAATTCCTTGAACTTGAGATTAAAAGACCTGGTCAATCATATGCATTAACCCAGTAGCACATGCGCGAAAAACAGTGTCTGGCAATACAAGTTCATGTGAAACAAATATTATCAAGTTTTAACTCAAGTTAAAAAATAATTAAAACCCACACATCAATGGGATCGATGTATTCACAATAGGTTCACAAAGAAAGGTACCTACATCAATTCCTTACGTGTTCCACAACAAGCCTTTCGGCTTCAAAATGATTTACTGGAGTCGTGGTGATTTGTCTATGGCTTAGTGGTCTGGTGAGGTTGGCTAACACGAGGTAGGGTGGGCAGGTTTAGTTTATATCAAGACCAATCAAATCGTAGATCCATAAAAACCTCCTTTGTTCTCAAACAAAACAACCGTACACCAAACCTCCTAGACTTAAACCATCAACCAGAAACATCAATCAACCATCTTTAATGGCGAAGATGATGGCAATAGTTGATCTGGTGGCTGTGGTGGCGGCTGTAATTTTTATAGAGAGGGGCTCGGCTGATGTGGTGGATGCGTGTTTTTGTACAAAAGCTAAAAGAAGCAGTTTATATAGGAATGGAAATAGGGTTTTCTCGTCCATTTTTCCTAGGCTGTGTTTTTTGAAACTTAAATTTTGAAATTTGTCAACTCATTGGATATGGTAATGTGTTATAGCCTTTAACAAATTTTGTAGATGGAAATGCGTAGTAACTTTGAGAATCAAAATGTTGAATTATCTTCATATTTCCATATATAGCAAAATGCTTAATTTTCCTTCATTTTCAACAATTTTATTACTCCTTTATAAGGAGTATAGATCATCTTTTGATTAGAAGCAAATTACATAAAAATGTATCAAACTTATAATTAATTTAAATTTAATGTAGTATATTTTTTTTCAAGTCATTCTGCAGGTTACCGAGTTTTCTAACGACTTTTTTTAGCTACCACCACGACCTTCATTTATTATTGATGGTTAAAACATAAAACCCGCAATAACAATAGTCATTACCTTAAATCTATTTTACCTTGTTCAATAATGGCATGGACATCAATTGATCACACATTTTCTATAAAGTCCTACAATAAAAAAATAAGTGAATGTGTAAATAATTGTCTGTCAAATGTCAAAAGCTTGTAGTATATATTCGAAAATAAAATATTTCTATCATTAATTGAAAAGGTTGTAAAACATTAATCTAAGTTAAATTCACAAGTAAGAGCGACATATTAGTTAAAGTATTGTGCTCATGCATTTTTACAGGTGATGATCTAACACGACCCATACTTCAATTTAATTGAATTTTTATTAAATAAAGATGCAAGAAATTATTTATATTAATCAAAGATCCTTGACAAAATGATGCTTGTTGAATCACGTTACCAGACCTCAATGACAAAATGGTGTTTTGCTAATTGATTACAGCTTCAACATGCAATTAGCTAAGAGTATAAATGAAGGTTTGATGGGGAAAAGAGCATAATGAGACGAGAAAATTCCTAATAAACAGTAGATGGTGGGTCATTGGAAAAGGTGATCAGAAAATTTAGAAACCTGCTAAATTACTTTGAAACTTGTTGATGATATTGCATTGCAATAAAAAAACGGCACATTAAATTAAGAAAAAAAATTGAGTATTTAAATCGGAATTGAGTGGAAGTTGAGTACACTTCTATGCAAATTGGCCTTTCCCATTAATAACTTTGTTCTTATTTGGCTATTGTAAAAGAGAAGGACCGAGGGACTAAAAGTGTAAATTTTAATAGTTCAAGAATTTTTTTGTAATAAATTTGATTCTTTTTATATGTAGTTTTAATTTCTTTATGTATTGTATAAAGCGACTGTAATCTCTCATTTCAATTAATTAAAACAATTTTAGACTTGTGTGTGTGTTTCCTTTTGTTCTCCAAACTATAAGCAGCTGTCTATTAAGATTTTTTCCAGTAGGCGGACGTTTTTCATAAGCTTCTTATGATATGAAAGTAACAAACAACCAAAGAAGAACAAATTAAATACTATTTATATTTTTAACTTGTATAAAGATTTGACAAACTACAAGCCCTCATTAAAAGCTCTACAATAAGTTTTCGTTACAATAGTAGAAAGCCATTTGAAAAGCTTTTGCAAATAGAAAAATATTTTTGAAAAACCATGCATAGAAAATAGTAAAAAGTCATAATTTCATAAACCATGCATTAGTAAAGTAGGGGTGTGGAAAAGCAAACTTGGGAAGATTTTAAATAGGGAAATTTTATCCTAACTAGAAGTTTCTTCTCAAAAGAATCCAAGTAGGTCGGTAACTGGGTAATTTCGGGAAGATTTTTTACACTTATTCAGTTGCCCTACCGGCACCGTGGGGCAACTAGGGCAAACTTGCACTTGAAAATTAAAAAATAGACTATAATCAAGTTTTTTCCGAAGTTGCTTTGTTTCCGAGTTACCAGAAACTCTTTTACGAAGAAAGTTTTAGTTGGGATAGTTTTATAATGGGTTCAGATTTGAAGTTTTTTTTTAATATTTCCTTTTAAATATTAGGAAGAAAGATGTGACTAATTGGTTATGTATGAATAACCAAATAGGTTAGTATTGGAAATATAATTGGTTTGTCTATTCCTTCTCTCATCATAACAATATATAATCTCTTTAAGAGTATTCAAGGAGTAATGTAGGTGGGCTACGCCTGACAAACAAAGCCCATAATAACTAATGTCTAACACTCCCTCGCAGTTGGAGTGGGAGAGGACCGAACTCTCAAACGGGAACGAAATTCTTCAAATAAAGCAGACGACAAACCCTTGGTGAATATATCTGCATATTGGTAATGAGACGGCACGTGAAGAACACGAAGATGACCACGAGCAACCATATCACGAACAAAATGTATGTCAATCTCAATATGTTTTGTCCGCTGATGCTGAATAGGATTTGCAGTCAAATAAATAGCACTCACGTTGTCACAATAAACAAGAGTAGCGGATAATAGTTGCATATGAAGTTCTCGAAGAAGATTGTGAATCCATGTAGTTTCAGCCACTACATTAGCAACACCACGATACTCAGCCTCGGCACTTGATC
This sequence comes from Glebionis coronaria, assembly GCA_025667525.1. Taxonomy (NCBI): domain Eukaryota; kingdom Viridiplantae; phylum Streptophyta; class Magnoliopsida; order Asterales; family Asteraceae; genus Glebionis; species Glebionis coronaria. Next base: position 562,133,997 of record CM046882.1, read on the forward strand.
TGGAGAGAGTATGTTGCCGATTAGATGACCATGAAAGTAGATTATCCCGAAAGAAGACACAATAACATGAAGTAGAACGCCTAGTAGTACGACAACATGCGTAATCCGCATCAGTATAAGCCACAAGAGAGTAAGTGGATGATGCATATAGTTGAATCCCAAAGTCCAAAGTACCACGAATATATCGAAGAAACGCTTAAGAGTTAAAAAATGAGGCTCTCGAGGGTCATGCATATAGAGACAAACCTGTTGTACAGCATAAGTGATATCAGGACGGGTAAATGTCAAATACTGTAAACCACCTGCAAGACTATGATATAATGTAGGATCAGATATAGGATCCCCGTCAGCACCAAGCTTGGATTTCGTATCAACCGGAGTCTGAGTAGGATTGCAAGAAGCCATATGTGCCCGATCCAGATCCATTGAATACTTCTTTTCAGAAAGAAACATACCTGTAGAGTCATGACTAACCGAAATACCCAAAAAATAATTAAGAGCCCCCAAATCAGTCATATCAAACTCCTTATAAAGAGAAGAGATAATACGCTGAAGTAACTCTGTAGATGAAGCTGTCAGAACAATATCATCAACGTTAATCAATAAATATGAAACCTCAGAGCCATGCTGATATATAAATAATGACGAGTCACATCGACTCGAAAAAACCTAACTCACAGTGCATACCCCGTAAACCGTTGAATCCAAGCATGAGCTGCCTGTTTCGAACCATATAAAGATCGCTGTAATCGACAGACATGATGTGGAAATCTAGAATCCACAAATTCGGGTGGTTGGTACATATAAACAGTCTCAGAAACATCCCCATTAAGAAATGCATTCTTAACATTAAGCTAGTGAATAGGCTAATTTCGAGATAATGCAAGACTGAGAACAGTAGGAATAGTGGCCGACTTAACAACCGGACTAAATGTATCATCACAATCAACACCATATTGTTGGCTACGTCCGTCAGCAACGAGACGAGCCTTATACCTGCTCAAAGAACCATCAGCATGATATTTGTACCGAAACAACCACATTGACCGAACCACATTAGCATTAGGTGGTTTCGGAACAAGAATCTAAGTACTATTTCTAATTAATGCATTATATTCATCGTACATAGCATCTCGCCAATTAGAATCAAACAAAGCAATAACAAGAGATTTAGGGAGAGGATAAATGTGAGATTATGACCATGAAAACGTGGATTAGGCTTGACAGTGTCAACTTGAGCACGTGTGACCATAGGATGAGTTCGAGTAGGTTGGTGCACGGTATTCAGGTTAGAAGTAACGTGGGTCGAATGCTGAGTTGGTTGGTGAGAAAGTATGGTTTGGCTAGATTGGGTCATGTGACCCATATTAGTAGTCGAAGTGGATTCGGCCGAAGTGGGAGTTGGCGATGCGGGTTGGTGTTGGTCTAAATTAGGAGAAGTCGGTTCTTGTTGGGCCACAGGGGTGTTTTGCGTCGTTGTATTTGGGTGCGGGTTAAATATGGCATAACGAGTAATAAGTGAATGTTGAGGGTCGAGAAAGGTGTAGGATGGGGGATTACTGGATGAGATGGAAGCATATGGAAATTGACGTTCATAAAAGGTTACATGGCGAGAAAGGATAATTTTGTTTGTGGAAAGGTCTAGGCATCGATACCACGATGATAAGCGGGATATCCAAAAAAATTGCATGGGGCGGCACGAGGTGCAAGTCTATGTGAAGAGTGAAGGTGTGGGTAACATAGACATCTAAAAACACATAAACGAGAGTAGTCTGGTTGTTTTTGAAATAATTTGGTACATGGTATTTTATTTTGAATGGAGGTAGAGGGAAGGATGTTTAGAAGGTATGTGGCCATATGTAATGCTTCGACCCAAAATGTTGATGGAAGGTTAGCTTGAAAAAGGAGAGTGCGTATACTATTATTAATAGTTCGTATTATTCCTTCCGACTTACCATTTTGTTGGGAGGTTTTTGGGCACGAGAATCTAATTTGAATATCGTGTTGAGCAAATAATTGAAGGAGGTTGGTGTTGTCAAACTCACCACCATGATCACGCTGAAAATCAGCAATATCACATTTCAATTGTTTATTTACATAAGAACGAAAATGCAAGAATTTTGAACGAATTCGGATTTGTTACGTAAAGGATAAATCCATACATAATGAGAATAATGATCAAGAAATAACACATAATATTTAAAACCACCAGAACTAACAATAGGAGATGTCCAAATGTCAGAATGAACAATCTCAAAACAGCGAGTAACACCGGAATCTAAACTAGAAAACAGAAGTCTCACAAGCTGGTAAGCGTGAGAAATATGAGGAGACTTCTCTTTATTATACGAAATAAACTGACGAGAAACGAGAGAACGTAACACTTCTTCCCCGGGATGCCCGAGGCGTTGGTGCCACGTAGAAGGACTAATAGAAAGCAAAGCATGAGGGGTAGGAGAAGGTTGGGTAACTGGGTAGAGATCTCCTGAACTATCACATCTAAGAAGAATATGACGGGTCAAGAAATCCTTCACCGAGAAACTAAACGCATCGAGTTCAACTATACAATTATTATCCCTAGTAAATTGACGAACATAAATAAGATTTTTGATGATATTAGGGGTGACTAGAACATTATGTAAGTATTGAGGACGATTAAGGGTAGGTAAGATGATATGGCCGGTGTTAGTAACAGGTATAGATTTACCGTCACCAACACAAACAGATGGATATTAACATTTATTATAAACAGTATTTAAATTACTTGTATGTGAATTAAGATAAGACGATGCACCTGTATCCATATTCCATGTCATATCTCGATTAGTCGTAGCATGTTGTTAAAATACCTGCTGACGTATTTAACATGTTGTTAAATGAAAGATAAAACAAAGTAATATGGTACTTTACTTTGTTCTCGTGATCACACATAATAAAATAACAAACTCTTTTCTTCCCAGTTCGCACGTCGAGAAAAATTAACCACTAATAACAAAAACCTTTCTTCTTTTTACATGGATACATCAACCAATCAACAAAGAGGATATAAAGACCAGAGATATAGAATGTTTCTTCCTTACCGTCACTTTAATTTTCTTTTAACCGACTAGAAAATAGAAGGTGAAAAAGGAGAGGATTGAAAAAAATTAGGAGAGGATCGTGTTTGCTCTTGATACCATATTGAAAATATAATTGGCTTGTTTATTCCTTCTCACATCATAACAATATATAATCTCTTTAAGAGTATTCTAAAAGTAATATAGGTGGGTTAGGCCTGACAAACAAAACCCATTATAACTAATGTCTAACAGTTAGTAGGCGGCAAGCCGGGTGGAAACGTATGTATAAAATGAGGACGATTATTTTAGAGCTAACTTCCATCAAAGCTCTGTGAGTAGTTCTTTTCAGTTTTAGACAGCCATATAGAAGTAACACAATTTTGTTCAAGCACTTAATACTGGCTAAAAAAAGGAGGAACTAGATACTAATTACATTACAAAATTTATAACATTTTCTTACTAAATCAGATGTGATAAAAGTAACTAATAAGAGGCCACTAAAAGTATTTTCTATCAATTTATACTAAAAAAGTCCCAAAAAGTTATTTTTATCAACTCTTACTCTTAAAATAAAAAGTAAGTAATAGATGGATCACTAAAAGTCTATTCTTACTCAAAAAGAGTAAGTAGAAGTGTAAAACTTTCAATTACTCTTTTTTTAGTAGGCAAAAGAGTAAGCATAAGTTGTGGGTTTCTTTTGCTTACTTTTATATTTATTATATTTTAGTAAGGAAAAGTTATAATGATTGAAATAGTTGTAAATCTTATTAGTAAACAAAGCTATTAGTAAATAAAAGTAATTAATTTTTTAGTTTATAAATGTTAAGAACCTAACTCTATATGTTGCCTTTGATGAATTAATGTTGATGTACTATGAATTGTAGGATAACTGAGACTAACAATTCATACCCAAGAACTGATGATTTCTCACCAGCAACAAACATTTTTTCTCGGCAGACTAAAATTTTTTGAAAAAACTACGAGCTCGGAAGTTCCTGAAAAAAGTAATTTTCCTACAATGTCGACTCTTTTAGCCATAAAAGCTATGGCTAAGCAATTCTACAAATAAGTAATCGAACATTTAAACATTTTATGGATCCACACACATCAAATTAAGACTTATTCGCTTACTATTGTAATGGAAGAGCATCGTGCATGTCAAACAATTACGAATATAATGTTGAGATATGCGATCGTTTATCTATCGGTAATGAGTGAGCCTATCGGGAGCACACACTCAATACGGAGAACACACGTTTATTTACGTTTATTATTTATTTATTAAACGTTTAATAAAAACTTCACGTATTATTTAATAAACGATAGTTAAATTAATTAACGAGATTTAGTTAATTTATGTGACAATCCGTCAATTTATGGTTTATATTTTATTCTCAATATTTAATTGAAAATATTATTTTAATGTTATAATATGAACTCACTTATTGGATTTACGTCTTGAAGTAGCATCGACTACGTTTAAACCGGAGGATTCTACGTTACGTGCTTACGTTTACATACACCGTTTTGTTGACAGTCCGACATTTCAGAAAAAAAAATTTATCCGTGAATATTATTTTGGGATTTTAAATTTGAGTTAGTTCATAAACTCACAAATTTACGAGAAGAGATTAGGACTTACGTGAATAATTTAACGTCCTTTACGACTAAACCGGAAACCTTATGATTTCGTATTTACGTTTTTGAACTCCGTTTTTGATGAGACAATTTTTATTAGATTCGTTTTGTGCCGTTGATTCATAATTTATAAAAACGTTTTTCGTAAAATGAGCCGGGGGCACGCAAATCGAGGAAACTAGAATCGAGGAGTACCCGTAAATAATTGGGATGAGACAAAAACAAGTTTTGCCCCACCCCCACACATGGGACGGCCACATTGTGACACCACACTAACTTTGTGTCAAGTTTTACACAAGTTACTTACACTTGTAACTAGCTTAGCTTATAAGCTACTCCACCTCAGAAACCATTAACTTGTAACTAACCAAACCATTCACTCCATTTCCATCCATGAAAAACTCACAAATCCTCTCATCTCTCCCTCTATGTGCCGTCCACCACCATAGCACCACCACTATAACCATAAAAAATTTACCATAACCAAGGGTTACAATCTACATATGATGATGTCCTATTGAAGACTTGAAGATTGGAGGTGATTCTAACATCCAAGGAGGTGATTTTGTGATGTTCAAGGGCTGATTCTATATAAAGTTTACAAGTATTGGTGGCCTTGAAGATTGGTGTTGGTTTATCACAAGTTGTGTGATCTAAAACCAAGTCTTGATCCTTCAAACTACTTAATCTTGGTGGTATAAAGATTGTTCTTCTTATCCTCTTGTTATTTTGATTATGTAATCTTGTATTTTCTTTATTTATGTATATGTATATAACGATGAATGATGATAAAAATATTATGTGGAGATTTGGTGTTGATAGATTTGATTAAAAAGATAAGAATCTACATGAAAAAGTGTTAAAATCATGATGTAAGGACTAGGCTTTATAAAACAGTGAATAAACTTATGATAAACTGTTAAAATGGCATAGATTATTAAAGAAACAGTAAGGTATATGATTTTTACACATGTGGTGAGTTGGCCATGCAATGGAATCATTAGGATGAGTGAGATATGATCAAAACAATATTAGAGTACAAATCTGCATAGACTGTTTTGGACGATTTTTATAAAATGCTTAGAGGCTGATTCAACAGTAGCCATAGAAGAGTTAAATAGAGCACATATCATGTAGATTATTCCATAAAAATTTGGGCTTCTTTCTCCATATATAACTCTAGATATGGTTGTTTTGGTGAACATGAAATTTAAAATCAGATTTGTATAATAAAAACTTATATAAAATAAGCACTCACTTATATATTTATAAAATATATACATATGAAAACCCACTAACAATTAATAGTAATTATAAATAAGAATTTCATATATTATGATATAAAATAATAAATTTTTATAAATTACAAGTATAAAATATTTTCCAAGTTATACAACTATAAACATGATTTTTACGTCTTTTCGGCTAGTACCGAAAGATTAACGTTTTTGTCAAATAAAACTTAGACGGTCGGACCCGTCTAATGTAAACTTTTATAAACTCACATCTGATATATGAACTCATATAACAAGTAAAAACCGATAAAACCCGAACTATATAACATACGGACATTAACGGGCTAAGTTAGCATTATTGGACTATAAACTCGACTAGTTAGTAAAACACTTATAAACTTACTTATTGGGCTTAACTCATTTGGACACAACATGTAAAGTATAATACTGATAATAAAAGTATAATTGGGCTAATGAATAGTACTGGGCTTGTAATAGGCCCGTTGGGCTTTAAAATATAAACAAGTTGAACTAGTGTAACTAGTCTTGAAAATTACCAACACATAAACACAATAATAAATAAGTAAAGAGGCATAAACCCACTTGATCATCATCATATGTATAAAGTCATCATATATATACATAATTGTTATTTTGATAAAGTCATTGGACAAAAGTCTAAGACGAGTATTATTTGTCTAGGTTTTCGTGATTGAAGCACGTACCGTACATCCGAATTGCCGATAACCCGCTTTCCCACATCAACGTGAGTTCATAGCATCGCACTCTTTTAAATGTGTTTATGAAATGTTTTATAAATCCGCGAGGGAGATAACATGTTAGTTTTTATAAAATAGGACACTAGTTGTCCCGATTGTCTGTTTATTGATTTGGACCCGAATGATTGTATGACCCGATGAATGATTAAATGACCCGATAGATGAAATGAAATAGATTATTAAAGTTAGGTTATGTCAATAAAAGACCCATTAGCATGAATTGTGAACTACCGGGATTTGGTAGACGCTTATGCATATAATAGTACTATTTGGGGACGGTCACCCCAGTTCGCGCCTTGACGGTTGATCCCCGTCGTGCCACATTGATTGGTAAGCGAATTTATGTATGAGAAGATTTACACAAGCGTGATTATTGTGACGACACGCTAATATAGATGGGCAAATGAGTTTCGGGCTAGCTACCCGTTGTTTGTTTTAGTAAGGTAACAATGTCATGCGGCTTATAATAATCCAAATAACGAAATACTTCTATACGCACTAAATTACGATATATTGCCTGACTAGCAATACGGGGTCTTACTATTGATATTATGTTCGTGTTTTGGTTTTTCATAACCATATTCATATAACGGTTTTTATTTCTATACAACATTATAAAATGTATTGTATGATATTTTTACGACATTAGTTCGTATAATGGTTTTGAAGGCGAAAGCCTATATTATGATTTTGATAAGGATTTGTATAAAATGACTTTGGCTATTTTATGGCCTATTACAAAGATTTGTGCAAAATGATTTTCGGTAATAATTATATACCGATGATATATTAATGGTTTCATTAAACTCTATGAATTCACTCGGCGTTATCGCTGACCCTTTTCTTTTAACATGTTTTGTCTCAGGTACTTGAAGGTAATTCTCGGGAAGACGACAAGAATTTATGGCCCGCACTTAAATAACAATTTCCATTCAAATCTTTTGTAAAACCTGTATAAATTATAATGACTTGGGACCTATGTAACTTTGATATTTATGAATGGAAATGCTTTATTATTAAACGACGCGATTTTTAAGCATTGTCTATGATGTGAGTAATGTGTTATCCCGTAACACCAACGAGTCTTCCGATGTATTGAATTGTGTAAATTTGGGGGTGTTACAGTTTGGTACCATGGTACCAGAGCTCTCGTTATAGAGAACGAAAGATTGTTAAAGCCAAGGTTTTGAATAAAACATTTCAAAATCTTTTAACTATAAACATTTTTCTAAAAATGTCTAAAAATCTTTTGACTATAACGGTGCCAAAGAATTCCCGAGTTACCGACAAGGCCAGACTGAGAAGTGTTATTTTAATATATATATATAACTTGGATTATATATATATGATGTAATTTTATTACATGATTGTTTGATGATTATTTTGATATTTATACGAGGTATTTATACGACGTAGATTGTCACAAGGAACCCTAAACCCCCTAGTAAATTAATCGAAGCTATTCTCGTAGGAATTCTAGCTATCCTAGATCTAAACCAAGTTGTGGATATTTATGATCCCAGCAAACGGTTGATATTCGTAGAAATGTTGATATTAGTTGATTGTGATATTCAAGAAGAATTGGCGAGATTAAAACTGATATCGATGTCATGGCAATCTTTCCTTATAGAGTGGAGTTTGACAAAACGTTACCACCTAGAATGATGTCATCTGATTCGTTGTCATCCAATTCTTAAATTGAAATCGAAAGGGTGAATGTTGCACTTGAGGCTGTCATTGGAACCATTACCCAAAAGCCTCATGCCACTAGTACCTTTCCGAGAAGTCTAATTGAATGTGTGAGTCATTTAATACTAGTGACTCATTTGATAATTGTTGTTGTAAGAGCTATAGGATTGGAAATTAAGTGTTGATCATATCGAGCTTTTATTGCCCTATTAAGGTCTAAGAATAAGGTTGAAAGTATTGGAGAATGAGATAGGATATCGAATTGAGTATAGGTTGACTAAAACATGAATAAAATAAAATTTAACCCGTAAGGAATATGAGATTGTTAAGAGGAAGTCTTTAAGTTCTGTGATTGAATTATAAGGTTTTAATTGATTATTGATTCGTGTTAAGGGTTGTTCCTAGGGCATTGTCTAATGACGAGGATGCCTAGTGTCCAAGAAATAAATTGAAGTAATCTTCTTCTGAATTGGGACCGATGGATCTTCTGGGACATGTGGAACACCTAATGACTCTTGTAGATTAGTATTCATTGTGGTATCTTTTAAAAATCCCTAACTTAACTGAGACATCAGTTGGTAGGATGAGTTCTTGGAATTGTATGACATAGTGATACGTAATGTGTTACGGTACAATTTTGACTTGTTTGTGATTAACGAAAAGACTACCTCTGATTGCTAAATCCTACATGTATCGATGTTATCTATCTTTATTGCTTCATCCTAATGTTAGCATTAGTGATGCAACCATTGAACAAGTACTCATCTTGATTTGAGTTACGTTGTAGATTATTCTTTTTGAGTACCATTGAGGTCATGAACCTCATGATTATTTGGCTAATCTCATTTCTTGATATATTGTAGTTAGTTCTTGGTGAACAACTTTTCATCACTCTTTTGCAGATCACTCATTGTTTTTATAAGATAAAACAGTATCCCTTGAGAAAAATTGAATTTTCATTACTATAAGGATTATTCAAAGTGAGATTTATAAGTAATCATTATCGAAATGAAGTTGTTTATAAAACACCTTGGAAAACTTAATTGTTTTCATAACAAAGAAAATCTTTGTAAAGTTATTTTTTATTCTTATTTAAGAATTAAGCATGAAAATGTTTTTATTATAAACATTATGATAAAATTTTGACGAACTGAGTATTGCATCGTTAATCTTGAAATTGTATATAGTTGCGCGCCTACATACAATTTGGAATGGACCATGCAAGGCTGATTAGTAGTCACCATGAAATTATTAATAAACACTAAATTTTCTTTGAAGATTCTGAAAGATTAAATTTTATGAGATCTGCAAGAAGTGAAAAATAGGGACATATTGATAGGGACACCTACATATGTGTCCGTACTATTTATTCTTCTGAGTCGAATTTACTCATCTATGGAAATTATCTTATTTGACAATTGACAATTCTTTCTTGTCCAATTCTCCCGTAGTGAGATTCTTAGGAAAAGTATTTGATTACCGAATGTTGATACCCGACTGGATGTATCGACGTTCCTATCATTTCTTTTGATTAAGATTACATTTGAATGACCTGGGTAACGATCCGAGGAGCTTTCGAATGCGTACTCAAATTAATGAAAACATGGGATATATTCATATTCGTTAATGTTTTCGTCTGTATCTGATTTGAAATTCTCTCGCGTAGATTATGCGTTGACCTTATTCTTTTAAGGTTAGTTATGTCTCCAGATATCCTTGAAGTGTGAAGGATTATGAGTTATTATTAGTCTTTTGAGAAGTTCACATCTTATCAACGGTAATGAAACTGGAAAGTTGATAGTGCCAGTAGAATGGATTGATTAATTATGACATGACGACATTGTCTTAATTGATGGGAACTCGAGTAGAATTGCCTTAAAAGATAAGATGTTGATTATCAAAAGTGATCTAAATAATTCTTGATGGATGACCATATCCTGCATTTAGACTTGAAATTATACCATGAATGGTTGTGAATTAGTCATAGATATTATAATCTAGAAAGAACCTAATATGAATTTATTAAAAGATATTTCTGTTATCTGAAACTTTAGGAAGTATTTGTTGATGAATTACCTAGACTTTCGCCATTAAGGCAAGTTGAAATTGGTATTGATTATATTCCCGGTGCTGCACCTATGGCTTGTGCACTGTACGTCAGCACCATCTGAATTAAAGGAATTACCGTACAACTGAGAGAGTTGTCGGAGATAGATTTTATTCTACCAAGCTCGTCATCATGAAGAGCTATGGTGTTATCATTCCTTATGTTTATTGATTACCGTGAACTAAGTAAATTGACGATTAAAATCTATATCCACTACCCAAGATGATAGATTGTTCGATCATTTACAAGGTTCTAGCGTATGTTTTAAAATTTTGGATCCTCGGCATGGTTATCATCAAATTCGCGTCCGCGAAAAAGATTATCTATTCCAATCACTACATCCAGAACTTGTAATGAACATTATGAGTTTGACGTGATGTCGTTTGGATTGACTAATATACATGTAGCATTCATAAATCTGGTGAATCGCTTGTGTAGGCTGTAATTTGATAAATTTATGCTCGTGATCTTTAAGGACCATTTGTTTGTATATAAGAATAAGAATGAGTTCATAATTATTTATAGAATGCCCTGAGTCGGTCGAGTAACGAAAACCTGTACCTTGAATATTTAAACATGAGATTTAATGCTTAATCCTTTACATGATCTGACCGTATGATTAATAAGAAAATGGGATCTATGTTGACTTTTCAAAAAATAAGATCCCTTTTAAGACTTTGAGTTTTACCAAAAAGAAAGTGCAAATATGTTTTGACAAATGTTTTATCAAAGGAATTTTTAAGGGATTATTCCCTTATACCCAGAACATTTAACTAAACTCCTGTTTAGGGGTAAATGTTTGTGTATACCTCAAGACAAACTAAGAGGGATTGAGGAAACTGTTAAACCATGACTTAAAATTTGAAATGACAATTTTTGCTTTTCAACTAAGAAAATTTTGACCAAAGTATAACCAAAGGTTTTTCGAACATTTACGGATCTTACTAATTATTTCCGATAAATCAACAAAAATCTTGTTAATTAAATTCAAATTTGTTTTGAACATTTTATTATAATTGGTCAAACTAATAAATTTAAACTTTTAACGTTTACGTTTCATAAAAACTATTATTTAATTACTTGTAGTAATTATCGACGCTTTAAACGTCGGATTGAGCAAAACTGATAAAAACAATAGTTGATATAGAACTAAAACTTATAAAATATGAAGAAAGAATTTTCGAATAAATACGGTCATGATATTTATTCCATCTAGGAAGGTGAATATAATTACTGACACATTATGTAGAAAAGATAAAGAATCAATTAGGATGTGTTCCTTAATAATGAAGGTGCAAAATAAATTGCCGAACAATATAAAAATAAACAATGATTGTAAAAAGGATAATATAGATAATAAAAAGGGGTTCACGGCTAATGTGAACCATCAAAATTGAGAAGCCGATGGCGTTGAATGTATAACAGGCCACTTGAGGTTGCCTAAAAATGGAGATTTTGAGATATAGTTATGTTGGAATCTTGTAAGTATAAGTATTCTATTCCTGTCATTTCTGATTTAACGTATCATTATCAGAAGAAGTTGTACTGATGGCAAATTATGAAGACAGACACCGCCTCATACATTACTAAACGTCTAGCTATTGCAAAGGTCATCATCTGAATTTGATTCGATTTGGGTCATCGTCGACAGACTGACCAAATCTGCTAATATCATTCCTATTAATGATAGATTCTTGATTAAGAAATTGACTCTTTAGTATTTAAAGGAGTTATGTAAACATGGTGTGCCTGTATCGGTCATCTCTATCAAGATCCCCGCTTCGCATCGAATTTCTAGAGATTTGCTCAGAAGTCATTGAGAACGAATCTTGATGAGAGTACTGTACCACCCCAATCGAAGGGAAGAGGTAAAGTAACGATACAAAATACTATAAGTGTTGTTGTATGTTTGAATGATTGACCTTTGGTAATAAACTATAAAATCGTTTTCCTTTGGAGAGATTATCCTTGATAATTATCGTATTAGGATCAAGATCGAATCTTGTTAGGATCTAAATATAAGAGCATTTGTAAGCAGGAGTTGGGATGAAGACACCCGACATACACCCATTGTGAGTTGGACATGTCTTTTAGGTTTAAGGTTTCCTATGATGGCGAACCTAACCTTACAAAATACTCGACCCGCGAGACCTGAAATGATTGTTGAAATTAGGATCTGATTATTGACTGCCAGTAGTGGGCAGGAGGTTATGTGAATATGAAATGTAGATCTTGAACTACAGGATGGGTAGCGAAGTTATGCCAAAAATTTTCACCTTGGAAAAATGAATAGAAGATCTGAAAGATCATGGGAATTAAGTCCCCGTTGTATGGGACCATTGAGATGATGTAAAAGATTAGTTTGAAAGGCATATAAGCTGGATCTACCCTAGGACTTCAAGAGCTGCGTGAATTATGTTTCGTATGTCTAACTTGATAAAATGTCTATCAAGTGAAAATATGAATTCTTCTTGATAAAGTTTAGATCGGCAAAAAGTTGCATTCATCAAAAACCCGTAAACATCATAGATAGAGAAAGTAAGTCAACATTAAGCCTGATCTTATTCCCGTAGTTATGTTTGATGAAACTCGCGTATTGTAATGAATTACACTTGTGAGAAAAGACCGAATGTGGAGAAAATACCCACATTGTAACACCCCCAAATTTATACAACTCAATACAGCGGAAGACTCGTTGGTGTTACGGGATAACACATTACTCACATCATAGACAACGCATAAAAATTGCGTCGTTTAATAATAAATCATTTCCATTCATAAACATCAAAGTTACATCGGTCCCAAGTCATATTATTTCATACAAAGTTTTACAAAGTATTTGAATGGATAATATTGTTTAAGTGCGGGCCATGAATTCTTGTCGTCTTCCCGAGAATTACCTTCAAGTACCTGAGATAAAACATGTTAAAAGAAAAGGTCAGCGATAACGCCGAGTGAATTCATAGAGTTTAATAAACCATCAATATAATATCGGTATAAAATTATTACCAAAAATCATTTTGTACAAATCATTTTAATAGGCCATAAAATAGCCAAAATCATTTTATACAAATCTTTATCAAATCATAATATAGGCATTTTGCCTTAAAAACCATTATACGAACCATTGTCGTTAAAAACATCATACAATACGACCATTGTCGTTAAAAACATCATACAATACGACCATTGTCGTTAAAGCATCATACAATACGTTTTGCAACGTTATATAGATTAAATAAAAACCGTTATATGAATATGGTTATGAAAACCAAAACACGAACATAATATCAATAGTATGACCCCGTATTGCTAGTCAGGCAATATGTCGTAATTCTGAGCGTCTAATAGTATTTTGTTAGTCGGATTATTATAAGCCGCATGACATTGTTACCTTACTAAAACCAAAACGGGTAGCTAACCCGATACTCAATTTGCCCATCTAAAGTAGCGTGTCGTCACAAAGGTCACGCTATGGAAATCTTCTCATACATAAATTCGCTTACCAATCAATGTGGCACGACGGGGATCAACCGTCAAGGCGCGAACTGGGGTGATCGTCCCCAAATAGTACTATTATATGCACAAGCGTCTACCAAATCCCGGTAGTTCACAATTCATGCTAATGGGACTTTTAGTGACATAACCTAACTTTAATAATCCATTTTTATTTCATCTATCGGGTCCTTTAATCATTTATCGGGTCATACAATCGGGTCATTCAATCATTCGGGTCCAAAATCAATAAACAAACAATCGGGACAAATGGTGTCCTATTTTATAAAAACTAACATGTTATCTCCCTCGCGGGTTTATAAAACATTTATAAAAACATTTAAAAGAGTGCGAGGCTATGAACTCACGGTGATGTGGGAAGGCGGGTTATCGGCAATTCGGACGTACGATACGTGCTTCAATCACGGAAACCTAGACAAATAATACTCGTCTTAGACTCATGTCCAATGACTTTATCAAAATAACAATTATGTATACATATGATGATTATTTATATATGATGATCAAGTGGGTTTACATATTCTTGTTTACTCATTTTAGTGTTATACGTCGATAACGTTTATACCAGTTTTACCTATTTACGTGTTTTAAGTCCAATAAACTTATTACAAGTTCTTTAACTTGTTTTAATCCATTTTATACCTATATTATCAGTATATACACTTTACAAGTTGGGCCTAAATGGGTTAAGCCCAATAAGTTCTTTTTATAAGTGTTTAACTTATTTAGTCCAATTATTAGCCCAATATGTTTACTTAGCTCGTTAATGTCCGTATGTCCTATAGTTCGGGTTTTTATCGGTTTTTACTTGTTATACATGTTTATATATCAGTATATAAGTTTTATAAAGTTTACATTAGACGGTTCCAACCATCTAAGTTTTATTTAACAAAAACGTTAATTTCACGGTATTAGCCGAAAAAGTCGTAAAAATCATGTTTATAGTTTTATAACTTATAAAACTTAACAAGTTACCATTTTTAATAAAATGTCCACTTATTTACCATTGTACATATTTATATAAATGTATTATATAAGTTAGTGGGTTTTAATTTATATTTTATACTATTAAATTTTGAGTGCTCATATAATAGTATTATACTTTAATTTCCAAAATCTGATTTTTATCTTCACTTTCACCAAAACTGCCATATCTAGAGTTCTATATGGAGATAGAAGCTCAAATTTTTATCAAATAAACTACATGATATGTGATCCATTTAACTCTTCTATAGCTACTGTTGAATCATCTTCTAAGTATTTTCTAAAAATCGTCCAAAAGAGTGAACTCAGATTTGTACCTTAAACTTGTTTTGATCATATCTCACTCATTACAATGATTCCATTGCATGGCCAACTCTCACATGTGTACAAGACATATAGCTTACTGTAAATGGATTCTACTTCATCATTTTATCAGTTCATGATATGTTTCTTTACTGTTTTATACAGCCAACATTTTTAAGCAAGATTTTAGCCTTGTTCTTTATAGTTTTTCACCTTTTTAATCATGTTTATCAACAACAAATCCACACATAACATTTTTATCATCATATAATCATCATATACATATACAATAGGAAATAAAATACATGTTTACATAATCAAAATAACAAGAAGATGAGGAGGACAATCTTTATACCACCAAGTTGATGTAGGTTATGATTTGGACATGGTTTTTGATGGAGAAACTTGTGAATAACCATGACCATCTTCAAGACCACCATTATTCATAAACACTTTGTGGAAAATCAGCCCCAAGAATCCATGGAAACTCCTCCTTGGATGTTAAAACTTGCACCAATCTTCCTCTTTTTGAATGAAGATTAACATATGTAGGTTATAACATATGTTTGTGGTTAAAATTGATCAAGTGAAGGTGGTGTGGAGGTGTATTTGGGACGTCCAAAATTGCTTAGAGAGAGAGAGAGTGTGTGTTTTGCATGGAAGAAAATGATACTAGTGGTTTGTGTTGGATGGTTTTGAGGTGGTTTTGGTTTGGTTATGCTTACAAACTAAGCTAAATGGACAAGTGTCCATCAAGGGTGTTTTACTAGCTTAAACTTGCCACCATTTGTATAGGGGTGGGCAAGTGTAAACTTGTCCCATCACTATTAATTTACGGGTACTCTTCGATTCTAGTTTCCTCGATTTGCGTGCCCTCGGGTCGTTTTACGAAAAACGTTTTTATAAATTATGAATCAACGGCACAAAACGAATCTAATAAAAATTGTCTCATCAAAAACGGAGTTCGAAAACGTAAATACGTAATCCTAAGGTTTTCGGTTTAGTCGTAAAGGACGTTAAAATAAAATCGTAAGTCCTAATCTCTTCTCGTAAATTTGTGAGTTTATGAACCAACACAAATTTAAACTCCAAAATAATATTCACGGATAAATTTATTTTCTGAAATGTCGGACTGCCACCAAAGACGGTGTATGTAAACGTAAGCACGTAACGTTGAATCCTCCGGTTTAGACGTAGTCGACGCTACTTCAAGACGTAAATCCAAATTTCTTCCCAAAAATAAGTGAGTTCATATTGTAACATTAAAATAATGTTTTTAAATAATATTCGAGAATAAAATATCAACCATAAATTGACGGATTGTCACACACATGGCTTTAACTCTATAATAATCGAGTAGTAAGATAAGATGATCTTTGAGGACAAAGATCCTGTTTAGGGGTAAATGCTATGACAATCCGTCAATTTATGGTTTATATTTTATTCTCAATATTTAATTGAAAACATTATTTTAATGTTATAATATGAACTCACTTATTTTTGGGAAGAAATTTGGATTTACGTCTTGAAGTAGCATCGACTACGTCTAAACCGGAGGATTCTACGTTACGTGCTTACGTTTACATACACCGTTTTGTTGACAGTCCGACATTTCAAAAAATAAATTTATCCGTGAATATTATTTTGGGATTTTAAATTTGAGTTAGTTCATAAACTCACAAATTTACGAGAAGAGATTTGGACTTACGTGAATAATTTAACGTCATTTACGACTAAACCGGAAACCTTAGGATTTCGTATTTACGTTTTTTAACTCCGTTTTTGATGAGACAATTTTTATTATATTCGTTTTGTGTCGTTGATTCATAATTTATAAAAACGTTTTTCGTAAAACGACCCGAGGGCACGTAAATCGAGAAAACTAGAATCGAGGAGTACCCGTAAATAATTGAGGATGAGACAAAAACAAGTTTTGCCCCACCCCCACACATGGGACGGCCACATTGTGACACTACACTAACTTTGTGTCAAGTTTTACACAAGTTACTTACACTTGTAACTAGCTTAGCTTATAAGCTGCTCCACCTCAAAAACCATTAACTTGTAACTAACCAAACCATTCACTCCATTTCCATCCATGCAAAAACTCACAAATCCTCTCATCTCTCCCTCTATGTGCCGTCCACCACCATAGCACCACCACCATAACCATCAAAAATTTACCATAACCAAGGGCTACAATCTACATATGATGATGTCCTATTGAAGATTTGAAGATTGGAGGTGATTCTAACATCCAAGGAGGTGATTTAGTGATGTTCAAGGGCTGATTTCTACATAAAATTTACAAGTATTGGTGGCCTTGAAGATTGGTGTTGATTTATCACAAGTTGTGTGATCAAAAACCAAGTCTTGATCCTTCAAACTACTTAATCTTGGTGGTATAAAGATTGTTCTTCTTATCCTCTTGTTATTTTGATTATGTAATCTTGTATTTTCTTTATTTATGTATATCTATATGATGATGAATGATGATAAAAATATTATGTGGGGATTTGGTGTTGATAGATTTGATTAAAAAGATAAGAATCTACATGAAAAAGTGTTAAAATCATGATGTAAGGACTAGGCTGTATAAAAAAGTGAATAAACTTATGATAAACTGTCAAAATGGCATAGATTATTAAATAAAAAGTAAGGTATATGATTTTTACACATGTGATGAGTTGGCCATGCAATGGAATCATTAGGATGAGTGAGATATGATCAAAACAATATTAGAGTACAAATCTGCATAGACTATTTTGGACGATTTTTATAAAATGCTTAGAGGAAGATTCAACAGTAGCCATAGAAGAGTTAAATGGAGCATATATCATTTAGATTATGCCATAAAATTTTGGCTTCTATCTCCATATAGAACTCAAGATATGGCTGTTTTGGTGAACATGAAATTTAAAATCAGATTTGTATAATAAAAACTTATATAAAATAAGCACTCACTTATATATTTATAAAACATATACACATGAAAACCCACTAATAATTAATAGTAATTATAAATAAGAATTTCATATATTATGATATAAAATAATACATTTTTATAAATTACAAGTATAAAATATTTTCCAAGTTATACAACTATAAACATGATTTTTACGTCTTTTCGGCTAGTACCGAAAGATTAACGTTTTTGTCAAATAAAACTTAGACGGTCGGACCCGTCTAATGTAAACTTTTATAAACTCACATATTGATATATTAACTCATATAACAAGTAAAAACCGATAAAAACCGAACTATATAACATACGGACATTAACGGGCTAAGTTAGCATTATTGGACTATAAACCCGACTAGTTAGTAAAACACTTATAAACTTACTTATTGGGCTTAACCCATTTGGACCCAACATGTAAAATATAATACTGATAATAAAAGTATAATTTGGCTAATGAATAGTATTGGGCTTGTAATAGGCCCATTGGGCTTTAAAATGTAAACAAGTTGAACTAGTGTAACTAGTCTTGAAAATTACCAACACATAAACACTATAATAAATAAGTAAAGAGGTATAAACCCACTTGATCATCATCATATGTATAAAGTCATCATATATATACATAATTGTTATTTTGATAGAGTCATTGGACAAAAGTCTAAGACGAGTATTATTTGTCTAGGTTTCCGTGATTGAAGCACGTACCGTACATCCGAATTGTCGATAACCCGCTTTCCCACATCAAGGTGAGTTCATAGCCTCGCACTCTTTTAAATGTTTTTATGAAATGTTTTATAAACCCGCGAGGAAGATAACATGTTAGTTTTTATAAAATAGGACACTAGTTGTCCCGATTGTCTGTTTATTGATTTGGACCCGAATGATTGTATGACCCGATGAATGATTAAATGACCCGATAGATGAAATGAAATGGATTATTAAAGTTAGGTTATGTCACTAAAAGTCCCAGTAGCATGAATTGTGATCTACCGGGATTTGGTAGAGGCTTATGCATATAATAGTACTATTTGGGGACGATCACCCTAGTTCGCGCCTTGACGGTTGATCCCCGTCGTGCCACATTGATTGGTAAGCGAATTTATGTATGAGAAGATTTACACAAGCGTGATTATTGTGACGACACGCTAATTTAGATGGGCAAATGAGTTTCGGGCTAGCTACCCGTTGTTTGTTTTAGTAAGGTAACAATGTCATGCGGCTTATAATAATCCAAATAAAGAAATACTGCTATACGCACTAAATTACGATATATTGCCTGACTAGCAATACGGGGTCTTACTATTGATATTATGTTCGTGTTTTGGTTTTTCATAACCATATTCATATAACGGTTTTTATTTCTATACAACGTTATAAAACGTATTGTATGATATTTTTATGACATTAGTTCGTATAATGGTTTTGAAGGCGAAAGCCTATATTATGATTTTGATAAGGATTTGTATAAAATGATTTTGGCTATTTTATGGCCTATTACAAAGATTTGTGCAAAATGATTTTCGGTAATAATTATATACCGATGATATATTAATGGTTTCATTAAACTCTATGAATTCACTCAGCATTATCGCTGACCCTTTTCTTTTAACATGTTTTGTCTCAGGTACTTGAAGGTAATTCTCGGGAAGACGACAAGAATTTATGGCCCGGACTTAAATAACAATTTCCATTCAAATATTTTGTAAAACCTGTATAAATTATAATGACTTGGGACCTATGTAACTTTGATATTTATGAATGGAAATGCTTTATTATTAAACGACGCGATTTTTAAGCACTGTCTATGATGTGAGTAATGTGCTATCCCGTAACACCAACGAGTCTTCCGATGTATTGAATTGTGTAAATTTGGGTGTGTTACAGTTTGGTACCAGAGCTCTCGTTATAGAGAACGAAAGATTTTTAAAACCAAGGTTTTGAATAAAACATTTCAAAATCTTTTAACCATAAACATTTTTCTAAAAATGTCTAAAATTCTTTTGACTATAACGGTGCCGAAGAATTCCTGAGTTAACGACAAGCCCAGACTGAGAAGTGTTATTTTAATATATATATATAACTTGGATTATATATATGATGTAATTTTATTACATGATTGTTTGATGATTATTTTGATATTTATACGAGGTATTTATACGACGTAGATTGTCACAAGGAACCCTAAATCCCCTAGTAAATTAATCGAAGCTATTCTCGTAGGAATTCTAGCTATCCTAGATCTAAACCAAGTTGTGGATATTTATGATCTCAAGAAATGGTTGATATTTGCAGAAATGTTGATATTAGTTGATTGTGATATTAAAGAAGAATTGGCGAGATTAAAACTGATATCGATGTCATGGCAATCTTTCCTTATAGAGTGGAGTTTGACAAAACATTACCACCTAGAAAGATGTCATCTGATTCGTTGTCATCCAATTCTTAAATTGAAATTGAAAGGGTGAATGTTGCACTTGAGGTTGTCATTGGAACCATTACCCAAAAGCCTCATGCCACTAGTACCTTTCTGAGAAGTCTAATTGAATGTGTGAGTCATTTAATACTAGTGACTCATTTGATAATTGTTGTTGCAAGAGCTATAGGATTGGAAATTAAGTGTTGATCATATCGAGCTTTTATTGCCCTATTAAGGTCTAAGAATAAGGTTGAAAGTATTGGAGAATGAGGTAGGATATCTAATTGAGTATAGGTTGATTAAAACTTGAATAAATAAAATTTAACCCGTAAGGAATATGAGATTGTTAAGAGAAAGTCGTTAAGTTCTGTGATTGAATTATAAGGTTTTAATTGATTATTGATTCGTGTTAAGGGTTGTTCCTAGGGCATTGTCTAATGACGAGGATGCCTAGTGTCCAAGAAATAAATTGAAGAAATCTTCTTCTGATTGGGACCGATGGATCTTCTGGGACATGTGGAACACCTAATGACTCTTGTAGATTAGTATTCATTGTGGTATCTTTTAAAAATCCCTAACTTAACTGAGACATCAGTTGGTAGGATGAGTTCTTGGAATTGTATGACATAGTGATACGTAATGTGTTACGGTACAATTTTGACTTGTTTGTGATTAACGAAAAGACTACCTCTGATTGCTAAATCCTACATGTATCGATGTTATCTATCTTTATTGCTTCATCCTAATGTGCATTAGTGATGCAACCATTGAACAAGTACTCATCTTGATTTGAGTTACATTGTGGATTATTCTTTTTGAGTGCCATTGAGGTCATGAACCTCATGATTATTTGGCTAATCTCATTTCTTGATATATTGTAGTTAGTTCTTGGTGAACAACTTTTCATCACTCTTTTGCAGATCATTCATTGTTTTTATAAGATAAAACAGTATCCCTTGAGAAAAATTGAATTTTCATCACTATAAGGATTATTCAAAGTGAGATTTATAAGTAATCATTATCGAAATGAAGTTGTTTATAAAACACCTTGGAAAACTTAATTGCTTTCATAACAAAGAAAATCTTTGTAAAGTTATTTTTGATTCTTATTTAAGAATTAAGCATGAAAATGTTTTTATTATAAACATTATGATAAAATTTTGACGAACTGAGTATTGCATCGTTAATCTTGAAATTGTATATAGTTGCGCGCCTACATACAATTTGGAATGGACCATGCAAGGCTGATTAGTAGTCACCATGAAATTATTAATAAACACTAAATTTTCTTTGAAGATTGTGAAAGATTAAATTTTATGAGATCTGCAAGAAGTGAAAAATAGGGACATATTGATAGGGACACCTACATATGTGCCCGTACTATTTATTCTTCTGAGTCGAATTTACTCATCTGTGGAAATTGTCTTATTTGACAATTGACAATTCTTTCTTGTCCAATTCTCCCGTAGTGAGATTCTTAGGAAAAGTATTTGATTACCGAATGTTGATACCCGACTGGATGTATCGAAGTTCCTATCATTTCTTTTGATTAAGATTTCATTTGAATGACCTGGGTAACGATCCGAGGAGCTTTCGAATGCGTACTCAAATTAATGAAAACATGGGATATATTCATATTCATTAATGTTTTCGTCTGTATCTGATTGAAATTCTCTCGCGTAGATTATGCGTTGACATTACTCTTTTAAGGTTAGTTATGTCTCCAGATATCCTTGAAGTGTGAAGGATTATGAGTTATTATTAGTCTTTCGAGAAGTTCACATCTTATCAACGGTAATGAAACTGGAAAGTTGATAGTGCCAGTAGAATGGATTGATTGATTATGACATGACGACATTGTCTTAATTGATGGGAAATCGAGTAGTATTCCCTTAAAAGATAAGATGTTGATTATCAAAAGTGATCTAAATAATTCTTGATGAATGACCATATCCTGCATTTAGACTTGAAATTATACCATGAATGGTTGTGAATTAGTCATAGATATTATAATCTAGAAAGAACCTAATATGGATTTATTAAAAGATGTTTCTGTTATCTGAAACTTTAGGAAGTATTTGTTGATGAATTACCTAGACTTTCGCCATTAAGGCAAGTTGAAATTGGTATTGATTATATTCCCGGTGCTGCACCTATGGCTTGTGCACTGTACGTCAGCACCATCTGAATTAAAGGAATTACCGTACAACTGAGAGAGTTGTCGGAGATAGATTTTATTCTACCAAGCTCGTCATCATGAAGAGCTATGGTGTTATCATTCCTTATGTTTATTGATTACCGTGAACTAAGTAAATTGACGATTAAAATCTATATCCACTACCCAAGATGATAGATTGTTCGATCATTTACAAGGTTCTAGCGTATGTTTTAAAAATTTGGATCCTCGGCATGGTTATCATCAAATTCGCGTCCGCGAAAAAGATTATCTATTCCAATCACTATATCCAGAACTAGTAATGAATATTATGAGTTTGACGTGATGTCGTTTGGATTGACTAATATACATGTAGCATTCATAAATCTGGTGAATCGCGTGTGTAGGCTGTAATTTGATAAATTCATGCTCGTGATCATTAAGGATCATTTGTTTGTATATAAGAATAAGAATGAGTTCATAATTATTTGTAGAATGCCCTGAGTCGGCCGAGTAACGAAAACATGTACCTTGAATATTTAAACATGAGATTTAATGCTTAATCCTTTACATGATCTGACCTTATGATTAATAAGAAAATGGGATCTATGTTGACTTTTCAAAAATTAAGAGCCCTTTTAAGACTTTGGGTTTTACCAAAAAGAAAGTGCAAATATGTTTTGACAAATGTTTTATCAAAGGAATTTTTAAGAGATTATTCCCTTATACCCAGAACATTTAACTAAACTCCTGTTTAGGGGTAAATGTTTGTGTATACCTCAAGACAACCTAAGAGGGATTGAGGAAACTGTTAAACCATGACTTAAAATTTAAAATGACAGTTTTTGCTTTTCAACTAAGAAAATTTTGACCAAAGTATAACCAAAGGTTTTTTGAACATTTCCGGATCTTACTAATTATTTCCGATAAATCAACAAAAATCTTGTTAATTAAATTCAAATTTGTTTTGAACATTTTATTATAATTGGTCGAAGTAAGAAATTTAAACTTTCAACGTTTACGTTTCATAAAAACTATTATTTAATTACTTGTAGTAATTATCGACGCTTTAAACGTGGGATTGAGCAAAACTGATAAAAACAGTAGTTGAGATAGAACTAAAACTTAGAAAATATGAAGAAAGAATTTTCGAATAAATACGGTCATGATATTTATTCCATCTAGGAAGGTGAATATAATTACTGACACATTATGTAGAAAAGATAAAGAATCAATTAGGATGTGTTCCTTAATAATGAAGGTACAAAATAAATTGCCGAACAATATAAAAATAAACAATGATTGTAAAAAGGATAATATAGATGATAAAAAGGGGTTCGCGGCTAATGTGAACCATCAAAATTGAGAAACCGATGGCGTTGAATGTATAACAGGCCACTTGAGGTTGCCTAAAAATGGAGATTTTGAGATATAGTTATGTTGGAATCTTGTAAGTATAAGTATTCTATTCCTGTCATTTCTGATTTAACGTATCATTACCAGAAGAAGTTGTGCTGATGGCAAATTATGAAGACAGACACCGCCTCATACATTACTAAACGTCTAGCTATTGCAAAGGTCATCATCTGAATTTGATTCGATTTGGGTCATCGTCGACAGACTGACCAAATCTGCTAATATCATTCCTGTTAATGATAGATTCTTGATGAAGAAATTGACTCTTTTGTATTTAAAGGAGTTATGTAAACATGGTGTGCCTGTATCGATCATCTCTATCAAGATCCCCGCTTCGCATCGAATTTCTAGAGATTTGCTCAGAAGTCATTGAGAACGAATCTTGATGAGAGTACTGTACCACCCCAATCGAAGGGACGAGGTAAAGTAACGATACAAAATACTATAAGTGTTGTTGTATGTTTGAATGATTGACCTTTGGTAATAAACTATAAAATTGTTTTCCTTTGGAGAGATTATCCTTGATAATTATCGTATTAGGATCAAGATCGAATCTTGTTAGGATCTACATATAAGAGCATCTATAAGCAGGAGTTGGGATGAGGACACCCGACATACACCCATTGTGAGTTGGACATGTCTTTTAGGTTTAAGGTTTCCTATGATGGCAAACCTAACCTTACAAAATACTCGACCCGCGAGACCTGAAATGATTGTTGAAATTAGGATCTGATTATTGACTGCCGGTAGTGGGCAGGAGGTTATATAAATATGAAATGTAGATCTTGAAGTACAAGATGGGTAGCGAAGTTATGCCAAAAATTTTCACCATGGAAAAATGAATAGACGATATGAAAGATCATGGGAATTAAGTCCCCGTTGTATGGGACCATTGAGATGATGTAAAAGATTTGTTTGAAAGGCATATAAGCTGGATCTACCCTAGGACTTCAAGAGCTGCGTGAATTATGTTTCGTATGTCTAACTTGATAAAATGTCTATCAAGTGAAAATATGAATTCTTCTTGATAAAGTTTAGATCGGCAAAAAGTTGCATTCATCAAAAACCCGTGAACATCATAGATAGAGAAAGTAAGTCAACATTAAGCATGATCTTATTCCCGTAGTTATGTTTGATGAAACTCGCGTATTGTAATGAATTACACTTGTGAGAAAAGACCGAATGTGGTGGAAATACCCACATGGATTTAACTCTATAAGAATCGAGTAGTAAGATAAGATGATCTTTGAGGACAAAGATCATGTTTAGGGGTAAATGCTGTGACAATCCGTCAATTTATGGTTTATATTTTATTCTCAATATTTAATTGAAAAGATTATTTTAATGTTATAATATGAACTCACTTATTTTTGGGAAGAAACTTGGATTTACGTCTTGAAGTAGCATCGACTACGTCTAAACCGGAGGATTCTACGTTACGTGCTTACGTTTACATACACCGTTTTGTTGACAGTCCGACATTTCAGAAAATAAATTTATCCGTGAATATTATTTTGGGATTTTAAATTTGAGTTAGTTCATAAACTCACAAATTTACGAGAAGAGATTAGGACTTACGTGAATAATTTAACGTCATTTACGACTAAACCGGAAACCTTAGGATTTCGTATTTACGTTTTTGAACTCCATTTTTGATGATACAATTTTTACTAGATTCGTTTTGTGCCGTTGATTCATAATTTATAAAAACGTTTTTCGTAAAACGACCCGAGGGCACGCAAATCGAGGAAACTAGAATCGAGGAGTACCCGTAAATAATTGGGGATGAGACAAAAACAAGTTTTGCCCCACCCCCACACATGGGACGGCCACATTGTGACACCACACTAACTTTGTGTCAAGTTTTACACAAGTTACTTACACTTGTAACTAGCTTAGCTTATAAGCTACTCCACCTCAAAAACCATTAACTTGTAACTAACCAAACCATTCACTCAATTTCCATCCATGCAAAAACTCACAAATGCTCTCATCTCTCCCTCTATGTGCCGTCCACCACCATAGCACCACCACCATAACCATCAAAAATTTACCATAACCAAGGGGTACAATCTACATATGATGGAGGTGATTCTAACATCCAAGGAGGTGATTTGTTGATGTTCAAGGGCTGATTTCTACATAAATTTTACAAGTATTGGTGGCCTTGAAGATTGGTGTTGATTTATCACAAGTTGTGTGATCAAAAACCAAGTCTTGATCCTTCAAACTACTTAATCTTGGTGGTATAAAGATTGTTCTTCTTATCCTCTTGTTATTTTGATGATGTAATCTTGTATTTTCTTTATTTATGTATATGTATATGATGATGAATGATGATAAAAATATTATGTGGGGATTTGGTGTTGATAGATTTGATTTAAAAAATAAGAATCTACATGAAAAAATGTTAAAATCATGATGTAGGGACTAGGCTGTATAAAACAGTGAAGAAACTTATGATAAACTGTTAAAATTGCATTAATTATTAAATAAATAGTAAGGTATATGATTTTTACACATGTGGTGAGTTGGTCATGCAATGGAATTATTAGGATGAGTGAGATATGATCAAAATAATATTAGAGTACAAATCTGCATAGACTGTTTTGGACGATTTTTATAAAATGCTTAGAGGCAGATTCAACAGTAGCCATAGAAGAGTTAAATGGAGCACATATCATTTAGATTATGCCATAAAAATTTGGGCTTCTATCTCCGTATAGAAATTTAGATATGGCTGTTTTGGTGAACAAGAAATTTAAAATCAGATTTGTATAATAAAAACTTATATAAAATAAGCACTCACTTATATATTTATAAAATCTATACACATGAAAACCCACTAACAATTAATAGTAATTATAAATAAGAATTTCATATATTATGATATAAAATAATACATTTTTATAAATTACAAGTATAAAATATTTTCCAAGTTATACAACTATAAACATGATTTTTACGTCTTTTCGGCTAGTACCGAAAGATTAACGTTTTTGTCAAATAAAACTTAGACGGTCGGACCCGTCTAATGTAAACTTTTATAAACTCACATATTGATATATTAACTCATATAACAAGTAAAAACCGATAAAAACCGAACTATATAACATACGGACATTAACGGGCTAAGTTAGCATTATTGGACTATAAACCCGACTAGTTAGTAAAACACTTATAAACTTACTTATTGGGCTTAACCCATTTGGACCCAACATGTAAAGTATAATACTGATAATAAAAGTATAATTGGGCTAATGAATAGTATTGGGCTTGTAATAGGCCCATTGGGCTTTAAAATGTAAACAAGTTGAACTAGTGTAACTAGTCTTGAAAATTACCAACACATAAACACTATAATAAATAAGTAAAGAGGTATAAACCCACTTGATCATCATCATATGTATAAAGTCATCATATATATACATAATTGTTATTTTGATAAAGTCATTGGACAAAAGTCTAAGACGAGTATTATTTTTCTAGGTTTCCGTGATTGAAGCACGTACCGTACATCCGAATTGCCGATAACCCGCTTTCCCACATCAACGTGAGTTCATAGCCTCGCACTCTTTTAAATGTTTTTATGAAATGTTTTATAAACCCGCGAGGAAGATAACATGTTAGTTTTTATAAAAAGGACACTAGTTGTCCCGATTGTCTGTTTATTGGTTTGGACCCGAATGATTGTATGACCCGATGAATGATTAAATGACCCGATAGATGAAATGAAATGGAATATTAAAGTTAGGTTATGTCACTAAAAGTCCTAGTAGCATGAATTGTGAACTACCGGGATTTGGTAGACGCTTATGCATATAATAGTACTATTTGGGGACGATCACCCCAGTTCGCGCCTTGACGGTTGATCCCCGTCGTGCCACATTGATTGGTAAGCGAATTTATGTATGAGAGGATTTGCACAAGCGTGATTATTGTGACGACACGCTAAATTAGAGGGGCAAATGAGTTTCGGGCTAGCTACCGTTGTTTGTTTTAGTAAGGTAACAATGTCATGCGGCTTATAATAATCCAAATAACGAAATACTGCTATACGCACTAAATTACGATATATTGCCTGACTAGCAATACAGGGTCTTACTATTGATATTATGTTCGTGTTTTGGTTTTTCATAACCATATTCATATAACGGTTTTTATTTCTTTACAACGTTATAAAACGTATTGTATGATATTTTTACGACATTAGTTCGTATAATGGTTTTGAAGGCGAAAGCCTATATTATTATTTTGATAAGGATTTGTATAAAATGACTTTGGCTATTTTATGGCCTATTACAAAGATTTGTGCAAAATGATTTTCGGTAATAATTATGTACCGATGATATATTAATGGTTTCATTAAACTCTATGAATTCACTCGGCGTTATCGCTGACCCTTTTCTTTTAACATGTTTTGTCTCAGGTACTTGAAGGTAATTCTCGGGAAGACGACAAGAATTTATGGCCCGTACTTAAATAACAATTTCCATTCAAATCTTTTGTAAAACCTGTATAAATTATAATGACTTGGGACCTATGTAACTTTGATATTTATGAATGGAAATGCTTTATTATTAAATGACGCGATTTTTAAGCGTTGTCTATGATGTGAGTAATGTGCTATCCCGTAACACCAACGCGTCTTCCGCTGTATTGGAATTGTGTAAATTTGGGGGTGTTACAATTTATCGTGAGTGCGTTATTAAATTTTGGAAGGAAAAACGCTTCTAGAACCTCCCGGTACCCTATAGGCGGCCGAATACCCTTAGGGTTTCTAGAAGGATATTGGTTTGCTAATTAAGTGATTTCGTTACTTAATTTAGGTGTGTGGGTTGGGCCATAAGATTTGAGGAGGTGCAAGGATGTGTATAAATACAATCCTAAACCCCTCATACTTTTTTGTCTCTCCCTCTTTGTTCCATGCGTCTGAATTCCCCCACACACACCAAAACCATACAAAATTTTCATTTAACCTAAAATCACATAAAAGGTTTAACCTTTATAATATCTATCATCTTTGGTGGTTTTCTTATAAAGTCGTAAGCTTTATAACTAAACTCTAGATCTCTAGATCTAGGTTTTAGTCTCCCCTTGTGGTTCGACTAGTTATAAAGCCCAATTATATTTTTCGGTGATTTTTCCAAGAGTCTTGTAACGTCTACAAAACTGATCCTTACGTAATCCCACTTAGGGTTTCGGATCTAAGGTTTTTAGTTGCAAGATCGATTAAAGTGAAGTTACCACTAGCATCGTGGTGTGTTCGTTTGACGTGTCGTGTGAGCAATCGTTAGAGGACGGTTACTTTACCGTTATAGCTTCAAGATCAAGATCACTACTTTATTTATTCAATTAATTTAAGGTTGGTTTTAATATTGTTTTTATTATGTGTTAATCATGTTTGTTGTAATAGATCCATTCGCTGCGTACTCGTAGTTAATGGTTTAACTAGTTTCTAAATCCTGACAGTGGCATCACGAGTTAAATCGTATTACACATAGAATAAAACACGCTTGCTTCGCTTTAAAATCTCTTTTATTTATGTTTTATGACAATTACATGCATACTTTTCATAAAGTTTTAACCTTGATCTAGATCTATTAAAACTGGATAGGTTAAAATTGAACCGGTTAATAATTACTTTTGTTTTTTATTATCCGTCAAATACCTTTGCATCTCACTTTTGTGATACTTTGCACGTCATCAAGTACCTTGCTCGAAAACTTGATGAGGGTCTTTGGTCCTCAATTTGGGGAAGACTCATTCGGGACTTGGATCTTATATGATTTATCGCTTTCATATAGAGTATGTCTTCTGCTTCTACCCCCTTCTAGTCTGTTTTATGTGCTTATTTATTTTCCATTATGAATTTCAAAACGTAATATTCAAGATTCTAGGAATCATAAAAACGGATTCTACTTATATCGAAACAAGCTTTAAAATTATGTCATATTAATACACCATACTCTCCTTTCGAATCGGCTATGTGTTTATTTGTTAAAATCCTGATTTTTGAACAAATCTTAATATTGACATAAGATCTATGAAACTTGGTTTTATTGTATCCTAATTGTTTTGCGAAATCATATTGTCACTCGAGTTGGGCTTACATACCGTAATGATGGCTTATAAACTATCTTCTCAACGACGTAATTTGCAAAATCAATTGGTTTACAATACTTAAAATTACAACACCGTTTTGTGTTTTTACTAATGATGGACTTGCTATTGCACTACGTGCTCTAGTCGAGTTATCTAGGGTTTGAAGGATCTTTAATCTTCTCCCATGTTCCATAGGTGTTTCGGCACTTATGGGGTAATTATCCCAAGCACTTGCACCTTCAGGCACATGAAGAGTAGGATATACGGTTTGATCTTTCTTTAATCTTTTCCCGTGGTAAAACACGCCTAAACCAAAAAGTTAATAAATTGTTTTCTTAACTTGTGCTAAAAGAATGAATTGCATGCATTCTTTTACACACTTTGACATTTGTTTTATAAACTTATGTGATACCTATTTGAGTTTTTAAGTCTATGCCATCCAATTTAGAAGCACTTGTAGTTGTTTTTCGTCATCTGGTCAGACCTAGGGCGAATTACATACCGAGGCGATCTTTGTCATTGGTTAGACCTTTGCCAATCATTGCATGCTTCAAATTGGTACGAATTAAGTCGAGTTACCGGTCAGATCCGGAATCCGACGCATAAGATGAGATGAAACATACTCATGACTTTATTACGAGTAGAACAAGTTTGTTTTGAGATGTTCAGTGGTACTCAAAAGAGTTGTGAGAACATCCCATTCAAACACTCTACATCAAATAAACTTCATGAATCATCTAATAAATCTAAGAGCTGCACTTGTAATGCAATTAACGCTTATCGCTTACCTCTTTCCCTACTTGATACTAGACGGTCGGACCTCTAATATTAAGTGGGAGTGCAAGCAAGAATCTTAGTCTCATAATGATTAATTGGGTAGTTAATTATTTGAGAATGTAATTATCGAAAATACTAATCGTTGAACTTTTATTTTGTAGATGGATAATAATCAAAACTCTTGCTTAAACAGCACGGTTGTTAAGTCATTCCTTGAAAAGATGAAGTTGACTGAAATTAACTTCGTTGATTGGTATCGTGCTCTTAGGATAGCGCTCAAAACCGGTGACTTGGTTCAATATCTTGAGCAACCTATTCATGATCAACCGGAAGTTCTGCCTCATGGTCACTTTGGCCCAGAGCAAGACCCGGATTTACATCCAACTTGGGTCAAAAGGTCTAGAGAAATCGTCGGCCTTATGCTAATGACTATGTCCCCTGAACTCCAGAAACTTTTGGAGGGTCATGGTACATGGTCAATGATGGAAGAATTGAAAACTATGTTCACTGAACAAGCTTATCAAGAACTCCTTGAGGTTGCACGTGCCTTTCACGCGTGTAAACATGATGATGGACAATCTGTGAGCTCCTATGTCTTAAAGA
The DNA here is from genome assembly GCA_025667525.1 of Glebionis coronaria. Lineage (NCBI taxonomy): Eukaryota > Viridiplantae > Streptophyta > Magnoliopsida > Asterales > Asteraceae > Glebionis > Glebionis coronaria. The sequence continues at coordinate 562,165,741 of CM046882.1, forward strand.
TGAAGGGCTACATAGAGAATTTGGAATGTTCGGGTCACCCCATGTCATTGAAACTTACAGTTAGCCTAATTTTAGCCTCACTGAACAAGGATTATGATAGGTTCGTGCAAGATTACAATATGCATGGCCTGGGGAAGACAATACCAGAATTGCATGCCATGCTAAAGCTACATAAGAAAACATTGCCAAAGAAGGTTGCACCCGCCAACACCAATACCATTCATGTTATTAGGGCGGGAAGGATCTAAAAGCCTAATCATAAGGCTAAACCATCTAATGCTGCGAAGGGTAAGAATCGTGGCAAAGGGAAGAAAGTAGCAAACTTTAATCCCCGAACCAAGATTCCCCCTCCACCAAAGAGAGAGAATCCTGTTAAGGATGCCATTTGTCACCAATGTGGTGACATTGGTCATTGGAAGAGAAACTGTCTAGAGTATCTCGCTGAGTTGTGGAAGAAAAAGAATTCCTCTCAAGGAGCTAACACTTCAGGTATCTTCACTATAGAACTCTTTACTTTTCCTAATAAATCTTGGGTTTATGACACTGGTTGTGGTACTCACATCTGTAATACTACTCAGGGTCTAAGGATAAGTAAGAAGCTAAAGCCAGGAGCTTTGAATCTGTACGTCAGCAATGGTCATCGTGCAGCTGTTGAAGCCATTGGTGTTTTTCAATTATTTCTCCCTAGTGGACTAGTTGTTATTTTGAATAATTGTCATTACGCACCTTCTATTTCTAGAGGGACTGTTTCAGTTTCTTGTTTGTATGGCGATGGTTTTGTTAATCGTTTTGAGAATAATGCAAGTATTTCAGTTTCTAAAAATAATGTATTTTATTTTAGTGCTATTCATAGTAATGGTATAAGCAACAAAAGGGCCAAATCTAATTTGGACTCTACGTTGTTATGGCATTGTCGCCTTGGCCACATAAGCAAAAAGTGCATTAAGCAATTACAATCTAATGGATTGCTTAAGTCAAACAATGATGATTCCTTTGACAAGTGTGTTTCATGTTTATCTGGTAAGATGGCACGTGAACATTATTCACATCAAGTGGAGAGGGCTAAATATCTACTTGGACTCATACACACTGATGTGTGTCATTTAGAGTCGTGTCAAGACAAGGTGCAAGTTACTTCGTCACTTTCACTAACGACTTTAGTCGTTATGGTTATGTTTACTTGCTAAAGCATAAACATGAAGTGCTTGAAACATTTAAGGTGTTTCAAAAGGAAGTAGAAAATCAAATCGGTAAAACCATCAAGGCACTATGTTCGGATCGTGGAGGTGAATTTGTGAGTTATGAATTTTTGGAGCATCTTAAGGAACATGGAATATTTTCCCAAAGAACTCCTCCATATACGCCACAACATAATGGTGTGTCTGAGAGGAGAAATAGAACCCTACTTGATATGGTTCGTTCCATGATGGCCCAAACAACTCTTCCAAAATCCTTTTGGGATTATGCTCTTGAGTCTGCTGTGCGCATACTCAATATGGTTCCATCTAAGAAGGTTGAAAAGACTCCATACGAAGTATGGTATGGTTAAGCCCCTAAGTTGTCTTACTTAAAGGTATGGGGATGTGAGGCTCTTGTTAAGCGTGACACTCTTATCAAACCGGACAAACTTGAGCCCCGATCTATTAAGTGTATCTTTGTAGGATACCCTAAAGGAAACGATGGGTTACTCCTTCTACTACCCACCCAAGAACAAAGTTATTGTTGCTCGTAATGCTGAATTCCAGAGAGCAATCTTATGAATCAAGAAGCACGTGGGAGTATAGAAGATCTTGAAGTAATTCAAGATGAAAATATACATCCTTCTGAAAACACTAAAATCATGAAGAGGATGATCAAGAAATTGATGAATCTATAAGTGATATAGCTCCCACTCGAAAGTCTACAAGGACTAGGCGTGCTCCTGACCGTATGTGTTTATACATTGACGCTGAGGAACATGAGTTAGGGGATCATAATGAACCCACTAACTACAAGGCTGCATTAGCAGATCCTGAATCTGACAAATGGCTGGATGCTATGAATGTGGAGATGCAATCCATGAAAGACAATGATGTTTGGATCTTAGTTGACCTACCTCCAAACGCTAGAACCGTTAGTGGTAAATGGTTGTACAAGAAGAACACTGACATGGATGGAAATGTACACACATTTAAAGCTCGATATGTAGCGAGGGACTTCACTCAAACCTTCGGGGTTGATTATGAAGAGACCTTCTCTCCTGTTGTGGATATCAAAGCTATAAGGATTCTCTTAGCCATAGCCGCGTTCTATGACTATGAGATTTAGCAAATGGATGTTAAAACCGCTTTCCTCAATGGACTGCTTTACGAAAAAGTCTATATGAAGCAACCTGAAGGTTTTGTCAATCCAAAGTATCCAAACCGTTTATGCAAAGCTTCAAAGATCCATCTACGGACTTAAGCAAGCATCAAGGCAATGGAACAAGAGGTTTGATGATGAAATCAAGAACTTTGGTTTCAATCAAAATCCCGATGAGCCATGTGTATATATCAAAGCTAGTGGGAGTAGCGTAGTGTTTCTTGTCCTGTATGTTGATGACATACTGTTGATGGGAAAAGACATTCCAATGTTGCAAAGTGTAAAAGCTTACCTTGGAAGGTGTTTTTCCATGAAGGATTTGGGAGATGCTGCCTATATCCTTGGAATCAAGATCATACGTGATAGACCTATACGGTTAACTGGTTTATGTCAAAGTGCTTACATAGATAAGATTTTGAAGAAGTATAACATGGATAATTCCAAACGTGGCTTTATTCACATGCAAACTAAATCAAAATTATCTAAGACTCAAGGAGCATCTACACCTGATGAGGCGAGACGCATGTAGAGAGTTCCTTATGCTTCATCAATAGAATCAATCATGTATGTTGTTAGATGTACGAGACCAGATGTTGCGTTCTCTCAGAACATGACAAGTCGATTTCAGCAAAATCCTGGTGATTCTCACTGGACTGCTGTTAAGAACATTCTGAGGTATCTTAGCCATACCAAAGACATGTTTCTTGTTTATAGAGGAGAAATGAAAAAAGAGCTCAGGGTTGCTTGCTACACTGATGATGGATATCTTATGGATGCTGATGACACGAAGTCTCAGACGGGATATGTTTTCATGTTGAATGGAGGTGATGTTAGCTGGAAAAGTGCAAAGCAGACCATCCATGCAAACTCATCTACAGAGGCTGAGTAAATAACCGCTTCGGAGGCTGCTAAGAGGCAGTTTGGATTAGGAAGTTTATTTCTGGGCTTGGTGTTGTTCCCACAAATAATGAACCTATGACGATGTATTGTGATAATACCGGAGCTATTACTATAGCTAATGAACCAGGAATCACTAAAGGTGCGAAACATTATCGTTCCAAAGTTTACTACCTCACAGAAGTGATTGAACTGGGCGATGTTAGTCTGGAGAAAGTTCACACATACGACAATTTAGCTGAACCCTTTACAAAGGTGTTAAACCTCAAAAGGCATTCCATGTTAACTAATGGAATTGGTTTGCTTCCAGCTAATAGTCTCATGTAATCTTTGTTATCTTAGTATTTGGATAATTGGGATTGTAAGACAATTATTACTTTATAATGAATAAAGATATTTTATGTTTGTTATCTTCATATAATTATTGTTTCCCTATATTTGTATGTTTAAATCCTTGAATATTTAATTATTCTAAACATGTCCATTGTCGGTTAAACAATATGGGAATATTGTCTACATTAAGGCAAATATGAGTGTTGTTAATATACTAGTATTTATATGGTGGACGGTTCCAGCCAAACTCATATGTTATTCATTGATATGAATATTTGACACCCCGAACTTTCGAATGTTTACTTTTGGATCCGTTGCCATGAGTAAATTCGAATATATAAATGGTGAGGATTAGGTCATCCTTAAACTTGAGATGCAAACAAGTTGTGCATGTGTGAATATCGCTTCTTGATTCTATGTCCAACGCTAGTTCGCCAGATTTAGCTATAACGACTCTAATTGGAAGTGTTGTGAAGCAGCATCCACAGACACTTACAGTCAATATAGAATTCGTTCCTCCACTCTGATATAATGTAGTGAAGTACCCTGGATCCCCTCCAACATTAATTAGGTAATTGTATGGCCATACCCAAAGTGTAATCAAGATGATTCTTGTTACTATTTGGACTATCTAAATTAATTTGATCACGAGGAATTAAAGTTAAACTATATGGAATGAGTTAGGATCCATATTCATGGTTTAACCGGTACATTGAAACGAAGGGATGATTACCAGCAAGCTCTAATAATCATATACCATTACTAGCTTTTAAGATTTTATTCTTGAAACTATCAAACTCAACATTTGCCGGTTATAATGAAGTGTTGCTAGATACTTCATTATGGACGATGTATGTCTAAATTCTCACAAGTGGGAGCTGTTGAGATATGCGATCGTTTAGCCATCGGTAAATGCGTGAGCCTATCGGGGGCACACACTCAATACGGAGAACACACATTTATTTATGTTTATTATTTAATTATTAAACGTTTAATAAAAACTTCACATATTATTTAATTAACGATAGTTAAATTAATTAACAGGATTTAGTTAATTTATCGTGAGTGCGTTATTAAATTTGGAAGGAAAAATGCTTCTAGAACCTTCCAGTACCCTATAGGCGGCCGAATACCCTTAGGGGTTCTAGAAGGATATTGGTTTGCTAATTACTTAATTTAGGTGTGTGGGTTGAGCCTTAAGATTTGAGGAGGTGCAAGGATGTGTATAAATACAATCCTAAACCACTCATAATTTTTTGTCTCTCCATCTTTGTTCCTTGCGTCCGAATTCCCACATACACACCAAAACCATAAAAAATTTTCCTTTAACCTAAAATCACATAAAAGGTTTAACCTTTATAAGATCTATCATCTTTGGTGGTTTTCTTATAAAGTCTTAAGCTTTATAACTAAAATCTAGATCTCTAGATCTAGGTTTTAGTCTCCCCTTGTGGTTCGACTAGTTATAAACCCCAATTAGGGTTTTCGGTGATTTTTCCAAGAGTCTTGTAACGTCTACAAAACTGATCCTTACGTAATCCCACTTAGGGTTTCAGATCTAGGGTTTTTAGTTGCAAGATCTATTAAGGTGAAGTTACCACTAGCATCGTGGTGTGTTCATTTGACGTATCGTGTGAGCAATCGTTAGAGGACGGTTACTTACCGTTATAGTTTCAAGATCAAAATCATTAATTGATTTATTCAATTAATTTAAGGTTGGTTTTAATATTGTTTTTATTATGTCTTAATCATGTTTGTTGTACTAGATCCATTCCGCTGCATACTCGTAGTTAATGGTTTAACTAGTTTCTAAATCCCAACATATAAAAGAAGAAATAGTAGTAGTTCATAATTTGTTTTAAATGAAATTAGTACTAGCAAAAAGCAAAAAATAAACAGGCATGAAAAAACCTAAGAGCAGCTTCAAAGCTATCATAAGACATACCCTCACCTGGAAAACGGAAAAAGCGCGCCCCCTATAGACAATAAGTAACAAGGATCGAAACACCACGGTACCAAGTAAAATAGTTAACATTAAACTCCACTTGGACACATCGTTGAAAGAGAACCACTGTAACACCCTCAAATTTATACAACTCAGTTCAGCGGAAGACTAGTTGGTGTTACGGGATAGCACATTACTCACATCATAGACAACTCTTAAAAATCGCGTCGTTTAATAATAAAGCATTTCCATTCATAAATATCAGATTTACATAGGTCCCAAGTCATCGTATTTAATACAGGTTTTACAAAGCATTTGAATGGAAATAAGTATTTAGGTGCGGGCCACGAATTCTTGTTGTCTTCCCGAGAATTACCTTCAAGTACCTGAGATAAAACATGTTAAAAGAAAAGGTCAGCGATAACGCCGAGTGAATTCATAGAGTTTAATAAATTCCATCAATACATCTTTGGTATAAAATTATTACCAAAAATCATTTCGTACAATTCATTGTAATAGGCCATAGAATAGCCAAAGTCATTTTTATACAAATCCTTATCGAAAATCATAATATAGGCATTTGCCTTAAAAACCATTATACGAGCCAATGTCGTAAAAACATCATACAATACGTCTTACGACGTTGTATAAAGTTAAATAAAAACCGTTATATGAATATGGTTATGAAAACCAAAACACGAACATAATATCAATAGTATAACCCCGTATTGCTAGTCAGGCAATACATCGTAATTCGGTGCGTATAGTAGTATTTCGTTAACTGGATTATTATAAGCCGCATGACATTGTTACCTTACTAAACCAAACAACGGGTAGCTAGCCCGAAACTCAATTTGCCCATCTAAATTAGCGTGTCGTCACAAAGGTCACGCTATGGAAATCTTCTCATACATAAATTCACTTACCAATCAATGTGGCACGACGGGGATCAACCGTCAAGGCGCGAACTGGGGTGATCATCCCCAAATAGTACTATTATATACATAAGCGACTACCAAATCCTGGTAGTTCACAATTCATGCTAATGGGACTTTTAGTGACATAACCTAACTTTAATAATCCATTTGATTTCATCTATCGGGTCCTTTAATCATTTATCGGGTCATACAATCGGGTCATACAATCATTCGGGTCCAAATCAATAAACAAACAATCGGGACAAATGGTGTCCTAACTTTATAAAAACTAACATGTTATCTCCCTCGCGGGTTTATAAAACATTTATAAAACATTTAAAAGAGTGCGAGGCTATGAACTCACGTTGATGTGGGAAAGCGGGTTATTGGCAATTCGGACGTACGGTACGTGCTTCAATCACGGAAACTTAGACAAATAATACTCGTCTTAGACTCATGTCCAATGACTTTATCCATATACATGTTTATATAAATGTATTATATAAGTTAGTGGGTTTTAATTCACATTTTATACTATATTTACTTGAGTGCTTATATAATACTATTATACTTTAATTTCCAAAATCTGATTTTTATTTTCATGTTCACCAAAACTGCCATATCTAGAGTTCTATATGGAGATAGAAGCTCAAATTTTTAATTTCATAAACTGCATGATATTTGCTCCATTTAACTCTTTTATAGCTACTGTTGAATCAGCATCCAAGTATTTTCTAAAAATCGTCCAAAACAGTAAACTCAGATTTGTACTTTAAACTTGTTTTGATCATATCTCACTCATTACAATGATTCCATTGCATGGCCAACTCTCACATGTGTACAAGACATATTACTTTTATGTAGAGTTCTATATGGAGATAGAAGCTCAAATTTTTATGACATAAACTGCATCATATTTGCTCCATTTAACTCTTGTATAGCTACTGTTGAATCAGCATCTAAGTATTTTCTAAAAATCGTCCAAAACAGTAAACTCAGATTTGTACTTTAAACTTGTTTTGATCATATCTCACTCATTACAATGATTCCATTGCATGACCAACTCTCACATGTGTACAAGACATATTACTTACTGTATATCTATTAATTTATGCAATTTTTATCAGTTCATCATATGATTCTTTACTGTTTTATACAGCCAACAATTTAAACAAGATTTTAGCCTTGTTTCTTATAGTTTTTCATCTTTTTAAGCATGTTTATCAACACCAAATCCCCACACAATATTTTTAATCATCATTCATCATCATATACATATACATAAGTAAAAGAAATACAAGATTACATAATCAAAAATAACAATAGGATGAGGAGGATAATCTTTATACCACCAAGTTGATGTAGGTTGTGATTTGGACATGGATTTTGATGGAGAAACTTGTGAATAACCAAGACCATCTTCAAGACCACCATTCTTCATGAACACCTTGTGGAAAATCAGCCCCAAGACTCCATGGAAACTCCTCCTTGGATGTTATAATCACCACCAATCAATAGGGTTTCAAAAGGGCTTCAACATGTGTATGAACAACATGGGATTTCATGGTTAATCAAGATCAAAATGGGGTGTTTATGTGTAGGATGGGACGGAATTTTGAGAGAGAGATGAGAGAAAATGGTGGTTTGCATGTTGTGTGTGTGTGGGAAGTGGTTTAGCTAACATGGTTTTGATGTGCATGTAGCTTACAAGGTAAGCTTTAGCAACAAGTGTTGCTAGTTAGCTTGTAAACTTGACACCTCATGTGTTGAGTACATGGTTTGGCCGTCCCATGTTAGTGGGGTGGGGCAAGTGTAAACTTGTCTCATCCCACTAATTTACGGGTATTCCTCGATTCTAGTTTCCTCGATTTGCGTGCCCTCAGGTCGTTTTACGAAAAACGTTTTTATAAATTATGAATCAACGGCACAAAACTAATCTAATAAAAATTGTATCATCAAAAACGGAGTTCGAGAACGTAAATACGTAATCCTAGGGTTTCCGGTTTAGTCGTAAAGGACGTTAAAATAAAATCGTAAGTCCTAATCTCTTCTCGTAAATTTGTGAGTTTATGAACCAACACAAATTTAAAATCTCAAAATAACATTCACGGATAAATTTATTTTCTGAAATGTCGGACTGTCACCAAAAACGGTGTATATAAACGTAAGCACGTAACGTAGAATCCTCCGGTTTAAACGTAGTCGATGCTACTTCAAGACGTAAATCCAAATTTCTTCCCAAAAATAAGTGAGTTCATAATATAACATTAAAATAATATTTTTAAATAATATTTGAGAACAAAATATCAACCATAAATTGACGGATTGTCACAGCATTTACCCCTAAACAGGATCTTTGTCCTTAAAGATCATCTTACTACTCGCTTCTTATAGAGCTAAAGCCATGTGGGTATTTCCTCCACATTCGGTCTTTTCTCACAAGTGCAATTCATTATAATACGCAAGTTTCATCAGACCTAACTACAGGGATAAGATCAGGCTTAATGTTGACTTACTTTCTCTATCCATGATGTTCATGGATTTTTCATGAATGCAAATTTTCGCCGATCTAAACTTCATTAAGGAATCGTCAGATTTTCACTTGATAGATATTTTATCAAGTTCGATTTACGAAACATAATTCACGCAGTCCTTGAAGTCCTAGGGTAGATCCAGCTTATATGACTTTCAAACCAACTTTTACATCATCTCAATGGTCCCATAAAACGGGGACTTATATCCCATGATCTTCCAGATCATCAATTCATTTTTCCATGGCTAAAATTTTGGCATAACTTGGCTACCCATCTGGCACTTCAAGATCTACATTTCATATTCACATAACCTCCTGCCCACTATCGGCAGTCAATAATCAGATCCTAATTTCAACAATCATTTCAGGTTTCACGGGTCGAGTATTTTGTAAGGTTAGGTTCACCATCATAGGAAACCTTAAACCTATAAGACATGTCCAACTCACAATGGGTGTATGTCGGGTGTCTTCATCTCAACTCCTGCTTACAGATGCTCTAATATTTAGATCCTAACAAGATTCGATCTCGATCCTAACACGATAATTATCAATGGTAATCTCTCCAAAGGAAAACGATTATACGGTTTATTGCCAATGGTCAATCATTCAAGCATAAAACAGCACTTATAGTATTTTGTATCGTTACTTTACCTTTCCCCTTCGATTGGGGTGGTACACAGTACTCTCATCAAGATTCGTTCTTAATGACTTCTGAGCAATTCTCTAGAAATTCAATGTGAATCGATGATCTTGATAGAGATGATCGATACAGGCACACAATGTTTACATAACTCTTTTGCATTTATCATTAACGGGGATGATATTAGCAGATTTGGTCATTCTGTCGACGATGACCCAAATCGAATTAAATTCAGATGATGACCTTTGCAATAATTAGACGTTTACTAATGTATGAGGCGATGTCTGCCTTCATAATTTTCCATTAGTACAACTTCTTCAGATAAAAATACATTAATTCAGAAACGATAGGAATAGAATACTTATACTTACAGATTCCAACATAACTATATCTCACAGTCCTCCATATTTAGACAATCACAAGTGGTCTTTAAAATATTTAACGCTATCGGCTTCTCAATTCTAATGGTTCACATTAGCCGCGAACCACTTTTTATTATCTATATTATCCTTTTTACAATCATCGGCTATTTTTAAATTGTTCGGCAATTTATTTTGCACCTTCATTATTAAGGAACATGTCCTAATTAGTTCTTTATCTTTTATACATAATGTGTCAGTAATTACGTTCACTTTCCTGATGAAATAAATATCATAACCGTATTTATTCAAAATTCTTTCTTTATATTTTCTAAGTTTTAGTTTCGTCTCAACTATCATTTTTATCAGTTTTGCTTAATTTGACGTTTTAAAGCGTCGATAATTATTACAACTAATTAAATAAATATTTAATTTTTATGAAACGTAAACACAAAAAGTTTTTAAATTTTCTCAGTTTGTCCAATTATATAAAGGTGTTCAAAATAAAATTTGAATTTAATTAACACGATTTTTGTTGATTTATCGAAAATGATTATTAAGATTCGTAAATGTTCGAAAAATCTTTGGTTACACTTTGGTCAAAATTTTCTTATTTGAAAAGCAAAAATTGTCATTTCAAATTTTAAGTCATGGTTTAAATGGTTTCCTCAATTCCTCTTAGGTTGTCTTGAGGTATACACGAATATTTACCCCTAAACAGAAGTTTAGTTAAATATTTTGTGTATAAGGGAATAATCCTTTTAAAATCCTTTGTTAAAACATTTGTCAAAACATATTTCCATTTTCTTTTTGATAAAACCCAAAGTCTTAAAAGGGTTCTTAATTTTGAAGAGTCGATATAGATTCCATTATCTTTTAATCACACGGTCAAATAATGTAAATGATTAAGTCTTAAATCACATGTTAAATATTCAAGATACATGTTTTTATTGTTCGGCCAGTTCAGGGCAATCTATAAATAATTATTAACTCCTTCTTATTCTTATAAACAAACAAATGGTCCTTAATGATCGCAAGCATGAATTTATCAAATTACAGCCTTCACACGTGATTCACCAAATTTATGAATGCTACGTGTGTATTAGTCAATCCAAACGTCATCACGTGAAACTTATATTGTTTATTACAAGTACCGGATGTAGTGATTGGAATAGATAATCTCTTTCGCGGACGCGAAGTTGATGATAACCATGCCGTGGATCAAATTGCTAGAACCTTGTAAATGATCGAACAAATCTTCCATTTCGAGTTATGGATATCGTTTTCAATTGTCAATTTACTCAGTCCACAGTAATCTTATAAATATAAGGAATAATAACACCATAGCTCTTCATGATGACGAGCTTGGTAGAATAAAATCTTTCTCCGACAACTCTCTCAGTTGTACGGTAATTCCTTTAATGCAGATGGTGCTGATGTACAGTGCACAAGCCACAGGTGCAGCACTGGGAATATAATCAACGCCAATTTCAATCTGCCTTAATGACAAAAGTCTAGGTAATTCACCAACAAATACCTCCTAAATTTTCAGATAACGGAAACATCCTTTAATACATTCACTTTTAAGTTCTTTCTAGATTATAATATCTATGACTAATTCACAACCATTCATGGTATAATTTTAAGTCTAAATGTAGGATATGATCATTCATCAAGAATTATTTAGATCACTTTTGATAATCAGCATCTTATCATTTAGGGGAATTCTACTCGAGTTCCCATCAATTAAGACAATGTCGTCATGTCATAATCAACCATTCCATTCTACTGGCACTATCAACTTTTCAGTTCTATTGCCGTCGATAAGATGTGAACTTCTTAAAAGACCAATAATAACACATAATCCTTCACAGGTTCAAGGATATATGGAGTCACAACTACAATTAAAAGAGTAAGATTAACGCATAATCTATGCGAGAGAATTTCAAATCAGATACAGACGAAAACATTTAACGAACATGAATATATCCCATGTTTTAATAATTTGAGTACGCATTCGAAAGCTCCTCGGATCGTCACCCAGGTCATTCAAATGAAATCAAATCATAAGAAATGATATGAACATCGATACATCCAGTCGGGTATCAACACTCGGTAATCAAATACTTTTCCTAAGAATCTCACTACGGAAGAATTGGATAAGAAAGAATTGTCAATTGTCAAATAAGACAATTTCCACAGATGAGTAAATTCGACTCAGAAGATTAGATGCTACAGGCACATATGTAGGTGTCCCTAACACTATGTCCCTATTTTTCACTTCTTGCAGATCTCATAAATTTTAATCTTTCACAATCTTCAAAGAAAATGTAGTGTTTATTCATTAGTTTTATGATGACTACTAATCAGCCTTGCATGGTCCGTTCCAAATTGTATGTAGGCGCGCAACTATATACAATTTCAAGATTAACCATGCAATACTCAGTTCGTCAAAATTTTATCATCATGTTTATAATAAAAACATTTTCATGCTTAATTCTTAAATAAGAATCAAAAATAAGTTTACAAAGATTTTCTTTGTTATGGAAATAATTAAGTTTCCAAAGCGTTTCATAAACAACTTCATTTTGATATCAATCACTTATAAATCTCACTATGAGTAATCCTTATTGTGATGAAAATTAAATTTTCTCAAAGGATACCGTTTTAACTTTATAAAAAAACAATATGTGATCTGCAAAAGAGTGATGAAGAGTTGTTCACCAAGAACTTAACTACAATATGATAGGAAATGAGCTTAGCCAATTAATCATGAGGTTCATGATCTCGATGGCACTCAAAAAGAATAATCCACAACGTAACTCAAATCGAGATGAGTACTTGTTCAATGGTTGCATCACTAATGCGATCATTAGGATGAATCAATAAAAGATAGATAACATCGATACATGTAGGATTTAGCAATCAAAGCTAGTCTTTTTCATTAATCACAAACAAGTCAAAATTGTACCGTAACACATTACGTGTCACTATGTCATACAATTTCATGAACTCATCCTACTAACTGATGTCTCAGTTAAGTTAGGGATTATTTTTAAAATATACCACAATGAATACTAATCTACAAGAGTCATTAGGTGTTCCACATGTCCCGAAAGATCCATCTGTCCCAATTCAGAAGAAGATTTCTTCAATTTATTTATTGGACACTGGGCATCCTCATTAGTGGACAATGGCCTAGGAACAACACTTAACACGATCTAACAATCATTTAAAACCTTATAATTCAATCATAGGACTTAATGACTTCCTCTTAACAATCTCATATTCCATACAGGTTAAATTTTACTTCATTCAAGTTTCAATCAACTTATACTCAATGCAACATCCTACCTCATTCTTCAATACTTTCAATCTTTATTTATAAACCTTAATAGGACAATAAAAGCTTGATATGATCAACACTTAAGTTCCAATCCTATAGCTGTTACAACAACAATTATCAAATGAGTCACTAGTATGAGATGACTCATACATTTGATTAGACTTCTCGGAAAGGTATTAGTGGCATGAGGCTTTTGGGTAATGGTTCCAATGACAGCCTCAAGTGCAACATTCACCCTTTCGATTTCAATTTAAGAATTGGATGACAACGAATCTGATGACATCTTTCTAGGTGGTAAGTTTTGTCAAACTCCACTCTATAAAGAAAGATCGTCATAACATCGATATCAGTTTAATTCTTGCCAATTCTTCTTCAATATCACAATCAACTACTATCTACATTTCTACGAATATCAACCATTTTTTGGGATCATAAACATCCACAACTTGGTTTAGATCTAGGATAGCTAGAATTCCTACGAGAATAGCTTTGATTAATTTACTAGGGGATTTAGGGTTCCTTGTGACAATATACGTCGTATAAATACCTCGTATAAATATCAAAATAATCATCAAACAATCATGTAATAAAATTACATCATATATATAATCCAAGTTATATATATATTAAAATAACACTTCTCAGTCTGGCCTTGTCGGTAACTCGGGAATTCTTCGGCACCGTTATAGTCAAAAGATTTTTAGACATTTTTAGAAAAATGTTTATAGTTAAAAGATTTTGAAATGTTTTATTCAAAACCTTAGTTTTAAAAATCTTTCGTTCTCTATAACGAGAGCTTTGGTACCAAACTGTAACACCCCCAAATTTATACAACTCAGTTCAGCGGAAGACTAGTTGGTGTTACGGGATAGCACATTACTCACATCATAGACAACGCTTAAAAATCGCGTCGTTTAATAATAAAGCATTTCCATTCATAAATATCAGATTTACATAGGTCCCAAGTCATCATATTTAATACAGGTTTTACAAAGCATTTGAATGGAAATAAGTATTTAGGTGCGGGCCACGAATTCTTGTTGTCTTCCCACGAATTACCTTCAAGTACCTGAGATAAAACATGTTAAAAAGAAAAGGTCAGCGATAACGCCGAGTGAATTCATAGAGTTTAATAAATTCCATCAATATATCTTTGGTATAAAATTATTACCAAAAATCATTTCGTACAATTCATTGTAATAGGCCATAGAATAGCCAAAGTCATTTTTATACAAACCCTTATCGAAAATCATAATATAGGCATTTGCCTTAAAAACCATTATACGAGCCAATGTCGTAAAAACATCATACAATACGTCTTACGACGTTGTATAAAGTTAAATAAGAACCGTTATATGAATATGGTTATGAAAACCAAAACACGAACATAATATCAATAGTATGACCCCGTATTGCTAGTCAGGCAATATATCGTAATTCGGTGCGTATAGTAGTATTTTGTTAACTGGATTATTATAAGCCGCATGACATTGTTACCTTACTAAACCAAACAACGGGTAGCTAGCCCGAAACTCAATTTTCCCATCTAAATTAGCGTGTCGTCACAAAGGTCACGCTATGGAAATCTTCTCATACATAAATTCGCTTACCAATCAATGTGGCACGACGGGGATCAACCGTCAAGGCGCGAACTGGGGTGATCGTCCCCAAATAGTACTATTATATGCATAAGCGTCTACCAAATCCCGTTAGTTCACAAATCTTGCTAATGGGACTTTTAGTGACATAACATAACTTTAATAATCCATTTGATTTCATCTATCGGGTCCTTTAATCATTTATCGGGTCATACAATCGGGTCATACAATCATTCGGGTCCAAATCAATAAACAAAAAATCGGGACAAATGGTGTCCTAACTTTATAAAAACTAACATGTTATCTCCCTCGCGGGTTTATAAAACATTTAAAAGAGTGCGAGGCTATGAACTCACGTTGATGTGGGAAAGCGGGTTATCGGCAATTCGGACGTACGGTACGTGCTTCAATCACGGAAACCTAGACAAACAATACTCGTCTTAGACTCATGTCCAATGAATTTATCCTTATACATGTTTATATAAATGTATTATATAAGTTAGTGGGTTTTAATTCACATTTTATACTATATTTACTTGAGTGCTTATATAATACTATTATACTTTAATTTCCAAAATCTAATTTTTATTTTCATGTTCACCAAAACTGCCATATCTAGAGTTCTATATGGAGATAGAAGCTCAAATTTTTATGACATAAACTAAATGATATGTGCTCCATTTAACTCGATTATAGCTACTGTTGAATCAGCCTCTAAGTATTTTCTAAAAATCGTCCAAAACACTAAACTCAGATTTGTACTTTAAACTTGTTTTGATCATATCTCACTCATTACAATGATTCCATTGCATGGCCAACTCTCACATGTGTACAAGACATATTACTTACTGTATATCTATTAATCTATGCCATTTTTATCAGTTCATCATATGATTCTTTACTGTTTTATACAGCCAACAATTTAAACAAGAATTTAGCCTTGTTTCTTATAGTTTTTCATCTTTTTAAGCATGTTTATCAACACCAAATCCCCACACAATATTTTTAATCATCATTCATCATCATATACATATACATAAGTAAAAGAAATACAAGATTACATAATCAAAAATAACAAGAGGATGAGGAGGACAATCTTTATACCACCAAGTTGATGTAGGTTGTGATTTGGACATGGATTTTGATGGAGAAACTTGTGAATAACCAAGACCATCTTCAAGACCACAATTCTTCATGAACACCTTGTGGAAAATCAGCCCCAAGACTCCATGGAAACTCCTCCTTGGATGTTATAATCACCACCAATCAATAGGGTTTCAAAAGGGCTTCAACATGTGTATGAACAACATGGGATTTCATGGTTAAATCAAGATCAAAATGGGGTGTTTATGTATAGGATGGGACGGCATTTTGAGAGAGAGATGAGAGAAAATGGTGGTTTGCATGTTGTGTGTGTGTGGGAAGTGGTTTAGCTAACATGGTTTTGATGTGCATGTAGCTTACAAGGTAAGATTTAGCAACAAGTGTTGCTAGTTAGCTTGTAAACTTGACACCTCATGTGTTGAGTACATGGTTTGGCCGTCCCATGTTAGTGGGGTGGGGAAAGTGTAAACTTGTCTCATCCCACTAATTTACGGGTATTCCTCGATTCTAGTTTCCTCGATTTGCGTACCCTCGGGTCGTTTTACGAAAAATGTTTTTATAAATTATGAATCAACGGCACAAAACGAATCTAATAAAAAGTATCTCATCAAAAACGAAGTTTGAGAACGTAAATACGTAATCCTAGGGTTTCCGGTTTAGTCGTAAAGGACGTTAAAATAAAATCGTAAGTCCTAATCTCTTCTCGTAAATTTGTGAGTTTATGAACCAACACAAATTTAAAATCTCAAAATAACATTCACGGATAAATTTATTTTCTGAAATGTCGGACTGTCACCAAAAACGGTGTATATAAACGTAAGCACGTAACGTAGAATCGTCCGGTTTAAACGTAGTCGATGCTACTTCAAGACGTAAATCCAAATTTCTTCCCAAAAATAAGTGAGTTCATAATATAACATTAAAATAATATTTTTAAATAATATTTGATAACAAAATATCAACCATAAATTGACGGATTGTCACAACCACGTTTTCTTTTTTTCCACTTCTTCCAAGATACTGTCTCCCCATAAGCAGTCCCTTTATCTAATAATTCAAGGCTTTCAACATAGGTTTCTATCTCAATCTGGCTACAAGTATCTCTAAATTCAATAAGTCTTGAGAACAACTTTGTTTCATGATTAAATATTTTATACTAGTCCCATGTTTGGAACACTAAACAACCATTCGTGATGGGTTTCATAACATTTGATCCTTTATAGTTTCTCATATCCAACTTTAAAACCAAAGACCAAGATGAGACATTGTTGTTCTCTCTCCTCACCAAGACACAAGTTTTATCAATATGGGTATAGGAACAATGTACATAATGACTTGGAGGTTATCTCTAGAAATCAAAGCTAGAGCACCACTGATGATCGTTAGTTCTCCGGTGTCCCACCAGGGTTTCGGCAATTCAATCGTCCCAAAAACATGAGTACTTAAATCAAATGTCATAATAGAGAGACTGTACTTATTATCATGGTATCTTACCACCCAATGCAATGCTCCATTTACAAAGCATGCCTGATATGACTTCTGTTGGCTTTAATCTTGAATAAGCATTTTAGTAATTGATTTAGATAAATGGTAAAAGATCATGGGATGACTAGGTCATAAGTTAGAGGGATCATGGTTACCTGTTCTTTAGCAAGTATTTGATTGTTTCCTAGTTTCTAGTGTTGATGAAAAAGTTGGTTGATCCTTGCTAGACCCGAATTAGGCTTAATTCGGGTTGGCTGGGCTCCGGCTCCTGCACCAACTGAATCGTTTGGTTGGGATCCTGCACACTAAACAACACGCGTTAGGCTTACCGTGGGAATGTTTCCCACGATTAGACTCCGGCGTGAGAGTAAGTAATCGATTTAGGGTTTATGTGAGTTGAGAGTATAAGTCGTAATACCTTTGTGGAACTCTTGAGGGTTCCTTTTATAGGCAGTGAAACCCTAATGGGCTTTCACTGATGCTTCGGCCCCAAGGAAGAGATAACTACAAGAATTAGAATGATTGTTATCTTCTAATTCTGGTAGTGAATATCCTCCTCCATTGGGATAAAGATATTCCTAGACAGAATATTATTCTGTCTAACCCTACGCCGGCCGCACCGGGCCGTGGGTCGCACACATGTGTGCGGTTACTGTTCATCCAAGCCCATAAGCCTGAATGACATTATTCCACCCATCTGTGATGGGCCGGATACGGTTAGTACCCATGGGCCGGGTTCATGACCCGGCTGGGGACTATACGTCATCATGTCCCCCCAGTCTAGTTGTTACAACCATAGGTGTAACCTCTAGACTACCAAGATGCTCCCCGGACGTACCAAGGAAACAATAAGGAATGATAAGTCGTCCAAGAATTTGTATTGGCCGCACGTGGCAACCTGGCTTGGGAAGTTATTTCATCAATATCTCAGCCGCATATAGCGACCGAGACAAATTAAATATAGCATTAAATGTCAAGTCTTACGTAAGAGCCGCATAACCCGACATTAATAACTGTTCATCTGACTTGTTTGACTGACAAAAGTGCAAACAGTCAGAACCTTGAGCAGTGCAAACGTTTGAGTCAGCAGTGACCCGTGGGTCCCGCCTGACGTTTCACTTGCCACTTGCCCCCTAGCCACACGATCAAGAATAGTGGCAAACACGTGTCACACATCCAACAGGTCGTGACCCACGAGGCAACCCTATAAATAAGCCACCCCCACGGCTGTGTGAAACACACAGTTATAACCTCCATTTCTGCCATTAAAGCTTTCCTCTTAGCTTGAACCAAATACGCACGGATCCCTTCACACGCAGGTTAGAACACCACGTCCTTACACTTTTATTTAGTAATGGCTCATAGAAACAACCCTACCATTGGATCTGTGCTGAATGTTATGACCCAAGACCAATTAAACCACTTTTGTACAAACTATTTCATCCATACCAACCTACACCCCTCACTTCCTGGCGCCGGAGACCTCATAACTGAGGCCCCGGCGGGTAAGATTGGCATGTACACTCGCCTCTTTGATGCGGCTAATTACCGCATCCCCTTCACCCATTTCCTTGTAGATCTGTTAGGATACTATGATGTACATATTAGTCAGCTCCACTGCATAGGTGCCTGTAAGATTAGTCAATTCGAGATCCTCTGCCGTGCTAGGAGAATCCCCCCAACCGTAGAATTATTCCGGCTCTTTTATGTTCCCAACATAGTAAACGGTTGGGTATCTTTTAAGAAACGATCCCCTAACAGTCCCCAATCGCACAATAAACCAATGGATTCATTGAAAAACTGGTACGACCATTACTTTTTCATTGACGCAGTGGTATGGCCGGGCGATTACACCTTTAGAACTAGGATACCCCACGGCCCCAAGCCGCACACAAGTACATACAACCCCCGACATTCCCAAGAATTAGATCTGAATAGAACCGGGTTCCATAGAAGCCTTCCCGAGTCATTCCTATGTTTGCTAGGGATTAGCCGCAATTACTTTGGTCCATCCAATAGGTATCCCGTGTTTTGGAGAAGGCAGGGTGAAGGTAGGCTAACATCCGCACACAAGACCGCATATCCCGACACAAGAATAAATGCATTAATGGTAGTCAACTGGTCAGCCGCACCTCTGCAAAAGTGCACCATTAATGCCCACCATTGAGCCACGTAAAAAACTGCTAAGAAGTGACCCGTGGGTCCCTTTTGACGTTTCAGAAGTGTCAGAAATCCCATCCGTTGGATAGGCGTAGTGGCCTACACGTGTCAAACATCCACATTACCTCGGAAACCGAGGCAACCCTATATAAGAGTTGGTGTGTGTGTTTGTTACACACAAAATTCATTCTCCCTTCCGCCATTGTTATTTCCAAGCTCCATTCTCCAAACTTTTGCCTTCTATTCCATGGATTTCCTCCGCCGCAGGATAGATCATCACGCCTTACAAACCCTCTTTATAAAACATGGTAAAAGACAACCCACTTATCACGGATGTCCTTAACGTGATGTCGGCGGAAAAATACATAGACTTTTTGTCGAAGTATTATATTCCCGAAAGCGTACACCCCACCTATCCAGGTGAAGGTGAGGCAATTACGGATGCACCAAAGGGGAAAATAGGCATGTACACGCGCCTATTTGACTCGGCCAACTACCGTATCCCCCTGTCCAAATTCTTGGTAGATCTGCTATTGCATTATGACTTCCACATAACCCAGCTTCACTGCATAGGGGCGTGTAAAATCAACCAGTTTGAAATTACATGCCATACATGCGGAGTGACTCCGACCGTGAACCTATTTAGAGCTTTTTACGCCCCCCCCCCCCCCCAACTAGTAAATGGGTGGCTATCATTTAAAAAACGATCCGGGAACGCCCCCATGACGTATAGGAAGCCTTTAGACTCCCTTAAGAACTGGTACGACCATTACTTCTTTGTTGATGAGAAGGTATTCCCTACTCCTTTCGTCCTTAAAACTAGGGTACCCAAAGATTCTCCGCCCAAATCCAAAGACTATAGCAGCAGAGACCTGAAAATATTAGATACCCACCGCACGAAATTCCATAAGGGGTTGCCGGAACATTTCTTGTGCTTAGTAGGATTAAGTCGTCGTTATTATGGGAGGGATGACTTATATCTGTGCTTCCTGACGGAACATGGAGAGGGTAGGTTTACTTATACCTTATAAATGTGAAATGTCATTTGTACTCAGGACTTTACTGACCCGTGCAATTGTTAATGTCCGCAGAGATGAACCTACACGGACTAATTCGTTAGGGCGACCCCATGAAAGTGCCTGAAGGGTTCCGCCCTCTGCAGGAGAATGAACTCCCCCTTCTCGATGCGACCGCAGACCGCACCATTCCACTCGAAGAAACGTCCGAGCAAAGATCAGATGAAGAGGAGCCTATCATCGAGAAATCCCCATTGGACTTCCATAATGAAGATGGTGGAGAGCTACTGCTGGAGGGAACCGCGACCCACCAGGAAGATGAAAACGAAGACATCACTCAAGCTTCCGGGTCCGCCCCGCCCACATCTAGAAAGAGAAAGACCACCAGGAGGGTGGAAAAGACGATAGGGGATGAGGCCGGGGCCTCGAAAGCTCCCCCAAATAAACTGAGGAAGGACCATCCACAGTACCAGGAGAGAAGTGGTACTGCAACTGCTCAGGCCGACCCTACCCCGCACATGGAAGAGCAAGTCTGGCGAGCTACCCCTGTGAGTGCCGTAGCTCCTACCGCCCCAGAACCTGCAGTTGGTACCACGTAAGTACCCTTCGTATGCCAGTCGTGTCATTTTGCTTGTGAAAGATATAATGCCTAAACAATATTTGCAATGTCTATAGCAGGGCGGATCCGTCGGCCGTAGCCCAAGAGGAAGAAGTGGAGAGGAATCCATCCCCCGCACCATCAAACAGACCCCCATCCCCTGCTGCGACACACGCCGAGGAGCCACTCCCCGAAGGGCCAGAAAATAGCCTGCGCCTAGCATGGAATCTCTCGAGTTTAACAAGGTTAGAGGCGGAATCTGAGTGTTCGGAATTCATCGAGCACATTACCCCTCCAGCCCTTGCACAAGACTTAGATGAGCTGGATCATGAATCCCTGCTAGAGCAGTTTGACGTGTCGTCCGCGCATCAAGTGACGGTGGGTGCCGCTCTAAGACGCCGCCTGATCAAGGCCCTGGCGAATGTGAAGCGGGCTGACAAAAGGATAGCTCGTCGGGAGGCGATGGTTGTGAAGAATGAGAAGACCATGGCGTCACTGCAAGCGGCGCTGGTAACGGCCAAGGCTACAGTGAAAGAGCAAGCTCATCATGCCGACAACCGAGAAAAGCGCATCGCCGAGCTCGAGGCCCTTGTAGCCGCATCGAACGAGAAGGTATGCTTTCGAAAATTTTATACATATACTCTTTCCTTGATTTTTTATTTGACCCAAGAAAAAGAACATATTATCCTTGTGATAACTCGAAGTTCCATATGAAGGTGTCCGCGGCCGAAGCTTCCACCAAGGCCGTAACCGTACAAGCCTTCAACATCGCCCAAGAGCGCGATGTGCTGAAGGATGAGCTAACACAAGTGCGGGCCAAGTTAGAAGAGCAAACTGCAACGGCGGAGGAGGAACTGAGCAAGATGGACACAAGTTGTGCTGAAAGATTGTGTCCTCCCTTGCTATCCGCCATAGCTGGACGCAGGTGGATGATTGGGCAAGGAATGCGCCTCGCCGTAAGCAAGGCCATGGAAGCTCCGCACCTACTGCAAGCATTCTCCGGGGTCGTGTCTGATGGAATCGACCGTGGTAGGCATGAGGGTTTGGTCCAGGCTGCAGAATTCATAGGTAAGGATGAAGACATTACGCAGCATCCATACCATAACCCTTAAGCTGCTGACAATATGACCGCGTTGATGGATGCACTGGCGGCAATCCAACACCCCCTTCTGGATGAACTCGAGGCGCTTAAGGATGCTCCGAACGAGATGGTTATGTCCAAGCTTACTGCGGATCCCATCCAGTTGACCTTGCCTACTTACGACTTCGTAACGAAAGTGATGAAAGGTGAAAAGCTGCTTGCTGAGGTGTTGGATGCGACTGCGATCAAGGCGCAGGATGGAAAGGACGCTCGCGCGGAGGCCCTCCGTGCCCTGATCGAAGAAGGAAAGAAAGACATAGGGGAATTCCTACATCCCTTGTAATTTATCTTGTAAACATTTATAGCTTTTATTCGTCCGTGCATGTACACGGCTAAGACTGATATGGTAGATAACTGTCTTTTGTTTGTAGGTCTGTGATAACCACGGCCATTTTGTTATGATTTAGAAACTTGCGCATTTTTATTTTGTTAAATATCGTATACCGATACTGCATGACTTGTCACGTCTTACACAAAAGGGAAAATACATGCAAGTCTATAATTCACTAGACATGCGACGTGCGTCTTTACTTTGCCAAGCACTGCGTGAGTACGACATAAGGAACTTACCACAACGTCTTGTGAGTAAGGTGTCTAGTAAGGATACATGATCCGCGCCGCTAGGGTTGCATCCCTCTTACGCGGCAAGTTGAATTAGTAGGTACACTTAATCCTCTTACCCCACCTGGAGGCGTATAGTACATGTACGGTGATTGAATGAATGCATATGAATGAAACATGGCATATTATAATAATAACTAAAATTCACATGACTAACAAAATCCTAAGAAATAATTTGCACAAAACAAGCCGTGGAGCTAGCTAGGCACCACGGAATTTTATTAGAATGTTAACATTTTTTTGTTTGAACAAGAATGATAAGTCCTAAAAAACAAAAAAGGAACCTAGAAAAAACATAAGAAGCAAAACAGATAGAGTGCATGGATCTTCATTAAAGCCACATATAGCGAAGTACCCATGCGGAAGCCGTAGCTTTCAAAGATAGCACCTTTTGAGATTGGAGATGCTCCATGTGCGTTCCAGATCGCGGCCATCCATGTCACGTAACTTGTACGTGCCTCGTCCTAAGGCTTCTGTGACCTCATACGGCCCTTCCCACTTAGGGCCCAGCTTTCCTGTATTCTCCGCTCGACTTGCTTCGGTACACTTAATCCTCTTACCCCGCCTGGAGGCGTATAGTACATGTACGGTGATTGAATGAATGCATATGAATGAAACATGGCATATTATAATAATAACTAAAATTCACATGACTAACAAAATCCTAAGAAATAATTTGCACAAAACAAGCCGTGGAGCTAGCTAGGCACCACGGCATTTTATTAGAATGTTTACATTTTTTTGTTTGAACAAGAATGATAAGTCCTAAAAAACAAAAAAGGAACCTAGAAAAAACATAAGAATCAAAACAGATAGAGTGCATGGATCTTCATTAAAGCCACATATAGCAAAGTACCCATGCGGAAGCCGTAGCTTTCAAAGATAACACCTTTTGAGATTGGAGATGTTCCATGTACGTTCCAGATCGTGGCCATCCATGTCACGTAACTTGTACGTGCCTAGTCCTAAGGCTTCCGTGACCTCATACGACCCTTCCCACTTAGGGCCCAGCTTTCATGTATTCTCCGCTCGACTTGCTTCGTTAGCACGATAGACGTAATCTCCCGGTCGAAAAGAAACACCTTTAACCTTGGCGTCATAATAAGCCTTCATTTTAGCCTTGGACTTAGCCTCATTGATGGCTGCTATCTCCCTTTTTTCTTCCAACAAATCCAGGTTGATTCGCAGTTGCTCGTCGTTCGTGACGACATTAACCTCCGCTGTGCGGATGGTAGGCATTCTGATTTCTGCTGGTATAACAGCTACAGTGCCGTAGGCCAATGCAAATGGAGTGTCTCTGTTGGCTGTTTTGATCATAGTCCTATGTGCCCATAGAACATGTGGTAACTCATCCACCCATTTGGCGCTTCGTTCCTCCAAACGGGCTTTGATGCCGTTTCCCAAGATCCTATTTGCTCGTTCCAC
Organism: Glebionis coronaria; assembly: GCA_025667525.1. Classification (NCBI taxonomy): domain Eukaryota; kingdom Viridiplantae; phylum Streptophyta; class Magnoliopsida; order Asterales; family Asteraceae; genus Glebionis; species Glebionis coronaria. The sequence goes on from CM046882.1 coordinate 562,190,199, forward strand.
AAGGCCATTTGTCTGCGGGTGCTTAACAGACGCGAAGCGCTGTTTGATATTCAATGATGCGCACCAGTCCTTGAATGGATTATCCGCGAACTGTTTACCATTGTCCGAGATGATTTCCCCTGGTAGGCCAAAACGGCACACAATATGCTCCCAAACAAACTTTTTAACTTGTTTGCCTGTAATGGATTTAACTGCCTTGGCCTATATCCATCGTGTGAAGTAGTCCATCGTGACAATCAAGAACTTGACTCCCCCCGCAGCTACAGGAAATGGTCTTGCGATGTCGATTCCCCACTTATAGAATGGCCATGGGGACGTGATAGGTGTAAGCTCCTGCTGCGGATGTCGCGGCACTGGTCTATGCACTTGGCAATCACTACACTTGCAAATCATGTCGCGCGCGTCCCTGTGCATGGTAGGCCAATAATATCCTGTCCGTAAGGCTCTAGCTACCACGGATCGTGGACCTGCGTGCATGCCGCATAACCCTTCATGTATTTCACTGATTACATAAGTAGCCTGACGTGGTCCAACACACCGCAACCACGGCTGCAAGAAAGAGCGCTTATAAAGGATACCTTCTCGAAGTTCGACGTGTTGCGACTTCCTTCTGATGCACCGTGCCGCTTTTTCATCGTCCGGAAGGGTTTCACTAGTCAAATAGTTGATGATCGGGGTCATCCATGTAGGTCCATCCTCTTCAACTATAGTAGCGACCTCCTCTTCTGTTATAGACTTCTCCTTGAGTATTTCCACCAAGACATGCTTGGACAAGTGGGCGAAGCTTGTGGATGCGATCTTGCTAAGAGCGTCCGCCTTCTTGTTCTCACCTCTTGGCACCTGCTTGATGGAAAACTTGCTGAAAGCCGCGATGAGTGACTTGACTTTCTCCAAGTATCAGACCATGTTGTCCTCCTTAGCCACATATCCACCTAGAATGTGGTTCGTGACAAGCCGTGAGTCCACGTAGGCCTCAAGGTTGCGGACTCCCATTCTAGCGGCGATTTTTAAACCCGCAATTAATGCTTCATATTCCGCTTCGTTGTTGGTGGCTGTGAACTCAAAACGGAGGGCGTATGTAAACTCCATTCCTTCCGGATTTGTGAGGATGAGACCAGCTCCTGACCTATCCATACACGAAGATCCGTCCGTAAATAACACCCATGGTTATGTTGGAGTCTCGTATTGTTTAACGATTGGTCCTTCCTCATCCGGCTTCTCTATCAAGAAATCTGCCAAGATCTGGCCTTTAACAGCCGTCCTTGGCCTATAAGATATATTATGCTCCCCCAATAGAATGCTCCATTTTTGTAGCCTTCCTGCCACATCCGGTCTAGAGATGACTTGCTTTATTGGTTGGTCCGTAATGACTACAATTGGGTGCGCCTGAAAGTATCAGCGCAACCGCTTTGTAGCAAACATTAGTGCCAAAACCAATTTTTCCATAGAGGAATAATTCAACTCCAGCCCTTGTAATGTTCTACTTATGAAGTAGATCGGAGTTTGTACCGTATCCCTATCCGTCATGAGTACCGCACTTATTGCTCCATGTGTGGCTGAGAGATACATAATGAGTTCCTCCTTTGGCCGGGGAGCTACTAGCATAGGGAGGGATGCAAGGTGCTGCTTGAGTTGGCCAAAGGCTTCCTCGGATTCCTTTGTCCACCGGAAGTCTCCCTTCCTAATGCACTTCTTGAGTGTCTTAAATAGGGGTAATGACTTCTCTGCGGACTTTGATAGGAACCTATTTAGCCCGGCCAGCTTCCCATTTAAGGATTGCACCTCCTTCCGTGTCTGAGGGGATGGCAGCTGTATTACTGCGTTCGTTTTTCCTGGACAAGGTTTGATGCCATTTGGATCAATCATATATCCAAGGAGCATTCCCTCGGTTGCCCCAAACGTGCATTTCTTTGGATTTAGCTTCATATTAATCCTCCTTGGTGTGTCGAATGTCTCCTGGACATCCCGGAGAAGTGTATCCTCCGTATGACTTTTTATGACTAAGTCATCCACATAGACTTCTAGGTTGCGGCCTATCTGTGATTCAAAGGCTTTGTCCACAAGCCGCTGGTATGTAGCACCGGCGTTCTTTAGTCCAAACGGCATTTTCGTATAACAATATACGCCTTGACTAGTATGGAACGCCGTCTTTTCTGCGTCTTCCTCCGCCATCTGGATCTGGTGGTATCCTTTATATGCGTCTATGAAGCACTTAAAGGGATATCCACATAGGGATTCCACCTTCCAGTCAATCTCCGGTAACGGGTAACAATCCTGTGGACAGGCTTTGTTCAGATCCGTGAAATCGACACACATGCGCCAACTTCCGTCATGTTTTTTGACCATGACCGGATTGGATAACCACTCGTGGTAGTATACCTCGCGTATGATACCTGCGTCCACTAGTTTCCGTACTTCCTCCAATATCACTTGGTTGCGCTCAGGCGCCTGGCCGCGCTTCTTTTGCTTGATGGGTTGGTACCCCTGGCGGATTTGGAGCTTATGTTCTGCTATCGCGCGTGGTACGCCTGTCATATGCTTTGGCTCCCATGCGAATATATCTAGATTTACACTTAAAAGAGAGCACATGGCCCTTTTGCCGCTAGCCGAGAGCGCCCCCTTATGGATACCTCCTGTTCCGGATAATCAGGATGGATTGCCACCCTCCAATTGAATGGTGGTGACCCATCCTTGGGTGGAACAGGTGGAGCCGATGTTGTCACGGTATGACACTCGGATGCTGGTACGATTGTGTTGTAAATGGTGACGATTCCTCCCTCAACAGGGAACTTGATCATTCCGTGTGCCGTGGAAGGTACCGCCCGTATAGCCAGAATACCTGGTCTGCCTATGATCCCATTGTACGGAGAGTGTGAGCGTATCACCATGAAGTTCATCCACGCGGTAGTGGAGTGTTCCTCATTCCCAATGGTTACAAGCAGACGCAGTTGTCCTATCAGCCAGATGGTGTCTCCACTAAAGCCAGTGAGCGGCGCTGTGGCCGGTACTAATTGGCTTCTTATTTCTGGCCGTAACTGCACAAAACAGTGTTCGTACAGTACTTCTGCTGATGACCCTCCATCCACATACATGCGACGAACATTATGTGTTCCAATGCTTATCTCAATAGTGAGAGGCGCATCAATCACATCACTTGCTGTGATGGGAGGGAATGATATTTCCCTGCCGCGTGAAAATTTTTGGCCAATTTTTGCCTCGTGCGGCGTTGTCTGGATTGGATCATGTATATGGTCGAAGGTTTGTCCTTTTGGGGATCCTTCTTGTCATACTTCTTGTTGTCTTTTCCATCCTTCCAATCCTTAACCAAATGCTTGAGTTTACCTAATTTGATCAGTGACTCAATGTGCTTCTTGAGCTGGATGCACTCCTCCGTGCCATGGCCCTTGTCATTGTGGAACTCGCAGAAGTGATTTCTTTGCCGACGGTCCGGGGGAGTTGTCATTGGGGGAGGCCTCGGAAAATTTGCCTCTTCCGTCAGCAAGATCTCCTGGTAGGACATCTTTAGGGGGGGTAAACTTATCTTCCGACCGTCCTCCCTTGTTTTGGCTCTTATAGTCTGAGCCCCTACTATTGTTCTGATTGCTTTGACCGCCCGATTGCCTCCTGGACTGGTCGTTTGATCGGTAGCTGTTTCCTTTTGAAGGGTAAGCCGCGGAAACTGCTGTTTCTCCTTCTATGAAGTTTCTGACCCTTTCCATGAGATCATCATATCTCTCCGGACGCTTGTCATTGAGACGCCTGATTAATTCCCTGTCTGTTATGGCGTGCATGTAGTCAGAGATTTTCAGGAGTTCCGGCATTGTCTTTGTGCGTGTGCACTCGTCGTTGAAGCGTTCAGTGAAAGCTTCAGTAGACTCCCCCAGCCGTTGCTTGACAGTTGCCAATGAGACCGGATCCCTATTATACTTCTTCCGCTGAGTATAATTATTCTTGAACGCAGTGCGTAGTTCCGTGAAGCTATCAATGCTTCGCGGAGGGAGTCCCTCAAACCAGTCACGGGCATTGCCGATCAAGGTTGAATTGAACATTTGGCACCATATAGGCATGGGCCATCGCTCAATTTTAGCCTGCGTATCAAATATTTTGAGATGATCATCCGGATCACCAGTTCCATCATAGGTCTTGACACACGCCGGCATGCGACGTTTTGTGTCCTCGGAGTAGTTCCGTATACGGAGAGTAAAAGGATCTTCCCTGGGATCCGCCCATGGACGGGTGAGCCTAGGGTCTTCCCACGGGTCACACCACGGGCGGGAAAGATCCCCGCTTCCGCCTCCTGATAATAGGGGCCACCATAATATTCATCATCGTTTGGTGGCGGTGGAGGGGTACGCCTAGGCGGGTGACGCTTGGGCGGATGGTCTTCCGAGTCCTCTCCTGATGGATCCGGAGAAGGGGGTGGTGCCCCATATCTTGAGTGAGGACCGTTCTTTTGAGAAGAGCCAGGAGTCTTCTTTCCAGTGTTCATCCTATCCCACACACTTGTGCGGCGAGCAGCTCTGGTCAGTTCCTGGTCTGGTCGCTCGGGTGAACCATCGGACTTCTCTCCCCCTTCTCGAGACTGAGTTAGTTCCTGTATGAGGCGATCTCCTATGCGCTCAAACACATTCCTAGGTTGGGGAGTTTCCTCGAAGAGGCTCCGCTCCTGAGGCCGGGTCTTCCTTTTCCTCTGATTTTGGGAAGAGGTGATTGGTCCGGCGTTACCAAAGTTGAGTCTGGACTGGAGGTTCCTTCCTAGATTCAACCTTGATGCAATCCCTGGGATGATCCTATCAAAGTTCTGCGTGAGAACCCGAGTGAGATCTTCCTCGCTGAGTGGTTGGACTTCTACTTCTTCCTCAATCGATGGTCTGCGCGGCTCCTTGTTAGGGGGATTGGGCGCACTCCCTGGGTCAGGGTTGTCCAGGGTCGAAGTAGGTGGAGGAGTCATAGAGATCGTGCTGGTCACTCCCATAGACTGAAAACCACTGCGGTTGTTCTGTCCGGCCGTTGGACGGCTAGGGGATTGATTGGGGATGAGTATCCCTTCCCCTTGGGACTTCCGATTTCCAGGATTTACGTTCCTGGGATTAGCTTGCGGATTCCCCTTCGTCATTGAGAGTTTAAGATGAGATTTTGCTCTAGCTTAGTGTAATGGGTCCCACGGATGGCGCCAACTTGTTGATGCAAAAGTTGGGTGATCCTTGCTAGACCCGAATTAGGCTTAATTCGGGTTGGCTGGGCTCCGGCTCCTGCACCAAGTGAACTGTATGGTTGGGATCCTGCACACTAAACAACACGCGTTAGACTTACCGTGGGAATGTTTCCCACGATTAGACTCCAGCGTGAGAGTAAGTATCGGTTTAGGGTTTATGAGAATTAAGTGAGTTGAGAGTACATAACGTAATACCTTTGTGAACCCCAAGGGTTCCTTTTATAGGCAGTGAATCCCTAATGGGCTGTCACTGATGCTTCGGCCCCAAGAAAAGGATAAGCACCAGAATTAGATTGATTGTTATCTTCTAATCATGGTGAGTGAATATCCTCTTCTTTGGGGTGAATCATATTCAGAGATAGAATATGATTCTGTCTAACCCTGTATCGGTCATGCCGGGCCGTGGGCCGCACACATGTGTGCGGTTACTGTTCATCCAAGCCCATAAGCTCAAATGACATTATTCCCATCCATCCGTGATGGGCCGGATACGGGTAGTACCCGTGGCCCGGGTTCCTGACCCGGCTAGGGACTATACGTCATCAGACTCCCTTGCCATCTAAGCTTGTTATCACTAATGAGCCAACTAATGAGGACCCTTTTCTTGTTAATATTGTTGATTATCAAAAACGCATGGGAAAACTTATTTACTTAACTAACACCAGGCATTGACATATCTTATGTTGTGCATTATTTAAGTCAGTTCATGCATTCTCCTTTGAACTCTCATCTCAAAATTTCCTTTATGATATTGAGATATCTTAAGAGCTCTCTAGGTTTGGGTAATCACTTCACAAGGAAATCTGGTATGATTCTTAATGCTTATTCTAATACTGATTGGGCTGAGTGTGTTGTTACAAGAAAATCTGTAACTGGGTATTATGTTTTTATAAATGAAAATTTAGTGTCTTGGAAAAGCAAAAAGCAAAACACTCTCTCTAAGTCATCTACTGAGGTAGAGTATAGGGCTCTAGCGTTAGTAACCAGTGTGGTGATCTAGGTACTTAAAGTCTTAAAATACTTACCGTGTGAAAACCTGCTCCTAGTCACACTTCACTGGGACAGTAATTCTGCTATTAAGATAGCAGCCAACCCTGTTTTGTATAAAAGAACTAAGCACCTTGAAATTGATCTTCACTTTGTGAGGGAAAAATATTGAAGTGGTGTTGTTAAAACTAAAAAAGTGGATTCTGCAAATCAAATTGCAGATATCTTAACTAAAGGGTTGGAAACAAAATTGCACCAAAACTTTGTGGAAAAACTAGATATGATAAATTTATATGGGTTGTCAGATTAAGGGGGATGTTAAAATATATGAGCTAATCTGTCACCCATCCTTAACCACGGGGACTTATTGTGTGCAGGTTTAAACTTTCAGTTACTCAGTTGGACTAGCTGCATATTGGAACATGATGGAGGGACTATTGTTGTTGTTTGATGATTTCTATCTTGGGACTCATAAGCCCAAAGGCATCCAGCCCATGGATACAACGGCTCTAAAAGCCCATGATGTGCCTATTACTTCACTAGGGTTTTCATACCTAGTTTGTATCGTTCTCTCATTATTATGTGTGTTTTTCACACAGTTACTCTCAATCTCTCTCTCTTGTTCTAGATCTTGAAACCCTAGTTTAATCTCTAATTTTATGTTTTAATTTGTAAAACTATTATCATGTAGATAATATGACTACACGTGATTAGCATTAGTAGTCTTAGCTTTATTTATTCTGTTTATTACTTTAAATCTTGTTTAATCTATCTAAAAGTGGTTTGGGATCTCTTGAATCATGTTTTTCTACAATAAGTTAACACTAAAAAATATGATTATTAAAGAAGCCGTTGGGGGTGGTTGCCCCCCTATGATGCACATGGCTCCGCCCTGGTGGTAATGTTACGAGGTCCTACTAAAGTTTAGGGCCTTACAAACGTAAAGGTCTAAATGCCTAGCTTTATTGAAGCACCACTTTACTATTATATAACTGCTATATGATAACAAAATTTCGTAGTTGTATACTAAGAAAACGAATCAAGATGTGCTAGAAGAAGTGCTAGAGATTGTAGTAAAGCGTCTCTCGAAATCTTACAGCCAAAGAGTTATAATTTATGAATCAGAGGTCATGCGTATTTCAAAACTCCAACACCGAAATATTGTGAAGCTCCTTGACTTTTGCATACAAGGAGATGTGAAGCTCTTGATCTATGAATATACATACCAAGTGGTAGCTTGGATTCCTTTATTTTGGTGAGAATCATAATATATCAATTACATTCTGCATGTATTGGCATAAAGTTAATTAAAGCTACCCTAATCATTGGAATAACTAAACGCATTGGGCAGATCTAACACAAGGTATGTTTCTCAATTGGGCAAAGCCTTTCAACACTATTAATGGTATTTCTATAGTGTTTACATGCATCAATATTCCCGATTACGAATCATTCCTAGATATCTTAAAGCTAGCAACATTCTATTTGTTCTGAATATGAAACCAAAGATATCATACTTTTGCATAACTAGGAGTTTTGGAGTAAACGAGACACAAGCAAATACAGAAAGAGGCGTTGGCACATATTAAGTAATTAACGGCAACGTATTTTAATTTGGTTTATTTTATTTGTTGTTTCGTATAAGCATCTTGCTTCAAAAAATGGCTACATGTCCCCGTAGTACGCATTACGCGGTGTTTTCTAAATAAGGTCGGATGTATTTAGCTTTGGCCTGAGGAAAAATTGGGGATTCATCCAAGTTGATAGGGAAAATAATCTGGGATATGTAAGTTGCAAAAAAACTATTCCTTTTATTAGAGAACACTTGATAACTCAAGCTTCAGTGGGAAACGGTATATACTTTTATTAAAAACAGATTACAAATTAACAGAAAACAAAGAACAGAATTAAATAACAAATAAAATTGAAAGCAGTAATTAAGAATCTAGAGACGAGGCACATGTTTAACACGCTTCCCTTAAAACAGATTCGTCGTCTGTTTCCCAGGGTACAACGTCCAAAGCTGTTGTACAGCCGGACTAGACAAACTTGCCTGAAAGATCACGTAAGCCTTCTGAGTTTCTGATCGATAACTGCTGGAAAAATCGTCTGGTAATGGAGTATGAAAAAGACTGCGTTTTTCTGATTTTTTTAATATTAAAACTGAATGAGACAGATTTATTATATAATGAAAATTTGCCTTGGTCACCAAGAGAAATATTCTATTCTATATAAAATATTCTGACAAATCTGTTATTTCTATAACACGGTTTTCAAATCCATTATAAACACAAATTTATTCTAAATCTAGTCCTAAAATAGATTACAGAATTTTCTGGAAAAAATTCGAATTTGCAGCAAAAAAGATACCGAAATCTGCCCGCACCACAAGTTCAATAGCTTCGAACCCGTTTTTGGCCAAGAAATCTCGCTTTCTACACCCCCCCCCCCCCCCATTCGCGCGCATGACAAATGAATATTGTAGGGTAGAAACTAGGATTTCATTATAAACATGTTATCACTTCATGTTTCAAGCGATGTGGGACAAAATATTTTCCAAATATTGTGTTTCACGTGACTCACTTTGAGACACGATATCTCATTCATATTAACTCCATATTGGACATACTTTAGCTCGTTTCGAAGCTCTCTTCGAGGAGAACGCAAAGCTACTAAGTACTACGAATATATGTAACATATACATATATAAAATTATGTCCAAAGTATGTCAAAAACCATATTTTTCAAAACATTTTCCAACAATCCCCCACATGAATGGGAGTCGGTCGAAAACACACGAAAGTTTCGGCAAAATTTATGCGGTTAAGTCCTGCATAGGATATGTAGTTGTAACCCTTTAAACCTTCCCTTGTGAGATGCACTTAGTCTCCTAGATCTAAGTAGACGCGATGTCCTTGAACTCAGCCTCTATTTACGTAGACGACAATACACACTCACACAAGACTCTCCCTGACCTTGTCAAGTCCTCATAGTCGTGTTAGTTATGGTCATGAACACTCGCCTGGTTCTACAAGAGCTCTTAGAAATTACGCCCCACATTTTCCTTCGAAGCGACCCCACTTCTCTCTCACATAGGTGATTTCATCTTGAATCATTAAAAACATATGTTTTATGATTTCATCTTGAATCATTATGCTTTATGATTTCATCCTAAATCATTAATCCATATGTTTAACCTCTCAACAAGTCACATTGTTCTAGGAATGGACTAGGAAAGTTCCTGTATTAAGTAACTCCCCCACATTGACGTGACTTCCCCCACATTCTTATGATTAAGTTCTCCTATTGAACCCAGATCTTGGGATCTCCAATCAACTGGGTTAGGTTTTCCTTCATAGAAACTCATTCCTTAAAGGGCTTTAGTCCCATTCCTTTAGACGACTTACTAACTAACTCTTTCCTTAAGCCTTTCGTAAGCGTATCCGCAATGTTATCCTTTAACTTCACATAGTCAATTGAGATAACTCCTGTTGAGAGTAGTTGTCGTACCGAATTATGTCGACGACGGATATGTCTAGACTTTCCATTATACATTGTGCTATGAGCTCTGCCAATTGCCGATTGACTATCATAATGTATACTAATGGCCGTTACCGGTTTAGGCCACCTGGGTATATCATCTACGAATTGACGTAGCCATTTTGCCCCTTCTCCGCATTTATCTAACGCGATAAATTCTGATTCCATCGTAAACTTAGCTATTACAGTTTGCTTGGAAGACTTCCAAGATATAGCGGCCCCTCCCAGTGTAAACACATATCCACTGGTTGATCTAGAATCCTTTATGTCAGATATCCAATTTGCATCACTATATCCTTCAATAACAGATGGATATCTATCATAATTCAGTCCATAATCACGACTGTATCTCAAATAATGAAGTAACCTAGTCATAGCCTTTCAGTGTGCATCACTTGGATTCCTAGTATACCTACTCAGCATAGCTAACAGTATATGCTAAGTCAGGTCGGGTACATGTTATCAAATACATTAACATGCCAATAATTCTTGAATACTCTAATTGGGTAAACCTGTGCCTCTATTTTTAGATAGATGCAAACTGGTGTCAATTGGAGTTCTAGCTAGGCGGGAATCCCCCGCATTATGAGTATTAAGAATTTTGTCCACGTAATGTGCTTGACTTAATGCAAGTCCACTTTGAGTTCGTATGATCTTTATTCCAAGGATGACATCAGCCAAACCCATATCTTTCATGTCAAACTTTGTTTTCAACATGTCTTTAGTAGACTTGATCATCTTGTCGTTACTGCCAACGATAAGCATATCATAGATATAAAGACACAAGATTACATATCCACTATTTGTGTCTTTGACATAAACACACTTGTCGCATTCATTAATTTTGAATCCACCCTCTAGCATGGCGTGATCAAACTTCTGATGCCATTGTTTTGGAGCTTGCTTTAAGCCATACAATGATTTAACAAGCCTAGAAACTTTGCTCTCTTGTCCAGGAGCCATGAAACCCTCGGGTTGGTTCATGTATATTTCTTCTTCTAAATCTCCATTTAGAAAAGCCGTTTTCACATCCATTTGGTGAACTTCTAAATTTCTTAATGCGACAATAGCAAGAATCATCCTAATAGAAGTTATTCGCGTAACAGGCGAGTAAGTATCAAAGTAATCTAGACCTTCGTGTTGTCTAAAATCTTTGATCACCAATATTGCTTTGTACTTATCAATGGTGCCATCATCTTTCATCTTCTTCTTGAAGATCCATTTATAGGCTAGTGGTTTACAACCAGGAGGTAAATCCACAAGCTCCCAAGTATGATTTTGTAAAATAGACTCTATTTCACTATTAATCGCTTCTTTCCATCGAGGCCCTTCCGAGGAATTTACAGCTTCTTGATAAGAAGTGGGTTTATTTTCTACCATAAAAGAGACAAAATCAGGTCCAAATGATTTCTCGATTCTCGCCCGTTTGCTTCTTCTAGGTTCAACCTTTTCTTCCTCGGGTTGATCTTGTCTCTCATCTTGGAGATCATTATCATCTCGTTGTCTCTTACCTTGAACAACTGCATCACCTATTCTAGATGTGCTTCTATTTTCATTCTTTAAACAAGGAAATATGTTTTCAAAGAAGGACGCATTCCTTGATTCCATAACTATGTTCTTGTGTATATCTGGATTTTTCGAATCATGTACAATGAAACGATACGCACTGCTATTCTTAGCATATCCAATAAATATACAATACACAAATTTAGGTCCAATCATTTGGGCCTTAGGTGTCGGCACAGCTACCTTGGCTAGACACCCCCACACTCGTAAGTACTGGTATGGGGTTTTTCTTCCTATCCATAGTTCATATGGGGTTTCCTCTTTATCCTTACGAGGTATCTTGTTTTAAAGATACGTAGACGTTAGAATGGCTTCCCTCACATGTCCCGGCTCAAACCAGAACATAACAACATGACATTAACCATCTCTTTCAAGGTACGGTTCTTCCTTTCGGTAATACCATTTTGCTGAGGTGAATAAGGAGCAGTAAACTCGTGTCTAATTCCATGTTTTGCGCATAGATCAGCAAACGGAGAGACATATTCACCTCCTCTATCACTTCGTACAACCTTGATTTTCCTACCAAGTTGATTCTCAACTTCGGTTTTGTATAGAACAAACTTGTCTATAGCTTCATCTTTACTTTTCAACAAGTAAACGTAGCAGTACTTTGTGCAATCATCAATAAACGTGATGAGGTACTCATTGCCACCTTTTGTGGGTAGTGGTTTCAGATCACATATGTCTGTGTGTATCATATCAAGTGGTTTGGTTTTCCGTTCAACCGATTTGAAAGATGATCTTGTAAGTTTGACTTCGACACAAGTTTCACACTTATAATTTGAATCAATATGAAAATTTGGTATGCCATTAAATTTAATCAAACGACGCATTGAATAAAAATTAACATGACCAAGACGGCCATGCCACACATTAGAAGACTCGATCAAGTAAGCAGAAGAATTCATTTTATTGATAGCATTCTTAACAACTATTACATTGAGCTTAAACATACCATTTAGGACATACCCCTTACCAACATACTTTTTATTCTTAGAAAGTACAACTTTATCAGACTAAAAAACAAGACGAAAACCAAACTTATTCAAAAGCCATCCGGACACAATATTCTTGCGAATCTCCGGAACATACAAGACTTTAGTCAACTTGAGCTCTTTCTCGGATGTCATCTTTAAAATAACATCTCCTTCGCCCTTGATATCAGCAGTTGCAGAGTTGCCCATGTACAGCTTCTCTCCATTGTCAACCGCTATGAAAGAGTGAAACATACTTTTGTCAGCACACACACGACGGGTTGCCCCAGTATCAACCCACCAATCATTATTATTAGAACCTACCAGGTTAACTTCATGGATCATGGTAATGCCATCAGACACCATAGCAATCATGTCAACATTATCATTCACCATATTAGCCTCGCGTGGAGTCACCCGCTTTGGCGCTTTGCAATTAGCAGCACGATGACCTGGCTTGTCTCAGTTGAAGCAATTTCCTTGGAACTTATGCTTCGCAATTCCAGCTTTAGGAGCAAGGTACTCAGACTTCCCTTTACTCTTCTTGTCATTCTTCCCTTTGCCAAAGCTCTTGCCTTAGAATTTGAAGAAGACGAACCATGCTCAACCATATTTGCCTTGGTAGAATCAGGTGTATAAGTATTTTTCTGAGCCACCTTTTTGTCCTCTTCAATACGAAGACGAACAACCAAGTCTTCAACAGTCATCTCCTTTCGCTTATGCTTCAAGTAGTTTTTAAATTCTACCCAGCTTGGAGGTAACTTTTCAATGATAGCATCAACTTAAAAAGTTTCACTCAAAGTCATACCCTCAGCATGAATATTGTGTAGCAAAACCTGCAGATCTTGAACCCGAGTTATCACACTCTTTGAATCAACCATCTTGTAATCTAAAAAACAAGCTACCACGATCTTCTTTGTACCAGCATCCTCAGTTTTGTACTTGCGTTCCAACGACTCCCATAATTCTTTGACACTCTTAGTCTTGCAATACACATTGTACAAAGAGTCCACCAAACCATTCAGAATATAGTTGTGACACAAGAAGTCTGAATGTTTCCATGCTTCAACAACTTGTACTGCTTGTTGATTTTTGGGTACACCTTCTTTAGGAGGTTCCACCTGAGGTACAGTCTCCATTAAGAACTTCACAAGGTTCAAAGTAGTGAGATAGAAGAACATCTTCTGCTGCCAACTCTTAAAATTCTGCCCATTGAATTTTTCTTGTTTTTCAGCATGATTAGCAACTGTGTAGGTAACTGGTGCAGCAGTTACTTTCACAGTAGTAGTTGCAGGAGTTTCAGGAGTGCTGGTAGAAATTCTGAAAGATCAAACAAGATCAAAACATAAACAGTTCAACAACTGTTACAAATCTATATCTAAGAAATTCAATCGTGATCTCTATATACTTATAGTGGATCTGTTTCAAAGAAACTCAATCTTTGTTTCAATGAATCAGATTCAATTATCAAATAATTCAGTTTAACAGAAACACAAGCTTGGTTTCAATATAAACTGATAAGGACAAATGCTTAATGAAAATGTTAGAGATCTGTTAATTAAAATCTGTAAAATTAAAACTGATTTCTAGTGAAACTCAATCCTGATTTCGGCAGAAACAGTTTATTATAAATCTGATAAAATTATTAATCCGATTTAATAAAAGTTTTAATTATGTTAAACAAATATGTTTTAAGATTGTGGAAAACGGTGTATACTTTTATTAAAAACAGATTACAAAATTAACAGAAAACAAAGAACAAAATTAAATAACAAATAAAATTGAAAGCAGTAAGAATCTAGAGACGAGGCACGTGTTTAACACGCTTCCCTTAAAACAGATTCGTCGTCTGTTTCCCATGGTACAACGTCCAAAGCTGTTGTACAGCCAGACCAGACAAACTTGCCTGAAAGATCACGGAAGCCTTCTGAGTTTCTGATCGATAACTGCTGGAAAAATCTTCTGGTAATGGAGTATGAAAAAGACTGCGTTTTTCTGATTTCTTTTTTAATATTAAAAATGAATGAGACAGATTTATTATATAATGAAAATTTGCCTTGGTCACCAAGACAAATATTCTGTTCCATATAAAATATTCTGACAAATCTGTTATTTCTATAACACAATTTTCAAATCAATTATAAACACAAATTTATTCTAAATCTATTCCTAAAATAGATTACAGAATTTTCTGGAAAAAATTCGAATTTGCAGCAAAAAAGATACCGAAATCTGCCCGCACCCAAGCCAGTTTTCGGAGCTGCATTCGTGTCTGCAGGTCGCGCGCTCGTGCACTAGTTCAATAGCTTCGAACCCGTTTTTTGCCTAGAAATCTCACTTTCTGCACCCCCTGCGCGCACGTAGGCGTCGGAGTAAAAACCTACAAATGAATATTGTAGGGTAGAAACTAGGATTTCCTTATAAACATGTTTTCACTTCATGTTTCAAGCGATGTGGGACAAAATATTTTCCAAATATCGTGTTTCACGTGACTCACTTTGAGACACGATATCTCGTTTATATTAACTCCATATTGGACATACTTTAGCTCGTTGCGAAGCTCTCTTCGAGGAAAACGTAAAACTACTAAGTACTACGAATATATATATAACATATACATATATAAAATTAAATCCAAAGTATTGCAAAAACCATATTTTGCAAAACATTTTCCAACAGTTTCTACCTAAATTATATATGTATATATCCAGGTCTTGGAATATATACAATGAAGGCATGTTAATGGAACTGACTGATGTGAATTTAGTTGAATCCTACAATCCACCTGAAGTTTTAAGATCATGCCAAGTACGTTTGTTATGCGTTCAGCAATATGCAGGAGACAAGCAGAGTATGCCATTTGTAATTCAAATGCTGGGTGATGAAGGTGTATTGCCACAGCCTAAGCAACCAGCATTTTTTATGGAAAATCAATTACTTGCAGCTGATATCTCTTCAAGCACTTGCCATAAAGCTTCAATCAGTAGTTTAAGTATTACAAAGGTGGATGCTCGATAGG
The DNA here is from genome assembly GCA_025667525.1 of Glebionis coronaria. Taxonomy (NCBI): domain Eukaryota; kingdom Viridiplantae; phylum Streptophyta; class Magnoliopsida; order Asterales; family Asteraceae; genus Glebionis; species Glebionis coronaria. The sequence continues at coordinate 562,205,500 of CM046882.1, forward strand.
AATCGTAATTGTTCTGAGGTGGATGTTTGACACGTAACATAATTTTGTGTAGCCCACATGACATTACTGTTTCACATGGGTGACTCAACCTTCTCGGAGGCCTAAATAGTTGTTTTAAGATGGTGTCTTTTTATCAAAAATGATCTGTCGATAAATCATTTATATAAAATTTACTATTCCAAGTTTTTATATGAAATCAATTTAGTATAATATTTAATTTTTCAGTTGATAAATACCCCCATTATATATATAATTTTTGGTGACACTTTCGATCGCCGATAACTTTTATTAACTTTAGCCTTAAAATACTTATTTTTGCTCAAGTAGTGGTTGTCGAAATTGTTATTTTATGCACCAAATAAGTATTATAGAAAGAGTTTATAACTATAATAGGATTAAATATATCAATCGATGTAGGATTTCTCATATATATAATTTTGAAACCTTGCACTTGAATTTAAAGAAATGGGCAAGAGTAAAAAAAATTCGAAATTGCCTGGTTGTCGAGTTGACAGAAACTCTTTTAGGAAGAAAGTTCTAGTTGAGATAGTTTTGCAATGGGTTCAAATTTGGATTTTTAATTTTTATTTTGGAATTTCCCCTTTAAATTATTAGGAAGAAAGATGTGACTAATTGGTTATAACTTATATGTGAATAACCAAATAGGTTAGTAGGTGGCAGGCCGGGTGGAAACGTATGTATAAAAAAAAAGGATGATTATTATAAAGCTAAATTTCATCGAAGCTCTGCGAGTAGTTCTTTTCAGTTTTAGACAGCCAATATAGAAGTAACTCAATATTGTTCAAGCACTTAATACTGGCTAAAAAACGAGGAACTAGATACTAAATACTAAGAACCTAACTATATATGTTGCCTTTGATGAATTGATGTTGATATAACTAAAATCAAACGTTAGTCTATCCGTGTAGGATAAGTGATCAGACTAACAATTCATACCCAAGCACTGACGATGATTTCTGAACTGCAACATGCATTTTTTTCTCACCAGATCGACCAACAATTTTTGAAAAAATTACTAGCTCGGGAGTTCCAGAAAAAGTAATTACCCTGCAATGTCAACTATTGTAGCCATAAATTAAAAGCTATGGTATAGCAATTCTACAAATAAGTAATCGAACATTTAAACGTTTTATGGATCCACACACATCAAATTAAGACTTTTTCGCTTACTATTGTAATGGAAGAGCATCGTGCATGTCAAACAATTACGAATATAAAAGAAGAAATAGTAGTAGTTCAGAATTTGTTTTCTTCAACTGAAATTAGTACTAGCAAAAAGCAAAAAATAAACAAGCACGAAAAAGCCTAAGAGCAGCTTCAAAGCTATCATAAGATATACCCTCACCTGCAAAACGGAAAAAGCTCACCCCTCCAAACAAGAAGTAACACGGATCGAAACACCATGTACCAAGTGAAATAGTTAACATTAAACCCCACTTGGACACATAGTTCAAAGAGAACCACGTTTTCTTTTTTTCCACTTCTTCCAAGAGATTATCTCCCCATAAGCAATCCCTTTATCTAATAATTCAAGGCTTTCAACATAAGTTTCTATCTCAATCTGGCGACAAGTATCTCTAAGTTCGATAAGTCTTGAGAACACCTTTGTTTCATGATTAAAGATTTTATACCAGTCCCTTGTTTGGAACACTAAACAACCATTCGTGATGGGTTTCATAACATTTGAATCTTCATAGTTACTCATATCCAACTCTAAAACCAAAGACCAAGATGAGCCATTGTTGTGCTCTCTCCTCACCCAGACACAAGTTTTATCAATATGGGTATATGAACAATGTACATAATGACTTGGAGGTTTATCTCTAGAAATCACAGCTAGAGCACCACTGATGATCGTTAGTTGTCTGGTGTCCCACCAGGGTTTCGGCAATTCAATCGTCCCAAAAACATGAGTACTCAAATCAAATGTCATAATAGAGAGACTGCACTTATCATGGTATCTTACAACCCAATGCAATGCTCCATTTACAAAGCATGCCTGATATGACTTCAGTTTAGAAACCAGAGTAGGGGAAAATATCTCAATCCAAGAGTTTGTCTTCAAAGAATAGAGATATGATTTTTTAACATATTGTTTATACTCGCTGTGAGATATACACACAATCTTGTAATCATTAATGATTGGGTCAAAACCGAACCCTATTGCCACTCTTGGAGGAACTTCGCTTTTTGATCTCAAACAAGGATGATCAGGAAGGGCTAGTTTGCGCCTAATTGAGAAATTCCATAGACAAAGTCTGCAATCCTCATTTGAATAATCAAATAGACACAGAATTCCATTATATGAACCAACAATTACAGGATAGCGTCCATGGAACTTAATTGGTGTTATATTCTTATACGGATCTACCGGACAAAGCGGCAATTGTTCTTCCGAATGTAATGTATAGATGTCTTCCGGAGAACTATTTTCATAAATACGGTGTCTGATAAGGTTCTTTTCCACAGATCGAGATCTATGCCTTTTGATGAAATCAGGACTGAAGATACGAGAATGCCATGACTTTGAAAGAGATCTAAATCTGAGTAGGGTTTTGGGTGGTAGCCTTTCAAATATATCTTCAGTCAACTCTTCGCATGGGTAAGTAGACATTGTTATAACCTACACACAAAAGAAATGTCAAAGGAAACAAGATATAACACTAACGAGAAGAGTTAAAAAAATCACTCACAAGGAAGAAGAACAAAAGTGATCGTGAATATCGATCGTCCTAAGGGTTTTCTAACGAGAAGAGTTTTTAAATGAATGTATAACCCTACGGCCCAAGACACCCATCATTTTCGGTAACAAAAATAACGAAAAACACAAAAACAACAAAAAAACCAAAAGAAACAAATATCGGTTTAATTCAATGTTTATGAGATCATCGATCTGGGGATACTTACCGTTTAATTTTTGCGATATATATGGGCCACCTTATCTTGCACAATTTGATGTCGAATGCTACACGTATCTACTACATATATCTCAAACAAAAGAGTTTCCGCGAGAAGGGTAAGAAAAAACCGCAACGCAATCTGTGTAATCTAAAAAAATCAAATCACATAAGATGCACACGGCAAGAACCGACAGATTAGTTTTAAGAAAAAAATAAACTACAACCCGCATCAGACATTGATTATTCAAAACCAAAAAATGACACGACGTGTGTTATAACGCTTCTTGTGTATCTTAATATTACTCCCTCCGTTGCAAAATCATAATTCTACCATTAACCAAAGAGGAGAGTTCAAGACCTGCCAAGGGTCTTTCAAGCGAAAAAGATAATGAGTCTAGCAAAAATAGGTGAGGGTTCGAATAAGATATTCTGCTACTTGGATGTCACTGTACGACGCGACCCACTAACCAATAACATATGCCGTTCTAAAAAAAATTATTTAGAATATCATATCTTTTTTTTTATAAAGCAAAACGCTTTTGGGGGTTTCTTTTTAGAACCTTTCTTATATAGTAGTGTTTTTGGGACTATTAATTATTTTGAGTTTTTTATTATTTTAAAAATAGGTTATTATTTATTAAATTTAGTAAGTTTTCTAATACCACTGTCAAACAATACTATAAAAATTCGTTTTTTTTAAACAGATGGAAAATATAATGTGTCACAAATAAAAAAAATAGAGTTTAAAAAATGGGCTAAATTTTTTACCTTTTTAGGAGATTTTATGTAAAAACACGAAAGTCGTGGACTACAAAAAGTTATTTACCTCCTTTTTTTCATTATGAATTGTCCGCTAATATGATGGAAAATTGTAAAAATTTGAACTTTGTGGTTGATGAAGCTGCACCTATTCAACCAAATCACAACATCGTAAATAGACGTTACTCTTACAAAACCTTTGTTTCTTTAGGTCAAACAAAGCCCGGATTACACAATACCAAATAAATCCGCTTAGTTCAGAAAATTTAGAAAAAAACTCATGTGTGGACGGTTATTATACCTAGTTTATCTTAGATACCAAATAACTTATCCCTACCATCTAAATAACTTATCCCTACCATCTGTCTCTACCCATCTAATGAGTAAGATTAAAAGTATTTAATTATTTCACCTATATTTATAATTTAAATAGCTCCTAAACAGTTAAGTGTTAAACGGAAAAAAAATATATTATCACGACGAGCATTTAATTAGCTTTCTAAAGATATGCATTATAATATACGTTTAAAGAAAAAAAATCGTTTTTTTTTTTGAAATTTGCATGAAATGTCAAATCTAATCGTGTTTCATTATATATGATATTAGTATTATATATTATAGTTTTCGACAACGAAAAAAGGTGAAAAAGACGGAAAAATGTCGAAATTATATCATATATCATATCTGTAAAAAGATAACTAAATGCCCGCCGTGATGGTATTTTTTCGCATAACGATTAACGATTTAGTATATATTAATGTTTGAAAAAAAAAGGAAATGGGGTTTTGTTTTAATCTTATTCATTGGATTAAAATGGATATGGAGGATGAAGATTAGTCTATTAGTATCCAAATAAAATTTGATATCCAAATGAACTTACATTTTAACTCATCAATTTATTCTTCTTTAAATTTTCTATTAATATTTTCAAACAAGTCTTATATATTAACATGATCAAACTTTAATATTTATTTTTAGTAGTCGACAATTAAACTGGCACATCCCAAAATGGAAACGTAGACCATAAAAATGGGATAGAGAAGTAATACTTTTATAACTGATATGTGATGTGCGTGCTTATATAAAATACATACATTGTTACAACAAAAAAGTCAACATTCTAAACCAAAAAACATAAATGTTGTGGTGCAGTTAAAACCGGAAAAAACCCAAAAAAAACGAGAATCAAAACCACAAAATGTTTCGGTTTCTATTTTTATACAAACCGCAAATGCGTTTGCGGTTCGATTTTAGTCAAAACCCGCACCTAACTGAACCATGCTAACCCCTGGTTTCCATATTTTATTTTGGGTAAACATAAAATTATGTCCTTAAAGTTGTCGAATTTTCTAAATCGTCCAATAGTTTAGGGTTTCTTTTGTGATATGTTTAGCTAACTGATTTTCCAGCCTTTAGCTTTCTTTCTCTCTTGTATAAAATCTCATTGTGATCTCTCATTTCATTTAATAATAACAATTTCACTCTTGTGTGTGTTTCCTTTCATTCTCAAAATTATCAACGTTTTGCCAAATGGTGAATAAACCCGTAGAATTACATTGAAACTCGTATCCTGTATTGTATTATTTCACTCCAATATATAGAGTACACGTAATAACATACCCTAATGGACCCATCGCACAAGTCGGGCTTGTGCCAATATTTATCCTCTAACACTCTTCCGCAGTTCAAGCGACGAATCGTGAAAACTGGGACTCCTGCGTAAAACAAAATAAAACAATAAATCAATAAATCAAAATAAAACTGGATAACCAAAAGTATCCCTTATTCTATTTTTTTATGGATAACCAAAGTATCCGAAGGATAAACAAAGTACCTCGAACTTTTACGGACAACCAAAAGATCTGAACGATAACCAAAGTACCCCAAATTTTTACGGACAACCAAAGTATCCGAAGGATAACCAAAGTATCTGAATGATAACCAAAGTACCCCGAATTTTTATGGATAGCCAAGTAACATAGACTTCTTTTTTTACTTACAGATTGAAAAGTAATAATAAGAAGAAAAAAACATTATTATACCATAAATAATGACACCATATAAGATCCCTCTTACTCGTCCAAAGGTGAACCTTCTCTTTCTCTTTCTTTGATTTCCACAAAACAGATTACTCGCTAATCTTTACACTCTCATCATAATAGTTGTAACAAACATTACCACCAGATTTGTTAACATCAACAATCTTTGTTCTACCATCAGATCTATTTAATAGATCGCCATTTTCAGCTGTGATGAGCCCGAACCCTTTGGTGTTCTTTAACTACTTTACGGTTCCGGTTTTACGGCCGCCGTCAATGTCCATTATTTTATAACCCTAAATAAAATAACACCCTAGTTTAATTTATGAATGAGATTGAAAGTTGATCTATGAGACTGATGATGTCTCTTGATGGGATGGACACGAGAATGAAGTCTATTTTTTTTATGATCTACAAGATTTAGGATTAGTTCTGGATCTAACCCTTTGATACCATGTCAAATGGTGAATAAACACTAGGATTACATTGAAACTCGTGTCCCGTATTGTATTATTTCACACTAATTTATAGAGTACACGTAATAATAAATCCTAATAAACCCACCCGATAAACCGGGCTTAGGCCAATATTTATCCTCTAACACGGTTGTTTATTAAGACCTTTTCCAGTAGGAATAGCTTTTCATAAGCTTCTTCTTATGATATGAAAGTAAAAAACACCAAAAGAACAAATTAAATACTGTTTGTATTTTCAACTTGTATAAAGACTTGACAAATTACAAACTCTCATTAAAAGCTTTACAATAAATCTTTCATTACAATAGTAGAAAGTCTTTTGAAAAGATTTTATAAATAGTAAAAAGTAAAAGTCAGAATTTAAAAAAAAAAACATGCATCACTAAAGTAGGGGTGTGTGAAAAAAACAAACATGTGAAAAGATTTTAAATAGGATAAAATTTATCCCAACTAGAAGTTTCTTCTCAAAAGAATCCAAGCAAGTCGGTTGCCACGTAATTTCGGAAACAATTTGACACTTGTTCAGTTTCCCTACGAGCACCGTGGGGAAACTGGACAACCTTGCACTTGAAAATAAAAAATGGACAAGAGTCAAATTCTTTTCAAAGTTGCCTCGTTGCCTCTTTTTTTTTTATACCTAGATTTCCGACTCGATATTGCGAGCCGACTAATCCCAGCGCGACTATGCTTTTGGATAGCCTGGAGTCGTCGCAGGTGAACCTCCGTGGCCCACCCCCAAGTGTACACACCTAGTGAGGTTTGAACCCTTAACCTCTTTTTTTAGAGTCAAGGACCTTACCACTAGGCCACTTGGTGGTGATTTAAAAACAATGCCTCGTTGCCTCTTTAGGAAGAAAGTTTTGGGATAGTTTTGCAATGGGTTTAAATTTAGATTTATTTGGGGAATTTCCCCTTCTAAATATTGGGAAGAACGTTGTGACTAACCAAATAGATTAGTAGGTCATGGAAGCTTTGCGAATAGTTCTTTTTAGTTTTAGACATCCATATAGCTCAGTTGTGTTGAAGCACTTGATACCGGCTAAGAAAACAAGGAACTACATACTAAATACCAGTGTTATAAAAATCATTCTAGGTGTACGATTAATCCCCGCATAAACGTTAGGCCCTCATGAATCATTTAGATTTTCACTAATCGTATTTATTAATCGCTTTTGGTCAAAAATCGGTTAACGTGAAGATTTATCGGATAAACATCGGTCAACATACCGATTTATCGAATAAAATTCGGAAAAAATGATTATAAATTGGTTAAATCAGACAAAAATCAACCAAATTGATCAAGTTACGGATAGAATTCGAACAAATTGACATATAATATAAAAAATTGATAAATTTATAGATAAAAATCAAGTCCGATTAATCCCGATAAATTCCTGTCTAATCGATTAATCGCTTTAGAGATTTTTGCAACCTTGCTAAATACTAACATAATATATGTTGCCTTTGATAAATTTATGTTGAATATTAACTAAAATCAAACGCGTTAATCTACCGGTGTAAGATCACTGAGACTAACAATTCATACCCAAGAACTGGTGATGATTTCTTACCAGCACCATACATTTTTTTCTCAACAGACCAACAATTTTTGAATAAATTACTAGCTCGGGAGTTCCAGAAAAAGGTAATTTTCCTGCCATGTCAACTCTTTTAGCCATAAAATCTATGGCTTAGCAAAACCAAGACTTATTCGGTTACTATTGTAATGGAAGAGCATTGTGCATGTCAAACAATTACGAATATAAAAGAAGGAATAGTAGTAGTAGTTTTGTTTTCTTCAACTGAAATTAGCACTAGCAAAAAGCAAAAAATAAACAGGCACGAAAAAGCCTAAGAGCAGCATCAAAGCTATCATAAGACATACCCTCACCTGCAAAACGGAAAAAGCGCACCCCTCCAAACAAGAAGTAACACGGATCGAAACACCACGGTACCAAGTGAAATAGTTAACATTAAACCCCACTTGGACACATAGTTGAAAGAGAACCACGTTTTCTTTTTTTCCACTTCTTCCAAGAGATTGTCTCCCCATAAGCAGTCCCTTTATCTAATAATTCAAGGCTTTCAACATAAGTTTCTATCTCAATCTGGATACAAGTATCTCTAAACTCGATAAGTCTTGAGAACACCTTTGTTTCATGATTAAAGATTTTATACCAATCCCAAGTTTGGAACACTAAACAACCATTCGTGATGGGTCTCATAACATTTGAATCTTTATAGTTACTCATATCCAACTTTAAAACCAAAGACCAAGATGAGACATTGTTATGCTCTCTCCTCACCCAGACACAAGTTTTATCAATATGGGTATAGGAGGAACAACGTACATAATAACTTGGAGGTTTATCTCTAGAAATCACAGCTAGAGCACCACTGATGATCGTTAGTTGTCTGGTGTCCCACCAGGGTTTCGGCAATTCAATCGTTCCAAAAATATGAGTACTCAAATCAAATGTCATAATAGAGAGACTGTACTTATTATCATGGTATCTTACCACCCAATGCAATGCTCCATTTACAAAGCATGCCTGATATGACTTCAGTTTAGAAACTGGAGTAGGGGAAGATATCTCAATCCAAGAGTTTGTCTTCATAGAATAAAGATATGATTTTTTAACATACTGTTTATTCTCGCTGTGAGATATGCACACAATCTTGTAATCATTAGTGATTGGGTCAAAACCGAACCCTATTGCTACATTTGGAGGACATTGGCTCATTGATCTCAAACAAGGATGATCAGGAAGGGCTAGTTTGCGCCTAATTGAGAAATTCCATAGACAAAGTCTGCAATCCTCATTTGAATAATCAAACAGACATAGAATTCCATTGCATGAACCAACAATTTCAGGATAGCGTGCAAGGAACTTAACTGGTGTTATATTCTTATACGGATCTACCGGACAAAGCGGCAATTGTTCTTCAGAGTGTAATGTATAGATATCTTCGGGAGAATTATTCTGGTATGTATGGTGTCTGATAAGGTTCTTTGCCACAGATCGAGATCTATGCCTTTGGATGAAACCAGGACTAGAAATACGAGAATGCCATGACTTTGAAAGAGATCTAAATCTAAGTAGGGTTTTGGGTGGTAGTCTTTCAAATATATCTCCAGTCAACCCTTTGCATGGGTAAATAGACATTGTTATAACCTACACACACAAATTTTAATGTGAATACTTATAAGATAAGTCATCTTGAGTTTTAATAGTGTAATTCCAAACCTTATGTAAAACCTAAACAAATATCAAAGGAAACGTGATATAAAATTGAAAAGGTATTAATAAAATCAGAGAGAAGAGTTAATAAAATCACTCACAGGGAAGAAGAAAAGTGATCGTCAAGGGTTTTCTAGCGCTTGAATGCTTTATAATATATATAGATTTTGTTTCAGTGGGCCCATCAAACAGCTATTAAGATGGATGTAAAACCCTACGGCCCAACACACCCATAACTGTCGGTACCAAAAAACCCAAAAAGAAAAAAATAAAATATCAGTTTAATTCAATGTTTATGAGCTCATTGATCGGGATACTTACCATTTAATATTGTGATATATGCTATACGATGTTGCATAATTCGTATAATTCGATGTCTCATATATAATTCCGTGTCGCGTGCTAATAGCTATTCGTATGTTGAAGTAATAATTCAGAATCTTTTAAATATTTATTTCCTTGTTATTTTTATTTAAGTAATTGAAAGAGTCATAGGCCATGTTGGCCACTTTCCCATTTTCTTAGCATGAATACGTGTTTAGTTTGTTGCCATATTTCCAGGAAGTTTTCTAGTATAAGTAGGAGTCAAAGTTTCAAGTTGTTTTGTGTGTTATCCAGTCAGTGAAATAAAATCAGAAAATTGCCCCATATATCTTCCATTTACTTTCTTGTTTCTGCTATTTTCACAGTATACAACCTGTTGTAAGGGACCTGATTCCAACATTTGGCATCAGAGCCTTGTTTATGCCAAAATACCATACCAACCACGATCAGGGCAAATGACTAACAAAACCGACAAGGAAGGGCAGATTACACTACACTATCCTATGTTGTCAAGAAGTAACTACGCTGTATGGGCAATTAAGATGAAGGTGTTCATGCAAGCTCAAGGTGTTTGGGAAGCTGTCGAGCCTAAAAAACCTGGTGATGCGGTTGATGTGAAGATGGATAAGATGGCTTTGGCGGCTATCTATCAAGGAATTCCGGAGGATATGTTGTTGTCGTTGGCTGAGAAGGAAACGGCAAAGGATACCTGGACCACGTTGAAGACTATGTTTATGGGGGGCTGACAGGGTAAAGACAGCAAGGGTACAGACCTTGAAGGCTGAATTCGAGGTATTAAGTATGAAAGAAACGGAGTCGGTCGATGAGTTTGCTACAAAATTAAGTAATGTTGTTAGCAACATACGAGCCCTAGGAGATAAGATCGAGGAGACTTATGTAGTGAAGAAGCTATTACGAGCGGTACCATCCAAGTTCCTTCAAATTGCTTCAACAATTGAGCAATTTGGAGATCTCGATCACATGTCGGTTGAAGAGGTTGTGGGCAGGCTGAAAACGCACGAAGAGAGGATCAAAGGACATGTCGAAGCTGATGAGAAAAAGCTATTGCTAACTCACCAAGAATGGTCCGAAAGAAACAAGAAACAAAGTGAAGATGATTCGAATTCTGGATATAGGGGAGGTTCATCCCACTCACGTGGCCGAGGAAGAGGCCGTGGAAGAGGTTACGGGTCAGGAAACCGAGGTGGTCGTGGTAGAGGAGGTGGTAGCCAGCAGCGAGATGGGTATCGTGGGTTTGATAGAAACCACGATAGAAGTAAATTGCAATGTTACAACTACCAACAACATGGGCATTATGCTGCGGAATGTCGAAATCCACGTCGGGAACGGAACCAAGAAGCCAACTTGACTCAAGAAAACAACGATGGTGAACCTGCGTTGTTACTTTCTACGTTTGATGATGATGATAGGGTCCAAGAAGTGTTCTTGAATGAGGAGAATGTAAACCCGCGACTAAAGTCAGCAATGGATGTGGGCAGTGATAAAAGTCTATGGTACCTTGATAACGGAGCGAGTAACCATATGACTGGATATGAAGATAAGTTTCGAGAACTTGATCGTTCCATACAAGGGTCGGTGAAATTTGGAGACGGCTCTAAGGTACGTATCAAAGGAAAAGGTTCAATATTATTTAAATGTAAGAATGGAGAGCATCGTCTTTTGAAAGAAGTGTACTTTATACCAAGGTTGTGCAGCAATATTATAAGTTTGGGGCAGTTAGCAGAAGGTGGTGATCAAATCATTATTAATGGTTCGTTCTTGTGGGTTCACGACGTCAAAGGAAATTTGCTGATGAAGGTAAGACGGTCACCAAATCGGCTTTACAAAATCCAACTCGAAGAAGTGAAGTCGAGATGCTTGCTTGGGAAAAGTGATGAGGAAGAAAAGTTGTGGCACACTCGCATGGGTCACGTAAATTACGTTGCACTAAAGTTGATGTCAGATAAGGAGTTGGTTCAAGGGCTACCAAAGATTACTAATCAAGATGGTCTATGTGAAGGGTGCTTAGAAGGCAAGCAGGCTAGAAAGACGTTTCCAGCGCACTCGAATTTCATGTCGACCAAGAGACTTGAATTGGTTCATGGAGATCTTTGTGGTCCAATCTCACCTCCTACACCTGCTGGAAACAGGTATTTTCTTCTACTTGTTGATGATTACACTAGAGTTATGTGGGTTTATTTTTTGAAAACAAAGGACCAAGCACTCAGCATGTTTAAAAAGTTTCGAGTAGAAGTTGAGGCTGAAACAGGTGACCGAGTAATGTTGTTCAGGACGGATCGTGGTGGGGAATTCCTCTCAAAGGAGTTCTCATCTTATTGTGAAGAAACCGGGCTGAAACGACATTACACTGCTCCATACTCACCTCAGCAAAATGGCGTTGTAGAGAGACGAAACCGAACCGTAATGGAGATGGCAAGGAGTACTATGAAAGGGATGAATGTACCAGATTGTTTATGGGGGGAAGCTGTGAGAAATGCAGTTTATGTCCTAAATAGGGTGACCACGAAAGCTCTCCACAACTCAACACCCTATCAAATGTGGACTGGTCGTAAACCAAGCATTGGTCACATAAGGGTGTTTGGTTGTGTAGCCCACGTGAAAGTAGTGAGTGGCCACCTACAAAAACTTGACAGCAGGAGCAAACTACTGGTCCATCTTGGAGTTGAAACAGGGACAAAGGCTTATAGATTATTTGATCCGGATACGGGAAGTATACGGGTCAGTAAAGATGTTTTGATGAAGAAAGACCATGGCAATGGGGCAAGTCACAGAGGTTCAAAGGAACTCCAGGTGCAACCCTCACAATCGAAGGGTTTATCCCACAAAATGACCGTGAAGATGATGATATGGAGTCTCAAACGGGACTGGAATTTCCAGGCCAAGGTACTGATGAACACTACGCAACAAACTCAGAAGATGAACCTGTAACTCCGATTAGTTCAGTTGGATCGTCGAGCTCAATTTCAAGTTCAACCGGAGGCGGAGCTCCGAAAAGGTATCGTACACTTACTGATTTATATGATGAAACTAATGAAGTTTTGTTACTGAATGATGGTGAAGAGCCTACTTCATATTCTATGGCCTGTAAAGATGAAGAGTGGAAAAGGCAATGAAGACTGAACTTGATTCAATAGAAAGAAACAACACTTGGAATCTAGTTGAACTCCTACCGGGATGGAAAGCAATAGCGCTCAAGTGGGTTTACAAGGTGAATAAGGATCCAACTGGAAAGGTAATTAAGTACAAGGCTCGGTTGGTAGCAAAAGGCTGCGTGCAAAAATCCAGAATTGATTTTGATGAGGTGTATGCTCCGGTGGCGAGAATCGAAACGGTACGTATTTTGCTTGTTCTTTCAAGTAAGAATGGGTGGTTTTTACACCACCTTGATGTTAAATCTGCATTCCTTAATGGGGAACTTGAAGATGAGGTGTATGTTGTCCAACCCGAGGGTTATGAAAAAAAAGATCAACCGGGAAAAGTCTACAAGTTGAGCAAGGCCCTCTACGGGCTTCGCCTAGCCCCGAGAGCTTGGAATTCGAGGCTGGATAGATGTTTAAAACAGCTCGGGTTTAAGAGATGCCAACAAGAGTACGCTGTCTACACAAGAAACAAGGCCGAAAAGCTTCTTATTGTTGGGGTGTATGTCGATGATTTAATCGTTACAGGAAGTTGCGGCGGTGAAATAAGGCACTTCAAGGAGAAAATGAACAAAGAATTCGAGATGAGTGATATGGGGTTGTTATCATACTATCTTGGTATTGAAGTTAGTCAATATGAAGATCGTATCACTTTGAAGCAAGCAACGTATGTGAAAACAATATTGAAGAAAACAGGTATGGAGGATTGTAATGCTTGTAAATATCCAATAGAGCCCAAACTTGAGTTAACAAAAGATGAAGCTGGAGACCCGGTTGATCCAATGGAGTTCAGGAGCATTGTCGGGGCATTGAGGTATTTAACCAATACCTGACCGGATATTTCGTATGCAGTCAGGCTTGTAAGTAGGTTCATGGAGAGACCCACAGCCCAACATTTGAAAGCAGTAAAGCACATCCTTAGATACATAAAGGGAACAATTAATTATGGTATTGTATATACCAAAAGCAGTGGAGAAGATATCATCATCGGATATACGGATAGCGATTTTGCAAAAGATGTTAATGATAGAAGAAGTACTGGAGGTATGGTCTTTTATCTTAACAATAACCTAGTAACATAGGCTTCGCAAAAGCAGCGTTGTGTTGCTCTCTCTACATGCGAAGCGGAGTTCATGGCAGCTGCTACAACAACTTGTCAAGCGATTTGGATAAAACGTTTGTTAAGCGAGATAACAGGAAGAGAGATAAAGCCACCGGTGTTGTTCATCGACAACAAATCAGCTCTATACTTGGCGAAGAATCTAGTTTTCCATGGCAGGAGTAAGCACATCGATACTAAGTTTCATTTCATCCGAGAGTGTGTCGAGAAAGGCAAAATCACGGTTCAACATGTGTGTAGTAAAGAACAAAGGGCTGACATTCTCACAAAATCCATGGCGAAGCATCAGTTCGAAGACATAAGGAGTTTGCTTGGAGTGAAGGAATTTCTAAGTTCTGGATTAAGGGGGAAATTGTTGAAGTAATAATCCAGAATCTTTTAAATATTGATTTCCTTGTTATTTTTATTTAAGTAATTGAAAGAGTCATAGGCCATGTTGGCCACTTTCCCATTTTCTTAGCATGAATAACGTGTTTAGTTTGTTGCCATATTTCCAGGAAGTTTTCTAGTATAAGTAGGAGTCAAAGTTTCAAGTTGTTTTGTGTATTCTCCAGTCAGTGAAATAAAATCAGAAAATTGCCCCATCTATCTTCCATTTACTTTCTTGTTTCTGCTATTTTCATAGTATACAACCTGTTGTAAGGGACCTGATTTCAACATCGTATAGGGCCAAATTTAAGCATGCGGGCTGTAGACAGGGCCTTACTTTTTTTAGGGCCTCTATTTTTTATATCTTAATGTTAGTATACACTCGATTTTGGATGTTTTAATCTATTAAAACAGTATTTTATTAAGAATATTAAAAATGGGCCCCTTCCCTTCCTCCGAAACACTGTCACAAACACCTATCAATACAACTTACTGGGTTTTGCTAACTTTCTTATATTGAAAAAGGGAAAAGTGATTACCACAATATAATGGGAAACATACTACTACCTATTTATAGACTAGAGTATATTAGTGAATAAATATGGGCCGGCCCGGTTTGTGGGTTTATGGTCCAATTACGGTTTCTAGGATTTATACATTATAAATACCTGATAACCTTAATATATCATAGGGTTTACGCATTCTAACATGGTATCAGGCCATACCCCGAACCTAAAACCCTAAAACAAAAACACACTTCCGTTGTTCATCATGTCCATCCCTCTCACCAATTCTCATCTACCGATCTAAAAATAAGAGAAAAAAAACCTTCCACTGCCACTCAATCGTTTTCTCTTCTTTTCCTTGTTTGCTTGCAGCCAATCATATCTTCCCACCGAGAAAAATAAAAAAAAGGCGACGGTAGTTGCAGCAAAAGAAGTGTTGAGATACTTTCTGTGTCGGTATCTTTTATTGTTATGTTATCTTTGTTCAACCAACGTGTAAAAAAAAGTTGTTTAACTTTTAGTTGATTGTTTGTACTACAACTCCGATTTAACATTCTTAACAACTTTTGATCTGTCGCTCAACTTTACAAAATAACTAAACTTGTTTGTTTCATTTTCGTGTGTTGGTGATTTGTGCAAAGGTCATGAATCCACACGTTTGTCTATTTGGTTGGATGTTTGTGCAAAGTTCACAATCCACCATTGACGTTTATGAAGATGAATCAGAAGTTGTGCAGGGCTTTGTTGGTTTGTGTTGATCTGGTAGGAGATTAAGAAGATAATCAGAGATGCAGGGCCTTATTAATGTTTTAATTTTCATGTTTTATTTTGTTTCTTTTCTAAACTCCAGTTCGAGCTTTTGCGATCACGCCACTCGAACTGCGGGGGAGTATTAGTGAAAAAATATGGTCCGGCCCGGTTTGTGGGTTTAGGGTCCATTACGGTTTCCAGGATTTATACATTATAAATACTTGATGAATAAACTTAATATGTCATGTGGGTTTACACATTCTAACAGAGTAAAGTACAAAACACTGAAACGTGGGTACCATGACCTCCTAAATAGTAGGTAAACAAAAGAACTAGTAAAACCCCTGGTCCTTTGCCATGCATTTCGGTACCACTAGTGTAACACCCCACTTGGATAAGTGGACCGTTACGTGTATTTATGGCGTGTCATCAAAGCATAAGGTAAATGTCCTAAAACATTAACTGGCCATAAAGGAAATACCGGAATCAAACATCGGCAATCCAAACATAAGCCCAAAACATGAAAAGTAAAATACTGAAGGAAAGGACTAAACAATGTCCAAATAAGCAGAATAATGTAAGTACATAAAGTAAGAAGTCTGGATAGCTTCCATCCAAATACACATGCTCTCAGAATCCTAAGAGCGTCCTGGTGTACCTGCCATGAAAGGGAACGACGGCTGGGCATAACGCTCAGTGAACGGATATAAAGCATGATAAGGAATTACTGAAATGAAACAGATGATGGAATACTGGAGCTGTAAGTCTGATAAGTAAAGTTGCAGCGGAAATCTATATATAATCTGTAAAGTCTGACTTATAAATAATAAAACTGAACTGCTATCTGTTAAATCTGAAGACATACATTAACTGTATTTTAATTGCCAGAGCTTATATAGGTCATGTGTTGTAACAACGATGCATGAATAACTGGAGGGGTGACCTCGTCATGCTGTAGAGGGGTGACCTCTAAATAACTGTAGAGGGTGACCTCTAAATACTGTGCTGGGTGGAGGGATCAGCTCCAATGTGAAGGATGTAGAGCACACACCAAATTCACCCTGATAACTTGTAAACTGATAAGCCTAGGATGCATCCATACGCCCCACTAAACATACTTATAAAAATGGCCAAACTGAACATGAGTGGGACGATGCAGGATATCACTCTCCTGCATGTGAGTCACGACACCGGTGCCTCTAGTGCCATGGTTACGGTACCTCCGTAACTAGTACATAAACTGGTCATGCTTGTATATAATGCTCAGGAAATTTATTTAGTTATTAACATGATTACTGATAAGCAACATATACTGGGGAAAAATATTTGGCTGCAGACGGGGAATCCTAAACATGCATAGGAAAGGAAATCCTTTCTGAAAGGACGAAAAATCCGTACCTCGTGTCCAGTAATGAAATAAGACTGAAAGCTGAAAGATCTATCCGACTTCATGGTTACTACATAAATAACGTACGCGAAAATAAGTTGACTGATTACTGTGTACTGTTACTGATTCTTATCTGTTCTTAGTTTAATTTATTTTATCCTTGTAATTACTGTTAATATATAAACTGACAAATCTGAATGTTCTAATATTTCTGATTAACATATTCATGTTCTGTTATTAACTACGGTATAACACGTATTCTGAAGTTATAATATTTCTATATTAGGCAACCCGCTAAAATAGAAAGTTTCCCAAATTAGAAGGTTTCCAAAATCATTTATAATTTCTTTAATAAAATTATACCCTTTTAATTATTATAAAACTATTTTAATTTAATTCCTATAAATATACAATTAAAACATTTATAAAAAAAAGTAATAAAAAGGTATAACTTAAAAATCTTCATTATTATTATTATAACCATGCCCCGAGCCTACCGAGATACCCCCTTCTCAGTCGCACTAAAACAATTCAACAAACTATATAAAATCTGCCTATAAGAATTAGCAACAGAAAAATCTGTCACTAAAACTGTGACTAAAAGCTGTCCAGAATTTGTCATTAAAACTGTGACAGAAATAGTGTCGCTAAACTGTCGCTAACTTCATATTTAAATCTTTTTAATTTATGTTTAAACATGTACCCACTGGTCTGAATATTATAGTCATTGTCTTTATGTAGTTCCCACTGATTATATAGTTCCCACTGTTTAGGTTTGGTTCCCACTTATTATATACAATTTACCACTGTTTGCAATCCCAAACACCCCTTTCGGCTGGTTAAACCCAAACACCCCTGATGATTTGTTTTTGCTGATCAAAAAGCCAAACACCCCTCTGCTCTCCTGCTTATACCCAATGTACATATAAACAACACCCCTTTTGCACCCGTTACCCCTGTTGGGGTTTGTTTCGGCCTGAACACCAAAAAAAAAACCACCGAGACTTGTTGTGGTCTCGGCTGTGTCGAACAGCAATACACCGAGACCTTATGGTCTCGGTTCTTCGTGATTCAGCAAACCCCGATACCAAGCTTGTTAATTTTTTTAAAAAAAAAACATTACGTTCTTGATTATAAGATTTTGGATTCGTGATCAGAAAAAGAAAGGGATAAGAAGGATTACCAAGATATCATGATTAATATCGAAGACCAGAACTTGGAATCGAAGTGAGCACAAAAGACCCGACTTCTTTTTCTTCTTTTACCTTTTTGTCGGCGGTTCTCCAAAAAGGCAGAAACCCTTTTTTTTGTTTACTGGTATATGAAAGAAATGGGGATAACCCTCGTTTTATTTTTTTGTTTGTACAAAAAACGGGTTGAAGCCCAAAACTCTCTCTTTGTCTTGTTTATTAAACTGCAGACTAAGCCCAAATACATGCATACTTTATTTTTTTGGTTTTTCGTTTCGTTTTGTTTATAAACGTTTAACTTGCGTTTACGTGCTTTAAATCACGTCCTGTATTAATTTATTTTCCTGAATACATAATACTTATGTATTACTTATATAGTTAAAATTCATTATTATACTGAATAATTAATTTCGTAACATTTTTAAATAAAACTAGGACTGCGTAATTACTGCTAACGTTTACTTATTTTCTGGATAATAATTAATACATACGTAATATTTTCTGAAACTTAATAATTATTTTCCTGAATAATTATATAGTTTATAATAGTCGATACTGCGTATTTAATATCCTACTTTTTAAATACGGGTTTTACAATTCTTCCCCTCTAAAAAAAATAATTCGTCCCCGAATTAAGGATACGACTATATTGGATTTTACAATTCTCCTTCTCTAAAAATAAAAATTCGTCCTCGATTTTAAAGGTAATAAGCTGGTGGAGTTATAAAAGCTGAAAGGACATATATGCTGAAAGAGCATGAAGGCTGAAAAGACATATAAGCTGAAGGACCATTCGTCCTTGATTTAGATCATACTGCTGCTGAAAGGTATAACGTGACATGACTGGAAGAACTTAACTGGATTTATTGAAGGAAAATGGATGAGGGGTCCGGATGGACTCCTCCGTTTCAAGTGGCCTTCCGCTCGAAACGATTCCTTTAACGGTCTAAACATAACGAAATTCTTGGTCTGATGACCCTGTCCTGATGAATGCTGAATAGTTTCTGGTTCCATACCTAAGATGAATTTTCTGAATCTGATAGAAATAATAAGCTATAGCATGTAGTATACATGAAACGGTACGTACAAATATCCTGAAAAATAACATTTCTATCTCTGAGCAAGCTGCTGAAACATATAGGGACAAACTACGTAAACAATTGTGAACGTGCTACGTGAGCAATTGTGAACGTGGTTCACGATAATAAAAGGATTTCTGTGCATGAAATATATCATGAATGTGATACGTGAAGCATACTGTGGACGTGATACTATACATATTGTGAACGTATGCTGACTCAGGAAGGAATGCCAGACGATACGACCTGAAACTGAAACATCTGCCTGAGTATGGAAAAACTGTGCTAAATTTGAGTCTGGTTTCTTAAGCTTCTGTAACCGTATTCGATAGTAAACTGTGAAATGTGTATCGCGAAATGGCACACAAACTTGAACGTGAACAATCTTATGAACGCTAACGTAAACTTATATCATGAGATAACACGAAACATGAACTGCAACAGCATCATACAACGACTGAGACGTAAACGTGAAAGTGAAATAAACGTGAACGTGAATGTGAACGTACACGTGATCATGAACATGAATGTGAGCGCGATTCGCAAACGCTATTTTCCATCTGACAAGATTGTTGATGGAATACATGGAATCATACGATCTATTGCTAAATTTCCTGTGGATTTGTTACTGCGTAATCATCTCGGATAAAAGAAAACGTGTAGGCTGGGTTAACTGGTTTACAACGAATTATATAGCATCATGCTTCGCCTGAGTCGGTGGTAACTGACAATAACCTCAATGGAATCTTATCTCATTTATGTTCAGAAATTTCTAATGGTTGTAATAACTCATTAGCATGTCGGTGTCCTATCTTGAACTTGCTGGGATGGCAGGCATTAGATATGAACATAGCCGCCTCGACGTGTTATACTGTTTCTATCAAAATCTTGCCTGGAATCTTGGTACATTCTGGTGGAAATCTGGTTGAATAACTATAGAATTTTTTTTTGAGACTATCAGCAATTTCTGTAGTTGCAGCCAATTGAGTTCTAGAAAAGTTTGTACTTCGTTCACAGGCGTCGGTCGGGACCATCAGGTGATGGCCTTCACCTTCGTAGGATTGTCTGAATGTCTTCCTGCTGAAATAGGGTGGCTCAAAAATGCTACTTGGTTCATCTGGAATATACATCTGGAAAGCTGCATATATAATTTCCTCTTATCAGAAAATCTACAGCATCGTAAAAGTATATAATCCTCTTGTTCTCCTCTAGAATTTAGCAAATCGGAATGTTATCGATAAATATGCTGGCGAACTGGTTTAAGAATTTGTGGAAAACCTCATGTTCTTTCTCCCACCACTGCTGGTGGCATGATCGTGAATCGTTCTAGAAAATATTTAAGACATCGTAGCAGGTCAAGTATATCTTCTATACGTGGAATGAACATCGATTAAGAATGGGAATCTGGTAAATTTTCCGGTGGTCGATACATGATCTCATGTTACCGGCCTTCTTTCTAATAGATAGAAACGGAGCACTTTCTGGTGGTGCGTTAGGGCGAATAAGGCCTCGTTCCGGTAACTCTTGCAGCAAATGCTACAACTCTTTAACTTAGCTGAAGCCCTGTAATAAAGAGTTTTGAAAACAGGTTCTGTACTTGAGACAAGCTCTATGTTGAACCCTATCTCGTGGTTAGAAAGGAATTTCTGGAATAACCTCCTGGATTGACATTTGGAAACTTTGAGATAATCTACTGATCATAGATTTAAGGAATTTCAGAAGTGAATTTATAACTGGTAGCTGAAAGGTCTTCGTAGCTTTGGAATAATTAGTCACTTGCTGTAAAGTATAACAATATTTGGGATTCAGTAAGACGGATCTCGTCGTTAACTGAAAAGAAAACTTTAATAAATATGGGTGATACTGTGGAGTCTTTTCTGGATAGTAGGTAGGTAATACCTGATTTAGATAAAGCTGACATACGAATAGGCGAAGCAAAAGTGGAAATTTTTCACTAAATGCGTTCGTCTATAACCTCTCATAATGAATACTGCGTGTTTAACTTGAGTAATACACTAGTGGTGGTGACTGAAATTTTTAAATGATCTGATTCATGCGTGGCATAGTAGAATGGGTATACCTCTTTTCTGAAAGGTAGCCTGAATTACTGAGGGCCTAGTTTAGAAACATACTAGAGTTATGAGTTATGACTCGTATTTTGAGAAGAGATTCGTATGATGTGTACCATGACTGGTGTCCTGATATGTGTCTTCCGAAATGATATTTGAGACCTATGTCTTGATTGCTGTCTTGACATATGTTTTAGTGGATGAATCTGGACAAGGCTGAATTTTTTTGTAAGTGCTAGGATTGGCGGACCGGTTAGACTACTGACCTCTGTATTTCTGGTCACCTCCGTTCTGGAGTTCTGATGTTTACTGACTGATTAATTATAAGCACGATGGTTGTCACTACTGCTTTGTCTGTCAATTTATGACGGTCATTATCATGACCGTGATTCATGTAATTATTCTACTGAGTGGCCGGCTGGGTTCTGGTTCCCACTCTTCTGAATGAAAGGTTAGCTGAGTGAAGTGTGACATCAAGCTGAGAAGGTAAAAGTATGGAATGGAATAGTAGTGTCTGATGGTTGAAATTTATTCTTGTTAGACATTTCAAATTTATAGTTTTCGTCCTTGTTCTGCAGAGTCTTCATAGTATAAACGGCATCAGCATCTTGAGAAATCTCCAAAGTATCAGTAGCATCAGCATTTGTGAGGTCTTCAAAGTGTCAGCAACATCAGCACCTGGTAGAATATCGACAAGTGGTAACGCCTGAGATGATTGAGGATCGATTAACAATATCTATGGAGTAGGGTACCTGGAGTACACCTGGACTACTGTACATGAAGTACAAAATGAATACTGCACATGGAGCATATCTGAGACACTTTACGTAGAGTACACATGAAATACTGTACATGGCATTGGTGGAAATTTTATGGGATGATCGATACTGGTGTCGCTTGTCTGACATGATCAAAGAAATAAATTGATTTAAACGATAGTAAAACATATCTGAAATAAGTAACATGATAGGCTGACAATTCCTGCTTCGACTTACTGCTGGTTGTTTCGAGGCTAAAAAGTATGATATAATCGAAGTCCCAACAATGGTCAGCATGAAGCATGATTAATGAAGGCTGATCATGATTTATCATGAAAACAGGTTTTACTGAAATTCTTGGATATATTAACATGAAACATCATTACTTTGCTGAAGACATAATCCTCGTAAGGAGACATGAAAACTGAATCATCATGAAGACAACATCAACATGAGAGTATGAATATTTGACTGTTACAAGGAACATAAAAAGTCTAATCAACTGAGTTGTAATATCAACTGATGTGGACGGCTACGGTTCAATCCACAGAATTCAAAGAAGAAAACATGTGACTAAGTATGGGCGATTCTGGTTCGATCCATGCTTGTCAAAATTTTCTGAGAACTGTCATGTATAGAAATTTATAATCTGGGACTAAATATGGTTGGCTGTAGTCCAGTCCATACTTGTCCAAATTTATGAAATGTCCTGATATGACAAAGGTGAACAACTATGAATCGGTTCACAAAACATCCTTCGACAGAATAGCATGAAATTTGATCTGAACATTAGTGAACGTATATGGGCTGGTTCACCGAGTAATATTCGACTGAAAACATGAATCTGACATGAGTAAGGATGAACGCCTATGGTCAGTTCATCTATACAAAAATCTAAACGGACAAGGGTGAACGCCTATGGTCAGTTCACCAACACAAAAATTTGCTAAAAAGCACATACGACTAAATAAGGCCAATCATGTACCAACCTTTTACTTAGTCAAAAACTAAAAGAAAACCGACTGATAAATGCATGAGAAGCCTGAAAGATAAAAACGCCAAAATCTGGGAAGTTCCTGGTGACTACCCACTAGTCACAGGTCAAGTTTTAGAGCCTACAGGTCGAACCTTGCTCTCTGATACCATAATTGTAACACCCCACTTGGATAAGTGGACCGTTACGTGTATTTATGGCGTGTCATCAAAGCATAAGGTAAATGTCCTAAAACATTAACTGACCATAAAGGAAATACCGGAATCAAACATCGGCAATCCAAACATAAGCCCAAAACATGAAAAGTAAAATACTGAAGGAAAGGACTAAACAATGTCCAAATAAGCAGAATAATGTAAGTACATAAGGTAAGAAGTCTGGATAGCTTCCATCCAAATGCACATGCTCTCAGAATCCTAAGAGCATCCTGGTGTACCTGCCGTTAGAACATGAAAGGGAACTACGGCTGAGCATAACGCTCAGTGAACGAATATAAAGCATGATAAGGAATTACTGAAATGAAACAGATGATGAAATACTGGAGCTGTAAGTCTGATAACTAAAGTTGCAGAGGAAATCTATGTATAATCTGTAAAGTCTGACTTATAAATAATAAAACTGAACTGCTATCTGTTAAATCTAAAGACATACATTAACTGTATTTTAATTGCCAGAGCTTATATAGGTCATGTGTTGTAACAACGATGCATGAATAACTGGAGGGGTGACCTCGTCATGCTGTAGAGGGGTGACCTCTAAATAACTGTAGAGGGGTGACCTCTAAATACTGTGCTGGGTGGAGGGATCAGCTCCAATGTGAAGGATGTAGAGCACACACCACATTCACCCTGATAACTTGTAAACTGATAAGCCTAGGATGCATCCATACGCCCCACTAAACATACTTATAAAAATGGCCAAACTGAACATGAGTGGGACGATGCAGGATATCACTCTCCTGCATGTGAGTCACGAAACCGGTGCTTCTAGTGACATGGTTACGGTACCTCCGTAACTAGTACATAAACTGGTCATGCTTGTATATAATGCTCAGGCAATTTATTTAGTTATTAACATGATTACTGATAAGCAACATATAGCGGGGAAAAACATTTGGCTGCAGACGGGGAATCCTAAACATGCATAGGAAAGGAAATACTTTCTGAAAGGACGAAAAATCCGTACCTCGTGTCCAGTAATAAAATAAGACTGAAAGCTGAAAGATCTATCCGACTTCATGGTTACTACATAAATAAAGTACGCGAAAATAAGTTGACTGATTACTGTTTACTGTTACTGATTCTTATCTGTTCTTAGTTTAATTTATTTTATCCTTGTAATTACTGTTAATATATAAACTGACAAATCTGAATGTTCTAATATTTCTGATTAACATATTCATGTTCTATTATTAACTACGGTATAACACGTATTCTGAAGTTATAATATTTCTATATTAGGCAACCCGCTAAAATAGAAAGTTTCCCAAATTAGAAGGTTTCCAAAATCATTTATAATTTCTTTAGTAAAATTATACCCTTTTAATTATTATAAAACTATTTTAATTTAATTCCTATAAATATACAATTAAAACATTTATAAAAAAAGTAATAAAAAGGTATAACTTAAAAATCTTCATTATTATTATTATAACCATGCCCCGAGCCTACTGAGATACCCCCTTCTCGGTCGCACTAAAACAATTCAACAAACTATATAAAATCTGCCTATAAGAATTAGCAACAGAAAAATCTGTCACTAAAACTGTGACTAAAAGCTGTCCAGAATTTGTCATTAAAACTGTGACAGAAATACTGTCGCTAAACTGTCGCTAACGTCAGATTTAAGTCTTTTTAACTTCTGTTTAAACATGTACCCACTGGTCTGAATATTATAGTCACTGTCTTTATGTAGTTCCCACTGATTATATAGTTCCCACTGTTTAGGTTTGGTTCCCACTGATTATATACAATTTACCACTGTTTGCAATCCCAAACACCCCTTTCGGCTGGTTAAACCCAAACACCCCTGATGATTTGTTTTTGCTGATCAAAAAGCCAAACACCCCTCTGTTGTCATGCTTATACCCACTGTACATATAAACAACACCCCTTTTGCACCCGTTACCCCTGTTGGAGTTTGTTTCGGCCTGAACACCAAAAAAAAGCACCGAGACTTGTTGTGGTCTCGGTTGTGTCGAACAGCAATACACCGAGACCTTATGGTCTCGGTTCTTCGTGATTCAGCAAACCCCGATACCAAGCTTGTTAATTTTTAAAAAAAAACATTACGTTCTTGATTATAAGATTTTGGATTCGTGATCAGAAAAAGAAAGGGATAAGAAGGATTACCAAGATATCATGATTAATATCGAAGACCAGAACTTGGAATCGAAGTGAGCACAAAAGACCCGACTTCTTTTTCTTCTTTTTCCATTTTGTCGGCGGTTCTCCAAAAAGGCAGAAACCCTTTTTTTTGTTTACTGGTATATGAAAGAAATGGGGATAACCCTCGTTTTATTTTTTTGTTTGTACAAAAAACGGGCTGAAGCCCAAAACTCTCTTTGTCTTGTTTATTAAACTGCAGACTAAGCCCAAATACATGCATACTTTATTTTTTTTGGTTTTTCGTTTTGTTTCGTTTATAAACGTTTAACTTGCGTTTACGTGCTTTAAATCACGTCCTGTATTAATTTATTTTCTTGAATACATAATACTTATGTATTACTTATATAGTTAAAATTAATTAGTATACTGAATAATTAATTTCGTAAATTTTTAAATAAAACTAGGACTGCGTAATTACTGCTAACGTTTACTTATTTTCTACATAATAATTAATACATACGTAATGTTTTCTGAAACTTAATAAATATTTTCCTGAATAATTATATAGTTTATAATAGTTGATACTGCGTATTTAATATCCTACTTTTTAAATACGGGTTTTACAACTAGTCACACCTTAGACCATGCAACATAGTTTCCACACGTTAGTATACTGAGCCACAACATGATATATCAAGATTATCCAACATTGACCCCCATAATCTTGATAATATCGACCCGAGCCTCTTGCACGATTCTCTTTCTTTGCGGATCCTCGACCTCTTCCGTTTATTCTTGTTTTTCTCTTGATATAAAACTTTGTTCGGTCTTTTTGGTGAATCTTTGGTCCTTTGATTCAACAGTATTCGGTCTACTTCGGCCTTTGATTCAAAAGTATCTTTCTTCTTAGATCTTTTACTATTGAAACTTCGGTTTAACTTTCTTTCTTGGACAACCTGCGGTCACGGTCTCAATCTTGGTTGCTTCATTTAGTCTCTTTCCCGGTCTCGATCTTCTCGGTCTTGAGCTTCTCGGTCTAGGTGCCATCGTGTCGCCGGTCTTTATGTGGATCCTCGGTCTTCTTGGTCGGTACTTTCTTTCTTTCTCATTCTTCTTTCTTTAGTGACCAAGGTCAGCTTCTTTCTTTCTTTCGAGGCCTTCTTCCTTTCTTGTGAATCGACATCGGCCTCTTTCATTCTTTCTTGTGACACCTCTTCTTCCTTTCATTCTTTCTTGCAAGAAATCTTGCTACTTTCTTGTCGACTACTTTCTTGTCCGACTCTTTCTGTCTAACTCTTTCTGTCGACTCTTTCTGTCGACTTTCTTTCTTCTTTCTTTCTTTCTTGTGGCCTGCTACTTTCTTTCTTTCTTTTTTTATTCATGTTGTGTTTTCTACATCTTTCGATGTGACCAACACTTGATGCTTGCCTTCACCTTCCTTTTTGCGTCTGCCATGCAGCGAAGTGTTACATACGTCGGTTCTCAAAATCGACTCTCATCAAACCGGCCTTCTAACGAACTCAGCTCTGATACCATGTTAAAAATGGGCCCCTTACCTTCCTCCGAAACACTGTCACCAACACCTATCAATACGGCTTACTAGGTTTTTCTAACTTTCTTATATTGAAAAGGGGAAAACTGATTACCATAATATAATGGGAAACATACTACTACCTATTTATAGACTAAAGTAAAGTACAGAACATTGAAACGTGGATACCATGACCTCCTAAATAGTAGGTAGACAAAAGAACTAGTAAAACCCCTGGTCCTTTGTCATGCATTTCGGTACCACTAGTCACACCTTAGACCATGCAACATACTTTCCACACGTTAGTATAATGAGCCACAATATGATATATCAAGATTATCCAACAAAGAAAACATGTTTAAAAATGTTATAAACTTATAATTTGAGTCTCAGAATTGAAATGTATGTCATACTGTATTTTTTACCAAGTAAAAATGGACGGGAGGTTATGTACCGGAGAAGATGACACGGAATTTGAAACTTTTATTTTTTTTCTTCTCAATTTTATGTTTTAGTCCTTCTAGTGTAGTAATTTGAAAAGTAAGCTATGTTTAATACTTTATTTGGCATTATACTAGTATATGTTGTAGTATTTTATTAAAAAGTAAAAAACGCATCTCAAATATTAAAATGAAAAACTATAATTTTTGATATTCACATAGTATTATATAGATATAAAATGTCGATACCAACAGATATTTTATCTTAAAAAAATTATAACAAATATTTTGAAGATGTAAGTATTTCATGAAATGCCATGTTATTTATGATTAATCTTTTGAATTATAAAAATGTTTTCACAAGTTTTATAAAAGGTCAATTAAGTATTTCTAAATGTGAAGAAAAAAATAGTAAGTAAATTACGAACTTTTAAAACATTGTTACATAATTTACTATTGACTTAACTATATAATCTAATGGCATAAATGATAATGAATAAAAGGCGTAAATGTTTAATCATTTTAAGTTAAACACGATTTTATTATAGTTCAAGGGTCCATAGCGTAAAACGGCACAGGGCCTCCAAAATCGATGAGACGGCCCTACTACTATACCTCTATTTCATGTCGCTTCCTCCAACATGGTGATGGATTCCCCGCAAGAGTCCCTATATCCAACAAAAGGGTTTCCACGAGGAGTGCTAAGAAAACACCACAAAGCAATTGGCACAATAGTTGGATTTGCAAAAAGTCGAATAATTAATAGAAAAAGTACCACGGCAAAAATCAACCGATGAGTTTTAACAAAAGTGAAAAATGAACAACAACCGACACCACACATTGATTATTCAAAACTGAAAAACGACACAATGTGTCTAGTGTATATTAATTTTACTCATTCCGTCCCAACATTATTGTATTCGGACAAAAAAATATATTGTTTAAAAATGTATTTATTACATATTTCTTTTTTCTACTTTTTGATAGAATTATAATTTTACTTTTAACTAATTAATTTGTTCTTCTTTAAATTTTGTAATAATATTTTCAAACAAGCGTTATATATTAAACTTGATCAAAATTCGCTATCTATTTTCAGTAGTGGAAAATTAAACTGAGATCTCTCACAATGAAAACGTGGACAATAAAAATGGGATGAAGAAAGTAATATTTTTATAACTAATGTGTGATGTGCATGCTTATATTAAATCTGTGCATTGTTATAACCTAAAAGTCAACATTCTAAACAAAAAACCACAAATGGTGTGATGTGGTTAAAACAAACCAAAAATCACAAATGGTGTGATGCGGTTAAAACAGACAAAAACCGTAAAAAAAAAAATACAAAACCCAAAACCACAATAGTGGTATGGTTTGGTTTCTATTATTATTAAAAACACGGTTGTGGTTCGATTTTAGTCAAAACTCGCACCAAACTGAACCATGCGCACCCCTATTTTCCACATTTTATTTTGGGTAAACTGAAAATTATGTCCTTATATTTGTCGAATTTTACAAAATCTTCCATGAAGGAAACTTAATTCCAATTGTATCCTTGAAGCTTTCTTGCAGTGTAAAACATCTACGAAGCATTTTCTTTGATGATCCTCCTGTTATGTACCTCACGTGCCTTGCCCTGCACATGTGGGCATTTATGTCACTTCTTCTTCTTGCCAACTAGCTCACATGGCCAACTTTGATTCTTAATGATTTTCTTTCTTTCAAGGACTAAATTTGCAACACAATAATTACAAAACTTCCAACATGAATCATGTTTAGTCAACTCAGTTATAACCCCCACACACACTCACTCACATACACACACACACATTTAAGAACAAATCATACATCGTCTTTAACTCATTTGAGATATCATGTCATGGTGTCTTGTATTTGTTATGTTGCTAACTCATTTGTGATCAATGAAATGATGGTTTGCCATTACTAGAGAGAGAGATTTCTATATACATGCGACATACAACAGATTTGATGAACGTGTGTCAAAAGCTTGCCGATAGGGTAATGGGTAGGGGAGCTGATTGTTGAGCTCCAAAACTACAATATGTATAGAGTTTTAAGGGCGAATGTAACTAAGCTTAAGAGACTTCAAACTCATAATTTGTATGATTCTATAATCTTGATGATAAATATTACACAAACTCGCCACAAGATTCTTGACAAGATTGAGTTTGTTGTGATGCAGAGGGATGTGAGGTGCTTGGATTACGAAGGCTTAAAGGTGTGATGTGTGTTGATAGGGGCTGTGGGTATTTTACGAATGACAAGTCTTCTAGTTTAGTGCTAATGTATCTTTATTCTATCCTTATTTTAATTTTAGAAAAACCATGTTATTGAGTTACTTTTTGTTTCATTTTTGTGTTGAAGATATGATTTTACGTTTCAGAATGTTTGAGTTGTGTCGCAAACATAAACATTTGCCACATGTATTACTAATCTAAAACAAAAACTAAAACTTGAAAATGATATCAATCGAGCCATGAAGCATACATATAATGACGAGAAAAAAATCAAAAACACTGAAAGCCCAACCTACAAGTTCGAGTACCTCTTTTAGGCCAACCTAATCTCTTGGATAAACTTCCACTTTATGTGAACAGAAAGCGAAAATCGGCAATCACTTTCCTCAATTTGATTTGACTACCAAATCATCAAGAATAGAGAAATGAGATATGATGGGTTGTTGATCGAAAGTTTTTTAATCTATGTTGACAAAAGCTAAGGGTTGTTGATCTAAGTTGTCATGGGCTCTTAAACTAAGTACAGAAAACCTATGTTGGTTACGTTAGTTCATTGTTAATGTTTGTAGCTACACAAAAGATCCACATTCAGGGTGGTGTTAGGGGTGCACGGGAACCTGATAGAATTTCGTCATGTAGTGTATATATTTGTTAAAAATATTGATTTCTTCAAAATGAACCCAATCCAAAATTATGTGCTACATAAATACTTGTTTTATTTAGTGAAATCATGTATTTTAGTCCATTTTCTCATTTGTACTCGTATTTTATGCACCTAACATGGGCGAGTCAACCTTCTTAGAGGCCTAAAGCATTGTTTTAAGACGAGGCCATTTTACCAAAGTAATTTGCCGACAAAGCATTTATTTATTTTCAAATTTTTTTATGGATCAGTATACTATACTATTTAAAGTCTAATGTGTAGAAAATAGAAGGGGGTTGAGTAGTTTCTCATTAAGTTTTAAAAACATTTCGCATAACCCACTGTCCGCTGTTCAATAAACATGGTCGCGGCTCATTATCAATAATGATCCGCGGGTTCAGTTAATGAACCTTCAACAATGGATGCAAACCATTGTTGTCTTTTAAACCTTAACAATCTTTTGTATCAAATTCCCGATTAATCTTGACGTAATATGAGATGTGTTTCTTGAAAGATAACAAGTAAGTAAACGCATAAATACATCAAATCAAGAGTACATCAAGCAATAGTCTAAACACTAAGCATACACGTACTAAGCCATAGCTTTTCTGCAACTAAGATGTTTAGACTAAGCGATGCACACTTGACCATAATCTAAACATGAAGCACACACGTACTAAGCCTTAACTTTTTCGCAACTTAGATGTTTAGATTATGAGATGCATACAAAGACACACAACACAAATATGCAACTATAAAAGTAAAGACATAAATGTAAAGGAGAATACCGACACGATGATTTATAGTAGTTCGGTCACGAAGCTCCTCTTCGCCCTACTCCACTCCTCGAGTACCCAACTCGAGAGTTACTTCAAGAGTCAATAATGCTCCTTTCAGGTCGGAGAAAACCATACACGTCGCTTACACCATTTCTGACGCTAAGCTAGATGTCGAGTCCTAATCTTAGGTAGGACCAATCTACACACGTCGCCTACTTCCCATTTTCTGACATAAGGCTAGATGTCGAGTTCTAATCTTAGGTAGAACCAATTTGTTAATGCAATGATGCATAAAAATGTTACTTGCATTTTTTGGTCTCGCTTTGTTTTAATTACAACAATATGTAAAAACAAGCATTTACAAAAACAATGAAAAACAAATTCTTGAGTTCAAGTATTTTTTATTTCAACCATTATCACTTAAGGTATGAACAAACAAGTAATTATACTAATTAAGTGATCAAGGATTTAATCTTTTCTCAAAACTCACTTTTTATTAAGTGTGACAAAGTTTTATTGTTAAACTTTCTTTTTAAGAAAATGTTTTATTAAATTAATTATTTGAAAGTTTGAAATTTGAAAATGGCATATTCTATCTTGGTTTGGAATATCCTTTCAGGATATTTTAATCCCCAGATTCGAACCAACCCACTAAAAGACAAAAGGGAGCGGACTCTACGCCGGCGGTTCCTTATCGATAAGGAACCGCGGGCTCCAATAAGGAACCGTGGGCAGATATAGCCGTTGGACATTTGTCTTATATATAGTGGACCATTCTCAGACTTTCAATCCACTTCTTCTGCACATACATTTCCAGATTCTTTCATAATTCTTAAATCACTCAAATCCTTGATCATTTGTTTGATTACTACTTGTTTAGAAGTGAATCTTTCTCCTCCCATCTTTTCCTTTCAATATGCAAAGAGATGAACACTATCATTCTTGAAGTGTTGTGTCTACCTCAAAGATCCATTGAAAATCCAAACTTTATTCATTTTTGTGAAGATCCAAGTAGTTGTGTCTATTTGGAAGTTGTGTATGTATTAGGTTTAATACTTAGTCCTCAAAGTATATTGGTGTAGATTGGTCCTAGCTAAGATTAGTGCTCGACTGTTAGCTTAGAGTCGGAAATTGGTTAAGTAACGTTGTGTACGGTTCTCCACCTTAAGGAGCTTGTTGATTAGTGAACTCTCGAATAAGGAGTACTCGAGGAGTGGAGTAGGAACGAGGAGTGAGCTTCGTTGTCGAACCACTATAAATCCTTGGTGTTTGGTTTGATCTTCTCTTCCCTTATTTCTTTACATTCATTATTCTTTATACTTTTGATTATTAGTTTAGTTACATTATACATTCATTATCTTTATACTTGTGAGTATTAGTTAGTTGCACTATACCTTGTTCATATTGTGTATAAGAAGGTTTCACATAAATACTCAAGCTTAAGTTTTTGAAAAATGAATTTTTTTTAAACCAATCTTTAACAAGTAAATTTAAGAAACTATTCAACCCCCCACCCCCTTCTAGTTTCTACAATTGGTATCAGATCGTGGTTGCTCAAGACTTTTTAAAATATATTGTATTTTAAAACTTGAATCGATCTAAAGGATTCCAACAAATATCTAGAAGGGCAATCCATGCAAAGACCACCTCTTTTTGAAACCGATAGTTTTATTTATTGGAAAATAGGTTTGAGACTTACGTGAAATCAAAAGATTTAGATCTTTGGCATGTTATTACCAATGGTGATTTTTTGCCATTTCAATATAATGAAGTTTCTAAAAGTAAGAAGATAGTTACTTTTGATAAAGCTAATGATGATACTAAAAGAAAACTTGCTAAAAATAATGAGGCTAAAATAGTAATTTATAATGCTTTACCAAAGAAAGAGTACGAAAGGATTTTTATGTGTGAAACCGCTAAACACATTTGGAATACTCTTTTAGTAACCCACCAAGGTAATAGCCAAGTCAAAGAAAGTAAAATCGATCTTCTTGTTAAACAATATGAATAATTTGTCATCTTAGAAGATGAAACCATAGATAGTGCTTTTACTAGATTTAACACTATTATTTCTAGTCTAAAAGCACTTGATGAAGAATGTTAGGAAGTTTCTTAGGGCATTACATCCCAAATGGAGAGCTAAAGTCACGACGATTGAAGAATAAAAGGATCCCGCCAAATTATCACTCGATGAACTCATTGGTAACTTGAAGGTTCATGAGATGATAATTTTGAAGAACTCAGAAATGGTGAAAACTAAGAGTGAAAGAAAGTCTCTTGCACTCAAAGCGAAGAAGGCACAAAGTGACCATGAAAGCTCCTCGGATAGTGATGATAAGGAATATGCCTTGGCGGTTAGAGAGTTTAAGAAGTTCTTCAAAAGACGAGGTCAATACGTGAGGCAACCTTCACACGACAAGAACCACACCGCGTTCGTTGGAGGTTCATAGAGCGATAGCGGTGAAGATGCTGATGACAACCCCAAAGATGATAAGTGTCTCATGGCTCACACCTCTAAAGAGATATGCTTGGGAATCGATCTAGAGCCCGACGAGTGGATTAAGGATAGTGGTTGTTCTAAACACATGACGGGTAATCGAAGTTTGTTCTCACACTACAAAGCATATGATGGAGGTAACGTTACATTCTCAAGGAATAGACGTGGTAATAAGGTACGGTCTCTCTTGACTCTGTGACTATAGAAATCGTAGAGCATGTAGATAACTTAGGTTTTAACCTTCTAAGTATAGGTCAAATTTGTGACAATAAGTGTAAGGTCATCTTTTCGGAATATGAAAGTGAAATCGTAAAAGATGGAAAAGTCATTGGAAAAGGTGTTAGAAAGCATGGGCTTTATGTCATGAAGGTTAATAGGAAGTCAAAGGACAACTTATGTCTAGCGACTTTAGATGATAGTTCTACTCTTTGGCATAGGAGATTAGGTTTAATTCAATCTTTAGTCTCTAAGGAGTTGGTAAGACATCTCCCCAAGATGAAGTTTGATAGTCACTTTTGTGATGCTTGTGAAATTGGGAAGCAAGTTCACTCAAGTCACAACGCCAAGAATTTGGTTTCGACCTCTCGATATTTAGAGCTCCTACATATGGATCTCTTTGGACCTTCCGCCATACGGAGTTATGGAAGTAACCTTTATACCCTAGTTATAGTACACGATTACTCTAGTTTCACTTGGACTAGATTTTTGGCGTCTAAGAATGAAGCTTTTGATCACTTCGAAACCTTTAGTCAAAGAATTCAAAATCAACTAGGATGTTCAATTGTCTCTATTAGGATGGATCATGGTAGGGAATTTGATAATGAAGTGCAATTTGGTGCCTTTTGTGAAGCTAATGGTATTACCCATAACTTCTCGGCTCCTCGCACTCCACAATCAAATGGGGTAGTTGAAAGGAAGAATAGGATCATCCAAGAGATGATTAGGACGATGTTAAATGAGCAATCTTTGCCTCAAAAATTTTGGTGCAATGTCGTGGACACATCGACTTACATTCTCAATCGAATTCTTATTCGACCTTTTCTAGGAATGAACCCCTATGAGATTCTTAAAGGTAAGAAGCCCTCATTGGAATACTTTAGGGTGTTTGGAAGTAAGTGATTCATTCTCAACACCAAATATTACCTTACAAAGTTTGACCCAAAGTCTTACGAAGGTATCTTTTTAGGTTAATCTCAAACTAGCAAAGCTTACATAGTCCTCAATAGAACCTCGGGTGTAATTGAAGAATCACTTAACGTGACATTTGACGAAACCCCACCTTCATCTAAGACACCACCTTTGGTAGATGATGACTTAGATGAAATAGACATAGTTAATGCCAAATATGTTAGAAACATAGGAGTTGAAGACCTTAATGTTGAAAAAGGAGTAAACATTAAGGAGTCTAAGGATCATGCTCTTGATAACGTCATAGGCGAATTAAATCAAAGGACCCTAAGATCTCAATTCTAAAATCAAAGTAACTTCTTTTGTTTCGTCTCCTTGATTGAACCAAAGAATGTTAAAGAAGCTTTGATGGATGAGAGTTGGGTCATCGCTATGCAAGAAGAATTGAATCAATTCATTGCTAATGACGTTTGGAAAATTTTTCCTCCGCCTAGAAGTTCGACCATCATAGGAACCAAATGGGTATATATGAATAAGTTATATGAGAATGGTGTTGTGTCTCGTAACAAGGCTAGACTTGTAGCTAAAGGCTATAATCAACAAGAAGGTATTGATTATGACGAGACATATGCACCCGTAGCTAGATTAGAATCCATTAGAATCCTCTTAGCTTACGCTTGTGCTTTAAACTTTAAGCTTCAACAAATGGATGTAAAGAGTGCATTTCTTAACGGTTTGATCAATGAGGAGGTATATGTGGCTCAACCTCCCGACTTCATTGATTTTGAGAAACCGGAACATGTTTACAAGCTTAAGTAAACTCTTTATGGTCTCAAACAAGCACCCAAAGCTTGGTATGATACACTTAAAGCGTTTCTCACCTCATTATCGTATAAATATATGTTGATGACATTATATTTGGTTCAACTTGTCAATCATTGTGTGATGACTTTGCCAAAATCATGCATGACGAGTTTGAAATGAGTATGATGGGAGAACTTAACTTCTTTTTAGGACTCCAAATTAAACAAATGGACGATGGTATTTTCTTTAATCAATCCAAGTATGTTAAAGAAATGCTAAAGAAATTTGGATTAGAAGACTTTAGACCTATGAAGACCCCTATGGGCTCGGATACTAAACTCACCCTAGATGATGATTGTGAGTCGTTAGACAACACCAAATATAGAGGTGTGATTGGTAGTTTGTTGTACGTAACGGAAAGTCGACCGGATATCATGTTTAGTGTTTGCCTTTGTGCTCGCTTCCAAGAGGCTCCCAAAACCTCTCACCTTGATGCGATTAAGCGTATCTTCCGATACATTAAGGGCACTATACATTTAGGATTATGGTATCCTAAAGGGACCGGCATAGAAACCATTTTCTACGCGGACTCGGATCATGCGGGAGACTATGTGGACCGAAAAAGCACTAGTGGAGTTTGTACCTTCATGGGTTGTTGTTTAACTTCTTGGTTCTCTAAGAAACAAACCGCTCTTGCTATATCCACCACGGAAGCCGAGTATGTGAGTGCCGGTAAAGCTTGTCAACAAGCTCTATGGATGAAACAAGCGCTTGTTGATTACAGGATTTCTCTTGATGATGTTACCATCATGTACGACAACAAGGGTGCAATAGACCTTAGCAAGAATCTCATGCAACATTCGTGAACTAAGCACATAGAGATTCGCCACCATATTCTTAGGGATAATGTTCAAAAGGGGAACATTTCGATAGAGAATGTACCCTCGGTAAAAAACTTAGCCGATATCTTCACCAAGCCACTTAAGAGGGAACCCTTTAATTACTTACGTCTAGGTCTAGGCTTAATGGAACATATTCCTTAATTGTGCATTCTTATTATCTTTTATCTTTTGAGTCTTTTCTTTCTTTGAGCTTTTAAGTTTAATAAACTCTTTTTGGAAAAGTTCTCTTCTCTTTTTCAAAATTCTCAAAGCTCTTTCAAAAATGGTCGAGAAATATTTTTGCATTGTTAATTCAATCTAAAAAACATTTTTCATAGCTTCTTGCTATTCATAATGAGCTTACATTATTCATATGTATGGGTCTCTCAAATAGAGCAAGAACAAAAGATAATTATGGAGGATCAGTGTGTCATGACCTTGTGTCTAGTTCTACACACCTTCTACATTGATTTTATTAAAAAATCTATGTATTTTGGTCTAAACCTTGTTTTGTGTGCTCTTGTATGTTTTCTTTGTCTATCATTTCTTCTTAGCATATCCCCATGATTAGTTAGACTAGAAAAATAGGATTTGCTGAATTGGAAGATCTTCCCTCATCACCAAACTCAACCCACTGTGGGCGGTTCTTTATAGATACCGCGGTTCCCCAGTGATAAGGAACCGCCGGCTGAGTTAAGGAACCGCGCCCAGTACCCTACTTTTTGGGTATTCCTGAAACTCTAAATTTGTTCCAACACTTTTTGGAATCTTTGTTTCAACCCTTTGACCACCCCCAAATTATCTTGGACTTTCTCTATATAACCTTAAGCATTTTGCATTCTTTCTCAAATCAAAATGTCTTATTTCTCAAATGAAAGCTTTGATTCTCCTTCATTCTCTGCAATTGCTTTCAACCCTAATTTACCCAAGAACTCTCAAAATAACATATCTTCTCCTTCTAAGAATGTTGATTGTGGAACCTCTTATCTTCCACCAATAGCCTTTAGTCTTCTACCTCCTTCACATGATAATGTCATACATCATGGAACATATTGTCAATGTTGTCAATATCAACATCTTTCTATGGCTCACATCTATGAAGAGTTGAATTACATCAAGTGTCTCTTAGTTAAACCTCCTCTTTACTATAACTATGAGATCTCTACCAAGCCACCACCACCTCCTTCCGCCACTACCTTGTCTTTTATCTAAGCATTGGTTGCTTATCTTCAAGACATCTAGTTCAAGAAAATCTTAGGGTTCTAGCTTAACTATGATTAGATTTATGCTTTTTATTTTGGCTTGTATTTGTGTCTCATACATCTTTGTATGATTTATTTCCTTGTATTTTTTATCATGTTTTCTTTTAACATGGCTTATCTTGGATCTTTTGTTTCTTATTATTTTTATGTGATCTTTGTTATATCTTGTTGGGTGTCTCTTATCTACTACTAACCCTTCTATGTAGCTTGTCACCATATTTTGATTCTTTGGTGCCCCAAGCGAGGGGGAGTAAGCACCAAGGGGGAGCATTTGCAAAGTCCGGTTCTTTTCTTCCTCAAAGACTTTTGCAACCTTTTTGCTTCGACAAAGGGGGAGAAATGATAAACTCGTCTCCGAAAATCTTGTTTTATTAGATGATTGAATTTATGGATTGTCGGAATCAAAAGGGGGGAGATTGTTAATGCAATGATGCCTAAAAACGTTACTTGCATTTTTCGGTCTCGCTTTGTTTTGATTACGACAATATGTAAAAACAAGCCTTTACGAAAACAATGAAAAACGAATTCTTGACTTCAAGTATTTTTCATTTCAACCATTATCACTTAAGGTATGAACAAACAAGTAATTATACTAATTAAGTGATCAAGGATTTAATATTTTCTTAAAACTCACTTTTTATTAAGTGTGACAAAGTTTTATTATTAAACTTTCTTTTTAAGAAATTATTTTATTAAATTAATTGTTTGAAAGTTTGAAATTTGGAAATGGCATATTCTATCTTGGTTTGGAATATCCTTTCAGGATATTTTAATCCCCATATTTGAACCAACCCACTAAAAGACAAAAGGGAGCGGACTCTACGCCGGCGGTTCCTTAGCGCCTACGGCAGTTCCTTATCGATAAGGAACCGCGGGCTCCAATAAGGAACCGCGGGCAGATATAGCCGTTGGACATTTGTCTTATAAATAGTGGACCATTCTCAGACTTTCAATCCACCTCTTTTGCACATACATTTCTAGATTCTTTCATACTTCTTAAATCACTCAAATCCTTGATCATTTGTTTGATTACTACTTGTTTAGAAGTGAATCTTTCTCCTCCCATCTTTTCCTCTCAAAGTGCAAAGAGAAGAACACTATCATTCTTAAAGTGTTATGTCTACCTTAAAGATCCATTGAAGATCCAAACTTATTTATTCATTGTTGTGTCATTATTGTGAAGATCTAAGTAGTTGTGTCGATTTGGAAGTTGTGTATGTATTAGGGTTAATACTTAGTCCTCAAAGTATATTGGTGTAGATTGGTCCTAGCTAAGATTAGGGCTCGACTTTTAGCTTAGAGTCGGAAATTGGTTAAGCGACGTTGTGTACGGTTTCTCCACCTTAAGGAGCTTGTTGATTAGTGAACTCTCGAGCAAGGAGTACTCGAGGAGTGGAGTAGGAACGAGGAGTGAGCTTCGTTGCCGAACTACTATAAATCCTTGGTGTTTGGTTTGATCTTTCCTTCCCTTATCTCTTTACATTCATTATTCTTTATACTTGTGATTATTAGTTTAGTTACATTATACATTCATTATTCTTTATACGTGTGATTATTAGTTAGTTGCACTATACCTTGTTCATATTGTGTATAAGAAGGTTTCACATAAATACTCAAGCTTTATATGTTAATTAAGATACGTTATAGGGTAAAATAGAAAATTACCTTTAGGAAAAAGTAATAGACTAAAATTCATCAAAGACAGATTTAATTAAACACGATGATGAACCAAGTTCGTTGTACACGAAGATCGAGTGAATTTGAGACGTTTTTGTTTCGATTTGGACAAATGATTTGAATGGTTTTCGGTTTTTAAACTAAAATTAATCCTACAAATTAAAATCCTAAAGTGCGTGAATCGTTCCCCATTTTTTATATTTTAGATCAATTATTAAAAATTAAAACAATTAAACTATTTAAAATTTACACTATTAAAAATTTATCTATTTAATTAAAATTACTTTTATACTATTTAAAATCTATTTATGAAACTATATTATTTAAAATCTAAATTAATTAAAATCTAATTATTATTTAAAAACTAATTTTACTAACTAATTAAATTTCTAAAAATTAATATAACATTTTTTATTTGTTTTTATTTATTATTTGAAAACTTTAATAAAGAAAATTAAAATGATTTAAAATGTAAATAAAAGTAAAAGAGGGTACTTAAACAAAACCAAATTCGACAACTTGAATAAAATAAGCTATATTAATGATGGAAGCTATAATTAAACACAATCAAGTATCTAGCAGAGATGGAAAACACACTGGTGCACACCCTTGAGGTCAAGGGTTCGAGCCCCACAAGGGACCTTTTTGGTTATTTATTTTTTTGAAATCAAATTAAGATTTGAAGTCACAGGAGTGACTTTTTGACTGTTATTTGGACTGATAACATGTATTTAGGCAGTAAAACAGATCACCAAAGTCACAGTTATGCCTTTGTGATAGATTTCTAAAGACAGATTAAAATCAATTAGATAAAAATACTAGCTAAATCAGCAAATGCATATGAAACTCAGCTATATCAGATCTAGCATAGCACCAAAAGCAGGCAAACAATCAAAACAAAAATTACACAGACATTCAAAAGTTATCACAGTTAAACAAAACTCAGCATGGAACATAACTTCAGCAGATTTATATCAAATCTAAATGCAATACTCAATATCTCACAACTCAAATGAACACTGATCAAATTAAGAAATCTAAAACAGAAAGTCATCAAACAATACTAAGCTCTATATCAGTACTCAACTTAAATCAATAACCAGTTATTCTTTACCCAAATTAAATCATACCAAACTTAACAGATTAAAAGGACTAATCAGTTTGAACAACATAAAAAAAAATCAGCAGCTTATTCTTATGCTAATAAATCAAATCAAAGCATACAAACTAACACTTATCAGATCAATAGCAAATTTAATAAACTAAGAGCAAAATCCAAAAACAGATTACTCTCTTCAGTTTTAAACATTAACTAGACTATTTAAAATAAACCCAACATATGATAAGAAAAACCTTCTAAGTAAATCAGATAAATCAAATTTATCACTTAAATCCAAACAGTAACCTATTTAACAGATGAAAAAAAGTAACAGATCAACTTAGCAGACTAAAACATAATACCTCAAACAATTAACTAAAGCACTCAAACATTTAACAAGATTAATATAAAAACAAAAATGAGATTAAACCTTTTAGACAAAATCCTTTGAGAAGTAGATGCGGCGCTGAGCCGTCTAATAAACTAAATCACCACCATTACTAATCACCATACGAACCACCATAATACGAATACCATTACTTCGAACAAAACTCACCATTACCAGCGAACCAACACATCAATATTCGAACTATTTTCGAACCAGAAACAGTAACTCGAACCATCAAAAGTCAACGAACACCTATACTTTTCCAGTGGGGAAAAGTATTTTCCAATTTCACTTATAATATCTAATTCAAGCTATTTTTTCCATTTTAAATCAAATACTTTAATATTATAATATCAAAGAGACAGAGAGATAATTTTATAAAACTTAAACAGTAAAGTAATCAAAATGACAAGATGATGCTTAAATAAACTTTTTATTAATCACTAAAAATATTACAAAACTTATAAAAATTAAAAGACATTAATCCTACCTCTATTTTAACATTATAACTTTAAAGTAAAATTGGAATGATGAAATACATAATATGGGAGGGTTTTTATAGGCTAACCCCAAACCTTCTTGGTGGAAGGTTGTTGAGAAGAGATTCCATCTTGGCCATCCAATTGGTATCTTCTCTTTCTTTCTTTTGATCTATGGCTGAAGATTGCACACTAGCACTCGGATCGCCAACGTGGCTTGATTGTGTGCTAGTTGTGCTTCTTTGAAGCTGACTTGGCTCTCTTTAATTGGATGATGATAAAAGTTGAGGTGTTTCCACCAATCAGCATCAAGGAAAGCTGCCACGTCACTTTGAGATGCCCACCATCAACCTCCGAAAAACTTGGGGTTTTAATTCCCCACTCGTGTGAATCAAACGTGCCCTTAATTTGCAAAACCCCCAAAAGTCATTGTTTTATTTTTTTGTTGGATGAATTAGGGTTTGGAAGGGTGGGTAAAAGAGGTGACTAGTTTATTATTTTTTTGTGAGAGAGACAGGCATAGGTTATATCGAGGAAATGTGTGGGTGTAAATGTGTGAGTGAATGTTACGTTTGACCAAAAGTAATAAACAAAAAATGTTTATAACTTGTAACTGGTTTCACCAAATTGAAGACCTAATGGGCTTTTTAAACCGTCCAAGTTAATTTAACCAAATTGCTACTGGGCTTGTAGCCCATGAAACTAAACCGTCCATCTATTGTTCATTTGGGCTTTGTTATGGGTTATTAGGTACAAAATGAATAGTTTAAAATCCATATTGGGCTTTTGAGTCCAATATCCAAGAGTGGGGCCCACAAAGTCCAAATTGCTTCATTAAGATTAAAATCCACTAAAAACGGACTTGAATTGGCTTCCTTGATCTTTTCTTCAAACTCGTGCTGATTTTGCCGGTTTTCGCGAACTTCGGTACCTACACACATTAAACAACAAAAACACATATACAAGGCCATATTATACATTTTATGCATTTATTCATTGTTTATTGATATAATTGATATTAGTAAAATCACTCATATCATTAAGTTTTTTGAAAAAGGATTTTTTTTTTAAACCAACATTTAACAAGTAAATTTAAGAAACTATTCAACCCCCTCCCCCCTTCTAGTTTCTACACAGTCTACACCCATGACTCCACTAGTTATGTTTTATGGCCCAACATAACAAACCTTGTGTTTTGTGGGCTAAACACATAAACCATCTAGATCTAAGTACACACCACTTAGATCTAGACCTTCTAACACTATATCCAAGTATATACATAACTTGTATCTAAAATCCTAACCTAATACAAGGATACCCATCACTTGGATATACTACCCTTACAACACATCCAAGTGTACCCACAACTTGGATCTACTACACATAAGTCCAAGTATACACATCACTTAGATCGTCATGTTTACATTGTAGGAAAACTATAATCATGACTTGATCTAAGCAGGAAAGATCTTCATCATGTTATGACTCTAGACACTAACACTTCACAAGGATGGAGGTGTTCTTCTCATTGCTCTTGAGGAGGAGGAGGCAAATGAGGAATGGGATTTAGGAAGGTATTTTTGTGTGTTTTTCTTCAAGTAAAATGGAAGAAGGTTGCCTTCATTAGGGTTGAAAGAGATTGAAGAAAATGATGGAGAATCAAAGTTTTCATCTTGTGAATAAGACATTTTGCTTTGGTGTGAAAGAGATGCAAAAATAAATGGTCAAAGTGTTTGAAACAAAGATTCCATAAAATGTTGGAACGGTTTAGGAGGTGAAGAAGACACCAATATCGCAGCTTCTGCTCGCGGCTAAATAATTAAGCCTACGATTTAATAAATATATTGAATCGCGGACAATTAATGATCC
Source organism: Glebionis coronaria (assembly GCA_025667525.1). Lineage (NCBI taxonomy): Eukaryota > Viridiplantae > Streptophyta > Magnoliopsida > Asterales > Asteraceae > Glebionis > Glebionis coronaria. Next base: position 562,248,703 of record CM046882.1, read on the forward strand.
GTGGTCAGAGGGTGTGTTTTGGGAGATAATGGGATTTTCTAATTCAGCAAATCCTAACGTTTTAGTCTAACTTATCATAAAGTTATGCTAAAGAGCAAATAAAGACTAAGAAACACACAAAGGAAATAACACATAAGATCAATTAGCACGTAGGAAGAAAGCTAAGAAAAACCTAATGGCTACAAATTAAAAAGACTCCTAATAACATACAAATTTCATCAATGTAAACTATCATTGGTCATATTTAGGAAGAGCCATTTAATCAATTTAGAGAATGAGTATGAGACTATCACTATATGTTCTCAATTAAGGCTAAGCATGACCATATTTACGAGTAATACACTAACCTAACTTCTCACGTGGAATTAATTCAACCGTTAGGTTAAATTGAAATTCTAGTGCAATAGGTTCTCTAGTATTCATTCTAAAGCTAGACAAAATGTAATTCCTACATTTGCCTAATGAAGTGTAGCAAATATGAAATTTATATTACCACACAATGCAAGACCTAATAGGGTTTAAGAATGCATCATTGCATATCTTGACAATAAGAATCTAGTTATGGTTATTTACCTTAATAGATCTAACACTGAATTGTATAAACAAAGTTTACACAATTTGTTAGAACACTCTTGATTGGTCTTTCAGAAATGACACATTTACCAATTGCATTGCAATGTAAATTACTTAAGTGTTTCGGATGAAACATCCAAGTTGTCAAACCGACTTCATTGTGTATTAAACAATTATTAAACAAATTTGTCTAACAATTTGAACAAGTAGACTTAATATAACATCATCAACACAAGTGTGATTTATAATCTGATGAATATTCATAAGAATCCACATTCATGTCTACACTAAAAAACATGTCAATTAGATTTGATAATGATATCAGTCATAATTTGAATAAGAATTGATATATATTCGAAATCTTTCTTGATCTCCACAAATATTTTTTAAGAGAAAGTAACTAAGACCTTCAAAGAGTGTTTCATGTTTTATGGTGAGACATTTATCTACTTGAACTCATAACACAATGATAGTGTAAGAAGACCCTTATCAATAGGTTTGCCAAGCTTACATAGCTTTCGAACCTATGAGTGTTATTAAACATAACGAGGTATACAAGATATTTATGCAACATTTGAAAACCTAGATATGTTGACCTATATGTAATGCACAAAAGATTATGCAAACAAAATGCAAGAAGTCTAGCATAAATCTTACGTAGAAAAAACTAGATACTAACAAATACCAAGCAAGGCACAATATAATAGACATATAAGTAATCTACTACCAATAGTAATGATAACTCAATAATGTCTATACACAATAACAACACACAAGGAAACACACATAAACAATTAGCTTAACACATAAAAGCATTCTCCATGTTTTGAGTGTTAGATACAACAAGGTAACATAGCTTGATTTTATTTTTAAATATTTTTCGACCCATTTCAAAATTTAATTAAGTTTAACACTTTGTAAATATATCAATTTTTAAAGATACACCAACAAGAAATGTCCAACTTAATAGAAAAGAGTAAACACAAGTTTTAAGACAAACCAAGACTCAATACTTTGGACAAAGTATAAAAGTTAGAAAACATCCAAATTTTAAAGTTTGAATAAAGTTTTGGAAGTATTTTTAAATGAAATAAGACTCAATTACGTTCGAAATGACGGGTGGCGCGACTTCTACGAACTTACGGTTGATTTTATATGATATTTCAAAGTTTGCAAAAATCTGTGTCGGACTGACCGTGGCTCATTATTGATAATGAACATCGGGGAACAATTAATGATCCGCGGACAGTGGACAAAAATGGGTTTTTTGTACAAAATCATTTGGTGTCGTGATGGAAGGCCGTAGAACTCTAAAAACCATTTTTGACACATAGAACTCGTGTTTTAGAGTTAATTATGACACGGAAGATTTTTATACTTCCAAACATGAAAAGATTTATTATCAATCTATTATACAAAGTTTCTTAACACCAAAACCTGCACGAATAAAACAATAAATCACATTTCATATGTTATCACTCTTCATGGGAATTTGATACAAGGACTGTTTCTATTTTTAAAAACCATTTGTTTTGAAAACGAGAGCAAATATCGATTCAAGCTTTAAAGAACTTATTAAACAAATTTGTCTAACAATTTGAACAAGTAGACTTAATATAACATCATCGACACAAGTGTGAGTTATAATCTGATGTATATTCATAAGAATCCACATTCATGTCTACACGGAAAAACATGTCAATTAGATTCGATAATAATATTAATCATAATTTGAATAATGAATTGATATATATTCGAAATCTTTCTTGATCTCCATAAACACTTCTTTAAGAGAAAATAACTAATATTTTCAAAGAGTGTTTCATGTTTTATGGTGAGATATTTATCTACTTGAACTCATAACACAATGATAGTGTAAGAAGACCCTTATCAATAGGTTTGCCAAGCTTACATAGCTTTCGAACCTATGAGTGTTATTAAACATAACGAGGTATACAAGATGTTTATGTAACATTTGAAAACCTAGATATGTTGACCTATATGTAATGCACAAAAGATTATGCAAACAAAATGCAAGAAGTCTAGCATAAATCTTACGTAGAAAAAACTAGATACTAACAAATACCAAGCAAGGCACAATAGAATAGACATATAAGTAATCTACTACCAATAGTAATGATAACTCAATAATGTCTATACACAATAACAACACACAAGGAAACACGCATAAACAATTAGCTTAACACATAAAAGCATTCTCCATGTTTTGAGTGTTAGATACAACAAAGTAACATAGCTTGATTTTACTTTAAAATAGTTTTCGACCCATTTCAAAATTTAATTAAGTTTAACACTTTGTAAATATATCAATTTTCAAAGATACATCAACAAGAAATGTCCAACTTAATAGAAAAGAGTAAACACAAGTTTTAAGACAAACCAAGACTCAATACTTTGGACAAAGTATAAAAGTTAGAAAACATCCAAATTTTAAAGTTTGAATAAAGTTTTGGAAGTATTTTTAAATGAAATAAGACTCAATTACGTTCGAAATGACGGGTGACACGACTTCTACGAACTTACGGTTGATTTTATATGATATTTCAGAGTTTGCAAAAATCTGTGTCGGACTGACCGTAGCTCATTATTGATAATGAACATCGGGGAACAATTAATGATCCGCAGACAGTGGAAAAAAATGGGTTTTTTGTACAAAATCATTTGGTGTCGTGATGGAAGGCCGTAGAACTCTAAAAACCATTTTTGACGCATAGAACTCGTATTTTAGAGTTAATTATGACACGGAAGATTTTTATACTTCCAAACATGAAAAGATTTATTATCAATCTATTATACAAAATTTATTAACACCAAAACTTGTACGAATGAAGCAATAAATCACATTTCATATGTAATCACTCTTCATGGGAATTTGATACAAGGACTGTTTCTATTTTTAAAAACCATTTGTTTTGAAAACGAGAGCAAATATCGATCCAAGCTTTAAAGAACTTATTAAACAAATTTGTCTAACAATTTGAACAAGTAGACTTAATATAACATCATCGACACAAGTGTGAGTTATAATCTGATGTATATTCATAAGAATCCACATTCATGTCTACAGGGAAAAACATGTCAATTAGATTCGATAATAATATCAATCATAATTTGAATAATGAATTGATATATATTCGAAATCTTTCTTGATCTCCATAAACACTTCTTTAAGAGAAAATAACTAATATTTTCAAAGAGTGTTTCATGTTTTATGGTGAGACATTTATCTACTTGAACTCATAACACAATGATAGCGTAAGAAGGCCCTTATCAATAGGTTTGCCAAGCTTACATAGCTTTCGAACCTATGAGTGTTATTAAACATAACGAGGTATACAAGATGTTTAAACAGCATTTGTAAACCTAGATATGTTGACCCTATATGTAATGCACAAAAGATTATGCAAACAAAATGCAAGAAGTCTAGCATAAATCTTACTTAGAAAAAACTAGATACTAACAAATACCAAACAAGGCACAATAGAATAGATATATAAGTAATCTACTATCAATAGTAATGATAACTCAATAATGTCTATACACAATAACAACACACAAGGAAACACACATAAACAATTAGCTTAACACATAAAAGCATTCGTCCATGTTTTGAGTGTTAGATACAACAAGGTAACATAGCTTATTTTATTTTAAAATAGTTTTCGACCCATTTTAAAATTTAACTAAGTTAACACTTTGTAAATATATCAATTTTCAAAGATACACCAACAAGAGATGTCCAACTTAATAGAAAAGAGTAAACACAAGTTTTAAGACAAACCAAGACTCAATACTTTGGACAAAGTATAGAAGTTAGAAAACATCCAGATTTTAAAATTTGAATAAAGTTTTGGAAGTATTTTTAAATGAAAAAAGACTCAATTACGTTCGAAATGACGGGTGGCACGACTTCTACAAACTTACGGTTGATTTTATATGATATTTCAAAGTTTGCAAAAATATGTGTCGGACAGACCGTGGCTCATTATTGATAATGAACCTCGGGGAACAATTAATGATCCGGGTCGGTGGACAAAAATTGGTTTCTTGTACAAAATCATTTGGTGTCGCGATGGAAGGCCGTAGGACTGTAAAAATCATTTTTGACACATAGAACTCGTGTTTTAGAGTTAATTATTACACGAAAGATTTTTATACTTCCAAACATGAAAAGATTTATTATCAATATATTATACAAAGTTTATTTAACACCAAAACTTGTACGAATGAAACGGTAAATCACATTTCATATGTAATCACTCTTCATGGGAATTTGATACAAGGACTATTTCTATTTTTAAAAACCATTGTTTTGAAAACGAGAGCAAAGATCGATCTAAGCTTTAAAGCACAATATACTTCAAAGATCTTAAATAACATCGCTCTGATACCAATTGTAGAAACTAGAAGGAGAGGAGATTGAATAGTTTCTCATTAAGTTTTAAAAACATTTCGCATAACCCATTGTCCGTAGTTCAATAAACATGACCATGTAATTATATGCTAGAAATGTGATCCATACTATAGTCCCTACGCATAATTCGATCCAGCCACAGGTTCCCTACGGCTACCCTGACTTCACCCAGGTCGAAGACCCTACTGTGGTATGCGTGCCAATAAGACCACCAACGATCGGGACAAGTGGGTTGGTTCGTTTCGTCCTCCTATCTATGCAATTATTTGTGGTCGTTCACTATCATGTTAGGCGAAAGGTAGTCGTAGTTGTGACAAAAGGGGCTCTTTCCGCTTTCCATTTGAAGTAGGGAGGGCTAAGGGCTTCCTTCCCCGTCATTCCGGCCTATTATTGATAAGAGATTTTACCCACGCTCAGGGTAACTTGCTTACCATCTTTTATTAAAAATGGAAAGGTCGGGCTTTTCGAGTTGGTGCCCAGCAGCGCACTTCCGTTTTCCTTCTACTAGTAGGGATCCCGTGGTTCAAATGCCGCCACCTTCCCATCTTTTTTTTAGTGCTTCGACCCGAAGTGATAGCTTCTAGCTAGTTCAGACTTCAGTGGATAAGATGGTTGTGCTCAAGCTCAACCCGAAGTGATAGCAAGCTTCTTCTGATCTTGGACGCACTACATTGGAATATCGAAGCATCTCATGGTGCTGGAACTACTACAATTGCTTTAGCCGTAGGGTAGATTAACTACATGTTTATATGCAGGATTTTTCTAGTCTGATGAGCAGCCTGCTGGTTCAGTTCAACAATAATTTTACATTGGTTTTTCTTTTTTACACGATTAGAGAAGAGTTATATTTTTTTACAAGATTAGAATATATACAAACTGAACAAGTTACAATAATTATCAACTGTACACAGAAAGAGGTGGAATCAATTCAATAAACTAATTTTTTGTGATTTTCCGATTAAAATGTCAAGTATATGTACACTTTGCATCGTCTACGTTTTCAAGTTCTTCCGTCATATCTTATACCAATTTTTCATGATCAGGAAGCTGCAGAGGTAGGCGAATGAATAGCTGTATCTGGTAACATAGCTACTGTCACCACGAAATACTCACACCCGACAGGTAAACCATAGGGGTTTGAGCCCATGTCTACATGCTCGGCTCGAACAGAAGATGATTTCACGGCCTGTCTCTCGATGTGAACAATCTGGCCCACAATGTAGGTGGGACGGTGTGGAAGATGGTCAGCAAATAAAGCAACGGATTCTGTTGAAAGATAGTAATGACTGCAGTTACGGTTGATGGCCTCGTAGTGTCCCGCCACGTTAAGTACAAATGCAGCTATCTCATGAAGCTCCAAACGACCGAATGATATCTTTTCCTTATTCACCTGATCAAGGATTAGAGTCATGAATACATTAACATCATACACCAAAAATAAAACTTCCAATAAATGGCAACATGATTGCTAAGAGCTAAACCTGTTTTTCGGATTGAACCTTCATGTACAAAGTGTTGACCAGTTCTTTCTTTTCATCCAACTCTTTTGTAAGTTGTTCATGTGATGTCTCCGCCTTTGTATAGCGGTCAATCAGCTCAGCTCGTTGCCTAGTCAAGATACCAACTTTTTCCGCAAGCACCCGAACACATTCACGAAACTCGGCAGTCCCATCATCTCCATTCTCACTTGCAGAACTACAAAATAACAACAAAAAATTTTAAAATTCAAATTCAAGGTTAATTCGCTCGTAAAGAATCATTTGTGGTTTTAAGAACTTACTTGGCGAGAGATTGAGCCAAAGCACGCAAAGACTCGGAAAAACCAGACACACCACTTGACGAAACACAGGTTTTAAGCCTTTCAAAAAGACTACGAATTTTGATAGCAGAGGCACGTAATGCAGTATATTCAGATGCTCTTCGATCGGCTGCACAAAGATGAGTTTGAGCCTCTTCTCTCGCTTCATGTAGACAATTCTCTAAATGAGCACAATTCATCTGTTCGACAAAAAATTTTAACATATTACAAACCGATAACCAACATATTTATCTGCAAGGACCAATTTTGGAATTTTGAGCAAACCACATCAACCATATTATGTAAATAACTCTATTAATTAAAAACACATATTATGAAGAAAAAAAATACCTGAGATTCATCTAGTAGACTTCGACTTGTTTCCAACTCACCACCTAGCCTCGTAATCTCATCGGCTGCTGCTTGGAGTTTGATTTCCGTTTCATTTAACTGATTTGATTTTTCAGTAAGCAAATTTTGCAACTCTGCTGCAAGATCCTCACTAGCTTTTACCTTTTCATCCGAGGTCAAACTTTTCGGCATGTAATCAGCGGTTGAACTTGTGGCCAACACCATCCCGACATCTGTGCCCACCATTGTATCCTTTTCATCTTTTTCATCACGGGTCGGTTCCACCATTGAAGAATCAATACCTCCTGATTTAAGTAATAACGAACTTGAACCGTAAGAAGCCTCATCCATTGGCTCGGAACATGCACCCGTCACAATTTCTGATTTACTATCACCGATTTTATTTCCAGCAGAATACTGATCAGATAGCTTTTGTTCCAGCTCCTTAATTCGTTTCTCATACGATTCACACTGCATATGTTTGACTTTTAACATATCCAACAAATGTTTCTCGTGCTCGTCTTTCAAACGCAACGCTTCAGCTGTCTTTTCTGCAGCATTTTTCAACACATTGCCCACTTCACTGTCATCGAACTCAATTTCCGGTGAAAATGAACAGAGCAAAGCTATACTCGAAGCGAGTTCTGCTTTTAATTTTGCATTCTCGACTTCCAATCTACTAGTCCCAGCAATCTCCACCAACTCCGAACCCTCCACGAAATCATTACCATATTCAGTATAATTGTCGGTACCACTTTCGGAGCTTTGTTCTACATCTTGTGACATCGAAGAAGAACCCTTTCGAAAAGGAAGTCCAACTAAATGCTCAGGAGCAAATCGGTCAAGATCCGATATATCAATATCGAGTAAATTAGTATCAAAAGGAGCTACATTGACGTCACATGTATTAGGAGTATCATATAATCCCATTGATGCCAAGATATCTCGAGGTATATAAGAACTGTGTACTTTTAAAAACTCTTCTCGGCGCCTTACTTCTGATTCCCGCTTAACTGCAAGTCTTTCCGCCAGCTGTCCTGCCATTCCCATATAGAGTTTCATTGACGCTTTTCTCCTCACTATCTCAGCAAGACACGCTCTATAAGCAGGCCCAATCCCACGGACAACTTTCAAATGCTCAAACTGGTCATTCTGCCGTTTAAGTGCTTCAGTGAATACTGAAAACTTATACCGTACGTCTTTAATTGTGTACTGAATATATGCGATTTTTTGCATGTATTTGTGAACAAAAGTGTTCATTTCCGATTTTTTGTTTTTGCAGAAGATGAGAAGGTTGGATATTGTGCGTTCACAAGTTTGCATTTTTGGGATGTAACTTTTATCGTGGCCCTCGTACATTGGTCCTAATGCTGATACAGCATCATGAGGACGGAGAGAACTGGAGAGTTGACTGGTCAAACAATCGTCCACAAGTTTCTTCACCAGGCCGACATCTTTGCTGCATTAGTGTACATACAAAGTTAATAACAAAAACCATATTTATATGACGCTCATCTTAATCTTGAAATCTATCTATTATCTTTGACTTCTTGAGCATACAGAACAGCAAGGTCCTTGCGAACAATTTTAAGACAGGTGACATGAATCAAGAAAGTGAGTAGGCTAAACAGATAAGATTACCTGGGATAGTGATTCATTGACTAAAATCTAGGCACCCTGACCAGGGTATTCCCGTGACAGTTTCCGACCCTTTCCCTGGCACCCCCAAGATGTTTACCTAGTAAGGTTTGGACCTAAGACCTCTTGTGAGGACATTAGGGTTCCTAACCACTATGTACTATAAGCTAAGAATCCTACATTAGCCATTTTATCATAGTTGTTTAGTTGATCAAAGATATGTTTGTAGAATGAATATTGTCTTCACTTCTTATTCCCCCCTACACGACCAAATATGTACGATCTTAGGCCTGCAAGACGACTCTTCAATCTTAATAAGATATATTTATTTGTAGCAAAAAATCAGCAAGATCTTTGCTCGTGACAAATACAATTAGGCAGCTCTGTATGATATCAGATGGGGAGTTTGGTTGCACGTATTACAAGAGAATATAACAAGTAGTTACTGTTCTTTGAAGTTGTCATAGCTGCCTATTTAGGCAAACTCTTGACTATATAAAGAATCAATGGATAACATGAGCAAAAAGGATATTCTATGTGAAAAAAGGCAGAGACGTTTGTGAAGAAAGTCTCTCATAATGAGTTTATATGGGGGGAAATTATATAAAGCGAAACATTTTGTTGCAGATAGTATGAAACAGATTATCACATCATGTAAAGCCAATTATACTTATACCCCTCGATGAAGATATGGTCTAACGCAAAATCAGTTTATTAAAACTATCACATAATCAGCTACAGAACACAATTCCAAACGAGCAATATATTCAGCATTAACGAATGGGAAAGCACTAACTAATTTTTGAGTGAATACTAACCTCAAAGCTTGCATTATACTTTTCTGCTCGTTAATATGGTGCTCGTGCTCCTTAACTGTTCTTTCCAAATCTTTACTGAGTATTGAAGCTTTACTAGAAAACAAATGTTCACTACTCCTTTTTAACTCCCCAAATTCCTGCTTAAAGTCTCCAACCTTACTTTCAAACTGCCTGTGAGAATTACTACAATCATCCACCATTTTTCTTAGGTTATCTTCCTTCACAAAATCCAATAAGCATTTCCTGTCAGCAGTCTGTAACACTGGTAGAAGTTTGATAGACTTTAATCTCTCTAAATCCCGGCCGAAATTCACTAAAAGATTTGAATGCGTCCTTTGTTGTTGCGAGTAACACTTCACGAAATCCGTGTAGTTCTGGAGAATCATCTTATAAAAATGGTCTAAATTACCCCTAGCAATCTCCAACGCCTTCTCTTGCACCCTTTGCTCTCTCGCAAGCCTCTCACACGCGTCAAACTTCACAAGGGTACGTCTGTAAATCGCGTCTCCAAGCTGGTAATGGTACCTAAATTCTTTCTCGTATGACGGCAACGCCTTCAAAGCAGGATCCGATGCTTCATCCAACGGATGTGAATCACCAGACGAAGACGGACGTAAAGGATCAGGATAACTATTTTCCACTAATTCAACTTCTTCCGGCCCAGGTGGCGCCGAATTAGTCCGCATTTTAGATTTATTAAAAACGAAAACCTCTCTGTCATCAGACGGGAGCTTATACACAGACAACGGATTCTGAGATTCCAACTTCATATCCAAATACAACAATAACTGATCATTTAACCTAATACCAGAAAGCGGTTCCAAAAACTGCTGCACCGACTCCACAAGCGTATCCTCATCACAATCTAGCTCAAACGAACGCCCGTTTTCCGCTAAATGAACCACAAGCTTCCCCCTTTGCACCACATTACCACCTAAACTCATCTTATCTTATCTTAACCCTAACCAAACCCCAATAAATTCACCCAGTAAAAACAAAATAAAAATTACCCTCAGTAAACCTGATCAAATCCAGCTAAATTTCACTTTCACCTGCAATCACAAAACCAAAAATTAAAAACAACCCAAATCACAAAACACAAAAAACAAAAAAAACACCAATCTTAAACAAAACCCTAAAAGAGTACTAAAATCGACCCATATAAGAAAACGTTAAAATCAAACCAAGATTCAGAGAACCCACCTAGATAAACCTAAAAGAAGGCTAAAGTAACAATCTTTTTTTATAAAACTATGTAGGTTTTGATTAATGGGTTCGATGGATAGATTATCAATGACGTATAAGCAAAGAGGATAATTAAATAAAAAAAGAAAAGGATGAATATTATATACAAGTGATATAATAGATATATCAGCAGCACAACTTATTGCCCGTTTATTTTTTATTATAAAATAAAAATGTATAAATGATGATAAAAAAAAGTTAAGTTTTTTTATACTCAGTATAATATAATATATATAAATAATATAATAAATATTAGCGGCTTATTGCTCGTTTAGCTTTTTTTTATAAAATAAAAAATATATAAATAATGTAATTTTTTATAAAAAAGTTAAGTTTTTTTATATAATGTGAAGTTTAATTTATTTATTTAATGGGTGATGAATAATGAACCTTAAGATATGAATGCACCGTTTGTTTGGATGATGATGGAGACTATGTTATGAATAATGATTGTGTTTTTTGGTTTGGTTTTTTGGGTTATATATATAGGAGAAAAATAATGGGAATAATGGAATATGAATAGTTTTAAGTTTTTTAAATAGATTTGGATGTGAATTGTGATTATGTGACGTGTTTAAAATAGTTAGCTTTGTTTTTGGGATTGTGACAATTAAGATCCTTGTGGTTTAAGTTTATCTATTTGTGTTTATAAAAAAGTTAGACCAAGAATATAAAATTGTACTTCTTCCGTTTTATAATAAAAGTCCATAAAAAACACGCGGTTTAATATAAAGAATATTTTTTCTCTTACTTTTTATATAATGATAATGTTACCCTTAATTAATTAATTTATAACTTTTTTATTATTTGTAATAACACATTTAAGTGAAGTGAGAGTAATATACTAAACTTAATCTAAATTTCTTATTTATTTTAGAAGTTGATTATTAATTTGGAACATTTCAAAATAGTAAACTGGAATATTAATATAGGACGAAGAGAATAATTAATTAGAGAGCTGAGTTAAACTGATCGAAAACCGAATCAAACAAACGGTTGTATATTTAATTATTTATGATTTGTGTTTTGGTGCGGCTCGATTTGATTGAAATCGAGTCAAACTGAAAGTTAAATCGTATAATTGAACTAAACCGTATGGATCAACACAAAAACGAACTGAATTGGAGTTATTCCGATTTGGTTCCCGGATCATCTCTTTCAAAACACAGTTTTCGATTTGCTTTTTATTGATTCGGCTCCGTTGTGACCCTATGCTTTGTAAAATGTATTTAAACATATCGTGTTTTGAGCTATGTTTAAAGAAAAAAAATATCTATTACTCCATATAAAACTTTTGATTGAAATATTCAATGTACAACTAGTTAAAACACACTGTGCAAACCTGTAATGCACAAAAAAAATGTCTCAATAAAAAATGAGTGTGTAAATCAATCTTTTTTTGTAAGACTAGTTTTAGGCTTTTAGCAATTCAAAAGATGCAATTGTAAACAAACTTGAAGTAGCAACGTCCTGAAAAAAGAAGGTTTTATATGGTTTGAGTCTGTGTGACGGTGGACTCAAACCCTGTAAATTAATCGATCAATGTGTCAGAAATTACGGTTATCAAGAAAAAAAATGCAATTGCACTGTGTATTGTTAAAAGTATAAATAATTCATTTATGTCTGGTAATCTTATACATTACATGTGAGTTTCTAGGATGAATCATTTTTGTTGTTCCAATAATCAACTTTGCTATACTTAAAAGTTATAATCTAGTTATAAATCATACTATATAATAAGCTACATTAGTTAGAAAAATGTTAATTTATTGATCTCAATTATTTTCCTAAACATGTGTCTGTTAACAAAAGTACAAAACAATAACAAAGATTCGGAAAGTCTGATCCAATCTCTAAATTTTGAGATCTTGCCAGAATTTAGAGTTTGAGACATAGTTTGACTTGATGCATGTCAAACAATAAAAACTTGTAATTCCCTTTTACATATCAGAAGTCTTGCTAATAAGAACTTATATCCATGCGTAGAGGTTCAGTCGCATAAGGCCTCGGTTTAAAAAAGGCCAATTTTTTATTAAGTTTGCATATAAATACGTTTAATATGCAATTTCTCTATAACTTTCAACCAGACCACTTTTTATTAAGTTTGCATATAAATACGTTTAATATGCAATTTCTCTTTAACTTTCAACCGTAATGAGACCACCTAAAACAATGAGACGCCTGCCGTTACACGCAACAAATGATCATCCTTCACTAGCATCATACTGTAAAAAATTAATTGTATTAACCTTTATTTCCTTCAACAAAATTGTACAGTACATTGCTACTGATACTACATTTACACACAAACAAGCTAATGAACCCCCAGACTAAGCTAAAGTTCTCAACAGCTATGATCATCTTTGCGTCATAATGCTAAAGACGGTCGATCACAGCACCTGACCCATGACCATGAGGTTGTGAGAACCGGCTCCACTTGTTACAAAAAAATGTACATGTTTCACTACCGATGCTAAGGCTGCTCTGGAACCACTCTAGACACTTCAAAAAAACTTTCAGATTTTGTACCTTGTCTTGTGCCTAAATTAAGCGAAAGACTACATCCCGCGTGCATCAATGTCTTGAGAACACTTTAGGATCTCAATCTCTATAAATATGATCGCTATGCCAAACCTTGATGCTTTTGGCTGCCTTGTAATATGTGACGGTGTATGTATGATACAGATGACGAGTGGTTAGTTGAAAAAGTAGGGTGATTTCAGAACTTCGTTAAGATCAAAGTCGCCTCTTTGTGGTAGTGGAGGAAACTCGAGCCCTGGATACGTCGTTTGAAAGCTTTCAAGCAGCTGGCAAGATTAGGTATAAGTAAACGTGAGAACATGACTAATCAGAGTTGTAAAGGTGTTAATGAGCAAAAAGGTTTTGGATCAAGATGCTTACATTTTCAAGTATCGGTGTGCTGTATAGTTCTACAAACTTTTCTCTTAGTATTACGTTCATCTGGTCAATATCACATGCATGTGTCCAAAAGGAATCATGAACTCCTGCCAGATATAAGCAATATTATGAGTTTATGACATTGAAATTGTTCCAAATCTTATGAAACAAGAAAAGAAAACAATATGTACAAAACAAACCTGCAAAACGCAATCCAGCATCTCGACAAGCAACGGCGGTCATCATCATGTGTGTACCATCAAGTGAGTGCACAAAATTTGGAGGAAACGCTGTTCTTTGCTTTTTAACCTCGACCTATAGTTTAGAAAATGCCAACCGTAATCTTAGTAATCTGTAAATGATGACTGTAAAGAGAATAAGGAACTAAATTCAACAGGCAATGGAAAATTACCATGCTACCCTCTCGTTGCAACGCCAAGACTTGAAGAGAGGTTTTTATCTGCAACCAATTAAACAATAATAGTCATCACTGGTTATTCAGAAATGCGTACACTTTGACTTTTTAAGGTCGACAAATCTTAATCAAGTACTTACAATATGACGTTTGGTTTTGAAATAGGGTTGCACGACAGGAAGGCCTAAAGGAGTAGTCCACCGTACAGGCTGATTTTCAGAAGCAATGACCTGTGACAATTTCCATTTATTAACAAGGCTCGATCAACTTAACAAACAGTCATTAGAATAGGTAATACCTTTGCACAATCACCAAGCCAACACATGGTACCTCGTGCAGCTTCAAATATCTCCCCAAGAGCCTCCAGCGTGACCTATAGAAAGATTATCAATTTCAGTTTAATATAGTGACCAACTATATGATATATTTTAGAAATGGCCGTATTAGACTAATCTTTTTAAATCAGTTGTTCATTACTCACTTTAGCAGCATAACAAGATGCGCCAAACAGAAGTTGATCATCGGAAATATGACCCTTTTCTTGTAGTCTTCTTTTGATTTGCTCTCGTGCCCCAACAAATGTAACGCCATAAACCGAAGTCATTACTGTTTGTTTGACCAGTTTTCGGTTCACCTGAAGATAATGATTATATTTAAAGTCATGTTTTGAAGTATTTTTGTAAATTTATTGTGAAAAGACATTTGTAAAAGCATAAAACAGACCTGGCCGATCAGGATCTTGGCGAATATAGCGTTCGGATAAGTTGTTGGATCTTTTTCACTGTCCCTCTGCATGATCTCATGAACCCTAACAAACCGATATAGAAAAAGAATCATAAGCTTAGAAATTTTAAAAAATAAAATTGTTTACATAAATACTATGAAAATGATGTCTGTGCGTCATACCTTGCAGCAATCTCTGAGTAAACATCAGAAGGTTTTTCCCCAGCAACTAAGTTCACTGCAGCGGCTTCTAACTGTACGAAAACAAAAACCATTTTGAGAACCAGGCGCTTACACAAAATATATTTAAGAAAAATGACAACTATCGAATAAGTAATTGGAAGAAACAACTACACAATGCAACTTACAGTGTCTCGTCCCAATGCAGCATAGTGTTGGAGTCCATTGCATGAACCATCCTATAAAAAACGTATCAAGTTGTAAAATTGAAAAGGAAGTCTCAAACTACGTATACATAATTACAGATAAACAACTTTTTTGCAGTTCATGAAAGGCTAATTATTCGAAAAACAAGATGATAAATAGATATCAGTGTTACAATGCGAATCCAAACACCCCTAAGTATTACCTGATGAACTGGCAGATGTGAAATGACAGTATGGGGTGATGAGCTTTTTAGTGTTTCAGACAAATTAATACAAGCTGCTAAACACTGAAAAGGATCCTCAGCCGTTAACCACCACCTGTTTCCACCAAGAGGATTATCCGCCGAATCGATAATCTCATTTATATGATTTTCCACAAATGCTAATCGACCATCATAAGAAAGCTTCTCAACTCCAGAACCATACAGATTTGCTAAATGTATCCTCAACCAACGTAACCCTGACTTCCCTAATGGCCTCCCTTCAGCAAACTCGAGTATTCCCCGACATAAATCAGAACTCAAATGATTTAAATGAGGGTGCATTGGATAAGCTCGGCCCCGAAAGTCAAGGTTGTGAGGATAATAAAAGCCTTCCTCGTCCTTCATCCTTCGAGCTACCTGTTTCAGATTCAAACTCCTTAGGAAATTAGATTATCTTTGGTGTTCCCTTTATTTGAATATCAGAACATACCTGTTTGACTTACATAGTCAACTTAATGGAATAATTACTTCTTTTCCTAGTTTTAAGCGAATAGATTGTTCAATAGATATATAAACATGATCGAATACTTACCGAAAGTTTTAGTTCTATGTCACATCGTTGAGAATGTAGTTCTTGGTTAAGCTTCTTAGCTTTCCGCACACTCCATCGCCATTCTTTTATTTCGCTCGAGTCTTCAGAATTCAAATCAGGAACCGAAACCTTTAATATAGAAAAATATCGTATCATATCCCATATCTCTAACTAAATGAGAAAATATGACACAAATTTGTAGAAACCTAATATCAACACAAATCTAAGGTTTGAAATGTTGTCGGGACCATTGAAAAATTTTATTTTTGGAAAATTTTGTTTCAGTAACTTGAGATACTCACATCTTGACGATTAACAAGACCAGCAATATCACCGCCTGCAGCCCAGATGCTTTCAACTACATTAAGTAGTCTTTTATTCACCCTCCATTTGGTGTTTCCGAGTGTATCCAAAGCCTCATATATTTTCTGCATTTGTGAAGGTGGGGCATCTTTTACAGCGTCTTGTTGCTGCCTTGATCCATGTGTACGCATGAGATATGAAGGTAAGAAAAAGTGCCCTCCACAATCATACCTGTAAAACAAGTACATAATATCAAAAATTGATGTCACCAACTGTTTTTAAAGAGCCAAAAAGTGTAATAAGTTCAAGACTACATCAAATTCATACCCTTTCCACCTTCTTGGTGGAACCAACATAGGAACGTATGGAATTATCATGTGCCGAGCCTACATTCAGCAAATAATGAGGAATTAAACATATGCAAAGACATCAAACGCAAAATAGATGGATTGGGTAACATGTCAAAAGAAACGTGAAACGGGTATATTTGATACTGGTCAAAATGGGCAAGTGACGTAGAAATTTAGCATTAGAATACATCTCTGGCGAGGCTTAGAGCTTTACCGTTTGAAAGACATACATATACACCAGGCGTGTGAAATAAAGGCAACATGCAAACTAAATGGATAACTTACAGTTCTTTCAAGTCCAGTGAGGATCATTTTATCGCACTCAATAACTCCACACTTTCTGATTTGACTGCAAATTTAGTAATATACGAAGTCAATATTTTGGTACTTTTGATATCGACTCAACATCAGTAATAGTAAAAGAAAACATGATACAGCACCGAAGGGGACTAACAAGATGCAACTCATAGCAGTCCTATTGTGTCATTACACAAATAAAATAGGTGCTTGTTAAAAGATGACAAATTTACCCCGATTCCATTGCTATAATCTTGAATATATGTCGAAACGCTGGGCGAAGATCAGGTGGGGCGTCAGCCGACTGACTAACTGGAGATTGAACATAAGCTACATCCGTTAATAACTCAATAAGACGGCATCCCAGCTGATGAAAAAGTTACAATTTCACTGTCAGTTGTCAGTCCATCATAACTGTCCATATCTAAAGTTAAACGATTTTTTTTACCATGTTTTATGATTGATATTAAATATGGAGTAAATTGTCTGAAAAGACACATAGATTGGTGTGAACAAACCTTTGCTTGCTTGTCTCTGCCCCAAGGTATATATTCTTCATTTTTCAGAATCTTTTGTACCTCCATTATTCGTTTTCTTTTTATCAAAGTTTTAACACGTTTCCTAAGCATATCATTGTCTTTGGTTTCATCTGGCTGAGCTTGAATTAAGACCTTTTTTGGGCAATTCTTTGATTTCTCCAAGAATGTTTGTATTCTAACCTGAAAAATAGCGTTGGCACATCTCATCTACAGCATTCATCGAAAACGAATTAAATGTCACGATATACACTAATACCCCGAAGTTTTCATTCAAGTCTAACATAAGTTGCCTGCAAAAACAGAACTCGTTTCTCACCTCCTAGTAATTTCCTTTCGACTTCAACAACCAATATATAAGGTTATATGTTAATTAACTAAGGGTGCGTTTGGAATCGTGAACTGAAAGTGATTATCTGATACTGCGTTTACAAGTCACTCTTATGCTGTTTCAAGTGTTCGGGTATAGTCAGTCTGATTCTGAATTTCTTATTTAGGGGCCAAATAATCAGCTTAGAAGTAGCTGCAACAGCAATTAATTCTGATTATCTAACTGTTCAGATGTCATTTTACGGGTAAGTTCCTAAATAATCAGAACTCGCCAAATAACCATATAGTTGATTATCACCTGCATATCGTTTTCTTACAACTTGTCACATCCTGACCATTGTGTATCAAATAATCACTTTCAAAACACAATGCCGAACACCCTTTAAGGCTTTGAGTAAACTTTACCAGAATGAAACTAGCACATTGATTAAGTTACGTTGAACTAGCGCTTAGCTTAACATGACCATATAAAAAAATCTATATGCATTACCTATATCCAGTTACCCACAAACAATTCAAAAAATTACCAACTTACCTCAAGCTCAACCGCCATACCAATCTGAATTGCAGCCTGAACAACTCTCACATACCGATAATCAGCACCCATCATCAACAACCCCATCATCTTATGCATAACAATAACCGCCATCTTATCAGCCGGAAGCGAGTCAATATACGGCGCATAAGCTTCCTGATGCTTCTTAGTATTCGGCGACTTCTGCTCCTTCTCAATCGCATTACTCAACGGCTCAAACCACCCCGCAAACAACGACTTCACATAAGGCAAATTCGGAGCCAGTTTCTTCTCACACATCTCCCTCTGAAACTCCCTATACTCCTCAGTCATCTTCTCCCACGCCTCGGTCTCCGCCTTAATCTGCCGCCTCCGCAATATATAGTAATTCCTCTTATCAAACTCCACTTTCACCCTGTTATTCAACACCACACTGTTCTTATAAAAATTCTTCATAAGCAAAGAAGTTATCCAAGGAGGGTCTTGAAAATAAATCCTTTTCGGGTTCTTTTCGGTATCCGACAAAGACTCAAACCCAGTTGGGAATCTCTGTAAAGTGAAATTTTCATTAATGGCGTCAGGAGAATGGGTTTTCGAAAATGGGTGTTTTACAGATGGTAGCTTTAAGTTGTGAGGGAATGAAAAAGGGTTTTGAGATTGGGTTTTGAAGAGATGGAGATGGGTTTTGGAAGGTTTGACTTTGGGGTTTGACCATGGAGTTTGAAGGTGGTCGGTGGTTTTGGGAGCTGGTGAAAAGATGGAGGAAGAAGCCATGGTTGGGTTTTTAAGGGGGTGTTTGGATTTGGGTTTTAGGGGGGTGGGTGGATAAGGGGGTTGGAAATGAGGTTGAAGAAGACGAAGATTTGTAAACCCTGCCTTAAACCTTTTGTTGTGTTGTGTACTTGTGTTTTGTTTGTGAAGGTTAAAATGGTCTTTTGACATTTTTTATAAAAAATTGGAAAATAAGAAAGTTGGTAAAACAACATTATTATTGGAATCTAATTTTATTTCTAAAATTATTACTTTTATTATTAAAAGTAATGTTGCAAAATTAATCGCAGTTTAATCGCTACAAGACTATCAGCCTTGCCGATGAATATAAAGGCGATTAATGGCGGTCAACTGGGGTCAATGGCGGTCAAGAGAGGTCAAAACTTGCCGGAAACATGCAGATCTTTCCGAAAATACTGAAAACTCACTATAAACTTGTGTTTACAACTAATAATAACTATTTATAATTATGATAAGTTTGATTTTAGGAATAATAATGTCGAAAATGCCTAAAACTCGTTAGAATTACCAAAAACTTTCTAAAAATACCCAAAATTTGCTAAAAATGATGATCCGATTAATCCCGCCTAGAACGATTACAAGGTACAAGGTGGTTGACCGGCCGACTAGCGATTCATGATTTTTTAACATTGATTAAAAGGGATGGTTTTCAAGATCGGGATCTTACCTGGGATCGTTTTCGTTTTTACAAGATCGAGATCGTAAAGTAGGATCGGGATCGTAAGATCCTACTCTAATGTAATTTTCTTAGTAGTCTTTGCAATATTTTACAAATTAATATGCATAGTAAACACAAAATTATACGAATATTTTATAGCAATGTGATCCTAAATTATGATTATGACATGTATAAGAAGATTTACATGTTGTTTTTTAGATTATACAAAATATAACCTATAAATTTGTACTCCTTCCGTCCTATCTTAACAGTCAACCGACCAAAAACACGCATTTTAATAAAACATCATTTTTTCAGCTTTCTGTCTCTTACTTTTTACACAATGACAATTTTACCCTTAACCAATTAATTTACAACTTCTTTATTGTTTGTAATAATACCCTCGAGTGAGGGTGATATGGTAAACTTAATCAACATTTCTTATCTATTTTTCGATTGGACTATTAATTTGAGACGTCCAAAAATAGTTACCTGGACTATTAATATGGGACGGAGGGAGTAGTTTTTTAGTTTTTCGCTCGAGAAAAAGTAAGATCGGATCGAGTAGATCCTAAGATCCTATGATCAAGATCGGGATCCTATAAGATATTAAGCATGCAAAGATCCTACGTAAGATCTGGATCGTTTTTGCTTTGTGGTATCGTAAAATCGTAAGATTCTAAGATCAAGATCAGGATCTTGACAACCTTGTTAAAAGGTACTAGCAGGATACCCGTACGCTGCGGCTGTGAGGACTTTATAACATAATTTCGGTCAACAGTTTTTTAATTTTACGGTTTTTAACAACATCTCAAAAAATGAAATTTAAGGTTTATGTAACTTTATTAAATTGTCTAGTCGAACCGATGGTGATTCTGGTTCTCATTTGAACCAGTTAGTCTGGTTTGATATTCAAAATTATAGATATATACTATGTTTTAAATTGTTGTGTAATGTGAATATAAGATTGTACATTTAAGTAATGGGGTATTGGGGTGTATTAATTAGATATTAATTGGTATTAACTAATTTTGAAAAAATAAGATGAAGTGACTTTTGTACAATATGTTGTTTTATTTATAAATTGTGGTAATTGGTTGTTTTAATTATAATATTAATTACATTTTGATGATAGTTTTAAACGTAATGTATTGTAAAAGTTATTATGTTTGTTGTGGTTATACATAAGCATTAATATGGTGTATTACTTAATTTTTACAGTAGTTTATTATTTGCATTAATAAGTTGTATTTATGCTTTATTTGTTAGATTATTTAAAGTTTTGTCATCTTATCTTACTACTTTATAAAGGATTTAACTCCTTTCTATATTTAGTAATCTTAAAAAATTCAGCATAAAACATTTCTTAATTAAGAAATAATACAATGCAAAGTTATATAGTCACATCTCAATAAATTGTAACAAATGAAAAAACTGTAACAAGTCAATAAAGATGTAATAAACGGAAAAAAAAGTAACGGTTGTAACATTCATGAGAGTTGTAACAACCGATTCAATAAAAATTAAATCTAATTCATCACAAATCATATATATACCCATGATATATCATTCTCTTCATTCTCGTAATTATGTCACTGAGCTTTTAAAACCCATTGTTACGCGACCACCATCCGACATCACAACTGCCAAACTAAACATACCGCTTAAACCCACACCACCACCCGACCACACGACCACCCGACCACCGAGACCAACACCCGATGCCGAAAATTTAGTCATCGGGTACCCGCCGCCGCATTGGGCGGGTACCCGGCTAGTTTATTGAAGAGAGAGTGACGAATATGCTTAATAACTACTACATTCGTCTCAAATTATTGTCAACATACAAGAAATACACAATTTTAAAAAAATGCATTCATTACTGCTTTGATTTTATGAAAGCAAAAAAAGGACATTTTTACTCTTTGATAATTAATTCTTGTTTCTTTTATTTTTGTAAATACTAATTTGGACTAAGGGTAACATGGTAATCTTAAACAAACTCAACTTTTATTTTTTGGAAAATGGACAATAATTTTGGGATAAAAAAAAAATAAAAGATGGACAATAATTTTAAGACAGACAAAAAATAAAAGATAGACAATATTTTAAAAATGGATAATAATTTTAGGACAAACTGTAATAGTTCTCCTAAGTTTATAGAGTATTTTTATTTTCCTAAACTTCTAATATATAAAAAACAACTAGAAAGATAAATTTATCAACCTTGATTAATAAATTTTCTATTATCCTCATAAGAACTCTTATAGATCTATCGACAAACTCAGCAATTACATCCATAGGTCTAAGATTTCCTATTCCCAACCGCTTAAATATAAAAAAGGCATAATGTTAATCCTAGATCCTAAATCGGCTATATATTACCCATATTAAATTTTCCAATAGAGCAAGGTAATAGTAAACTTGCCTGTGTCGAGTCTAATGGAAAGGTCTGGTTGGAGGGCTGCATAACATTTCTGATTCATTATCACATTGACACCAATTTCTGTAACTGGCTTCCTATCTACTAGTGCCTTGACTTGACAATCAAAATGGTTGTGTTGCGTTATTTCATTCAATAAAGGACGGTTGACCTTGACTTGCTTCAAATTTTTTATTATCTAATAAATAATTGCTTCCTCTCCATGTTTCGCTAATCTTCCGGGAAATGGAATCAAAGGTGCATATGGTTCAACATGTTCTTCTACCAATTGTGATCTAGGAGCCTCGATATATGATGCGTCCATCGCGATTTCTTCTTCTTGTTGTTCTTCGTTAAAAATTCTGAGTTAGCGGACCAATATGCGATCTCCTCTAGTGAGTATTCGTAAGGGATATATAAAGGCATTCCACTCAGCAAATAAATAGATTTACATTCCTTTCTTGGCCTTGAAGGTCTACTATCAACTCTTTTCTTCCGAACTTCAATCTTTTCTTCTAGATTATTTACGATAGCATCATGCTTTTTCTGACTGCTGTTATTGATAAGTTAAAACTTCTTAATCCATGCATCGTGCTCGTCTTGTTTCTTCGAAGATTCTTCCATGTAATTACTTACAAGCTCGGTTAACATAGGTCTTCGACTATCCACTGTTGTGCTATCATTTCCTCTTAGATAGTTCTGGTTGCTCATTCTATAAGGTTGACAATATTCTCCATACCTTAACTCTTCCACTTCCTTTTCTTCTAATGTACATTCCTTAGCAAGGTGAGCTCCTCCGCATGTGATACATTCCACTTGAATGGCGTGACAATTTTATTTTAATTTCTTCGTATCACGCCCTATATTTTCAAGCTTTTTGAGGACCACATCAATGCCTTCATTATTGTTCATGATCTCTTGTACAGTTCTATCATACCATTTCCTAGAATGTTCCGCCCACCTTTCTTTAATTGCTTTGAGACTATCCTCAGGTTTCATACTTGGAATAGGTCCTTGCAAGTCGAGAGTTTGACAAGTGAAATTGTCGAGTCCCTTGTAGAAGATTTGGACCTTCTGCTGAATGTTTAAATCATGAGTGGGACATTGATAAAATAAATCATAATATCTATCCCAAGCATGATATAATGTTTCATTCTATGTCTGCCTAAAACTATAGATTTTATCCATTTGCTTTGCTATTTTTGAGGGTTGGTAAAATCTTCGTATGAAAGCATTCACGAGCTCGTCCCAAGTCTTGATAGTTCCTTAAGGTATTATATCAAACAATCGTCTAGTCGTTCCTTCTAAAGAGGGATGAGGAATTGTGAAAACACAATCTCGTCATGAGAGATATTGGGAAAATGGAATAGTCCAACAAAGTCTAACACGTCGTCTACATGCTCGTTGGCATCTTCGTCGGCATTTCCCGAAAATTTTTTATCTCTGCAGTTCATTCAAATAGTACCATCTGATCTCGAAATGGACTTCATCAGTCATCTTAAGTTTGATCACACCCATTGTGTGGTCATTACGAATTTTGGCCATAAATTGCTCCATAGTGAGCTTACTAATGTCGGCTTTTGGCATCCACTACAACAAATGCTAAACATTTGGACACTTATTTTGGCATACCTGGACGCTTTTTTTTGTGTTAAACTGAAAAGTGGACGCTTTCTTTAGCGTGCACAATATTGGCGTCAGAAAAATCTGGGCACAAAAAGCGTGGAGAAAGTTGAGGATATGACATATAAAAGCGTCCAGATTCTGGATAAAAAGTGGACACTTTTAAAAGTCACCTTAAAAGTGGACACTTTAAAGTGTCAACTTTTTGATAATTTTACATTTTTAAAAAATAAAACTGCAGATAGCCAAATCAACATCAAATCTTCATATATACTCAAATCAAATTGCATAATAAATACAAATTAAAACAGAAATCTGAATTTGAAATCTAAATCTGAAATACAAATTAAAACTGAATTCTGAATTTAAAATCTAAAGCTGAAATACGAAATAAAACTGAAATCTTCAAGCTTCCACTTCTTCAACAATTACGTATGTTTCTTCAACAATTTGTCATTGCAAGCCACTACAAGCTCCTACATACTCCTACATAATGAGCAAGTATATTATTATCAAAACCGTTCTAAAAAAAGTCGAAACTGTTCAGTATCACATAGCATTTTATAGTACGGTTTCTCCATAACCGCTATATAAATATGTCCTTCTCAGAAAGTTTGAAAATTTATTAGCGGGATAGTATTACCTCAGTTTCTCTATTTTAAGTTTTTTTATAACTATTGCTAAAATAACCGTAGTAAACGTTAACCACACAAGACAAAATGAACCACAAACTACACAAGAGCCACAAACTACAGATGACCCGCTGCAATTGCATATGACCCACAGCAACTGTAGCCACCCCGCTCCAACAGTAGTCGAGCAGATGTATCGGGTCGGGTTATGTTGGATCTCATTGTCGAGGATCGTTTTAAGAAAATTCCTGTTATAACTACCTACCTATATGTTGTGATCATATATATACTATAAGATACTTATTGGTTTTATTAGTAATATGAGATCGTTGGATGCAGATTTGAGCATGAAAAGTTAAGATACTTATTGGTTTTATTAAGTTAACTATAAACAAGTCTAACTATAAGGCCGTAAGTAACATTCATTGATATATTAGCATAAGGACTATAATAGTAGAGAAGCAAACCATAATCTAGGTAATCACCCCCTGGCCCGTCCACTTGTATATTAGTTCCATTGTCTGGGTAATCACCCCCACGACCTGACCCCACTTGTGCATATGTTTCATTACCTGAATCATAAGATCAAGATATGAGTTTCTGTTTGTAAAATTCTACACTGTGTATTCATCAAATAAAATAATTATTTGATTAGGACAACTGGTTTATTTTGTATCATGTGATGTCTATGGTTTGTTTTTTTACAGGTTTACTGTAAAGTGGTCAAACGATAGGCATAAAACACATACCTGGGTAGTGGTCCATGGCGGGTGAGTAGTGGTCCATAACGGGTGAGTAGTGATCCATGACGGGTGAGTAGTGATCCATGAGTGGTGATGCACCAGAAGGCTGAAAAAAACTCACTACACTTCAAAAACAAGGAAAAGAAAAAATATTACTTCGATAAAAAACCAACCTCTCACCTATTTGTCACATGACGGGTGAGTAGTGATTCATTTGGCTCTGTTTTCTCTTATGTTTCTCCATCGATGATTTCGATTTGAACATCTTGGAAACTGTATGAAATGCAACAAACATATAGTTAGTACACATGTATGAAAAGTTAAACCAGATTCATCACCCTTGAAAAGCAAAAGTTTTTCACATGTATGAAAAGAACAATATGTTCCAAGAATATTCATATCAGATGCGGATACTGTTAATACTTTTAAACTTGGCTATAGCGTACTACAAGTTTACATCAAGATCTTAGTTATGAAGTAAGATCTTAGTTTAAACAAAAGCTTTCAATTTCCAACACACCTAACCCAATCTCACTCGCAAGAAACTAACATACTAATTTATTCATTTATGTCATACTATGTTGTTTGATGGTTCTAGCTACTATTAACAAATTTTTTCTAAAATGATTTCCCCATTAAGTGGTTGCAGCAGCTAGGTATTACTGATCCAATAATCCAATAATCCCCTGAACACGTTATGAAATCTCTCAGCTAGGTCTTACTGATCCTCGTATGCAAGCTGCATTACCTTTTTTAGATATCTATAAGGGAGTGTTTGAAAAGGGTTCTATCTTGTCCAGTCTCGTTTGAAGAGTATTGGTTCTACTAATTCTAATTGGGCATCCATACTCTCGGTTCCTTGGAATACTTAGAACAATTCATTGTGTCAAAATCTCTAACATAGTAAAATCCTCTACAAAATAATGGCTAGAGCCGGCCTCCATGGAGAAACCTCTGCAAAATGAATGGCTCATTTCTGTTATGGTGAATCAAAGTATCAGACTACTTTTCTAGTTATAACTAACTATCCAAATCAGGGTGACAAATGACTACATGATACGAAAAAGCAACACGAAAGTTAATGGTCTATCAGCCAATTTGTTTGACCGGTCATTTCATTTCATACTTATCACATCCACATCACATGAAGCAACAATCCCCCATGTAACACTATAACACACCATTTAAATTTTTATCATTCCAAATCAGCAATCCTATAATTGATTATACTCGTGTTCTGATTCTACCTGTAATTTCACATGGCAATAGCTATCTCACATGATCTAACACTAAAAAGGTAACCGGGATACAATACATGGTAACTTCAAAAGCAAGTGACCCTGAGTAAGTGGTATTTAGTAACCAATAGTTGACTTATATAAGCTTTAGATGAGAAGTAACCAGAATCTAGACTATTTATTACAGAGTTGGATCACGTGAAGCAGCAATCCGTGCACGTATATCCAAACCAAATAATAACAAAACTCCAAATAAGCTTTCATCATCATCAAGGTCAAGCAAACAAGCTCGTAAGTTGTTGTGAATGAGATTATCGAATTATATAAAATTCAATAAGCCGTAAGATAAGCTTATTTGACAGGCTTACTAAAATTTGGAAAAGCAGATAATCTCATTTTAAAACAGATTATGAGCCTATGGTTAAACCATAATGTCAAACAAACAAGCTCATTTTAAAACAGATTATAGGCTTTTCCAAATTCCACTCAGCCTGCGCAGTGTCTGGCAGATGGTTTAGATTTATTTGATGGGCTTATTGAAATATGGAAAATCTGATAATCTCATTTGAAAACATCTTATGAGCTTATGGTTAAACCATAAGCTCAAACAAATAAGCTCATAAGCTATTTTTAAAATAAGATTATTGGGTTTTCCAATCTTCAACACGCCCATCAAATAAGCTTATCCAAATTCCAATAAGCTCATGCAGTGTTTAGCAGTCTGGCTTATAGCTTATTTGATTTGATAGGCTTATTGGAATTTGGAAAAACCATGTTGAAAACAGCTGATGAGCTTACCAACATTAGCTTATGGTTAAACCATAAGCTGTTACAAACAAGCTCATAATTTGTTTTAAAAAAAGATTATCAGGTATTCCAAATTACAATAAGTCCATCAAATAAGCTATAAGCCATACATTAATAAATACCCAACTCCTCTTTTGCTCCAAATAATATTAATAGATGGATTGGGTAATGGATGTAAAAGACAGACTACTGTATCACCATCCTACTGTAGCACCATCCTCACAACAGGCTTACATATCCATCATCTATAGCAAAAGATCTTACTACCAATATATCACCCTAACGTCACAGGATAAAATCACCTACTAGTGACCCTATCTTTTAAATAGAGATCAGAAATTCATCAAATGAGTGTAAGAATAATTCAACCTACCTATTTGAAGTAAGACAGTAACACTCGTTCAATTATAACGAGAAAGTGATCTAAACACTCCACGTTCAAACTCACAGAAAGATGAACTAATCCAGAGACTAGACACTCCATTGTGCACATAACGAGAAAGTAATCTAAAAACTCAAAGATGTGTGAGTTTTTGTTTTATGTAGTGAGTTGATAGTTATTCATTTATTTATTTTCTTTGTGTTGTACAGATTAAGAGTTTTTCTACGAGGCTAAAGCTAATAGAAAAGTAAACTAAGCACCGTGTAACATTTATATATTTGTATACCACTAGCTAGTCTATCAGTCAAGATAAAAAAATAAAGAACCAACACTCATCGTTTTTCATGGTCTCAAACTTCAGCAGTTCTCTTTTATGTAATTCACATTGTTTTCGTATTTAACGTTTGCGCAAGCTTATTAGGAGCTTAAGCTTATTTTTTGAAAACTAATATCAATCTAATGTCATGCATCTAAACCAAATTGTCTCTTAACAGCTAAGTGCATGAAGTAAGACACTATACACTGTATAAAATTATGTATAGTGACAGAAGAGAAATTTAGATAAAACACGAAACGATTTATTTGCTTTGGCAACGACAACAGTTAGGCGAAGAGAACTAGTAACATCACCAAAACTGATACCATGACACTTGATTAGGTAAGTCAGATCATGTCCACGAGCACTAGTAACACATTTGTTGAGGAAACGAATTACATAAATGAATACATTCTGATTATAAAGATAGTAGTTGTGGTTTGATGTTATGTACAGTCAGATGATATACAGTTAAGTATTCAGTATTCATCATATAGCTTCTAATTTTCCGGTAGCATTGTCATCAGCTGATGTATTGGAAAGAAAGTAATAATAAGAGATCATATTACAGAAAAGAACGAAGATGTCAACACATAAGATCTCAAGCTTTCCATCGTGTAACTTCATGTACATACATACTAATTAACATCCTCAAAACCCGTACCAGGTTGCTTAATTGGTCACTTAATGGCAAGTAGTCAATTTATCTAGTTTGTCTATAACAAATTTATTTTGTCGAGAGTAGCTATGCGATGCTTCAGTTAATTAGAGGTACCAGGTAACTGCAAGTCTGTAACTATTTCAGAAAGTATTATTCGTCGTCAAAGTTGTCATGTACAGTAGAACTGGAAGTAACAATTTAACGCGGGTGTTTAAGATTGCTTACTTTTCTGCTTGTGTAGTTAACTTTAAGCTTATCTGCTTATTATGAGGTAAAATCAGTAATTTGAATTCAAATTGGACTTTTTAAAGTCCCTATTTGCCCTTAAAATAAGCAATCCCCAAACATCCCCTTAAGTTCAGATCCTACAGTCATAACAGAAAAAAATATATAACAAAACTAACAGAACATAGCATAATAGTAGCAAAAATAAGGTTACGGGTAAGCATCGGGTCGAACTCTGACCAGACCGAAATACACTTGATTCAGCCTTTCATTATGAAAAAGGCACATCAAGGCAGCATTTTACTCTAAGAGACCTACTAATTAGCATCACGAAAACCGATACCAGATTACTTAATTGTCATGGTATCGTAAACTTGATGATTTTAATCTAATAACTAGCTTCTAAGCTACTAAACACATAAAATCTCGTAAACTTGATGATTTTAATCTAATAAGTATCTTCTAATCTACTAAACACATACAATCTCGTAAACTTTGACGATTATAATCAAACATGTACAATCTTATAATGGAACGAACCTATGCTTGAATTCATCTACTATTTAGCTTAGAGCATTCACAAACCATATCCATTTCACGTCCCAACCATATCGAAGCATTCTAAATTAATTTTACCAAGTCACCCACTATGAAAGCACTATATAGAAACCAATAATAAGGAATACTTGAACTAGAACATCATAGTTGGTTCACAATCGTTAAGAGCAAAATCGTTATCAAATAAACAATTAAATCGAGTAATATTCCTACAACAGCAGTAAGCAGTAGAACAGTAGTATACCTCAGCAAATCACAGAAGCAAAACTTATAATCAGTAATTTCAACGTTTCAGCAAATCCATACGAAATTTAAGCGAAAACAAAAACTTACAAAACTTTTTCCGAGCAAACCGTAAACCTTCGATCCGTAAACCTCGATCCGTAACGCTTTGATCCGTAAACCTCGATCCGTAACGCTTTGATCCGTAAACCTCGATCCCTAAACCTCGATCCGTAAACCTCGATCCGTAAACCTTCGATCCGTAAACCTCGATCCGTAAACCTGCAAACTAAAAAACCTTCAACCGTAAACCTTCGATCTGTAAACCTTCAAACTAAAAAATCTTCAATAGTTTCATCGAAATAACTGAATATAACGGATTCAAACGGATTAAAACGGATTCAAACCAATCGTTTCATCGAAATAACTGATAATATATTTTTACTCGTTTCATTCAAACGGATTAAAACTAATTAAATCAGATGTGTAACAGGTAAGCTCGAAATTACCTTTATACTTCTTAAAACTGATTAAAACGGATTTAAATCAATCGATTAAAACTGATTAAATCGGATTCAAATCATAAAATTACCATTTACTGATTAATCGATTAAAACAGATTCAAAAACAAATTACCTTTTAAAACGAATGATTTGCGGATATGAAGCTGCTTTCATATGAACAACTGTGGATATGAAAATGCGGATATGAAGCTGGTTTAGAAGTTGGGGATTAAAAGTTGTTGGTATCTGGTGTGTGAAAAAGATTAAAAGTAATTAAAAATTGATTGGGATTAAAAGTTGCTGATATGAAGCTGCTTTAGAAGTTGGAGATCTGGTGTGTGAAAAATGATTTGGAGTAATAATGGAATGAGAATGACACGTGTACAGAAACTGGACGCTTTTGTATGTGTTTTTTTATTTTTATTTTTTACACGCTTTAAGGTGTGTTACTTTTATAACTTCTTTTAGACAGTTTTGAAAGCGTCCAAAAAAAAGCGTGCACATACCCATCTTTTTTTGTAGTGATCTTTATATTCTGCGAAGTTTGTTAGTAGTACAAACTAAAACAAAATATTAACTCACCGACAGCGACACCAAAAGCTTGATGCGTAATTTATTTATAATATTTTTTAAGTTTTAAATATATAAAACTCTGATTCACCTACAACGAACTAACGGGCAGAGAATCCGACCTCGTGAAGTATTTTAACTAGTAAATACGAGGTCGTCCAAGGAGCTAAGTGTAAATTTGGTTTTAGTTTAATTGTCACGAAAAATAATAAAATAGCAAAGTTAATAAAAACTAGATAAAATAAATGTAAAAAAGTAAATGACACGAAAGTAAATAGCAAATATGATCAAATAAGGATAAAATATACTGGCCTAACTACTTTATTATTATCGCGTTGTGATAGTGACTTAGGTATCAGTTATGTAAGAGATATGCTATGCAGAGATACAATCTGAGTTAAACTTTCACACATTACATGTAGGAGCGCAATGTAGGAGCATACTACATAAATTTACCAATAACCTAGTGTTTATATTAACTGCTTATTGGTCGCGAAGTCAATAAGTCCATATGTTCAATATCCCTTACTCTATGTCTTCTAAACCCCCATACTACCGCTTTCACAACTAGCAACGTATGTAAATTCGACAGTGATAGAACCACAACTATATATATGACCATGTTATTCGAACTCTACCACATGAGCTACTTGCATATCTTAAGTACTAAAGCTTAGATAAGGCAGTGACCGTTAAGCCCCAATAAACTTCATATAGGCGCTAGTGCGCTACCCTATCCTTTGTAAATCCCTTTCTGAAGTTGCCAATGATCAATTCCTATACATCTAGTATAGGCCAATGGAATCTTGCAAAAATCCAATACTACCGATATACAACGATCGTGTAACAAGCATAAGATATCCCAAACAAGTCATATAAACTAAACAAGCATCACAACCCACGACAATACTAATATCATAACCTAGTCAACACCAGGGTGCTTAGCCTCTCAAATCACAAACACTAAAGATAAACATAATCATAACTGAATTTAAAATCATGAAAATTGATGCGTAACAAAATAGCTTTAAATTTTTATAACTAGTTTCAACTGACTTATATTATTAACACACGAGAAAAGTATACCCTTTTGTTTTGCAATATAGTAGTGGTAAGACCAGATCGTTCCACGAAATTGTTGTTAACAAGTAAAAACATTTATCTCTAGAGTGTCACAAGTTCTAAAGATTATACTTATCAAATGATCAATTAAAGGGTGCGTTTGGTTAAGGCCAATACATAGAAATGATAATGAACAAAGATAGATTATAAGCACATAAACGACGCATGAATACAAGTGATGATGACTAGTCACACAAGTATCAACTATTCAACATAACAAGAAACCCTCTCAACCTATAAATCTCGTTATATCAAATGCTTGAAGATTGGTTAATGTTGGTTTAATAATTCAAGTGCTCGCTGAGCCACACTCTTTCGAACCCATGGCAAAGCATTAAACAAAATCATATAAGATTTGTTATATATTTTATCCGCCAATTTCCACAAGGAAAATATTAAGATTCATTGGTGTGATGACATGAAAGCAATCAATAATATAAGCACTTTCGAACATCTTATAATCAATATTGAGTCAAATACATAGCAATGATCAAATACAATAGTATCGAGCAACAAGAGTATTTCAACCACGCTTATACTAAGAACCAGAGTCAAAGTGCAGCACACAAACCTAATTGTGTGACGTAATTTTTCACTGCAATGTTAGAAAATCAATTCATGGTCCTATATATACCTCAACCAAATACACAAATGACTAGTCTATAATTTTAGTAACAACAAACATCTTAATTAAGTAGAATTTAAAATTCATAATAAGAAATAAGATGAAGAATTATACCAAAGGTTATGAGTGAATATAAATCCAATGTAAAGATTTGATCTAAACAATTACACAATTAAGAAACTCCTCCTAACTTCCTTTGTTACAAAAGTTAGGACAAACCCACAAGGATGAACTTAGTGTAGTTCACCTTGTTTACAATTCACTAGTATGTTTCTAGTTCCTCTCAAGGATTAGAGAATCCTTGATGATTTATCCCAAAAGTATATGGATGGTTCTGCCCATGGTGTTGTTTTATATTGCTAAAAACGGAGGTACATCGATGAGAAAGAAAACCCAAGAGCCCCCTCATGATTACCGTGCATAATGGATAATAAATTTTGTAAAAGCGTGCAAAGTGTGTCGCACAAAAGAGAATGTGCGCCGTACTTCACCAAAGTACTCTGAATGCGTATTCCATGAAAGTGCGCCGCACAAAAGAGATCGTGCGCCGCACAATGGTAGTTTCCATATTCATTTATTCTTTAGTCCTTAATGTATCTTATTAGGAACATATATTCTTTCCACTGTTTACTCCAACCCTATCACGATTGTGCAACCAGTTAGTATCAATCCATAGCATAACTTATTTATCTACATAGAAATATTGGACAATTACATCATTCCAAATATGTACAACAAATGCGCTATTAAAAACCTTACAAAGAGTTGAACGATGAATGATTACACACTTGGTGCTTGGATAAAAATCTTCCCTATACTGGTGGAACCTGATCGAAACCAGACCCTTAAGAGCCTCTAAAATTGACCCTAAACCTGTTGTGATATGGGTTTTTTTAATTATGTGTCAAATACAAAGAATGATGCCTCTATTTATACTAGTCAAAGTCCATACGCCGTAGGTAGATATGTCCCTACGCCGTAGGGAACACGATATCTTCTGTCCTTTAAACCATCATTTCTTACGCCATAGAGGGGACAAGTACCTACGTCGTAGTATTAGCGAATAATTATTAGCCCATGTTAGGTTTATTATTTACTATCGGGCTTAGCCCATGTTAGGTTTCTTATGGTACAATACTTTGTGATGTATTTATATTGAATCATCAATTATAATTGAGAGGGTTCTAATATGGTAATCAGAGCCTCCAATATTCATCAACAAAAACCCTAAACTGCCGAAGAAAAAAAAAGACAATTCGTTTCTTCCATATGCACACTGAGTTTAATGTATCCTTTCCCTTTTTTTTCCTTATATCCTACAATTTTATTGCTTGATCCAATGTTTATTGGAGTAGGTAATTAATGCTCTTGCATTGTTTTCACATAGTTTCTAAATATTTTGCTTTGCTCATTTAATTCGTTGCTATTCATTTTTGTCATTTATTTGACTGATGCTTTACACAATGAATAGTAGTCTTGCTCTAAAACCATTGGTCGCTCCATTGGCTCAACATGTTAATTTTGTTCCGCTTTATTATACTCAGCCAATCATACCACTTAATCCAGTTATAATGCAACCATCATCCCAATCACAAGCCTAAATATATCAAGGAGCACTGCAGCCCATGTCTCCACACAACAGTAACGTGTATGTTTCCAGGAATTTTGCATACATGCCGAATGCGCCTCAGTCTCAAGCAACCATGCTTCCACAAGCATATCAGATGACTCAAGATCCATCTTGGAATATGGACACCGAAGCATCTTCTCATTTGACAGACAATACAAGTATACTCACTTCCTTTAGTAATTCGAGCATTTATTCATATGTATTTGTTGGCAACGGTCAATCTATTCCTGTCACGCATACCAGACATATCTTCTTGCATACATCCCATAAGCCTCTTCATTTAAACCCTATTCTTGTCACGCCTCACATAATTAAGAATTTAATTTTTGTTCGTTAATTTACACATGACAATAATGTTTCTGTTGAATTTGATGTTTATGGTTTTTCAGTGAAAGATTACCAAACCCAAAGGATTCTTCTTCACTGTGATAGTGCGGGCGACCTTTACCCGGTCACTCAGCAACCTTCGCTTCAAACTTCCGTTGTTTTGCTTTCATTTAGTTCCACTACATGGCACAGATGCCTCGACCATCCCAGGGACGATGTGCTTCGTCGCTTAGAGTCAAGTAATTTAATTTCGTGTAATAAGTCAAAGTTTTCTAGTTTATGTCATGCATGTCAATCAGGTAAACATGTTAAGCTTCCATTATATAGTTTTGTGTCTTCTGTTGAGTCTGTCTTTGAAATCAAGGTTGTCAAGATCCCGATCTTGATCTTAGGATCTTACGATTTTACGACTCTGCAAAGTAAAAACGATCCAGATCTTAGGTAGGATCTTTTCATCCTTAAAATCTTATAGGATCCCGATCTTGATCATAAGATCTTAAGATCTACTACGATCCGATCTTACATTTTCTCGAACAAAAAACTAAAAAACTACAAATTTATAAGTTCTATTTTGTATAATCTAAAAAACAACGTGTAAATCTTCTTATAAAAGTCATAATTCTAATTTAGTACCATATTGTTATAAAATATGCGTATAATTTTGTGTTTACGATGTATATTAATTTGTAAATTTAGAAAATATTGCAAATACTACTAAGAAAATTACATTATAGTAGGATCTTACGATCCCGATCCTACTTTACGTTCTCGATCTTACAAAGACGAAAACGATCCTAGGTAAGATCCCGATCTTGAAAACCTTGTTTGAAATTATTCACTCGGATTTATGGACATCCCCAGTTCCGAATGAAATTAGAATTAAATATTATGCTATTTTCCTAGATCACTTTTCGCACTTTGTTTGGGTCTACCCTTTACATAAAAAATACGATTTGTTTGCTACTTTTGTTGATTTTCGAGCTTATGTCAATAAACAATTTAATGTAGTTATTAAGGCTTTGTAGTATGACCATGGGGGTGAATATGACAACACTCATTTTCATGACCTTGTTCGCCAAAACGGCATACAATTTCTCTTTTCTTGCCATCTTACTTCCCAACAAAATGGAAAAGCGGAACGTATGCTTCACAACATTAATAATCTAATCCGTACATTGCTATTTCAAGCTCAAATGCCTCCCTCTTATTGGGTAGAAGATCTTAATATGTCCGCTCATCTTTTAAACCTATTACCTTCTACTGCCATTAATGACGAAATACCATTCACGAAACTGTACAACCAAACACCTACCTACAAACATTTGCGTGTTTTTAGATGCCTTTGTTATCCTCATGTTGATGTTGCACACAAACTCAAACCCCGTTCTACACGATGCATATTTCTAGGTTACCCTGCCAATCATCGTGGTTATCGATGTCTCGAGTTGTCCTCCAATAAGATAATTATCTCGAGACATGTGCGGTTTGATGAAGAAGTGTTCCTATTTGGGACTGTCATGTCTTCTACTAAACCTTCCTATAATTTTTTACTTCCGCCATTACTTCCATCCTCACATATCATGCCTAATCACGCAACCACTACCCAAACGACCCAACCAACTACTCCACCTCATACACCACCAGCCTACCAAACCAATGATAGTCCACCACCCACTACTTCCCCCTTTTCCCAACCACAAACTGTGCCAACAACCTCGACCCACCACACCAATTCTACCCCACCACCCACGTGGTTCACCCATGGTACAACAACAAACTACCTCCACCTGTAACCCGGTTGTTGTCCATTCTGTGGCCTAAGCATCAGCGGAACCTGTCCATAACGTTCATCCCATGGTTACACGCGCGTGCAAAGTCTGGTATTTCAAAACCCCTTGAAAAAATGTGTCTTAATTTTACCACTACTTCACCGCTTCATTGTTGATCCCAAACATAGATCTTAAACCTTAGCTTGTTTAAGGGTTGCAATAGTAAGAGTAAACTCAAACTATCACTAGAGAAACTATGCTTGGACAAAGTAACTAAACAAAATGCGGAAAGTATTGTTTAGCACAAGAACAAAGGATGAACAAACTATTAAGCTTTAATATATTGAAACGATATGCGAATACCCTTGATGGTATTAGGTTTTACAACCTTAAAGCTGAAATGAAATGATTGAGAAAGTTATTTTTTTTTTATTTTTTTTTTCTTAATGGTAAATTTATTAAGAAAAGAGCCACAAAGGCATAGTACAAAACCTGCTCAAAGCTTACAAAAGGGTTAGTTAGGACACATCCCTAACTAACAAGCTCTAGCAAAAAACATTGGCATAGACAAATCCCATGCTCAAACACCTAGCCAAACAAATACAAAACTTTCAATAACAAAAACAAAAACCTATACTTCAGTATACTATGGAGATCAAGCCAATAGACCAATAACAAAATTACTACTCAACATCCCAAAACCTTGATCCATAAACTTCCTTCAAAGCAATGAGATACCCAACCTGTATTATCTACTAAAAACACATCTCTCCAAAAAACATATGCCAACTATAACTGATCCACAAAGGGAACAAAACCTGTACCCAAGACCTATTGCAACACCAAAAACCAGTCCCACCACAGGACCAAATAACCCAGTTCAAAATCTTAAAACACATAACTATATAGAAGGATGAGGTGCTTTCATACCCTGTAACCAACTTATATCAGCATCCATAACATTGGAAGGAATATTACTGGCAACAAACCGAGCCAAAGCACTCTTGTCCGCAGCAACATCCTCCTGCATTTCGTTATGTTTCCCATTCTTCACAGCTTCCATGGCTATATCAAACGCTTCATTACCAATAGCTGCCTTATAAAGGTTAATTCTGTCTACAGACCAAGTGTCTAATTCCTTGCTTGTAAAAACCTGCTTGGTCCTAATAAACAACTCGATCTCAGCAAACTCCCTTATTAACTTCAACACATTAATTATATCCACTTCACCACTATAACACTCCTCATACACTTGTTGATAAGCCTCATTCTCTGTTAAGCTTTTATCAACCATGACCGTCCTAAATTTTTGATCAGAAATGTGCTTTGCTTCCATAGCAATCATCCTATCACTATAATCAATCTGTTTACCAAGTACACCAATGATGGACTTAAGTTCTTTAACAGTGGCCTTCTTAGTAACATCTTGCAACTTATTAATGAAATAAAGTTTAAGTTCTTCATCCCATTGGCCCTTTTCAATAGCAGCTATATGAATACCTTTATCACACGCATAATCTATTTTACTTTTCATCACCTCCCATTCTAAAGCCTTATCAACTCCCACCTCATCATTCAACATAGAAAACCTATTACTATTGTTATCCTTCACCACGTTATTACTCTTCTCACCATTACTCTTAGAAACCAAAGGCTTCCTTACATTATCTTTATGGACCACATTACTACCTGTATCAATATCTGTAGAATATTGATAATCAATGAATCTATGAAGGGGTTTGTTGATTTCTAGAGAGAGAAAGTTAGAGAGAGAAAGTGAGAGAAACTATGTGAATTTTATTAAGTGGAAAACAAGAAAATGACAACAACCAACCCCTTTCCTTAGTGGAGAGGGGTATTTATAGTTCCAAGTCATAAGTGGACTTGGGCCGGTCCATGACAAGCCCATGGACCGGTTCTTACTTAAATTAATAAGCAACTAACAACTATTATCTAACTACGAGCTATTACAACATAAATATTATTGTGGAGTGACCGATACTTCTATTATACGTAAAACGTATTTCTAACAATCTCCCCCTAAGGGAGGTCACTCCACGTTTACAAAGTTCTAAACCTAGCATACTATACTAAGTCTTCGTTCTTTAGCTCGTAGTCTTTTCTTCTTTTCTTTCTTTTGTTGTGAATATGTTGATTTGATCTTTTTGGCTTTGACTTGAGAGCATTGTTCTTTGGCCTTTCACGTGCGATCTTTGCCTTTCTTGTGAACTTTGCCTCCTCGTGACTTCATGTTCCACACACTTACGTCTTTTTGTTGGATTCTTGAAAGCTTCAGAGTTTGATACAGCGGAATACTTCATCTTGTACTTTCTTGAATTTTTGTTGCAAAAGACATAAGCATGTGGGAACGACTTTTACAGGTACACCGCAACACCACCGTCTTCACTGGTACACAACAACGCCACCGTCTTCAACAGGTACTCAGCAACGCCACCGTCTTTAGCAGGTACACAGCAACGACACGAATAAAATGGCTTTGAACATTTTATTCTAATTCGGTAGCATTTTACCTCCGGTCGGTGAAGACCGTTGGACGATATTAGATATCGTACCCGTGACGGATAGTTTCAATTAAGTAACTTCCTGACAGGATTTCGCGGGTAAACCCGTTCTCTTTATTCGACCGTCCAAAGCTGACTGCGAACATAAAGAGTGAATCACTTGGATAAATTATCCTTGTGATTAAAAGCCGTCAATTCATGAAACCTGGAACAAGTGAATTTCAATTAAGATTTTCACCATCGTTGCTTTCCAGTTGTCACGAGCTCGATTCATAAAGAATCTTGCACGTTACCTACCAAGTGCTGTTTGATGTTGACACTAGAAGGATTTCCACTCGTCACTGTGGTCAATAAAGAGTCACTCTGAGTGTTCTGGCAAGATCATATGATAATGCGAAGAGGCCTGGAACGAGTTTAAGTTCAATTAAGAATTAAACCACTGTTACCTTCCAGTTTTTCACAAGATTGGTTCTAAAAGAACCGCACGTGTAACCTACCATGAGCTTGTTTGATGTTGGCTCAAGCAGGATTTCCATCTTCATTGTAATACTTACGTATTACTCGGATGTTCTGGCAATATTACAAGAATATTGCGTAGGACTCATGAAAATCTCTTACTTTTCACAGTGTGTGAGAAAGCAAGGAATAAATGGAAAGTGTCCTAATGAGACTTTTGATGATCTCTTGGCTCTAGACTCGATTGTGCGTTTTGATTTAGTGAGCGATGGCTGGAGAGGAGTGCCACCTTTTCAATACCAGTTTATTCGGAGTGAATAAACCAATAGATAACGTGTTGATCTCCGTGTGATTAAAACAAATACCTTTTGAGAGATATTTGAGTTAGCTGGGGAAGGGTTGTGCATTGCATCACTGGGTCCATGATGTCTTTCTTCAATACCGAGAATCATTAACAAAAATGACCTCAATAGCATATGTATTGACCCGGTTTCTGCCTAAAGTTGTAAGGAGGGCTTCTTTCTTTACACCCTTTATCTTTACATTTCTTTTTCATTCTTCAACCCCTTCAATGCTTACCAATACGTCATCACTAGCACCTTGTTGTGATTGTTCCAGTGCTAGCTTAAGTACTTGGTCGGCATTCAGCTACGTTCACATTCTTTCTCCATCTTTCCTAGGACTTCTAATTCTATCTAGGGAATTGTCCTTGGGAAGATTCCATCGGCTCTGATGAATCATTGGACTAAACCTATTCCTACCACCCTTTTGTCACCACATCCGTCGTGAATTAAGCGTGTTTTGGGAAGGAATTGCCACCATGAAAAATCATTGAAAATCACCTAAAGTACTTGTGATATTGAAATCAAAAGTTTTGTACCTTAGGTGTTTTGTTCATCAAAAACGCTCCCCCTTAACACGTGCTTTACACATATTAAGTTGGATAATCTTTAAGTCTTTTTCATCTTTTAGCCAAGTATCACTTACGTCTCCTTAATCCCATTTTCTCCCCTTATCCAAAATGTTAACCATTAATATTTGGGATATTGAATGGATTAACCGGTCTTTGGGTAAAAATGAAATCGATGTTTTGGCCATAGAACAAGTTATTGCTCCCCCTTAAGTTAATAAGGGATAGTTGTAGTGCTTTGGTATGACATATTTTGAAAGATTTAGAATCTCGTGATAAATTCTTGAAAAATTATCATACCTTAACACTACAGCAAGCCATACAAGCACATTATTCACAAATTGACATATTCACAATTGAAAACCAATATAAAGTGACCTGAGATGTATGACCCATCAGATGGATCGTTGCAGTAGCTTGTGGTGCACTAAATACGGTCTTCCACCCACGAATCTTTCCAAGCTCCTCATCAATCTACGTTCACGGAGCTTTTGATCGATCTTTTTGATCACATACTTTGCCATCTGCCGGTAACCCGGATGCCAATCCTCCGTCATCTCTGGCAAAGTCCCACCCGAGTTCAGATGCTCCAACTTTCCTCTGACTTGTAGAAGAGTTCCATCACTATACTTATGAAGCTCACCCACCCTCATAAACTTCATCAAACCTCGACTGTTCAAGTAGAAAATGCCGGAATTCGGGACAGAAATGCCGGTATAGGGACATCTTTCTACATGTTGAGGTAGCACTTGATTCACAGGACGGGTTAAGTTGAGCTTCCTCTGATAGCTTTCGACTCCCAACTGAAGGTCTTCAACTCGTGACTTGATGACAACGCTTCGTGTGAACATACGAAGTGCTGTATTCAAAGCAATCAGATCTTCACGAGGAATGTGTGTGAGTTGATCTCGGGTCATTAGAAGCAGCATATCTTCGATATCCTCAAGGCGAATGATGGAAAAATCTCCTTGCTGGATTTTGTATTCCCTGTCATCCTCCCTTTTCAAGCGAATCTCCGTCACATGATAGTAGCCGTTCTTGGCTTCAGTTTTCATTCCTAAGATGCTGGAGATGCGGATGTCGGATCTAACATTGCTTCCAGAATTGACCAAGCAGCAACCCCTGTACGCCCTTCGGACTCGTTCGTCCCAATGAGATGCACCTATGACAGCATACATATCATAATTACGATTCATTTTTGGGACCCAGAGTCGATTTACCTTTTCCTCGATGAAGGGTATTGTCCCCCAGTTGGCAGCTTTCAGCAAAGTCAGGGATGTTGCGTA
Organism: Glebionis coronaria; assembly: GCA_025667525.1. Taxonomy (NCBI): domain Eukaryota; kingdom Viridiplantae; phylum Streptophyta; class Magnoliopsida; order Asterales; family Asteraceae; genus Glebionis; species Glebionis coronaria. Next base: position 562,290,107 of record CM046882.1, read on the forward strand.
CTTTGAAGACCCCTTCATAAGATACTCAAGATCATTGGTGACGAAGAAGTCAAGAGTAATCTGATTATCTTGAGCAGGATCCATTGGAGGTGGAGCTCTTTCTGATTCATGAAGTCCTGGCCGTTGAACGGTTTTCAAAGCCTTCAGGATCTCATCGGCATAGTACTCGAGCTCCATTCGGGGTAATCGGGTTTTGGCACGCAGTCTCTTATCTTTCAGTGCTTTCTTCACCAAGGATGGAGTAACCGAAGTCTTATACTCATGAGCAAGAAATGCACATAAGTCAATCGGACTTCGGATACGGAGATACAGCACATCTTTGTCAGCATCTGTGATCGGATCATATTGTGCTGCTGCCGTGATCCAAGCTTGTGGTGGTGCAGACTCGTCTATCTCCAACGTGTCTTCCCAGGCACGAATGCTTGGTTCAGGAACCGTAGATTGTTGTGCTTGTTGTAGAGGAGTGGAAGTGCGAACATCTACTGGTTCAGTTTCAGGCATTTCGGCAGTGTCGTGAACTGGGGAGTGTTGTGCAGCTTCGGGTTCCGTCACTGATTCTGCGATCACAGGAGCAACAACAACAGAACTAATGGGGTTAGTGGTAATAGGTAAAGATACAGCGATAGAGATACCGGGAGCCGAAGACGCTGTAGTGGCATTCACATCATGGCGCCACTTAGTACGTCTTGATTCCGAGGATGGCGATTTGTCCTTCTGTGCTGCATCTTTTGTGGACTTGGTTCCAGTCTTAGCAGCAGTTTTCTTGGAGCTGGTAACCTTGTCTCCCTCTTTCGGCTGTTCACCCCCATCATCATCCTGATTGTCATCCCCGTTACTATCCCTAACACTCTCCTGATTCTCATCACCACCATCGTCGCCATCATCATCATCATCCTCGTCATCATCCTCATCATCCTCATCATCATCACCACCTTCGTCATCGTCTTTATCCTTTTCACCTTCTTCTTCTTCTTCTTCCTCTTCTTCACCCGTACCCTCTTCTTCACTTTCTTCCCTTTCTTCCTCAGGTAAGATGTGATATGGTACCACACTTCCAAACGTCTTGAATAATCTATCATCCTCCATGATAGCATCATTCAGGGATTTATATAGAGCCCGTTGAATCCTCGACTTATCATACGACCCAAGTTCCACCATACGAGCCTTAAGGATCTTCTTCAATTCAAAATCCGTCAGGTCATAAGCAATCTTATAGGCGGCTTCTGAAGGGTTGGATGATTTGACCATCAAGTTGTCAGCAGCAAGTGTCTTCAACTCATCGCGAAGTTTAGGCATTAGGGATTCAACGGATTCTTGCACTCTTTCTTTCACAGATGCTTCAAGTGCTTCTTTTTGTTCCTTATATTTATCCCTCATCGCTTGAAGTCTGGTAATACGTGCAGCATGCTTATCAGCCTCAGCCTGCTTAACCCGAGCAAGTTCTTCTGCATGTGCTTTTCTAGTCAACTCCATATCTGAAGCGAACCTAGCAATCATCTCCTCTTGGGCTTGCCTAGATTCTTCTTCCCTCTGAGCTCGTCTTTGCAACTCTTGGCGAAGTTCATCCATTTCGCGTTTGTTAGTATCAAACATCTCGGCCATCACTAATGCAGCCATTGCAGATGTTGCAGAGCTGCTTTGGGTTGACCGGAGGGGCTCGGTTGTTACTGCTGTACTAGGGATGGGGATTATGGGTGGTGGAAGAAATGGTGTTGAAGCCGGTCGGGTTGGTAAAGGTTGTATGGGTGGAGGTTGAGTTGTTAAGGGTTGAGTTGACACCATGATCGTAGGAGCAACAGGTTCCTTTTCCACACTTGCTGAAATAGGGATTGATGGCTCCTTCGAAGTGGAATAGTGTTCAGGTGACCCAAACTCATCAACATCATCCGGTTCCTCGTACTCATCCTCGATATCTACCCTCGCACCTGAACCACTACCGCCTGTATCTTTCCTACTCCTTTTAATAGCAATCTTCATCATTTGTTGCTCGGATTTATCAAGAGTAGGATCAACAATATCTTCTTCATCACGTAGACGCATCAAATCCTTACCCTTTCCCTTCTTACCCTCTGTCTTCTTCTTCTTGGGTTCGGGTTCAGGTAACGCAGCTGGTTGTTTGCGTTTACCTTTACTCTTAACCGTTGTGGATGAGTCTTCTCCAGTTTGAAGGTTTGCTTTCAGCCTCTGGATTTCTAATTGTAGTAGCTTGTAATCTGCAGAACCTTTGATTTTATCAGATAGAAGGTAATCAGGAACAGGACCCGGAATCACACCAATAGACGGTCCTTCATGCCTCAGATCTACAGTATCATCAGCTTCTTCAGTGTGATAGCGACCTGTTGTACGCCTATCAATAGTAGTATCAAGCTTCATAAAATAATTAATGATTAGCTTAATAAACCGAGGATAAGGAAAGAAGTTTGTCTTCAGCTTCTTGTTGTAGAAAAGTTGAAAGGTGAATTCTTCCCATATCAACAAAGCATAATCTGAATTTGCAGCTTTGTACATGCCATAGAAGAGGTTCATTATCGGACTGCGCAAAGCATCATGGCCACTCGTTTTTGGTGTAAGGCATTTACTGAGAATACCCATCAAAGCTCTCCAGGGTTGTCCTACCTTAGCAGTAGTAAACTCAGACGCAACTCGTATTTCCAGACATCCAAGTGCGTCAAATAACTCCGCGAGTTCATCTTTAGTAGGATCCCTTGAGAAAGACATGCCCTTGGGTGTATCCCGTATACCAAGAATCTTACGGAAGTCTGAAACGGTGAGTGTCTGCTGCTTGTTGTCGATGGTGAAGGTGATCTTGTTCGAAGTGATTTCCTTGGTTGCCCAAAATTCAAACATATACTCATAAGGCACCGAGGCTGTATTCCTAAGGGCGTTCTTGAAATGAGAGTTATCGAGAATGGCTATGGCGACCTTAAAACCATGGTGAGTGGATTTAGAGACTTGCTTCAGCCTATAGTTGTTGGGTATAAACTTAAGGGTTCGAGCTTTAGCAATATCGGCTTCTCTAGATTCTTGGATAGCTTGTACTGTTGGATTGGTCATTTTATCTGCTTAAGATAAGACATGAAAGGTTGATGCACAAAAACAGATAGTTATATATCATTCTTACTTCTAAGCATAACACATTTCATAAGATAAAACAACAAGTACATAGATAGCATGCAAACAAGAATAATCAAACTCTTCATCCGGAACTTTTCCTCATTCGGAACATCTTCATCCGGAACTTTTCCTCATTCGGAACTTCTCCTCATTCGGAACTTCTTCATCCGGAAGTTCTTCATTCGGAACTTCCTTCATCCGGAAGTTCTTCATTCGGAACTTCTGTCATCCGGAAGTTCTTCATTCGGAACTTCCTTCATCCGGAAGTTCTTCATTCGGAACTTCCTTCATTCGGAAGTTCTTCATTCGGAACTTCCTTCATCCGGAAGTTCTTCATTCGGAATTTCCTCATTCGGAAGTCCTTCATTCGGAACTTCCTCATTCGGAAGTTTTTCAGAAGAAATCCTTCATTCGGAAGTTCTAAGCCATGTTCATCCGGAACTTTTACAAACGAATCTCAGATGTTTATTCTAGCGCGTTTGTGAGTTTCTAAGGCAAACTAAGGCATTTTAAACATCATATCTTACAAATCCGAGCAAAACCCACCACAAATCCTAATCAATTAAGCCTAAATTTAATCATAAACCCTAAATGGATTGAACTGATTTAATTGAGCATGTTTAACAGAATTATATGATAAGAAATGTGGATTAGAAGTTAACATATTGATGTAAATTACCTTATTTAGCGAATAAGCAAGATGGAATGAGTAGAAGAATGATTTGTATGCGTGTTTGTGTGTGTAACAATGGCGGCAAGTTATTAGATAAACAGTGAACAGAGAATAAAGGGGCGGGGTGTTTTATTTGACTTAGGTCAAAAAGTTGATAAGCTTCAACAACTAACACTTTTAGTCCCTCTATTACTTATTCTCTTCCTTTTTGTTTCTAACTTATCCATTTCACTTAACCCTTGTTTCACTTACACATAACTTAGCAAATACAATCTATTAGCATATCCTCAAAATCTAAAAGCCATGCCTATCACTTAGAACGAACACTAGTCGTTTTCTAAAGCAAAACCACTCAATTACCATGTAGCCCTTAATTTTCACAATCACTTTTGAAAATCAATTTAATGACGAAGATGATTTTACTATTTTCTCCCCCTTAAACAATGACCCGTTTTCTATTTAAAGAGCTGTAGTCATTGTTTAAAGAGTCAAATAGTGATGAAAGCATTTCCAACTTATCTCTTGAAAAATTTTGATTCGTGGTTTTAATAAGATTTCTCTTATATTAACAAATTAATGCACTGAGACGTACACAAATTCGTGCTAGACCAAGTTATAAAGTAAACTTGATCCCTTTGCATGATTTGGCTTGTAAATCACGCCCGAGAAAATTAATTCCCGTTCTGAGCCAACGTTTTCCAAGGAAATACGTGACTTTAATATGAAAACCGGGTTGCAGTCTGAAATAACTACAAGCCATAATGGGCATGTTTTAAAAATGTACAACTTTTATACGGACTCTATTTATGGCACCGTGTCAATATTAATCGACATTTCTAAGGCCGTAAATATTATCGTACTAAAAGACATGCCCGTTTTAAAACGAAAAATATTTTTGGTTTTTCTTGATTTTATAATTTTTATGGTTTTTGTTGGTTTTATATTTTTTATGGTTTTTGTTGGTTTTATATTTTTGTATTTTCTTTTTGTGGTTTATATATTTACGATAATATACATGATCACAACCAAAGGATACTCTGAATAGTTTACCACGACTATTCAGCTGATTCTTCTGCCAACTCTTTGAGAGTCGCTGGAGTGAATGATTTCATGCCAAGCTTGTCGATCAAAAACTCAATTCGTCCTCGATCTAAGGCTTTGGTGAACATATCCGCCAGCTGGTACTCAGTAGTGACAAAATACAGCTCGATCACTCCGTTCTCCACCTGCTCCTTAATGAAATGGTAGCGAATGTCTATGTGCTTGGCCCGGGAGTGTTGAACATAGTTGCAGCAAAGGGCAATGGCGCTCTTGTTGTCACAATACATCGGGATTTTGTTAAATCCAAGACCGTAGTCAGTTAATTATGATCTCATCCAAAGGACTTGAGCACAACAACCGGACATGGCGATGTATTCAGCCTCCGTACTTGATATTGCAGCGCTTTTCTGCCTTTTTGAAGACCAACTGATCAATCTATCTCCTAGGAGTTGCACAGATCCAGAAGTGCTACGCCTCGTATCTTGACATCCAGCATGATCGGCATCTGCGTATGATATTAAAGCAATCGAGGAATCTTTCGGATACCATAGACCACGATGAAGTGTTCCTTTTAGATACCGAAAGATCCTTTTCACAACATGTAAGTGCTTTTCGGTAGGCCGAGCCTGATACCGGGCACACATGCATACAGCAAATTGCAAATCAGGCCTGCTAGCAGTCAGATAGAGAAGGGTGCCGATCATTCCACGGTAAAGTTTCGGATCGACAATAGTCCCATCCCTATCTTCATCTAACTTGGATTTCTCCACCATTGGAGTGTCTACGGGGTCACAATTCTCAAAGTTATATTTCTTAAGAGATTCTAGAGCATATTTGGATTGATTAATAAAGATGCCTCTGGGATTCTGAGAAATCTGTAATCCTAAGAAAAATGAAATTTTTCCCATCATCGACATCTGAAAGCGTGTGGACATTATCTTCTCAAATTGTTTAGACAATTCTATGTTAGTGGCAGCAAAAATTATATCATCAACATAAATTTGTACCAGAAGCATGTCGTTGCCGTCCTTGAGAGTGAATAGAGTGGGGTCCACTTTGCCTTTGGAGAAGCCTTCCGACATGAGATATGTTGACAGGAGATCATACCACGCGCGTGGAGCTTGTTTCAACCCATAGAGAGCCTTCTTAAGCTTGTACACATGGTTAGGAGACTCCGTACTCACGAACCCATCCGGTTGACTAACATAAACCTCTTCCCTTAGTTCACCGTTCAAAAATGCCGTCTTCACATCCATTTGATAGACGATCATGTTCATATGAGCAGCAAACGCAAGGAATAGTCTAATCGCCTCCAATCTAGCCACAGGAGCAAAAGATTCCTCAAAGTCTATACCCAAGGCTTGTTTATATCCTCTAGCGACCAATCTAGCTTTATTCTTTAATACCGCACCCATCTCATCAAGTTTAACCTTATAAACCCATAACAAAGTAAGGATGTTAACTTTGTCAGGGCGAGGAACCAATTCCCATACTTCTAGTCGTTTGAATTCATTGAGTTCCTCCTGCATAGCTTCAATCCAAGATGATTGGTTCATAGCCTGCTGCCAATTTTTGGGTTCAACTTCAGAGAGAAATGCATCAAAGTAACAATAAAGTGCACTCTCTTGTAATTGATGGCGTGTAGAGACTGGTCGATCTAGATTTCCAATAACATTCCTAATTGGGTGATCTTTTGTCCATTTAGTGCTATGGTTTTCAATCCTAGGTGGTCTGGAGTGAACAATAGATGGAGCTTCTTCTGAGGTAGACGCGGCTGAAGGGTTTTCAGGGATCGCTACACCAAAGAAAGGAAGCTCTTGCAAGTGAGCATATTCTAGGTCGTGATCAGTAGAATCCTCTTCCACATCATTAGGCACAAGTAGGGGTGATGATTCAGGTGTAGTTTGAGAATCACTTGGTGAAGGTGCATCCGGTTCAATGTGAATTGTAGATGCATTAGATAAAGGTTCATTAACTTGAGCAACCACTTCAGGTATTGGAGCAATTACTACAGGTGCTGGAACTTCATCAGTCGGGGGATCAAAGAATTCATCAAACAACGGTTGAAACAGTTTATCCCACTCGGGCCTTGATGGTGGTAAAAATGATGTAGAAGTAGGATTGTTGGGAACTAATCCGGAACTTATAGCACCGGGTCCCATCTCATGAAGCGCGGGTTCAGAGCTGTGTTGCTCAGAAGCCATCGCTGTCAGCTCGTCGAAATCTGCGTCCATAGTTTCTACAATCTTGCCAAGACGACGGTTATAGATTCGGTATGCTCTTTTGGACGGTGAGTAACCAATGAAAATACCTATATCGGCTTTTGGTTGAAGCTTACCCAAGTTCTCACTATTGATGTTTGGATAACACAGGGCACCAAACACATGGAAAAATGAAACATCGGGTTTGCGGTCATGTAGAAGCTCATAAGGTGTTTTTCCATGGCGTTTCCGAATGATAGAACGGTTTTGGGTAAAACATGCAGTAGAAATAGCCTCTGCCCACAAGAACAATGGAGCGTTCGCATAAATAAGCATGGTCCTAGCAGCTTCCATGAGTGTGCGATTTCGTCTTTCAACGACACCGTTTTGTTGTGGAGTGCGTGCAGCGGATGTTTCATGTGATATACCAACTCCTTCATAATAATCACGAAGAGTCTGGTTGACGAACTCTGTACCATTGTCTGTACGAATACGGCGGACAGTGGTATTCAAACGTACCTGAATGAACTTCAGAAAAGTGATGATAGCCTTCGGAGCTTCATCCTTTGTACGTAGAAATCTAACCCATGTAAACCTTGAGAAATCATCCACAATGACGAGAATGAATTTCTTACCGCTCACACTTTCAGTTCTCATCGGTCCACAAAGATCCATATGCAAAAGATGAAGTTTTTCTTGATTAGTGTCTTCAGCTTTGGGTTTGTAAGATTTCTTGGTGCTCTTCCCCCTTGAACACGCGGAACATAAATGGTCCTTGTGAAATTTAAGCTTTGGAAGACCACGAACTAACTCGTTTTTAGCCAGATGATTAATAGCATCAAAGTTAAGATGAGATAATATGCGATGCCATAACCATGACTTGGTCTTGGATGCCTTAGAGAGAAGACATACTGGAGAAGCGGCCATCATGTCTTGTAAGGACAAAGTGTAAAGATTTGCACCACGAGATCCCTTCAACAAATCTTTTCCTTCCAAGTTGCGGATGAAACAAGTGTGTTGTCGAAAAGCAACCTCAAGGTTGGAATCACAAAACTGTCCTACTGAGAATAAGTTATGACCAAGACCTTCAACATAGTATACCCTAGAAATCGTCACGTTTCCAATCTGATATTCACCATACCCCATAATCTTTGCTATATGATCATTCCCAAATTTAACCGTACCAAGAAACTTGCTGACGAAATTTCGGAGCATCGAGCGATTTCCGGTCATATGTTTTGAACAACCGGAGTCCAAATACCACAGGATGATTTGGACCACCTGAAAATATCACCACACAAAGACAATGTAGAGGTATCGGAATCTGAGTGTTCCTTGTTATTAGCAGGTACAGATTTAATAATCTTAGATTTGCTAACTCTAGGTTTCTTAGATTTCCTAGCCTTTTTCTTCTTAATTGGTGGTGTAGATTCTAATTGGCTCAAATCCTGAGGTATTTCTTCACTGATAGGCACTATAGTGGGGGCTGACCTAATTAAAGGGCGCTGTTTCCATACTTGAGTGCGAGTGTTCCTAGCTAAAGGACGCTCAGACCTAACTTCAATGGATGCATTCCTAGTTAAAGGGCACATTTTACCATCTAGTGTAAAGGTCCTACCAGTGGGACGCCATTGCCAGCCAACTTGGGCACGAGTTCTACCCGTTGGCTTCCATTCAAGACCATTCTTAATAGCATTCATTTCATTAACGTGATCAATCAGACACAAATCATGACGCTGGGAAAACATACATTCATTACAATTCCAACAATTTAAATCAGAATTCACGAATGGTTTAGGCTGCTGCACAGGCGCAGAGCTTTTAGTCTTAACATGATTCTTTTTATTTAAAACTGAACTAGCATTCCTATTGTGGACTTCTACTTTCTTCTTTGTGGCACTACTAGTGGCGGGCTTGATCTTATCTGTCTTGAGTGGCGATCCTTTAGCCTTAGTAGTCGCTTTTAATCCTGTAGAAGGCAAATTGGGAATATTAGCAACAGATTTTAAAGGTGTCTTACTTGATTGTGCCAATGACGGTTTCGCTCCTGGAGTCTTATTAAATGGAGTGACAGCAATGGGCCTATTGTTAAGTAGTGCAGAACCTGGTGTACCTATGTATTGCAAATAAGCCAAGCAATATTGAACTCGCTTAACATATTCATGAGCCGAATAATATTCGCTACTTGAGGGATCTAAGGCATAAAGATCGTCTAAAATATCCCTAAGAAGATCGACATGCTTAATGGCATTCCTCATATAATCATCATAGGTAACCTGGTTTCTCTTATGAAGCGGATTCTTATAAAGCACTACTTTCTTGGTTGTTGGAGCACTAGTGGACGGTGCAGAGTCGGTAGCTAAGTTATCAACAACTTCTTGTCGGGTGAGAAGAAGTGTCTCCTTTAACTCAGCCAAAACCATATTTTTGTCTATGAGCAGGATGTTCAAGTCAGAGATTTCTTCGCACTTTTGGTTCAGTTGTTCAACATAATATTGTTGCTGTGCCGCATTAAAAGCGAAGCGTTCTTCTAGTGAACCATAAAGAGCGGATAATCCCTGTCTTGTCCGATCCATCTCCCCTAGAACAGATGATAGTCTAATTTCTAAGACTTGGTTTTTAGACTCTGCAGCCTCTAGTTCCATTTTTAATGTTTCCTTTGATGATATCTCTCTCTTCAATCTCATGATTTCTTCCTCTAATGTCTTAACAATTGCAATCATCTTGTCACTTGTCTCAACACCGTTTTCACAAACATTTGATATCAAAAGATTTTCATTTTGAGCTTGTTGTTTTAATTCTAAAGATATACAATGTTGTTCTAGTTGATTAAAGCGTTGAGAAAGTAAATTATAAGAATCTTGTAGCTTTAAAAACTCAGCGTTAGATTCGTGACAAGAATGATCATCTACCTCATTTACAGTTTCAGCAACATTTACAGAAATATCACAAACATCATCACACATATGCACAGCATCACAATTAATCACAGCAGATGTAAGCTCATTCGAATAATAAACATTTACAGTAGTAAGCACATCACATGAGATTACTTCAGACAAGAATCGGTCATATTCGGTTAAAATCTTTTCTTTTTCAATTAGTTGCAGTTCGTAAGCGGTGTCCATTTCATAAAACACTTTTTGAACTTCACCAATTTCAAACTGAAGATTTTCCTTAAGAGATGCAAAACTTCTTTTTAGACTTTCGACAAACGGATTGATCTCAGTTTTAAACACCTCGTTCATGTGTTCGAAAGCCCATTCTCCGGCGTTTAAGCCATTTGAAGTCGTACATTCCAAAATGACCTTGTCAAAGTTAGTAAAGTATCGGTTAATCTCTTGCAAGTTTAACCATACAGTGCTAACAGGTGGAAGATTCTTTGGAATTTCCTTAGGACCTTCCATGTTGACAAGTGTAGGAAATGTACTAGGGCTTTCTTCCTCTATCATGTAGGTTGGTGCTGTGATGAGATCCTTATCCATATGGAAGCGAACTCTAAAATCAGTTTTTGCAAGCTCCTTATTCATCTTAAAATAATCACAATCGGGATATTTTGCTGAATTGTATGACCGATCCTCATCAACTAGAACCTTACTTGTTCGATCATTGGGAAAAACAATCGGGTCTAAAGCCAATCCTAATTGAGTTGCATTATAAAGTCTAGGACTATGTCTTAAAGCTTGTTTTGCATATCGTGGATTAGGGGGAAGGCCTTTTAGACGAGATAAGTTAAACTCTCTAAATGAAGCATCAAATAAGTGAACTAGTTGTGAAGCAGCGTATTGTCTTAACAGCAAGTAGTCTAGACTTCTAATCTTATTAGTAGCATTAATCTCCATTTCAGTCTTCTTAGATTCGAGTAATTCAAAATCAGTTTGAAGTTTTTGAAAATTAGTGACCACTAGCTCCTTTTCTTTAAGTTCATTAGACAGACTTGCTCTTAAGTTTTCGATTTCTTGCAAGTGACCCATTTGTTTGTTTCTAAAGTGATCATATTCGAGATTTGTGAGAACACTAGACGAAGGCACTAATTCCAAAGTTTGTACTTTCTCATTGCTCAAGGCAAGCTCATCAGACAAATTCTTATTCTTAGCTAAGGTTTCTAAGAGTGCAGCATTCATTTGGCTAAGTAATGTAGCAGGAACCATGACCAAATCTTGTTGAGCAGGAGTAGGCGTATGCGAAATGGATCCCGGTTGTGATTCACTCAAAATCTGGGGACTCACATTGATATTGCTATCATTGTTTGTCTCCTCATTTGAAAGACTCACCACCGAAGATTCATTCGAATCAGCACTCTCTTGCCCAACTTGATGTGGTTGAATACTAGCATCAGTGGCATTATCGGTGTTATTAATAAGTACCTCAGATCTCTTATCTGGCCCTAAGCTGGAGAAAGTTGCCATGAAAGCAGCCTTTGCAGTTTGAAAGTCATCACAGTCGGAATCATACGCATCAAGATCATCGGCTTGGTAAGCTGCATTCTGCGTAGTGACAACGTCTTGTTCAGCAATCCCTGGGTCAGCAAGAAATGCAAGCTCCTCTTCATCAAGTTCCCTTCCTTGCGCCTGAGCATTTACCAGATAGATCTTTTCTGCAAACCACTGTCCATCCCTTCTCCTCTTGGGTTTCTTACAATCCCTGGACATATGACCCTCTTCCTTGCAGTTGTAGCATGTGATCATTCTCAACTTGCCTGTATTAGCCCATGGAGGATTGTTGACCATTGGAGCAGGAGCAGGATTGACGGTGCGAACATTGGTTGAAGTGGAAGTTCTCCCCTGATATGGTTGAATTGGCTGAACCATTACCCTGCCATTCTCAATTGTAGCTTGTTGGCGAGAATTGGATGAATTCCTCAACTGATTGTTGGTAGGAGCTGATCCTCTGAATCCTCGTTTGCTTAAAGTTCTTGTGAGATAAGCAGACATAGTAGTTAGCACTTCAACTGGGTCAGCTCCTTGTTGGAATACAGGAACGGGGACTTCTTCATCATCACAATACAGTGCTTGATCTGGATGAGCTGCATAATCAGTATAAGGAAGACTCATTTGATCAGGGTAGCTTGTTGGATATGCTGCATTCTCTTGATAAGAAGAATATGATGGCTGAGCATAAGGTGCAACATTTGCTGGATGAAGTTGTGAAGCATACTGTGGTGAGGGTGCATTGAACCGATATTGTTGCTGATGTGAGGTGGGTGGTTGTGGTAGAATCGAGTATTGGGGAAAGGCTGGTGTCAAGTAAGGTGATTGATGATAAGCTTGATGTCCCAAGATATAGGGTGTGTTGTTGTGGGACAAGCTTGGTTGATTCGCCATCAAAGCTAAGGAATCTGGGTGCATACCACGAGGAGAACGGTGCATAATCACATGCTTTTCATGTTGCTGAAGGAAGGCATAGATTTGATCTAAATTGCACTTATGCAAATCCCGGGTTAACTTCACATCGGTAATATACTCACCCCATTCAGCTTGAGGTAGAGTATTCAAGAATTTGGTGTTAACCTGGAATGGTGCAATCACAAGATTGTATACATTCAGATCATTCATGAGTGTGGTGAATCTGAAGTAATAATCGTGGAGCGTTTCCCCTGGGTTGTAGGTGAATCTATCAAACAAATCATACAGCTGACACTCCCTTTCTTGTTTGGTGAGAGACGTGCCTTGTAGCAACACCTTTAACCGTTCCCATAGATCCTTTGCCACCGTATACTGACTCACCATCCTATAGATGTCATGGGGAAGAGCTTGGAGAATTGTTTGAAGAGCTCTTTCATCTGCATCTGCAACAAGTTGTTGAGCTGGAGTAAGTTCTTCAAATTCTCGTGGTCTAGTCACGTTATCAACCGTAATGGTACCATAGTCGAGTGGACCATTCAAAATTGATTTGACCATAAGTCTTCCGTATGTCGGTTTCCCCTTTAGATATTGCATCATTCGACCTTGCCATGCCTCAAACACCTCTTTAATGAGCATCGGTGGACGGCTATCAGTTCCCGTTATGATTGATATATCCGTAAGAGATGTCATCTGAGGCATTACTGAATTTGGATTCATTTTGTTTTTCTTCAAAGAAACAGAGATTATCGGTTGATCGAGCAGTGAAGTAAAGCTTGTGAATTGTGTTGTGTTTTTGTTGTAAGAAACCAAGATTAAATCCTCTAAGAAATCGTCGAAAAAACAAGCAAAATAACCCTTGATTCGGAACTTTTTGTTGATTCGGAAGTTTGATTCGGAAGATTACCTTGATTCGGAACTTTTTGTTGATTCGGAAGATTACCTTGATTCGGAACTTTTGGGTTGATCCGGAACTTCTTGGTTCGGAAGTTCTTGATCCGGAACTTTGGCTTGATCCGGAACTTCTTGACTCGGAAGTTCTTGGTTCGGAACTTTGGCTTGATCCGGAACTTCTTGACTCGGAAGTTCTTGGTTCGGAAGTTTCTTGATCCGGAACTTCTTGGTTCGGAAGTTTCTTGATTCGGAACTTCTTGGTTCGGAAGTTTCTTGACTCGGAACTTCTTGATCCGGAACTTCTTGATCCGGAACTTCTTGATCCGGAACTTCTTGATCCGGAACTCCTTGATCCGGAAGTTTTGCTGAATGAACAGAAACCTTTCCCGATGAACAGTCGAACAGTAACAATGAAGATTAAGCCCAGATTTTGACCAAATAACCCAAAAAGTTTTGTGCTTTCGACTAAAATAAGTAACAACTAATACTTATCCACTAATCCCAATCATAAAAACACCAAAAACACCAAGAATCAAGATGATTTTTCTTAAAGAACACTAATACAATCAAAGACTAAAAAACCACACAAATCACTACCTTAAATCACCCCATAGCTCTTGATACCAAATGTAGAATATTGATAATCAATGAATCTATGAAGGGGTTTGTTGATTTCTAGAGAGAGAAAGTTAGAGAGAGAAAGTGAGAGAAACTATGTGAATTTTATTAAGTGGAAAACAAGAAAATGACAACAACCAACCCCTTTCCTTAGTGGAGAGGGGTATTTATAGTTCCAAGTCATAAGTGGACTTGGGCCGGTCCATGACAAGCCCATGGACCGGTCCTTACTTAAATTAATAAGCAACTAACAACTATTATCTAACTACGAGCTATTACAACATAAATATTATTGTGGAGTGACCGATACTTCTATTATACGTAAAACATATTTCTAACAATATCCATAACATTACCACTCAATTGAGGATCAACATTCTCCTTGTTGCCATTAATAACCTCGCTATTCTTCTTACTGACATTATGGTGACCATCATCCTCCCTATACAACCTCTGGTCCCCACCACTTCTGCCTCCCCTGCCCATACCACCTCTACCTCTGCCACTATATCCACCCCTCCTGGCACCATCAGCAACCCTATTTTTATCACCATAAGAAGTACTCCCCTCATTTCTATACACTCTCCTATTACCCACAGCCTTCCAACCCTCTTCATCTACATTTTGATTCCCCTCCTTAATAACTTCCTTGCCCTTATCAACAAGTTTCACCTTCTTCGCAACCTCACTAACACTCCTTATAGCACAATTACAACGGTTGTGACCAAACACATTACAGTGGGAACAAACAGGAGGTCTCCACGGATACTCAACTCTAAGATCCATCGATTTACCCAAACTCTCATAGGTAGCATGAACACTCTCCGTTAACCCCCTACTAGCATCTACTTCTATCAAAACCCTAGCAAAACTAGCTCTACCGTAAGCTTTATCACACATTGAAGTTGTTATCCTGTCCATGATGACTGGGGTACCAATGCAACTTGCAATTCTGCTAATACCTTCATTATTCCAAGCCTCAAGTGGTACATTCCATATCTTAACCCATAACGAAACTCTAGAAGGTTCAGGTTTTACCATACATAAACCCGGCTCCCATTTTTGCACAAACAGAGGCAAACCATTAACCAACCATGGTCCGTTTTCCAAGATATACTGCATCCCCTCATACGACTTGAACTTGAAAAAATATAACCCACATTCATTTGTGATTACTTCAGCAAAATCATGCCCTCTTCACATCCTCCTAAGGTGACCCATTATCTCCCTATAACTCATCTTTACACCCACAAAATACCCAACCAATGTCAAAACCCAATTCTTACTACCACTCTCAATTACCGGATCTAAACTAACACTAATCCCCCCCCCCTTCTCATTAACGTCTACTGGAAAAACACTAAGCTTATTACTGGTGCTCTCCATCCTTCCTTGAACCGCCTTCACAAACGCACTCGATAACATAGTATTAGCATTTTCCTCCATAACAGTATCACCCTTTGACACATTACCCACATTCATACTAACATTACAATTCTTACTCAAATTAGGCCACTGCTCAGTGTTAAGAGAGAACGAAGCACTAGCATTCTTATCACCATCACCAAGAGAAACACCACATTTACTTAACCTAGGATCATCCTTAACCTCAATCCTGTTCAAAACAGGGTTTTCACTCACAGGGACTGGCAGTGGTCCTAGACTACCAGTAGACCCATTAACACCCTCACTAACCACGGAGCAAAAATTAATACCACTCCTATTAACATATGACTCATTAAGACACTGATTTACCAATTCCTTTTCAATACCAACCGGAACCTCCCCATCATTGACAGACTCACCCATACTCCTCGCATCAAAACTATAAGCCTCTGAACACGCAACAGAACCCCCATCCCTAAACTCACTAGTATCACTATCTTCATCAATTTCTAAACCATCCATCTCTTTACTTAACCCACTCTTCTTACCCCCTTTTTGAAAGATCCATGAGAGGGTTTCAATCCACCTTTAGCTTGCTTATTCATAGTACTAACCACCTTAATTCGACTCCTATTACTCCTATTAGAACGAACCACCTCATCAGATCCCCTAGGAGGCACCTGATTCGGAATAGGATTAGGCGGATCTGGTTCCGTCATAAGAGCAGTGGAATTAATCGACAAAAAGATGACTCATGATGAAAATGAATCAGTATAATGAATTATGAAAAGGAAATAAAGAACGAATTAAACAGTTATGAAATACAATACCCTAGAGAGTTCTTTTATAGTACAACAACCCTAATACAAGATAACTATGAGATAAACTAGGAAAGTATTCTACTAATGAAACAAAAACGCGCTATTATCTATTCCATATTTATCTTAGAAGCAAGGCCTTTGACTTTATACAGTGGGAATAGATCCCACTATCTTCATTCTTCCAACAAGGGAAAGTTACTCTAGCAGTGGGAACTTGATCATCATAGTAGGGGGGATTTCTCTTGAATATTTATTCCCAATAATCCTCACCTAAACTTGTGCTTTCACTAAAATACAAGTTTATGAATAAATGCTGCTAGTGATGAGGATGCTTACAAACTCTCAAGCAAGATCTGACTGTGGATGAATCTAAAAAACTCATATGGAACATGATTCTTGCTATCCACCAGTAGATTAGTGTTCATCATCTTCTTCAAATTTTTATGAGATAGTGGGTAATACCTGTTGCAAAGCATATATGCAATAAAGCCAGTCATAACTAGCTTTCAAACACACTAGATGAAGTAAACAATTTCCAATGCAACATGGTAGCACCCTCTTGATACTTGCAGGCCAAATCACCCTCTTCAGTTTCAAACATCCTTTTCATGGTTGACCACATCACACAGTCTTTCTCAACACCAGACCATGGAGTAGGAGGATTATTCCCAAACT
Source organism: Glebionis coronaria (assembly GCA_025667525.1). Classification (NCBI taxonomy): domain Eukaryota; kingdom Viridiplantae; phylum Streptophyta; class Magnoliopsida; order Asterales; family Asteraceae; genus Glebionis; species Glebionis coronaria. The sequence goes on from CM046882.1 coordinate 562,306,872, forward strand.
TAGCTTTTAAGACTCTCCACAAGTCATCTAGATCCACTCTGTCCAAGGTTTAAAACATTTTGTGTAATTGCTGAAATGTTTAAGAAGTGTCATCAATCCTAGTAAAATTCAACCAGCTCATCCCCTTGTCTTCATAAACTTCATACTTCACAATAGGGAACTTCATTCTCAAAGTCTCTGGCACAAAATCATCTAACTCTTCTAACACTAAGCATTTGTGTATATCTGCATCTGTTAGACCTTGATCTCCTTTTGTGAACACTCCAAGCTTCTCCATTCTTTTTATCCTATTTGCAGCTCTTTCCTTGGTTAAAGTGGCTTGGGTAGATGATGTTTCAACTTCTACAGAAGATCCACCTGTTACATGTGTTCCACCTATTGTAGCAGTTTCACCTGCTACATCTTCTGCCTTTCTTTTCTTATTTCCTTTGGCCTTTTTCATCATTTCATCCCTTCTTTTTATATACTCAGCTTCTTTTGCTGAGCCCATTTCCAAAAAGTTCTCTACACTATTTTGTCTAATCACAGGAAGAGCTTCTCTCTCTATTTCATCAAATGTCATGCCTGTAAAGTCTGCATCTTTGTACCTTTCAAATCTTTTCAGTATGACCTTGTAATGTGCCTTCTTTCTAGCTTAGAGTTTAAATACTATTCCTTTTTTATATGCCTTTCCTTGATTTCCCTATAGTTCTTTTGAAAGTTGAATGTCATAAGCATTAAATCATACCTTACATTCAAAGGTTCATTCACAATCTCTTTCTCCCAAGCTTCCAAAAACTCTGGAATCTTTGGCACATGATCATCTAACTCTCTGAGTATATTTCAATCTCCTTTTCAGTCTTCCTAGGGTTTATTCGTACCTGCTCATCGTCAGAAAAGGACAATTTTAAGAAATTTAGATGTGCCTCTTTTTTCCTTTTTCTCATTCTTTCTTGTTCCACCTGCTGTTCTTCCACCCACATTTGCGTAGCCAAAATAGCATCCCTTTCAGCAATAGATCTCAACTCCTCTGCTGACTTGAACTTTTGCTTTCTCTTTGGTTGTTCAATCATGTAGTAACTAGAAGGGGGGGTTGAATAGTTTCTTAAAATTTACTTGTTAAATTATGGTTTCCAAAAATCCTTTTTTCAAAAAAACTTAGGCTTGAGGAAATATGTGAAATCTTCTTATGCACAAATATGAACAATGATAGTGTAGCTAAACTAATACTAACAAAAATATATCCACAAAGAATAAAGAATGATAGTGTAGCTAATCTAATATTAACACATGTATATGCAAAAAGTAATAAGGAATGTAAAGAGTTAAGGGTAAAGAAAGATCAAACCGAACACCAAGGATTTATAGTGGTTCGGCAACGAAGCTCACTCCTCGTTCCTACTCCACTCGTCGAGTACTCCTTACTCGAGAGTTCACTACACAACAAGCTCCTTATGGTGGAGAAAACCGTACACGTCGCTTAACCAATTTCTGACTCTAAGCTAAAAGTCGAGCCCTAATCGTAGCTAGGACCAATCTACACAACTATACTTAGTACATACACAACTTCCAAATAGACACAACTACTTGGATCTTCACAACTATGACACAACTACAAGTATATAAAAATTGATCTTCAATGGATCTTTGGTGGTGGACTCAACACTTCACTAGGATAGTGTTCTTCTCTTTGCACTTGGAGAGGAAGAGATGGAAAAACAAGATTCACTTCTTAAACAAGTAATAATCAAACAAATGATCAAAGATTTGAGTGATTAAAGAAGGGGTTTGAATCTGGAAATGAATGTGCAAAAGAGGTGAGGTGAAAAGCTGAGAATGGCCAACTATTTAAAGGACAAAGGAGCCACCGGCTAGTTCTGCCCGCGGTACCTTATCACAGCCCGCGGTACCTTATCGATAAGGTACCGCCTAGGCGCTAAGGTACCGCCGGACTAGACTCCACTCCTTTTTGTCCTTTAGTGGTGGAGGTCTTATCTGGGTATAAAAATATCCTGAAAGGATATTCTTAACAGAATAAGAATATGCCATTTTCAAATTTCAAATAATTAATTTAATAAAACATTTTCTTAAAAATAAAGTTTAATAAAAACTTGTCACATTTAATAAAAAGTGAGTTTTAAGAAAAGATTAAATCACTTGATCACTTGATTAAGGTTAGTACTTGTTTATCCATACCTTAAGTGAAAATGGGTAAAATGAAAAATACTTGAGCTCAAGAATTCGTTTTTCGTTGTTTTCGTAAATGCTTGTTTTTACATATTGTCGTAATCAAAACAAAGCGAGACCGAAAAATGCAAGTAACGTTTTTAGTCATTATTGCATTAACAATCTCCCCCTTTTTGATTCCGACAATACATAAACTCAATCACACAAAAAAACAAGATTTTCGAAGACGAGTTTATTCATTTCTCCCCCTTTGTCGAAGCAAAAAGGTTGCGTAAGCCGGTGTTGAAGAAACGACTTTGCAAAGACTCCCCCTTGGTGCTTACTCCCCCTAGCTTGGGGCACCGGGGAATCGAGATATGGTGACAAGCTACATAGAAGGGTTAGTTGAACAAAAGAAACAACCAACAATATATAGCAATAGGTCACAAAATAAATTAAAAGAGAAGAAAACACAATGACAAAGATCCAAGATAGGTTACTAGAGAAACATCATACAAAGAAGTATGGAAAAAGAAACAAGCCAAAAGCATAAATCTAATCCTAGTTATTCTAGAATTCTAAGATTTGCTTGAATTTGGTGTCTTGAGGATAAGCAATCAATGCTTATATGAAAGACAAGGTAATAGCGGAGGGTGGTGGTGGTGGCTTGTTGGAGATCTAATAATCAAAATGAAGAGGAGGCTTGATTAAGAGACTCTTGATGTAGCTCAACTCCTCATAGATGTGTGCCATAGCAAGATGTTGATATTGACAACAATGACAATATGTTCCATGGTGCATGACATTATCATGAGAAGGAGGAAGAACACTAAAGGGTGGTGGTGGAAGAAAGGAAGTTCCACAATCAACATTCTTGGTAGGAGAAATGTGATTAAGAGTGTTCTTGGGTGGGTTTGGATTGAAAGCAATTGGAGAAAATGGAGGAGATTCAAGGATTTCATTGGGAGAATAAGACATTTTGGATGTGAAGTAATGCAAAATGCTTATGGTTTAAATAGGGAAGGCTTAGGGTATTTTTGGGGTGGTCTAAGGGTTTGAAACAAAGATTCTCAAAAAGGTTGGAGCAAATCTGGAGTTTTAGACAAAAACCCAAAAAGGAAGGCCACTGTAGGCGGTTCCTTATCTATGGTGGCGGTACCTTATCAATAAGGTACCGCGGCTCACTTATGGAACCGCCTGCAGAAGCAGGGTTTGGTGTTTGGAGAAAGATTTTTCAGCAAATCTTATTTTTCTAGTCTAACTTATCATAGGGATATGCTTAAAAGCAAAGACAGACAAAGAAAATATATGCAAACTTACCAAATAGTTATTTGACCAAAATACATGGATTAAAAAAAATCAATGTAGGAGGTGTGTAAGACAAGACCTTAAGTCATGACACAATGATCCTCCATGATTCAATCTTGTTCTTGCTATGTTTGAGAGAATCATACATATGAATTATGTAAGCTCTATATTAATAGCGAGAATCTATGAAAAATCATTTTTAGATTGAATTAACAATGTCAAACGAATTTCTCAACCATTTTCGAAAGAAACTTTGAGAGTTTTGAAAAGAAGATGAGAAGATTTTTCAAAAGAATTTTAGAAGACTCAAGAACTCAAAGTGGTAATAGAAAACACACAATAAGAAAAGAATTTAAGGAAGATGTTCCATTAATCCTAGACCTAGACGCAAGTAATTAAAAGGTTCCCTCTTAAGTGGTTTAGTGAAGATATCGGCTAAGTTATCCTCGGAGGGCACCTTTTCGATAGTAATGTTCCCCTTTTGAATATTATCCCTAAGGAAATGGTGTCTAATTTCTATGTGTTTGGTTCGCGAATGTTGCACGGGATTCTTGCTTAGGTCTATAGCACCTTTATTATCGCACATGATGGGAACATCATCAAGAGAAATCCCGTAATCAACAAGCGCTTGCTTCATCCATAGAGCTTGTTGGCATGCTTTACCGGCACTCACATACTCAGCTTCCGTGGTGGATATCGCAAGAGCGGTTTGTTTCTTGGAGAACCAAGAAGTTAAACAACAACCCATGAAGGTACAAACTCCACTAGTGCTTTTCCGGTCCACATAGTCTCCCGCATGATCCGAGTCCGCATAGACAATGGTTTCTACGCGGTCCCTTTAGGATACCATAATCCTAAATGTATAGTGCCTTTAATGTATCGGAAGATACGCTTAACCGCTTCAAGGTGAGAGGTTTTGGGAGCCTCTTGGAAGCGAGCACAAAGGCAAACACTAAACATGATATCCGGTCGACTTGCCGTTAGGTACAACAAACTACCAATCATACCTCTATAATTGGTGTTGTCTACCGACTCACAATCATCATCTACGGTGAGTTTAGTATCCGAGGCCATAGGGGTCTTCATTGGTCTAGATTCTTCTAATCCAAATTTCTTTAGCATTTCTTTAGCGTACTTAGATTTACTAAAGAAAATACCATCGTCCATTTGTTTAATTTGGAGTCCTAAAAAGAAGTTTTCTCCCATCATACTCATTTCAAACTCATCATGCATGATTTTGGCAAAGTCATCACACAATTCTTGACAGGTTGAGTCAAATATAATGTCATCAACATATATTTGTATGATTATGAGGTGAGGACCTTTCTTCTTTGTAAAGAGTGTATTGTCTACCATACCCATGGTATACTCATGTTTAACAAGAAACGCTTTAAGTCTATCATACCAAGCTTTGGGTGCTTGTTTGAGTCCATAAAGTGCTTTCTTAAGCTTGTAAACATGGTTCGGTTTCTCAAAATCAATGAAGCCGGGAGGTTGAGCCACATATACCTCCTCATTGATCAAACCGTTAAGAAATGCACTCTTTACATCCATTTGTTGAAGCTTAATATCTAAGGCACAAGCGTAGGCTAAAAGGATTCTAATTGATTCTAATCTAGCTACCGGTGCATATGTCTCGTCATAATCAATCCCTTCTTGTTGATTATAGCCTTGAGCTTCAAGTCTAGCCTTGTTACGAGACACAACACCATTCTCATCTAGATTATTCCTAAATACCCATTTGGTTCCTATAATGGTAGAACTTCTAGGTGGAGGAACAAGTTCCCAAACATCATTGGCAACGAATTGATTCAGTTCTTCTTGCATCGCAATGACCCAACTCTCATCCGTCAAGGCTTCTTTAACATTCCTAGGTTCAATCAAGGAGACAAAACAAAAGAAGTTGCTTTGGTTTTGGACTTGAGATCTTAGGGTCCTTTGATTTAAGTCACCAATGACATTATTGAGAGTATGATCCCTAGACTCCTTAATGTTTACTTCCTTTTCAACACTAAGGTCTTCAACTCCTATTTTTCTAACCTATTTGGCTTTAACTACTTCTAATTCATCCAAGTCATCATCAACCAATGGTGGTGTCTTGGGTGAAGGAGGGGTTTCATCAAAGGTTACGTTGAGTGATTCTTCAATAACCCCTGAGGTTCTATTTAGGACTATGTAGGCCTTACTAGTTTGGGAATAACCTAAAAGGATACCTTCGTAAGACTTTGGGTCAAACTTGGTAAGGTAGTCTTTGGTGTTGAGGATAAAGCACTTGCTTCCAAACACCCTAAAGTATTCTAATGAGGGTTTCTTACCTTTAAGAATCTCATAGGGGGTCTTTCCTAGGAAAAGGTCGAATAAGAATTCGGTTGAGAATATAAGTCGATGTATTTACGGCATTGCACCAAAACTTTTGAGGCAACGATTGCTCGTTTAACATCGTCCTACTCATCTCTTGGAGAGTCCTATTCTTCCTTTCAAATACCCCATTTGATTGTGGAGTGCGAGGAGCCGAGAAGTTATGGGTAATACCATGAGCTTCACAAAAGGCACCAAATTGCACTTCATTATCAAATTCCCTACCATGATCCGTCCTAATAGAAACAAATGAACATCCTAGTTGATTTTGAACTATCCGATTAAAGATTTCGAAGTGATCGAAAGCTTCATTCTTAGATGCCAAAAATCTAGTCCAAGTGAATCTAGAATAGTCGTCAACTATAACTAGGGTATAAAGGTTACCTCCATAACTCCGTATGGCGGAAGGTCTAAAGAGATCCATATGTAGGAGCTCTAAGCACCGAGAGGTCGAAACCAAATTCTTGGCTTTGTGACTTGAGTGAACTTGCTTTCCAACTTTGCAAGCATCACAAAAGCGACTATCAAACTTAATCTTGGGGAGGTGTCTTACCAACTCCTTAGAGACTAAAGATTGAATTAAACGCATATTAGCGTGACCTAATCTCCTATGCCAAAGAGTAGAACTATCATCTATAGTCGCAAGACATATGTTGTCTTTTGAAATCTTATTAACCTTCATGACATAAAGCCCATGCTTTCTAACACCTTTTCCAATGACTTTTCCATCTTTTACGATTTCACTGTCATGTTCCGAAAAGATGACCTTACACTTATTATCACAAATTTGACATATACTTAAAAGGTTAAAACCTAAGTCATCTACGTGCTCAACATTTTCAATGGTCATGGAGTCAAGAGAAACCGTACCTTTGCCAATGATATTACCACGTAGACTACTAGCGAATGTGACGTTACCTCCATCATATGCTTTGTAATGCGAGAACAAACTTCGATTACCCGTCATGTGTTTAGAACATCCACTATCCTTAATCCACTCATTGGGCTCCAAATCAATTCCCAAGCATATCTAGGTAACAACACACAAGATCAAACATTTGGTCCCCAATATCTCATAGGTCCAAAATTGTTAGTTCCAAACATCCCTTGCATTTGGTTGGGATGCATGAATGAGGTGGGGATTCCCCATGGAGAACAAAATGGAGGAGGGTAGTAATTCATGTAACCATTTTGTTGTTCATTACTTCTCCTAGGTGTGTTTGATCTAGGTTTAGAGTTATTATTTTTCCTTCTAGGTGTTGGAGTTTTACTTCTAGGTCGTGAGTTGTTTTGATTATCTCTTGTAGGCGTTGTCGTTCTACTTCTAGGCTTAGACTCATTCCGTACTCTAGGTGGAGTAGAAGATAGTCTAGATAAACTTCTATTTCCCTTGAGAGGTTTACTTAACGGCTTATAGAACTTACTAATAGCATTGTTGTCAAGTATGGGTAATTGAACCTTATTAACAGTAAGATGCTTTGGTTTTTCATTTAACTTAGATTTTTCAGAAAGTTCAGAATTTTCACAAAACTCAACTTCTGGCCGCGGTACCTTATCTATGGCTGCGGTTCCATAGTGATAAGGAACCGCGCCATAAGATGTGGAACCGCGTCCAGAGGGTGTTTTCTGTGAAAAACTGACTTTTTTTGGTTCACTAGTTGAGGCTTCATTTGAGTTAAAACCTAGACCAAGTTTTTCCTTAGAATGAACTTGTTTGTTTAACATATCATCAAGAGCACTAGTACCTTTCATGAACTTTTCCAATTTAATGGAGGTGCTCTTGAGATCATTATTCTCTAATCTAAGTTTCTCACAACTTAAGCAACCTAAATCAACCTCTTTGTTTTTCTCAAGTTTAGCCAATTTCTCCCTAAGTTCATTGATCTCATTTTCAAGCTTAGTTTTGGTTGATTTTAAGGTTTTATTCTTTTCTATGAATTTAAGACTAAGTTTGTGTAAGCTATCATATTTGCCTTCAAATTCAATATCATCTAAAGTGGAACTATCATTGCTATAATATTCGGTTTCAGAATGTACCTCTTTAGAAGTGTGAGCCATAAGACATTTCTCCTCTTTGGGGTTGTCATCATCATCTTCACCGCTATCGCTCCAAGCGCCACTAACGAATGCCGTGTGGTTCTTATCACGAGCGGGCTTTGGACAATCACCAATGAAGTGATTTGGATCACCACATCTAAAGCAACTCCTATCACCTTTCTCGTTCTTGACAAACCGATTCTTTGACAATGGTTTCTTGTCATAGTTTGGTTGCCTAACGTGTTAACCTCGTTTCTTGAAGAACTTCTTGAAATCTCTCACCGCCAATGCATACTCCTCGTCATCACTTTCCGAGGAACTATCATGGTCACTTTGTGCCTTCTTGGCCTTAAGTGCAAGAGATTTCCTTTCACTCTTGGTTTTTACTAATTCCGAGTCCTTCAAAATTATCATCTCATGAACCTTCAAGTTTCCTATGAGTTCATCGAGTGATAAAGTTGAGAGATCTTTCGACTCTTCAATAGCCGTGACTTTTGCTCTCCACTTTGGATGTAAGGCCCTTAGAAACTTCCTAACATTGTTCTTGCTAGAAAAACCTTCATCAAGTGCTTTTAGACTAGTAATAATGGTGTTAAACCTAGCAAATGCACTATCAATAGTTTCATCTTCTAAGATGACAAATTGTTCATATTGTTGGACAAGAAGATCGATTTTACTTTCTTTGACTTGGCTATTACCTTGGTGGGTTACTAAAAGAGTGTTCCAAATATATTTAGCGGTTTCACACATAAAAATTCTTTCATACTCTTTCTTAGGCAAAGCATTATAAATCACCATTTTAGCCTCATTATTTTTTGAAAGTTTCTTTTTAGTATCATCATTAGCTTTGTCAAAAGTGACTAATTCGTTTGTTTTAGAAACTTCGTTAAATTGAAAGGGTAAAAAATCACCATTGGTAATAACATGCCAAAGATCTAAATCTTTTGATTTCACATAAGTTTCAAATCTATTTCTCCAATAAATAAAACTATCGGTTTCAAAAAGTGGTGGTCTTTGCATAGATTGCCCTTCTAGGTACTTGTTGGAATCCATAGATCGATTCAAGTTTTAAAATACAATATACTTTAAAAATTCTTGAGCAACCCGCTCTGATACCAATTGTAGAAACTAGAAGGGGGGGTTGAATAGTTTCTTAAAATTTACTTGTTAAATTATGGTTTCCAAAAATCCTTTTTTCAAAAAAACTTAGGCTTGAGGAAACATGTGAAATCTTCTTATGCACAAATATGAACAATGATAGTGTAGCTAAACTAATACTAACAAAAATATATCCACAAAGAATAAAGAATGATAGTGTAGCTAATCTAATATTAACACATGTATATGCAAAAAGTAATAAGGAATGTAAAGAGTTAAGGGTAAAGAAAGATCAAACCGAACACCAAGGATTTATAGTGGTTCGGCAACGAAGCTCACTCCTCGTTCCTACTCCACTCCTCGAGTACTCCTTACTCGAGAGTTCACTACACAACAAGCTCCTTATGGTGGAGAAAACCGTACACGTCGCTTAACCAATTTCCGACTCTAAGCTAAAAGTCAAGCCCTAATCGTAGCTAGGACCAATCTACACAACTATACTTAGTACATACACAACTTCGAAATAGACACAACTACTTGGATCTTCACAACTATGACACAACTACAAGTATATAAAAATTGATCTTCAATGGATCTTTGGTGGTGGACTCAACACTTCACTAGGATAGTGTTCTTCTCTTTGCACTTGGAGAGGAAGAGATGGAAAAACAAGATTCAATTCTTAAACAAGTAATAATCAAACAAATGATCAAAGATTTGAGTGATTAAAGAAGGGGTTTGAATCTGGAAATGAATGTGCAAAAGAGGTGAGGTGAAAAGCTGAGAATGGCCAACTATTTAAAGGACAAAGGAGCCAATGGCTAGTTCTGCCCGCGGTACCTTATCACAGCCCGCGGTACCTTATCGATAAGGTACCGCCGGACTAGACTCCGCTCCTTTTTTTCCTTTAGTGGTGGAGGTCTTATCTGGGTATAAAAATATCCTGAAAGGATATTCTTAATAGAATAAGAATATGCCATTTTCAAATTTCAAATAATTAATTTAATAAAACATTTTCTTAAAAATAAAGTTTAATAAAAACTTGTCACATTTAATAAAAAGTGAGTTTTAAGAAAAGATTAAATCACTTGATCACTTGATTAAGGTTAGTACTTGTTTATCCATACCTTAAGTGAAAATGGGTAAAATGAAAAATACTTGAACTCAAGAATTCGTTTTTCGTTGTTTTCGTAAATGCTTGTTTTTACATATTGTCGTAATCAAAACTAAGCGAGACCGAAAAATGCAAGTAACGTTTTTAGTCATTATTGCATTAACAAATCAGAATACCTTTCCCCTTGCCTTTTAGATCAACTGCTGGTGAGGCTTTTGGTGCAGTCCTTCCAATAACAATTCCCTTTTTGTGCTGGTTGTCTCCTTTTTCTTGTGAATGTTTGAGAAATTATAGCTCTTGTAGAAGCTACACTTGCTGAAGCAGGGGTAACAACACTAGCAGGGGAAAAATAAGTTGAAGCAAGTGGACTTACAATAGCAGGGGAACAGTTGTGCTTGCAGGGGGATTTGTTGTAGCAGGGGGAACATCTGTTTGGCCGAGATTTATAAGAGTCTTAACAATATCTTTTGTTGCACTTCCCTTATCACTTCCTTTCTCACCACTACCTATTGTCTCTGCTCCAAGTTTCTGTGGTCCTGGGTAATCAAACCACTATGTTGATCCACCTGTAGGAACCTCCTCCCCTTTGGAAGCATCCTCATCAATAGAAATAACCAATTGTGGACGTCTCCTCCCCTAAGTGTAGCAAGCCTAAACTCTAGATTGGAGATCACTAGGCCTTGCTTTGTGGCAGTTTGTACCAATTGTGCATTCTGATTTTGCAAGCTCATGTACATAGCCGTCAATTCAAGTATTGATAAAGGTTTCAGACTGCTCCCAACCCTATTCGAGGATTGTTCCCTCAATAAGGTATCACTGAGAGGGGAAGTGGACTTAGCTATGGTGTCACTGTCCTGCTCACTCAATGAGTGTGAGACAGTAGTGACAGCCAAATCCCTAGAACGTTCCATACCCATGAAAGCCTCCCTCTCTGCATCAAGTGGAGATCCACTAGGCAAGGGAGACCTAGCAGATCTGGTTTTGGTTCTTCTTTTAAAAGTTTGATCAACAGGAGGAAGATTATTGGCAGGGGAATTGGAAGAAGAATCAGGAGGATCTTGAAGTGTGGATTGGGCTGCTCTAGGTCTTTTAGCAGCTTCACTTCTAATCAAAATCAGCATGGTTTGGGTAAGGGGTACTTCTCTGCCAAAAAAATTTGGTGTGGGTGGGAAAAGTGTGTTGAATAGTTTAGGAGTATGAGTTGTGGATGTGAAGTAGTATTTGTGTCTAATGGGGAAATGTTGGTGCATATCAATTAATATTTCCACAAATGGGGGGACATGCAAAATTTTCCACTGCTTTTCACATTCTTAAGCATACCATCAAAAATCATTTGAGAAAAAACAAAATTTTCGCCTTGTTGCCAAACAACCCAAAGCAACGGTAACATTGCTACCAAATTTATTAAAAGCAGTGGTTTTTGAACTTAGGAATTGCAAAATTGTATGAATTAAATATTTTCAATGGGGGCAAACTGACCTTTAAAAAACTTAGACTTTTGGTTTTCAACAATGCTATACCCCAAGTTTGAAAGATATTCAAAAATCTCAGCCTCAGATGGGTGATCATCCCATCCTCATCATTCAAGACAAGCTTGTCTCGAATGGAGGCAAGTGTTACCACCTTGGGGTGACCATCAACTCGAGTTTTAACTATGGCCTCTCCATTCCTTGTTTCAGTCGTAACATTCGACTAAAACTGTTTGAATGTGTGAGGTGTAAATGTGAGGATTAAGAACAAGGGCTAACCTGAAATAACAAGCTTTTAGATAAGCCACTGCCTTACGAAATGTTGGATGTTCATCAGTTAAGATAACAACCACATTGTGATACTCAACAATTTTTAGCGCCATGGAAATTTTCTTGCGATTCGATGAAAGCTTAGAGGAAAAGGTTGGTGGGATATGATCCTATGAATGACTTGAGCCTGTTCGTTAAGGGAATTGAATATATAGGCAAATTAGAAGAATTTGATTCGACCAATTTTTCAACTTGAGAAGAATTTAGAAGTAAAACTTGCTAAAGACTTAAGAGATTTGAAATAATTAAAATAAGGAAACCAATTGTCGAAGTAAGCAGCTTAAATATCTTCTAAAAAAGATTAAAATATTCATTAACCAAAATTGTAACAAACACACCCAACGGCTATAAGGAGTGTAACAATCATATTGGTCAAAGGTCAAACAACAGAACCTTTTCACAAACAGAGGAATTATGTACAAGCAGGGGGAAGTATAACAAAACAGGGGAAGTTTGCAAAAAGGCATAACTTGTCTTTATTTAGCAAAAGGTAAATGGCATTGCCTAAATGCACACATTTGCTAGTGCAAAGTAGATATACAGGAACTCAAGTGTCCTCCATTTACCAAGAGCTTCATAAATAGATTCATGATTTAGGGAGAACTTTCCTAGGGGTGACAGTTCTGTCTCAATAAGCAAGAAGTAAATAGCACTGTCCAAACACACAACCCCACATTTATGAGATAAATGTGTTGAAACTCAAGTGTCTTCCATTCACTAGTTTCCCCATAATGGGAACTAACACACAAGTTCACCTTGCACCAGGTCATTCCAAGAAAAGATATATACCCAGGTCTCCATCCCAACCATCCTAGTACTTATGGGCAATAGTCTTGGCAACATGCACCCAAAGATACATGTTACAATGCTCAAGATCAAAGATCTTACTTGAAATTTTATGGACTTATATTTAATAGTCGTGTGATAGGATCGAACTCGAGATTACAGGATTGCACACAATACGTAAAGAGTTAATTTATTTAATAAATATATTTATTATATTTATTAATTTATTTAATAGATATATATTTATTAAATTTATTAAATTAAACCGAGCTATGACTTTAACGATCGTTAAACAATTAAGAGTTAAGTATTAACGAGTGTTAAGGAATAAATAGTAAGTAGAATAAATAGAAAGAAGGATGGAAGAATGCAGAACACCCCTAAGGGGTGTTTTGGGCTGTCGGTTATGGAGGCAAGGGGAGGGGGAAAAACTTTCCTTTTATTTGTTTTAGACTACAAGAATTAGGTCTATATAAACAACCCCCACCTCATAATTCACAACATCAATCTCTCCCTCTCATCTCTTTCTTGCGATCGCAACACACAACCCACAAAGTGTTTCGGTTGGTTTTTGTGTTCTTTCATTTTTACTTATAATCTAGTCCTAGCCCCTCTCTAGGGTTGTTGGGTAGATTTTTCTACTACCGTAGAAGCTCGGTTTCACGTGCTAGAATCACGGTTAGCTCGTTGTATTACGTGTGTACAAGAACGTAACATAGTCTTACTTTAGACTATATCTTGGTGATATTCGTTATAAACCCGAATTGGTAATTCGTTCTTTATCTTGTTGAAGGTCTACGATATGTTAGGATTTGGCAATCTAAGATTAATCTATTGAAATAGAATGGAGAAGATGGAGGAAGAAGAAGATGAACTAGAGAGAGAAAGAGGAGAGGAAAAGAAGGTAGAGAGAGAAAGTGATTTTATTGAAATGAAAAATATGAAAATGAAAGAACCACCCCTCCTAACATGCTAGGAGGGGGTATATATATAGCCCACCCTACATGTGGGCTATATGGGCTATATTGTTTACAAAATGGATCACGAGCCCAATACTAGAATATATCTTTGGAGTGACCGATCCTTTCTAAATACATAAAAACATATTTCCAACAATCTCCCCCTAAGGAAGGTCACTCCAAGTTACAAATTCCTAAATAGTCTATAGCTCGTGATCTATGCTAATAATGATGTGACCAAGACTTTCTTTGGGAAAACGCATTTCCAACAATCTCCCCCTAAGGGAGGTCACACCATTTTACAAAATCTTAAACCTAGCATACTATGCTTGAGTCTTCGATCTTGTTCTTGTGAATATGCTTGATGTGATCTTTGACTTTAGTCTTGAGCATGTTTCCTTGCCTTGACCTTGTGTATTCATCACTTGTGAAATTTGCCTCTTCGTGACTTCATGTTCCACATACTTATACCTTTAAATTCTTGAAAGCTTCAGAGTTTGATACAACAGAAGACTTGACCTTCAGACTTTCTTGAATTTGTTGAAGTACTAATTGTATGTAGTATAAGCATGTGGTGACGACTTCTTCTGGATTGTACACCGCAATGCCACCTTCTTGTTACGCTGCATAAGACAGTTAGCAACAAACAATATACACGGATAAAATTTCCTTGAACATTTCATTCTAATTCGGTAGCATTTTACCTCCGGTCGGTGAAGACCGTTGGACGATATTAAATATCGTACTTGTGGCAGGTAGTTTCAATAAAGAACCTCCTTGACAAGATTTCGCGGGTAAACCCGTTCTCTTTACTCGACCGTCCAAAGCTGACTGCGAACGTAAAGAGTGAATCATTTGGATAATATTATCCGCATGATTTGAAGCCGTCAATTCATGTTCCTGGAACAAGTGAAGTTCAATTAAGAACCGCACCATCGTTGCTTTCCAGTTGTCACTAGCTTGATTCATATAGAATCTTGCAAGTTACCTACCAAGTGCTGTTTGATGTTAACACTAGAAGGATTTCCATTCGTCAATGTAAATACTTAATAGTATTACTTTGAATGTTCTGGCAAGATCACTAAGATATTGCGTAGAGGCCTGGAACGTGTTTAAATTCATTTAAGAATTAAATCACTGTTGCTTTCCAGTTATCACAAGTTTGATTCATAAAGAAACGCACAAGCACCTACCATGAGCTTTTTGACGTTTTCTCAAGAAGGATTTCCATCTTCATTGTAAATACTTTCGTATTACTCGGATGTTCAGGCAAGATCATGAAGATTTTGCGTAGGACTCTTAAGAACTTTCTTACTTTTCACAGTGTGTGAAGAAGCAAGGAAATATGAAAGTGTGTCCTAATGAGATATTTGATGATCTCAAATGGCTCTAGACTCGATCGTGCATTTTGGATTTTAGTGATCGGAGGCTGGAGAGGAGTGCCACCTTTTCAATACCAATTTATTCGGAGTGAATAAATCAATAGATAATGTGTTGTCTCCGTGTGATTAAAACAAATATCTTTTGAGATATCTGAGTTAGCTGGGATGGGTTGTGCCTTGCATCACTGGGTCCATGATGTCTATCTTCAATATCGAGAATCATAAATGATCTCAATAGCATATGAATTGACCCAGTTTCTGCCTAAGTTGTAAGGAGGGCTACTTTCTTTACACCCTTTATCTTTACAATTCCCATATTAAATCACATTTTCTCCCCCATATTAAAAATATTCGATGTTTTTAATATCAATTGATTTAATAGCATTTTAAGAAAATTTGGGAAGAAAAATGCAAAGCCAAGTATCTTCATGAGTTACACAAGCTCCCCCTCAAATTAATGAGGGTCTACTTGAAACGTAAATTAAATACCTTTTAAACACAAGTGTAAGGTATTTATCACGTGCAAAGATCATATATGATAATGAATTCACAATATTAGCAATTTACGAGGTTGGACCTGAATGATGGAGAACATCATATGAAGGAAGCACATGGTTCTTGTTCACGAATGTTGGTCTTCCTCGTAACTTCTGAAATTATCTTCCCCTTTACACCACATGGACAATTGATATCGTTGTCTTGACACCAACTTGTGAACTATGTCACTTTCGGCATCGAAGATTCTGAATGCTGGACGATTGCTCCCCCTCAATTGTTGACCCGTGTTCTACTTAAAGAGCTGTAGTCGTCGTTTGAGCAGTCGCATCGTCTAGTATGTAGATATCAATTGCAACGAACTTCGGATTGTGGAGTTGATAACTTCGGATTCTGAAGTCAAAGCTTTCCGGTGAAATGCTTGACTTTAAAGTGAAAAGCGGGTTACTATCGGAAATAATAGCAAACCATATGGAGCATGTTTTAAATCTTTTAAACTTCTGCTCGAACTTTATTTACAACCCCGTGTCATTATTAAATGACATTTCTAGGTTCATAAATATTATCGATTCCAGAAGACATGCTCGTTTTATCAAAACATTTTTGAACACACAATTTTGAAAGATTTAGAAAAACCTTTTGAAATTTTTTTGAAAAATTGTGTTCAAAGTTTTGAAAACCAATTACTTGAGCTTAAGATTTGGAATATCTTAGGAAAGCTCAAGTCCGAGAAGTTGTAAACTTCTCGTTGTAAGGATAAGTTACCATCGGCAATAAACTTTCCTTTTATCTGAAGGACGAGTCCTAAGCTGACATTTACTTAGAAGTCGTTTTCATGAGCTTGAAAACTTTGACTGTTTTAACGGAAAGCTCATGACCGAGAAAGATTAATTTCTCGTTATGAGGAAAAGTTATCTTATTTAAAAGATACATTTTCCTTTATGAGCTTAAAACTTCGAATGTTTTAATACAAGCTCATGACCGAGAAAGATTAATTTCTCGTTATGAGGATAAGTTATCATAAAAGATAAACTTTCCTTTATTTGAAGTTCGAGTTACAGTCTGATATTTAACTGTAAGTCATTGTGCATGAGCTTAAAAACTTCGAATGTTTTTAATATTAGCTCATGCCCGAGAAAAATTAATTTCTCGTTGTAAGGATAAGTTTATCATCGGCGATAAACTTTCCTGCCTTTGAAGAGCGGGTTATAGACTGTCATTTATCTATAAGCCTTAATGCATGAGCTTAAAAACTTGGAATGTTTTTGATATAAGCTCATGCCCGAGAAAAATGAATTTCTCATTTTTAGGATAAGTTTATCATCGGCGATAAACTTTCCTTTCTTTGATGAGCGAGTTACAGTCTGTGATGTGACTATAAGTCCTATACACGAGCTTAAAACCTTTGAATAGTTTTAATGATAGCTCGTGTCCGAGAAAATTTAGTTTCTCGTTAGTGAGGATAAGTTTATCATCGGCGATAAACTTTCCTTTCTTTGAAGTCTGGGGCATAAACTGTGATGTGATTATACGCCATAAGTTAAGCTTAACCATAAATCCCCTGAGACACTTGTTTCTCCGATATCTGCTTCTTCAGCAACCAAACTCTAAGAGTGTCCTTAGTTGAACGGTACACAACGATTGGACCGCTTCGTTCTTTTGGAACATCAACTTTGGTACCTGCAATATCATTAGGAATTTGCATGCTTTGACGTGGGTTAGCGATATCAATTATAGAAGCACGTGGGGGTTCATAGTTGGCTTTACTTGTGTCAGAGGCGACCTGAGTAGATGATTCACTTATCTTAGCTGGCAAACGTTTCCTTTTATAGAAAACCCTAAGTTTAGGCTTAAGTGACGTATCATCTTTATCAATTTCCTCCCTAGTAGTGTTAGTAGAATCGGAGACTATCCTAGTTAAAGGGCACTCGTTTCCTACAAGAGTGAAAGTTCTACCAGTGGGGCGCCACATTTTACCAATGGGTTTGATTTTAGCTACCCACTGGGATTTAAGTCTAGCACGGGAGTTCATCTCATTAAGCAATTTTTTGATACAAGAATCATGATTGGCTCTAAAGACACATTTTCTACATGTTTTACAAGTAGCATATTTAATGTCCGAGTAATTCCTAGATGATTGATCGATGATCCTAGGAGATGACATGCTACGGTTAGCAGTGTTGGGTAATCTAGAAGGCATGTGACTAGGATTGACATTGCTATCTCTTACATGTGTCTTTTGCATAACTTCCCTTAGACCAGATTTATGGCAAACGCCATTTGAACTAGTTCTAGACGTGGTCTTGGTAGTTTTAGGGAAACTAGAGGCAATCATGTTATTAGGTCTTGCTAAAGCTGTTTTGGTCACATAGGGCCTAGTTGCTAGAGTGACTGGTCTAGAAAGATGAACCAAATCAACTTGGGAGGCAACCCGCGGTCTCGAGGATTGTGGTTGCTCAGATCTAAATGCAGTAGGTTGTCTGACAGACGATTGTCTGACGAACTGATTTGTAGGCGATTTCCCCAAGATTGATGGTTTTTCAAGCTTAGTGTCCACACTAGGTCCTCTATTTTTCCTTAATTCGTTTTTCAACGCAGCTATAGCAAAAACCTTTTCCTGAACTTGAGCTTTTAAGGTCTCATTTTCTTTGAGCAATTCATCTTGAGATGCCAATTTGGACTCTAGTAACTGAATTTGTTTCAAAAGATTATCCTTTTCAACTTTAGAATCTAAAACTTTTTGATCCAATTTTCTTTCAAGAACAACGTTAGACTTTTCAAGTTTTTCAAAGTATGCTTCAAATTTGTCCGTTTTCTTAGAAAATTCAAGTTTGGCATCCTCAAGATCTTTTGATTGTTGAGCTACAATCGTTTCTAGCTCTCTAATCTTAGAATCAGAAGCAGTCAATGAAGCATTCAAAATACAATTATCATGATGTTTAGCATTTTGAACACTTTCTCCCCCATTATGACTCACATCGGATGAATCAGAAGTGGTATTTCTATCACTCTTTTCCATCCCATGTTTGTCATAATTAGGTTCAGAATGCTCAATATGCGGCATGGCATCAGCATATACATCATAAACAACATTACATTGTACCATGTTTGCAGGCTCTTCGTCATAAACGGGTAAGGTGTCATCAAAAGAGATCTCGTGAACATTCCCTGACGTGCCACTGGTATCATGTTGTCCTCCTGATTCCGTGCTCTTACCATCGGTATGCTCCAAGTTGTCAACCGTATGACCATTCTCCTTTTGCATCTGCGTCATTGATTCTTGCACTCTAGTATCATACGCTTGCTGAAGTTGTGATCTTTGATAAATCGAAGACGAGACCGATGTCATGAGTTGCAATATTGAATCACGGAAAACTCGAAGCTCGGTATGTGTATCTCGAAGAAAAGATTGGCAAATCACTGAACTTTCAGACTTGATGATATTGTATTGGAGGAAAGGCGTGAGTTGTGTCACAAGAGTCTTATATACAAGCGCCAATGCAGAGTGATTGAAGTTTTCATTGTTGAGTTGGTCGGCGAGTTGGGTCAAAGTGGTGAATATTGAGTCGATGAATATATGACGATCTTGTCCAAAGATGGTCATAAATTCGCTCCCTCCTTGAATCCTCGAAAGAGTGACAAGATGAGACTGAAGCATTTGAAATGAAGTGATGTCACTTTTTTTAACTTTGTTTCGCATTGAATGCGATTTTCCCTCTTGAAATGTCGAACTCAACGAATCCATTGAATGTGATAAAAAAATGATTGTGGACGTGGTTGTTTTCGGAATTTAACACTTCGTGAAAAAACGAAAGATCCGTAAATAACACTTAAAAATCCTCGATGGATGATATAAATCTTTTATCGGCTCAATAGTTGTTGTCGGCCCAAACGTTGAAAAAACAAACCGAAGATCAATACAAATAAAGCCCGTCAACGAATAAATCCAAGTTAAGGTAAATATAATGATCGGCCCGTTAAATAGTTTACCACTTTGGTTCTTACTAAATACCCACCTCAATACGATGTACCAAATCCAAGGATATCAAATGACAAAATATACAAAATTAATTTAACTAAAAAATTAATTTGAAAAATATAAAAAATGTAAAAAGGAAACTTAACGTAAAAAAAATTATTTCACTAAAATTCAAAAAATAACAAATAAAAAAAATCTGATATGTATCGATCTTAAATTGGAGTTATCAAGAATAACCACCCACGTGTTCCCACCATAAATGTGGCTCACTTTGGTTTCTCCGTCTTCTTTGCTATATATAAAACTCAAAACCTAATCTCAATATCTCTCTCTCTCTATAACTCCTCCGTCTCTTAAATATCACAACCCTTAAAAACAGATCCCTGTTATCTCTCTCTTTCCTCACAAGAATACTTTCAGTCTCTCTAATCTCACAAATCTCAAACCCTCTCAAATCCTCTCAAATCATCACTAAATCACAGTCAAAGAATCTTTTAATCTTCACTACCCATTTCTTGATCAAACGAATCCCGTAACTCAAAATGTCTTTAGGTTTGAATCTAATAATCCTTTGAAGAACATAATGTTTTTATGGCTTCAAGATCTTTGATGGTCTCAGGTAGGTATCACATGTGATGTTAAGTTTGTGAGTCAACGAAAAGGAGAATGATCGTAACATAAATTGTTATTGATCTATCTCTAGATTCCGAAAATTAAAAAACAGATATGTGATTGCATGTTGGTTTTTTACACGAAAAAATGAGAGATTGTAACAAACTGAGATCGTGATTTGTTTTGTTTTTTTAAAAATAAACTGAGATTAAAAAATAAACTGAGGTCGTGATTTGTTTGTTGATGGGATTAGGAGTGGATGAGATTAGGATAGATTGTGGAGTAGTTGAGGAGATAAAAGGTGTGTCGAGTCTGTTTAGAATCAAGGGTGTGGGTGAGGAGACGATAGAGATAAGATTCGTGTGTAGTTTGAGGCTGGATGTCAGTCGAGTCGAAGTGGTGTTAGACGAGGGTGTTGTTATGGGTGTCCGAGAGAGTGAGGGGTTCAAGGGTCTGTTGTGGTTGAGAGAGTCGAGTCTAAAGTGATTTTGGCGAGGTTGAATGAGTATTGGGTTTTTGAGTGTTGGTGTGTGAGAGAGACGAGGTCGAGTCTTGTGGGTGTGATGTTGGAGTCGAGAGTCCGAGTCTTGGTTTGTTTGGATCGTGAGAGTTGAGGGTGTGTCGGGGTTGTATGTGTCGAGGCTCAGGGTGTCGAGGCGTTGTAAACTTAGATCGAGTCTTGTGTATTGTTTCCCGTTATGCTTGAATAACTCCTATACGGAATAACTCCTATATGGAATAACTCCTATACGGAATAACTCCTATACTCCTATATGGAATAACTCCTATACGGAATAACTCCTATACGGAATAACTCCTATTCGGAATAACTGGCTATATGGAATAAGTTGCTATTCGGAATAACAGGGGAAATAAACTTTGTGGCTTATCCGGAAAAACAAGAAAAGGAAACAGAAAGTCGAAACAGATGGATCAAAACGTGAGGCTTTTGACAGATTTGGACAAATTGGTTGGGATGGGACTGATAATAGTTTGAAAGGACAAAAGAACAATAAAAAACTGATAGAAACTGAAAATATGAAACTGATGAAAAATAGATCTAAAAAAAATTAAAAAAAATTGATAGATTAAATAAAAATGGATGATTTTTTTAAAACATTTAATAACAATTGATGATATAAAAAAAATAGATGAAAAAACCCAGTTATCTAAAAAAAATTCAGATTGGACAGATTTGGATTATTGGACTGACGAACGGATTGGACAAAAAGACAAAAAAGATTATATAAAAAAAATTCAGAACAGAAAAATTGATAAAAACAATATCAAAAAGTTGAGACAAAAGAGACTGAAACACGATCCAAAAAAAATTGATAAACAAAATAAAAAAAAATAAAAAATTTACAAAGATTTAATCACTAAATCAATAGATAAAAATATGCAAATCCTAAGATTTAATCATGGCTCTTGATACCAATTGAAGGTCTACGATATGTTAGGATTTGGCAATCTAAGATTAATCTATTGAAATAGAATGGAGAAGATGGAGGAAGAAGAAGATGAACTAGAGAGAGAAAGAGGAGAGGAAAAGAAGGTAGAGAGAGAAAGTGATTTTATTGAAATGAAAAATATGAAAATGAAAGAACCACCCCTCCTAACATGCTAGGAGGGGGTATATATATAGCTCACCCTACATGTGGTCTATATGGGCTATATTGTTTATAAAATGGATCACGAGCCCAATACTAGAATATATCTTTGGAGTGACCGATCCTTTCTAAATACGTAAAAACGTATTTCCAACAATCTCCCCCTAAGGGAGGTCACTCCAAGTTACAAATTCCTAAATAGTCTATAGCTCGTGATCTATGCTAATAATGATGTGACCGAGACTTTCTTTGGGAAAACGCATTTCCAACACTTGTGGATCTGATTTAGCATAAAGGTATGTAACCCTAATTCGATTAATTATAATTGTGTTATTATTATGATCTTGTTAAATCGCTTCCGCTATGTGTGCTTTGATCTCGTTTAGGGTTTTTTGTAATTGTTATGAACTATATGAACCTTCAGTGGCATCGAGAGCCGTTTTAACATGTTATAATTATCGAAAATCCAAAGTTTTTTAACTAATAATTGTTTTGAGTTAAAACTACATGTTTTTATAGGTTTTCTCAAAAATTAGGGTTTTGTTTTTTTTAAATTAGGGTTTTTTGGCCGAATTTTGTAAAAAAAAAGAGAATTGTTTTTGAAACCCTAAATTACATGTGGGATAATTTTAGATTAAATTCAATGATTAATTGTTATGTCATGTAAATTAAAGGTTACGATCCGAAGAGATTTAATTGTTAAGATTTGAGGGTGGATCCATGATAAACGTGCATGTTTTCATGGATCGTAAAATCGTATGTTGATATGATTTTATGTGCTACTTGCTTTATTTGATTCAATAAATCTTGAATTAGGGAAGACTTTTATATGATATAAAAATATAGATTTAATGGTTATTGAATAAATCGTAATGCATGTGGCTATTTGATTTATTTTTCGCACATATAAATTGTTATTATGTGTTTATGATTTAGTTTTTTTCTTGTTTATGTTAAAAATTGTACTAATTGTTGTAAACAAGGGTTTTTTCTAAGAAAAACAAATATGGACTAAATCATATTAAAAATTAAGATTTGTTTGAGATCTAAATTGCATAGAATTACGTTGATTGGTGAATTGCAAAAATAATCTAATGGCTAATCCTTTTGAAAAACTATAAAGTGGGTATAACGCATAGCTGGTCATGTACCCGGTTAAGGAAGGAGGTGTTAAGCCATTAGTCGCTGACCAAATTCCTGGCTCGCCAGTGCGTCAAATTGTAATTACCTACGATTACTATTTGAATTATACCTTAAGGTGGATTTAACACAAATTCACATCCGAATCACAATGAATAAGGTTATTGCTTTGTGCTTTAGCCGTAAGTACGTTGTGAATATTTGTGGGTAAATTCTTTGATTGGTAAAACCAACACCTCAACATAATTTATGTAGAAATTTAGTCTCGTGAAAAAGTTTACTAAAGATTTTATTACTCTTATGCTATGGAGTTGTATGCATGTGATGTTCGTTTTACAAGTCTTAAAATTTTTCAAGATATTAGCACACACAAATGACTAGAAACACAAACACGGGCAAGTATACTCTATCATGTATAGCATAGCTTAATGGTAAAGTCCGGTTCGTTCTACGGGATTAATGCTAAATAAAACAATTACCTCTAGAGTGTCACAAGTTCTAAAGATATACTTATCAAATGGTTTTAAAGGTGCGTTTGGTTAAGTTTACAAACATATGAAAGATAGATAGCAATGATGATTATAAGCACATAAACAATGTAAGACAATATGCCGAGTACTCGTCGCACACGCAACATCTAATTAACATAACAAAAGTCCGACTAAAGATTATGTTATATCAAAAGCATTAAGAATGGTTTATGTTTGATTTTTATAACTAAGATATTAGATGAAACTAAGCAAGAGTTTGTTATATATTTTATTCCACTAACCGCGACAAAAGTGAATAACAAGATTCATTTACTAGATGACATGATATTCATCCATTCACATGAGTACTAGTCATGGTCATGAACAAATCCAACATATAACAATGATCTTACTTAATAGCATAAAATACAAGAGCATCTAACTCATGCTTATAATCAAGAACCCAGGGTGAAAGTACGCCGCACAAATCTAATTGTGCGCCGCACTTTGCCCTAGCAAAGCCGAAATTCGTATCTAATCATAAGGTTGTAAAAAACATAACCAAGTGCACAACACACTACTCCATAATAACAGTAAATAAGTTCATTTCAACAATATGCAAATCAAAGTAAAGAAATAACATTATACCAAAAAGTATTAATCAATGATTGCTCCAAAAGGCTATAAGCTTTATTCCAAACTTATTACAATCACAAGCAATATTCTGAGATCCTTGCTACAACAACAATGGTATGAACCAACTAAGGTTACCCTTATACTAGTAACAATGATCAAGGATTTGTTAAATCCTTGATTTTATATGAACCTTAATAACAACGGAGTATAATGGAATGAGATGCCCTCATATGCCTGGCCTTAGGTCTCTTTTATAACCACAAAATCGTAGCTAAGAAGTCCTGAGAGTATATCAAAGGGTTTTTTCAATAATAGCCATGCATAGTGATACTTAATGGTGTAACTGCAGAAAATGTGCGCCGCACTTTGTCAAATGTGCGCCGCACTTTCATTTTGTAAATGTGCGCCACACTTTCCCTTTTGTGCGCCGCACTGTGGGTAGTTCTCCAAAATCGTGGTTTACAGAATGTGCGCCGCTCTTTTATATTTGTGCGCCGCACTTTGGCTCTTTTTCATCATACTTTATTTTTCTTCTTATTTCTTCATATCTTTGGTCCATATGTTTATTCCATCACTACAATCAAATAATACACATTATTAGGAACATTTTAACACATAATTTATTTATTTACATAGCAAACAAGGACAAATGCATCATTACAAACATGTATAAATGAGGCGTTATCAACATGCTTCTCCATACATTGATTTTGACATCAAATTTATACCCTTAAAATTTAAGTCGAATGCCCGTAATTGGCGAACACTTGAAATTGATACGTTATCAAATGAGATTTTAGATGATGTTGTGATGGAAAGAAAACTTTCATAGAATGAGAATTCGTATGATGGTTTTATGTTACTCAGATTAGACGACTTAATTAAGTTAGTCAGTGAGATCTAGAAACTTAAGGCATTCAGAAGGGATGAAACATGTTTACAATGCAAAACCTTTTTTTTGGCAATGTAAATCCCTTAAATAAACTAGAAATTGAAAATTGTTTGTCAGTTGAATTGTTCGATAAGTTGCTATGTTGAGTACATTCATTACTAGCAGATCAACTGATGTAATGTGTATATGTCAATATAGTTCTAGGATTCAAGGAAAATACTATGGTTTTATACCGGGGTAATTTTATTTTCTTGAAAGTATTTTATTATCGAAAATACTAAATATTTGAACTTATTTCTGTAGAAATGGCTCAAACTGAAAATAACACTATAAGTTCTGCGTTCAAAACATTTTTGATCGTCCTGAACTTACTGGCCCAAACTTTAATGATTTGTACCGCTTACTAAGAATTGTCTTGAGAGTAGCAACGTACTATTGATATCTTGACTACTCCTTATCCGGAGGATCTTGCTGAAGGAGCTTCTGAAGCGCAAAGGCTTGAACACGCTGTTAATGTTAAGACGCACTCGAAGGTGGCTTGCTTAATGTTAGGGAAAATGTCCCCTCCGCTTCAAAGGAAGTATGAGTTATTTTCGCCTAAGCGTATTCTTGATGAACTCAAAGCTATGTTCGAGAAGCCGCAAGCTGTGGAGATATACGACTTAGTAGATGCTTTGCATAGCTGCAAGCAAACTCCTGGAAAGTCTGTTGGTGCCCATTACATGGAGATGAGGGGTTATATGGAATAGCTCTTTGCACTAGGACAACCCTATGATCATAATATGGCTATCAACTTGATCAATGGGTCCTTTAACAAGGACTTCAATGATTTTGTTCGAAACTATAATATGCATTGCGTGGGGAAGACAGTTAATGATTTGCATGCAATGCTCATTGACTGTGAAAAGGGGTTAAAAGACAAGGCATCTACTTCTACTCCTTCTGTACTAACCATACAAAAGGGTAGAGTGAGTAAGCCCAAAACCGCAAGCGAACAAGAAGAAAGGCAAAGGCAAGGGTGATAAGGGCAAGCAAGTTGCGACTTATTCGAGACCTAAGCAGAACTTTGTCAAGAAGAATCAATCTCAGAAGGATGAGACTTGTCTCATTGCAAGTCAAGTGGTCAATGGGAGAGGAATTGCCCTATTTACCTCAAAGAGTTGCGAGAAATAAAGAAGAAGTCTGAGCAGAGCGTTGCAGCTTCAGGTACTTTATTTATGATTGAATTATTCAAATTGACATACAAATTAAATTCCTGGGTATATGATACGGGATGCGGTATTAACATTTGTAATACGCTGCAGGGATTTAATCTGGAAAGGAAGTTTTCCTATGGGGAAAAAATTCTGCAAGTGGGCAATGGTGCACAAGAAGTGGTTGAAGCTATAGGAACATTTAATCTACTTTTACCTTCGGGTTTAGTACTGATTTTAAATGATTATCATTATGCACCTACAATTGTTAGGGGTGTTATTTTATTTTCTCGTTTGTTGAATAATGGATTCGTTTACACTATTTATTATAATGGAATTTCTGTTTGGAAAGATGGTATTTTTTATTTTAATGCAATTTCTGTGAATGGTGTGTTTGAAATAGACATGCATGAAAATGAATCCAAGAATAATAATAATTCTATTTTTAGCATGAATAAGAAGAGAAAGTTTGACAAGAACTCTTCTTATCATTGACATTGTAGACTTGCCCATATTTAGAAGACTCGTATACAAAAGCTTCAATGTGAAGGTCTTTTGGAAAATATAAATGATGAATCATTTGATAAATGTGAGTCTTGTATCTCTCGAAAGATGACCAAGAAACCTTTTAATAGCAATACTGAAAGAGCTACTGATCTACTTGGTTTAATACATACTGATGTGTGCGGGCCACTTAGACATTTGTCAAGAAAAGGTGCTAGCTACTTCTTAACATATACGGATGATTATAGCCATTATGGTTATGTTTATTTACTTAAACATAAACATGAGGTATTTGAAACATTCAGAGTGTTTAAAGCAGAAGTAAAACTATAACTAGGAAAGAAGATTAAAGCTCTTCATTGTGATAGATGTGATGAAAATTTAAGTTAAGATTTTATAGATTATCTAAGTGAGAATGGAATTATTCAGTATCTTACTTCTCCCTATACTCCACAACAAAATGGTGTATCTGAAAGGAGAAAACGTACATTATTAGATATGGTACGATCTATGTTTAATCTTAAAACTTTACCTTTATACTTTTGGGATTATGCTTTAGAATCTGTTGTTCACATTTTAAATATGGTTCCCACAAAGAAGGTGAATAAGACACCATATGAACTATGGCATGGGAAGAAGCCATATTTGTCTTATTTAAAGGTCTAGGGTTGCGAGGCGTATGTGAAACGTGACTCATGTGACAAACTCCAACAACGATCTGTGAAATGTATCTTTGTAGGATACCCTAAAGAAACTATGGGTTACTACTTTTATTATCCACCCGAGAACAAAGTGATTGTTGCTAGGTATGGAGACTTCCTTGAAAGTGATCTTGTAAATCAAGAGTTCAGTGGGAGAAATTATGATCTTGAAGAGACTCATATAGATACATTACCTTCTGAAAACACTAGCGATGTAATTCCCGTAGAACCAGAAAGTCTGACGGTTCCACCGAAATTAGTTCCTCTGCGTAGATCAGAAAGGATTAAAAATGCAAATAGCAATATATATCTTAATATAGAGGATAATGATGAAGTAGGGGATCTTGGAGAACCTGCTAATTATAAATCCGCCATGCTTGATCCTGAGAGGGATAAGTGGATGGTTGCTATGGCTGAGGAAATGAAATCCATGAAAGTTAATGATGTTTGGATTCTTGTAGATCTACCATAAATGCTAAAGTAGTGATACATAAGTGGATATACAAGAAGAAAACTGACATGGACGGAAAAGTACAATCCTATAAAGCTCGTTTAGTGGCTAAAGGATTCACTCAAACTTTTGGCGTAGACTACGGGGAGACATTTTATCATGTAGCAGACTTAAGAGCTATTAGGATTCTCATAGCTATACCAGCATACTATGACTATGAGATATGGCAATTGGATGTTAAAACTGCCTTATTGAACGGTCGCTTAGATGAAGACATCTATATGCAAAAACCGGAAGGGTATGTTGATCCTAAGAATCCAAAACATGTGTGCAAACTTCAAAGATACATTTATGGTTTGAAGCAAGCATCACGTTAATTGAATAAACGATTTGATGAAGAAATAAAAAAGTTTGGATTTATTGAAAATCGTGATGAGCCATGTGTATATCGCAAAGCTAGTGGGAGTGATGTAGTATTTCTAGTCCTATATATTGATGACATATTAATCATGGGAAGTAAATTCCAAGAATTAAAGCTGTTAAGGATTATTTTGGTAAATGTTTTTTTATGAAGGATTTAAGAGAAGCTGCATACCATCTGGGAATTAAGATCTATCAAGATAGGAAAAGACGGTTAATTGGTCTTAGTCAAGATGCTTATATAGATAAGATATTGAAGAAGTATAATATGCATAATTCCAAGAAAGGTTTTCAACCTATGGAAGTTAAGCATAATCTAAGTCATGAGATGGATGCATCAACTCCTGAAGAGGAGGCATACATACAGAAGGTGCCTTACGCTTCGGCTGTAGGATCTATTATGTATGTTGTAAGAAGCACAAGGCTTGATGTGGCGTTTGCTTAGAACTTGGTCAGTTGATACCAGCAGAATCCAGGGAAGCTCCACTGGGGTTGCTATTTTTAAACATATACTGATGTACTAGAGGATTACAAAAGAAATGTTTGGTATTCGGAAGGAAGCCATATACATAACTAAATGTGGTTTGGACTGGGAATTTTATTGGAGATCTTGGGATGATGCTTGCAATAAAAGAACCTAATAAATATGTACTAGGACAATTCTGCCGCAATCATATTCGCCAATGATGTTGGAATCATGAAAGGCGCCAGACACTTTAAGCATAGACATCACTACGTCCGAGAACAAGTAGAAGCTCGTAAAATCATATTAATAAAATTTCATACAGATGATAACTTAGTTGATCCTTTTACTAAGGCTTTGCCTAGACCAAAGGTAGTTAGGCATGCCAAGGCTATTGGGCTGCAACTAGCTAGCGAACTCATGCAATAAATCTGTGATTAGTATTTGGATAAAAGATATTAAGACATTATTATTTAATAAAATAAAGATTGGGTTTCGTTTATTCTTATTACTTAATTTTGTATCCTATTTTACATGTTTTAATCCGTGAATAAATTGTTATGCTAAATGTCCGATGTCGATTAATAATATGGGAATATTATTAAATTAAGACAATTCAAAATTGCGATAGAGTATATTTGAAAGTATATTGATCAATTTTGGATGATATTTGATGAATTGAATATTGGACTTATCCCAACTATATGATTTTACTTTGTGGATCTTTGTCATCAAGTAAATCATAAATAGTTATCCTTAGACTTGAGATACCAGGAAACTGTTATGAATCTAGTGCATCTCTGTGGAATAATCTAACGCTAAACATAGTTGGTAGCTATAAGGGTTATTTTCAAAAGTGTTGCAAAATTCATAAGTTTTGCTTGTAGTCAATATGGAATTTATTTCCTCCAATTTTGTTTTGGAGTTTAATACAGTTGGGCCCCTCGTGGGATTAGTAAGATGTTTGTGTGGCCACACCCAAATTTATTTTGGTAATCTTGCTGAATCTGTGAACGAGAAACAGAATGGTTAATGAAAGGAATGACTGAGATCCATATCCTTATTAACGTTGTATTAGAAAAAAAGGATAATAACAATGATGAATCATTAAAAGGTTTTATCCAGGAGACCTTACTTGAGTTGTACTAGTGACATTGCTAGTGTAAATAGACGCTAGTCAATGTAATCACGATATTCAAAATGTGTCCAAGTGGGAGCTAAAAGTTTATGGACTTATATTTAATAGTCGTGTGATAGGATCGAACTCGAGAGTACGAGATTGCACATAATACGTAAAGAGTTAATTTATTGAATAAAATATATTTATTGTATTAATTTATTTAATAAATATATATTTATTATATTTATTAAATTAAACCGAGCTATGAATTTAACGATCGTTTTTAATTAAGAGTTAAGTATTAACGAGCGTTAATGAATAAATAGTAAGTAAATAAATAGAAAGAATGATGGAAGATTCCGGAACACCCCTAAGGGGTGTTTTGGGCCGTCGGTTATGGAGGCAAGGGGAGGGTGGAAAACTTTCCTTTTATTTGTTTTAGACTACAAGAATTAGGTCTATATAAAAAACTCCCCACCTCATAATTCACAACATCAATCTCTCCCTCTTCTCTTTCTTGCGATCGCAACACACAACCCACAAAGGGTTTCGGTTGGTTTTTGTGTTCTTTCGTTTTTACTTATAATATATTCCTAGCCCCTCGCTAGGGTTGTTGGGTAGATTTTTCCACTAGCGTAGAAGCTCAGTTTCACGTGCTAGAATCATGGTTAGCTCGTTGTATTACGTGTGCACAAGAACGTAATATAGTCTTACTTTAGACTATATCTTGGTGATATTCGTTATAAACCCGAATTGGTGATTCTTTCTTTATCTTGTGGATTTGCTTTAGCGTAAAGGTATGCAACCCTAATTCGATTAATTATAATTCTGTCATTATTATGATCTTGTTAAATCGCTTCCGCTATGTGTGCTTTGATCTCGTTTAGGGTTTTGTGTAATTGTTATGAACTATGTAAACCTTCATTACTCACCAGTGGGTATAATCTAAGATCATACATGAGTATCATAAGGATACCCTAATTCCTAATGGTTTGACCTACCCTCCCCTTAAATATTGAATACTCACAAACTTCATGCAGAAAATACATCACATTCCTCGCTGGTTCCTGCATAGTTAGTCTAAAACCACAAACACATGACACATAAAAAAGAAAAAAACCTAGCAGGGGAAACTACCCAAGTAAGGGAAAATGTTTAAAAAACAGTGGCATTAGCCAAAGTGGAAAAACTAACTAAGTGAGTTATAACAACAAACAATAGTACCTCCCCGAGCACACCCAAGAACTTACAGACATTTGATTAGGGATTTATCATTCCAATACTTGTTACTAAGTACTGAAATCTCCCAATATCAAAAGGTTTTGTCAAAAAATCAGCCACATTAAGGTGTGTATCAATATGTTCAAGCACAATTAAACCTTTTTCAAAACAATCTCTTATTAGATGATGTCTGATTTCAATATGTTTAGTTTTGGTGTGTTGAACAGGATTTTTGATAATGAAAATTGTACTATTATTGTCATTGAACATCTTGGTTTTAAGAAAATTGTACCCATAGTCAAGCAATTGATTCTGAACCTATAGGACTTGTCCAAAGCATGCAGCAGCTGCCACATATTCAGCTTCGGTTGTGGAAGTTTTCAGAATGGTTTGCTTTTTGCACTACGAAGATATAAGTCTGCTCCCTAAAATTTGACATCCACCTGTTGTGGATTTTCTATCCTTGTTATCACCAACATATTCACTATCTAAATAGGAGACTAACTCAAAGGGAGACTCCTTAGGGTACCAAAGTGCTAAGGTAGGGTGACACTTGAGATACCTAAAGATACTCTTCACTGCAAACAGATGGCACTCCATTGGTGTCACTTGGTGTCTTGCATAAAGACACACAGGAAACATGATGTCAGGTCTTGAAGCTGTAAGATACATGAGAGATCCAATCATGGACCTATATTTTTTGACATCAACAGCCTTTCCTGGACCTTCTTTTCCCCAAGGATGCTCCTTACCCATTGGAGTAGAGACTCTCTTTCCTTCACATACGCCAAACTTCTTCACAATATCAGCAACATACTTATCTTGAGAAATAAAGATGCCATGTTTCCTCTGCTGAACTTGTAACCCCAAGATGAAGTTGAGCTCTCCCATAACACTCATTTGGAACTTATCTTGCATCAATTTGGCAAACTCTTTGCTAAGAAAAGGGTTTATGGATCCAAAAATGATGTCATCCACGTAGACTTGTACCAAAAGAAAGTATTCTTTTTGTTTTTTGATGAAAAGTGTCAGATCAATCTTGCCTATGTTCAATCCATTATCCAAGAGATACTTAGATAAAGTCCCATACCATGCCCTAGGGGCTTGATGAAGTCCATACATTGCCTTTTTCACTTTGTAAACCTTGTCTGGATGTTCTGGATCTTCAAAGCCTGGACGTTGCATAACATAAACTTCCTCTTCAATTTTGCCATAGAGAAAGGCACTTTTAACATCCATCTGGTACACCACAAAACCCATGAAGGAAGCATAGGACAAAAACAATCTAATGGCCTCAATTCTAGCAACTGGAGCAAAAACTTACTCATAGTTAATTCCTTCCTCTTGTGTATACCCTTGAGCTAGTAGCCTAGCCTTGTTCCTTACCACTATACCTCTCCCATCCATCTTGTTTCTGAGCACCTATTTTGTCCTAATAGGTCTTGCCCATTTTGGACAATCTACCAAAACACATACCTCTTAGGTATCAAACTATAGTAATTCTTCTTGCATAGCTTCTACCCAGATTTCATCATTCAAAGCTTGGAAGATCTTCTTTGGCTCTTCTTGTGATAGAAAAGCAGCAAAAAGATAACATTGCATATTTTCATGATTAAACTTCATAGTTATGTTTGCAATGAAGCTATGATTTTGAGCTTGATATCTGGTTTGTCTAGGAGTATGAATGTCACCTATGATTTGTGATTATGGATGATCTTTGTTGATTCTATAGATGGGATTCATATCCATGACGACCTCTGTCTCCAAGTTTCCAAAATCAGGTTCTATGAGGTCGTACTGATTTAGAAAGAAATCTTCAAAAGAAATTCCTAAAGACACTACATTGCTCAAAGATTGATTTTGGTGAGCTGTTTGCAGGTCTGAGTAACTTGGACCTCCATGCCTTATAATTCTAGAGCCACTGCTTGCCATAGAGAAGGGAGAAGATGTAGATTTAAGTGGGGTTCCTTTATATGCATCACAATCATCATTAATCACTGTTTCTTCAACAATAGTGGGAATGTTTGTGCTAGCAGGAGGATGTCAGATCCCATTACTTTCAGAAGACATCCCACTGTTTTAGCATTATTGGTAGTAGTGTGATTGACAGGTTTTGGATAATTCAGGGGCTGCTCATCCTTTTGAGAGAGAGCATATTCTTTGGCTTTCTCTTAGGCTAAATCATCATCAGGAAACCATGATGGTACATTCATGTACCTTACGAGTGGTTTCTCCAAAGTAGTTGGTTCTTTGGTACTTGAAATGTTAGTATTTTCCAAAGAAACATGTATATAGTTCATAGATTTTGAAATAAGATCAATATCAAAGAACCATTTGGGATATGTTTGTATGTCTTTAGGTTTATCTTCCAGAAAATCCACATGTATGTTTTCTGTCACCATGCTTGTCTTTTTGTTAAAGACTATGTATCCCTTCCTAGTAAATGAATACTCAACAAAGTATCCATCATCTCCCTTTTCAGTGAACTTTCCTAAATTATCAATTGTGTTGAGGATGATCACATGACACCCAAATGGTCTGAAAAAATCAATCAAAGGGGGTCTTCCATTGAAGAGCTAATATGGAGTCTTATTGTGAGCTTTTACCACTAGAGCTCTGTTTTGTACATAACAAGCAGTGCCAACAGCTTCAGCCCAAAATATCACAGGTAGCTTGAAATCAGATAACATAGTCCTTGCAGCTTCTATGAGAATCCTGTTTCTTCTTTCTGCAACTCCATTTTGTTGTGGGGTTCTAGCTAGGTTGAATTCCCTTTTTATTCCTTTGCTGGTGCAGAAAGTGTCCAGCTCCTTGTTTCTTGACTCTCTACCGTTATCTGACCTAATTGTCACCACCTTCATACTCTTTTGAAGCTCAATCTAAGTAATGAAGTTTTTGAGTATCTCTATTATGTCCTTCTTCTCAAACAGAAAGAAGGTCCATGTGAACCTTGAGAAATCATCCGTGACCACCAAGCAGTGCCATTTCTTGTTCATACTTGCCACAAAGGTAGGTCCAAAAAGATCCATGTGTAGCAACTCCAATGGTTTGGTGGTGGACTGAGCAATTTTGGACTTGCAAGAGGCTCTGTGTTGTTTTCCCTTCAAACATGCAACACATGTATGGTCATTACTGAAGTTCTTTAAAGGAAGACCATGAACAAGATTGTGTTTAACCAATTTGTTCATATTCTTGAAGTTTAGATGACCTAATCTCATGTGCCACTTTCATCAACTAAGGCCTTGGAAATAAGACAGGTTTCATTGTCTTGAAGAGCAATGCCCTTTAAGTCAACTGTGTACATATTCTTCTATCTTGGTGTTCTTAGCACAATAGGAGTATTTGGTGGTAATTCAAACTCATTTCCCAAAACTAAGCACTCAATGTCAGTGAAAAGAATAAAGTTTTTGTTGTCTGTCATTTGAGAGACACTGAATAGATTGTACTTTAGTTCTTTCACCAAGTAGACATTATCAAATGTCATTCCATCTGTGACTATGGTCCCTTTTCTAGTGATTGTTCCTTGTTCATCTCCCAATGATACACCATCATTGTCATGTAGGGGGACAAAGTTTGATAATAAGCTTTGTGCCCAGTCATGTTTCTTGAGCAACCACTTCCCAGTAGGCTTTTTCATTCTTTTTCTCTTTTATAACCTGCAAAAGAAAGCATAATTTTAGTTTCTTTTGGGGACCTAAGCCATTAATGACTTAGGTCTACCCCGTGTATCAATATAGGAATATTTATAAAAAGCTAGAGATACACCATTGGGTTGTGTGCCCTTTTTAGGAGCCCAAACCCAATGAGTTGAGGCTTTCACAACTTTCCCTAATCTTCCCATTTTGGTAGAGACAAAAACATTTCCAACATATGAATCTTTGAGTTTAGCGGGGGAAACCCTAGCCTTAGCAGAGGGAACCCATTACATGTTTTGTCATCTATAAGTGTGTTGGTAAGGTTTATAGGCATATAGATAGGTGTTATGAGATGTTGGTTTGGTCATACTTACATTGGACTTGGGGTATGCCTCATTTTTCTTTCTTAAAGCAGGGGCAATATACTTAGAAGTTGCTTTGTTTCTTAAAGCAGGGGGAATATATTTAGCAGGGGAAAAAGATTTTTCCTCTACATTTAACAAAATGGTTTTTGGTTGCATCTCCTTTAATGGATTTGCATCTACAACCCCCATACTTGCCTTACAGTCTTGATACATATGATCAAAGCTACCACAAGTGAAACAAGGTTTGGTGTTTTTCACAAAGTCATTACCAAGGTATAGAGATTTTTGATCATTCCAGTTTCTTTGATTTCCTCTAGGAACAGATCTATACATCTCAGCATATCTAGCAGTAACTTTGCAAGCTTTTGGACTACTAGTTTCAGAACTTGATTTACTACTAGTTCTAGACAAAGTGGTTCTTGATTTATTATCAGAACTAGTGTCACTACCAAATAGACATTCTCTAGAGAAGAGAACAAGATTATCTATTTTCTATTGTTTTAAAGCTGTGTGTTCTTTGTTAAAGTCTCTCATTTCACTAGTTGTAACAATTGGCTCATACTTGTGCTGGTCTTTAGGCAAACTAAATTCAAAAGACATATCCTCCTGTTTAGCAAAACATGGAATTCTAGTCCAAGAAAGATCTTTCATTTGACTAGCACCATGTATGTTAGTAGGGGGAGGTGGAATCTTAGCATGTTGATTTTTAAGACCTAACCCTGTTTTATCTTTTAGAGATTACCCAATTTTAGTAGCCTTGGCTAAATATTCTGTAGCCTTTTCATACTCTTTAAGATATAAATCAGTTTTATCTTAGTAAGCTTTAGTGCAACTAGTTTAGTGTTTAACTCTTCAGCAGTGGCATCTTTTTCCCTCTGTTCTCTTTCAAGGATGCCAATGTGTTCTCTATACTAACTCTCTCTTTGTTGATATTCTCTAATTTTGGACTCTAGATGTTCTAAAGCACATTTATAGTTATCTAGGCCATTTTCAGTGTTCATACAATCAACCTTTAGCTTTCTAATTTGATCATTTAATGACTCGGTATTTTTCCTACAGCCTTTAGTACAGTAAGAGTCATCATATTTTCTGAGCTTGAAGAGGACAATGCCATTAAAGCAAAGTCCTTGAGTCCTTCTTCCTCAGCTTCTAAACCAGTCTCCTTTTGTTCAACTATCAAGGCTTGGTTTCTGTCAACATTATCAGTCATTAAGCTCCAGTCTCATCCAACTCCATCAATGCCTTGTATTCCTACCATAGCCTTTGCATCTATTTCCTCAACCCTGCTCTCTTTCCTATTGTTGTTTCCATTCCATTCTTTCTTTGGAGATTTGCATTCTCTAGCAAAGTGACTATGCTTCCCTACAGTTGTAGCACTCCACTTTTGACTTGTCAAAACCTGCAACATCAAAAGGGTTGATGGAAATCTTTTTCCCATATTTTTTGTAGAATATGTTAGCTTTCATAATGAGCAAAGCCATATTCCATTTGATTTCCATTTCTTCCAAGTTTTGCTTGTTGATTTGAGTTAAATCATCATGCAGAACTGTGGAACCATGAGATCCCTATGATTTAATGCACACATAGTGTCTAGGGTAAATGTAGCAGGTCTCTCTTCTCCATTTGATTGATTTGAGCTTGAAGAGGCAGGAGGAGTTGTTGTTTAATAAGAAACAGTGGAATGAGTAGCAGTGGGAACATCTATCCCATTGCTTTTAGGATTCCCACTGCTTTGTGAGATGAAAGCCATGTTAGTAGGTGGACCAGTTAGTCCATTTGAATTTGTGGGAATTGTGCCTAAAGCCTTAATTTCGTTCAGAGCAGGCTCAAACACCTTCAAATTGTTGTAGATGTCATCCATATTTTTGTCATCAATGTCATCCCCGTTTTGCCAAATAGATTTGTAAACAAACCATTCTTTTTGAAAGCTATTCAGAAATCTGGCATTGACTTGCTTTCTTGAGACCTCTATTTCAAAGAACTCAAGTTGAGCAACAAGATCTTGAAGTCTGTTGTAGATAGATCCAATTGTTTCATCAGTTTTTGCTTTGAATGAAGCAAATTGATCTATCATTTGATTTTTCTTTTTCTTCTTGGTTGCTTCGTTTCTACCAGAAGTAGTGCATACAGCCTCCCATAGCTCCTTAGCAGTCTTGTGTTTTCTGGATCTAAGCTAATGACGATTAGGCAGGGCCAATAACAAAGAACTATGTGCTCTAACATCATGCATCCTCTTTTGAATCTCTTCCATTGAAACATCAGCTGACTTGGTCTTTCCACTGAGTCCCTTTGAACTTTCAGCCTTCTCTTTGTCTTTTTCAGTGGATTCCACTGCTATAGTTTTGGTAAATTGATCACCAAGCTCTATGACCTCCCATAGAGCATAGTGCTCCATTTTCAAGGTCTGCTGTATCCTAAATTCCTATATTTCAAAGTTTTTAGGATCCAGAATGGGAAGTTTGAGTGCATTGTCGTTTGAAGCTGATGACCCTAAAGACATATTTGGATTACGTGTTTGAATGATGTGTTTGTTCTTGGTTTAATCAAAGTTTCTCAACAAGCTCTGATACCACTTGTTGATCCCAAACTTAGATATTAGACATCAGCTTGTTTAAGGGTTGCAATAGCAAGAGTAAACTTAAACTATCACTAGAGAAACTCTGCTTGGACAAAGTAACTAAACAATATGCAAAAAGTAATGTTTAGCACAAGAACAAAGGATGAAACAAACTTTTAAGCTTTAATATATTGAAACAATATACGAATAACCTTGATGGTATTAGGGTTTACAACCTTAAAGCTGAAATGAAATGATAGAGAAAGTTATATAAAATACAATACCCTAGAGAGTTCTTTTATAGTACAAGAACCATAATACACGATAACTATGAGATAAACTAGGAAAGTATTCTACTAATGAAACAGAAACGCGCTATTATCTGTTCTATGTTTATCTTCAAAGCAGGGTCTTTGACTTCATATAGTGGGAATAGATCCCACTATCTTCATTCTTCCAGCAGGGGAAAGTTACTCTAGTAGTGGGAACTTGATCATCATAGCAGGGGAAACTTCTCTTGAACATTTATTCCCAACATTCCTCTCTCTCATGTCCATGCTCTTCGGGATCCTAACTGGAAAGAAGCTATGTTAGATGAATATAATGCTTTAATTACTAACGGAACGTGGGTTCTTGTTCCCCGACCAGCTAACGTTAATGTTGTTTGTTCTATGTGGCTTTTCAAACATAAGTTTCATGCAGATGGCTCATTAAGCATGTATAAGGATCGTCTCGTTGCCAACGGACAAAGTCAACAGCAGGGTATTGATTGTGATGAGACACTTAGTCCGGTGGTTAAACCGACTACTATTCCTACAGTTTTGAGTCTCGCGGTTTCTCGTCAGTGGCCCATACACCGACTTGATGTGAAAAATGCCTTTCTTCATTGTTATTTATCTGAGACGGTTTATATGCACCAGCCTCCTGGTTTTGTTGATCTTTTTCGACCTGATCATGTCTGTCACTTGCAGAAATCTTTATATGGACTTAAGCATGCTCCACGATCTTGGTTTCAGCGTTTTGCTAGCTTTGCTACTCGAGTTGGTTTTCAGCATAGTAAAATTGATGCATCTTTATTTGTTTATCACTTTGGTTTTAACATTGCTTATCTCTTATTATATGTTGATGATATTATACTTACTGCATCATCTACATCATTGCTACAACGTATTATTGGCTCTATACACAGAGAATTTGCTATGACAGATCTAGGATCTCTTAATTATTTTCTTGGTATTTCTTCTCAACGAACTGCACTAGGTTTATTTTTATCACAATCCAAATTTGCTGAAGAGATTCTTGAGAGAGCTCATATGCAGCATTGTAATCCTTGCAGGACTCTGGGTTGATACCGAATCCAATTTAGGTCCTGATGGTGAGCCAGTTTCTGATTCTACCTTGTATCGTAGCTTGGCAGGTGCTCTTCAATATCTTACTTTTATGCGACCAGATATTTCTTATGTTGTTCAACAAGTTTGTCTTTATATGCATGATCCGCGTGAGCCTCATCTTGCTGCTTTGAAGAGGATTCTTCAGTATGTTCGTGGTACTCTTGATCATGGTCTCCAACTGCATGTTTCTACTACCACCCAACTCACTGCATATACTGATGCTGACTGGACAGGTTTCCTAGTCACCCGACGATCCAATTATGGGTATTGTGTTTTTCTTGGGGATAATCTATTGTCATGGTATGCTAAACGACAGGTTACTATATCTCGTTCTAGTGCAGAGGCTGAATATCAAGGTGTTGCTAATGTTGTTGGTGAAACTACTTGGATTCGTAATCTTTTGTTGGAATTACATGCTCTTTTGCATACTGCTACGCTTGTTTACTGCGACAACGTAAGTGCTGTTTACCTTTCTACTAATCCAGTCCAACATCAGCTTACTAAACATTTCAAGATATATATTCATTTTGTTCATGATTATGTGGCTTCTGGGCAAGTGCGTGTTTTACATGTTCCGTCACAGTTTCAATATGCGAACATTTTCACCAAGGGTCTTCCAAGTGCCTTATTTCTAGAGTTTCGTTCCAGTTTGAACGTCCGAAGACCTCCCGTTCTAACTGTGGGGGAGTATAGCCGAATAATTATTAGCCCATGTTAGGTTTATTATTTACTATCAGGCTTAGCCCATGTTAGGTTTCTTATGGTAGAAGACTTTGTGATGTATTTATATTGAATCATCAATCATAACTGAGAGAGGAATTTACCAAATCTAATACCTAGAGGGAACAGGAACCTACGGCCGTATGTATTCTTTCTTCAAATAACTTGATCTTGTCGCCTATAAAATATTGTTGATAAAATAACTCCTACGTTGTAGACATAAATTTGTCTACGTC
Source organism: Glebionis coronaria (assembly GCA_025667525.1). Taxonomy (NCBI): domain Eukaryota; kingdom Viridiplantae; phylum Streptophyta; class Magnoliopsida; order Asterales; family Asteraceae; genus Glebionis; species Glebionis coronaria. The sequence continues at coordinate 562,346,669 of CM046882.1, forward strand.
GTAGGCCTTCAAATTAGGAAACTATCCAACGTGCTACCTACAACGTAGGGTAGAACTCATCTACGCTGTAAGAGCCTTGAAATAAGTGCTTGGCGCCTTTTCTTGCCTTTTCCCACTAGTTTGTCCTCGTTTTCCGTAAGTTAATCAATTTAACCTGCAAAACATAAAATGTACGAAATTATGCAATATTGGGTGTTAATCAACACTAAATTGAGCAGAATCAAAGGAATATTACGACAAAAAAATATTTAACTATTTGATGTTATCATTCTTTCTAAAACTTCAACTATAATTGGTTTATTTGTCGAACAAACATCGACGGAAGTTAAAAAGGATCGAGTTGTCATTTAGTGAACGTCTTGATTGTTTCAAGAGTGTCTTTTGAGAATGTTTGAGTTTAAACCAAACTCAACATATCTATTTACACTAAACATACAATGGTGCAATGGTAATTTTTTTTAAAGGAGTGAAATGGTAATTAAAAAGTAAAAAAAGGTAACTTGTGGAGTACAAGCTCGGAACACGGTAAAAATCGGTTTCTAAAAACCCGACCCGAACTAGTTTCATCGTTATAAAATCTAAACCGGTTAGAAACCGTCGGTTTTTAGACAATCCATACCGGTTTTTACCGGCTCTGGTTTTAGATTTTTCGATTTTTGTTTTTTTGTGCACGACTAGCTGCGAGGGGCAAAAATGTTACGAAATAACAAAAAGGGTCAATTTCATATACCACTCTATTCAAATCAATTTCATATATACCCAAACATGCTTAAAAATCATTGTACATCATGCATTCATTAGTTTCACTTTGAGTATATATGAAATTGATTTGAAAAGTAGGGTGATATATGAAATTAATCCTAACAAAAAAGTGAACAAAATTGTTAAGTAATTTTTTGTTTGATGCCTATAAGTTACTTTGACAAATATATATAATGATTTTTCTAATGATTAGCCAAAAAATATATACACGCGCACATTTAAATTGTCTGGTTTTGTCAAAAATTACACGGTCGCCCATCGTTCTTTTTTCTAATGCGCAACATATTGTGTTTCAAGGATAAAAACTTGTTATACATTCAACCAAAAATAGTCAATGCATTACAAGAAATATGACATTTCCTGACAGACCAAAAGTATTAAGCTTACTCTGTGCAAGAAATAACAAAACAATGCGTCAATAAACATACATTTAGGATCCTGTAACTTTACTCATTCACATCTACAGGTGGATGTTTGTTTAAGCTTATTTGTTTCGGCTCATACTTCTTAGGCAAATTTTTCGCTTATGAGCTTATTATGACGTAAAGATGGAAAATAGCTCAAAATCTAAAAATTAAAATGTAACTCGAGTCAAATTAGCTCAAGCAAACACCCTAAATATGTAAACAAGTGTTACAGAGTGAAATAAATGCTACATAATGTAACATAGTCAGATCAATGCACAACTTGTCACAAATATTCATAACCTACACTAAACAAAAGTTTCATTGTGTGATCTATTAAACACTAAACATGTGTTTCTCGCAACTACTTGGTTCTTGGCATCATTACTAATCACAGATACACAAACAAAATTAAGCCTTCAATTAAACAACATAAACAGATAAATACACTAAGTAAACATAACGATTGTTGAACCGATGGAGAAACTATGACTTTCAAAACCAAAATCACAACTTATCAAACTTGTTACAAACGTTCATGAAAAAGCATAAGTTATCGAATCCATAGACTGCTCAAGTTATACATAACCTATACCAAATCAGACTTAGAAACTGAATAAAAACACATTAAACACCTCAAATCATAAGCAACACATTAACCATAAGCAGGAATGAACTGATTAATTGATTTGATATCTTTCAATTAGCCATGTCTTGTTCTACTGTTCTATTAGATTCATAAATGAAATTCACGTCCATTAGAAGCAAATGACAACCTGAAAAATGATTACGAAAAGAACAATACTCAAGATTGCATATACTCCTTAAAGCCTGTTTCAAGCAAATGAAATCCATCCACATCAGAAAGCCTGTTTAAAGTAAATGTACACAATAAAGAAGTAACTGAACCACTCACCATTAAAGCTATCTTTGTCGTAGAGTCTATATCTGCGAGTAGACATGAACTAAAGACATGCCGTTCATTCTGCATATATGGTCCACGCGAAGTTGGATCAACATCTGAAAGTAAACGGTTAACAAATGATCAGGCACGATAAAGTCCCAACATAAACTAATGATTCTAAATCAAATGACCACTATCTATAGTTGAACCACCGTAAATTCATGTTCGAGTCTCGTTTCTACCATGTTAGTTAGCTCGATAAACTAAGTCTACTCATAAACAAACCTCCTAAAACAACTAACTCTTCTTCCAATTTCTACGCTAATCATACCAGAATTAAACGCTTTAACTAATAACTCATCAAAATCAACAAACCTTCAGGCCATATACTACAATCAAAATAATCCTAAAAAATAATAAAAATAGAGGACTTACTTACATCTGTGTGCAGATTCGTACCGAACAACGATTCGAAACCGAACTACAATACGACCGAACTGATTAACTAACTTCGAAACTGATTAACTAATTTCGAAACCCTAATTAAATCGATTCAACGAAACCCTAATTAAATCGATTCAATGAAACCCAAATTAAATTGATTCAACAAAACGCTAATTGAGACGAGGAACGATTGAGAGTGTGTGAGAATGAGTTGAATCGATTGGAATGAGGACGATTGAGAGTGTGTATGGGATTGAATTGAATTGGGGATTTTGTGTGCGCCAGAGAGTTAGATTAGTATAGTTAACTTTTTATTTTCATTTTCTGTTCAATCCTAAATTTTATAAATCTATGTATTTTTTATCAACGTTTTTTTGTTTTTTTAAATGAGAAAGTTATTGGTAATTTTTTTTACGCTTATACGTAGGCCCGAGCGATAGATTTAGACCGGGCTGGACCCGTTAAAATCGGATTGGATCGAGGATCGGATTGGTCCAAAATTCTGGACCGAGACCGGACTAAAATGATTCGATCCGGGTTGGTCCGGTCTTGTTCGGTTTTTGGGCCGGTCCAGTCTCAATTAGGAAAAATATATGAATTTTGGGTTAGACCAAACCGGACCGGACCGAGGACCTAAATGGTCTATAATCACGGACCAAGGACCGGATCGAATTTGCTCGGTCTGGTCTGGGTCAGCTCGGTCCGGTTCGTTTTCCGGTCCAACGGTCCAAATGCTCACCATTACTTATACGATTCAAAATCAAAACCGAACCTTAATAGCGAGATCAAGTCGATAACAATTTAGTCCAAAACCTCTAGTTGATGACTAAACCAAATGTGTTTGGTTCAGTCTAGTTTTTCGGTCAATCTTGTCTTAAGCATAATGGTCAGTTGTGCGTAAGATTGGATCGAAATAATTTGAAAATCAATTATTAAGTAAAGTGTGGTTCGAGGACCGGACTGAAATAGGTTAGGTCAAGTTCGAGCTCGAGGCGATTTATCCGTTCGAGCACCTGACTAAAATAGATTTTTGCCCAGACTTTTTGAAAAGTATAGGTGAAAGTTAGACTTTTGCTCACACTTTTTTAAAAGTATGGGTGAAAGTTAGACTTTTTCCTACACTTTTTGAAAAGTGTAGGTGAAAGTTAGATTTTTGCTCACACTTTTTGAAAATATAGGTAAAAGTTAGACTTTTGCTCACACTTTTTGAAAAGTATGGGTGAAAGTTAGACTTTTGCCTACACTTTTTGAAAAGTGTAGGTGAAAGTTAGATTTTTGCTCACATTTTTTGAAAACTCTTGGTGAAAGTTAGACTTTGCTCACATTTTTTGAAAAGTGTAGGTGAAAGTTAGACTTTTACTCACACTTTTTTAAATTTGTAGGTGAAAGTTAAACTTTTTCTCACACTTTTTATAAATGTAGATGTAAGTTAGTCTTTTGTTCACACTTTTTGAAAAGTGTTGGTTAAAGTTAGACTTTTGCCCATATTTTTTGAAAAATGTGGGTAAAAGTTAGACTTTTACTCACACTTTTTTAAAAGTGTAAGTGAATTCAGACTTTTACTCACACTTTTTTAAAAGTGTAAGTGAATTTAGACTTTGCTCACACTTTTTGAAAAGTATGAGCAAAACTAAACTATTACTCGTATTTTTCTTAAAATGTGTAACTAAATATACACTTTCACTTACACTTTTTTTATGTGTCATTAAAAAGTGTGTCACTATATGCCCTTTTTCTTGTAGTGATGCTGTTATCTAAAGATAGAAAAGACTTTCAACGTTATTCCATGTTTTGTAGTATATACTTTTCACGATTAAGTTTCTTGGTTTAATAAGCATAGCAGGTTTCTTGTATTCTAAATCCTAAGCCAACCACTAATGATATAGTTCAAAAAAGATTGACAATGTATAAGGTCAATGTGAATTTGTTCATATAATGCACAGTGCTATTTTAACTACATCAGTCTTTGTTTGAATAAACCACTTTTATTTGGAAACCTTGCCAAACATAAAATAATCTGTTGACTTTAATCGGTTATATGTCGGGTTCACTACGAACCGCTTGGCTGAAGTTTTAATGTTAACAAGTATAAATTGAACTAGTATTATGTTTGACCTAGTAATATGATTGTATTAGGAGAGTGTCTCATATTTATCCGGTTCTTTAGGAGAGGTTGTATACCCACGTTGTATTTTTCTGGTTGCTATTTTGTAGCTTTTGTAAGCCCATTTAAAGCCATTTGTTGTGTTGAATATGATAAGCATTTCCCAGTACTTCTTTCATCTTAGTGACTTGAGAGTGCAAGGAGTATCAGCTTCGATTCTACATTTGGTATCAAGAGCTGAGTCGATCAACGCTGGTTTGAGAGTCGGTTTTAAGAGGGTGTAGCCCTTTGCTGCAGGGCGGACGCAGCAAGAAACTGGGTTTCGTTTTTAAGGAGCGTTGGGTTATTTTTGTGTTGATCAGATTGTATGTGGAAGTTGTGTATGCAACTTTTGGTCATTTGTTCGTGATAAGAGTCTAACCAGCGGAGGTGCATGAAAAATGAACGTGAAGGATCCGGCAAAGCAGGTGGCTTTGGATTTTGTTCGTTTAGCAGGTTAAGTAAAACGGTAAAAGCAGTAGCTCGTCTTCTTGATCGGTGAATAAAGCTCTTGGAACAGGTCTTGATGATCGGAAAAAGGGTTGGGAGTGATTTACAGCAGAAGACAGAGGCGGTAAGGTGTTTCGGGGCATCCATTGTCGTGAAGGAGACAGGGAGTACCGTTCGAGACGACAGGGGTGACTGGCGATAAACATAGGTTGTTCGTAGGTAATAGGTGTGATCAAATCCTACGGTAAGTTGTAGGTCACCGGGAAAATGGGGAGATTGACCGGGCTGCAGGATAAACGGACGGGAATAGTCGGACGAGAATAGAAGGGACAAGTAGGTAGCTTTGACTCGGTTCGTTTGGCGGGTGAAAGAAAATGGTAGAGCAAGTGGCTTTGTTTTCTTTATCGGTGGAATAATGCTCTCGGGTGTGTGTCATGAGAAGACGGGTTATGTGTGGTGACAACAACAGTCGGGGTTGGGTGTTGGAGAAATGACACAGTGTTAAAATTATGATGAGACCGGGGATCCGGGAAAAGTCGAGATGGTAGAACGTATCGAACGGGATGCCATGGTATATGTTACGAGTGTTGTGGACAATCAAAAGAGTATGAGCTAGCGATTTTGGACGTGACTAAGTTGGAGGGCGGGTGTCCGGGAAAGGTCAAGAATCGTTGTGACTAAAGGATATGAAAAAACCGATTAAGGGGGGGTGATATGAGCTATTTTAGTCATATCAATTATATCATAAAACAACTTAAAAATGCATAAATATTATGAAAATGCCTTGTATATGCTTGTTTTGTGTTTCATGTGTGTAGGTACCAAAGATCGCAAAAACCGGCAAAACCGGCACGAGTTTGAAGAAAAAGATCAAAGAAGCCAAGATTGGAGCTCGACTATAGTGGATTTGATAATTATGCAAGAAAATGGGCCAAAGGGGTCCCCACATTGAGAAAATGGGCTTAAAAGCCCATTCTTATTCACTTTCATAACCAAAACCTATTATGGCCCAATTCCAAAGTTTATAGAGACGAATGAAGCTTATTTTGGGCTTTAGGCCCATATCATTTCCAAAAGAGAAAAAACAAGGGACGGATGTGTGCATTATGGGCTTCAAACCCATTTTGGAATAAAAATGAAACGAATTTAAGGCTATTTGGGCTTAGGGTTTCAAACAAACAAGTGTGCGTTTTGTTATAAAGTCACATTGAGTCAAACTGATTCACACATCACACATTATTATAATTCGATACTCCCAAAGTCCCTCTTTCTTCCCCAAAAAGAAAATAACCAAACGAAACCTTCACTATTCATTTAAAACCCTAATTCAATAAATTGCCCAAATTAATTGGGGCTTTTCACTCACGCGAGTGATTCAAGCGTGTGGGAATTAAATCCCCAAAGTTTTAGGAAGAGAAGAGTGGAAGAGCAAGACTACGTGGCAACGGTTGATTGGCCTTGACAGCACAATATTCCCCAATCTCCAATCACTTGTAGACACCTCAGCATCCAAGAAGCACAACTAGCACAAACGGATGCCACGTTGGCAATCCGTGTGCTAGTTGTGTATTTACAGCCATCCGATCAAAACAACCAAGAGCGAGAAGAAGAGAAAGAAGATCTAAAGGCTAAACCACTGTTTAGTTTTAAATTGGTTCGAGTTACTGTTCGAGTGGGTGACTTGTTCGAAGAATGGTGATTAATGGTGGTGTAGATTCGGGTTCATAGACGGCTCAGCGCCGCTCTACTTCACAAAGGCATTCTTCAAATAGGTTTTAATTCCTTTTATTTATATGTTACTTATATTTTAGAATAAATCTGTTTAAGTGTAATTTCTTTAGACATTTGATAAATGGAATAGGGGTGTTTGAATCTGCTCTTGTGTAATCTGATTTATAACTGAGTTGCTAGTTTTAAACTGTTCAAATTTAGAATTAATCTGATTTCATGCGTATAAATGTTTATAACTGCTTCACTAGTAATCTGTAAGTGTACAAATTCTGCTAAGTTTTGGTGTGGATCTGTTTCTTTTTCAGACTCATATCATTATAGCTGAATAACTGATGTTAGGATAAAATGATGTGAAGTTCTGATGAGATTTTGAATTTGATTGTGTTAATTAAGTCTTAGGTGAGTCTCTGTTGATGCTTAATTATTTGAACTGCTAGCTATATGATTTATTTGTTTAGACATATAATGCTCTTTTGTACCAGTAAGTAGTTTAAAATGTATATCTGTTCGGATATAATTGTTGAGATAATTCATATTTGAGCTTTTTGATCTTATCTGTTCGTTTGTTTTAAAGTGTAACTCGTGTATTGAGATCTGCTGATTTGGTTACTTTTTTCAGATTGATATCTGTTCATCTGATTACTAGTTTATCAGTTTTACTATTTTAAATGTGTCTGATTTTGCTTTTATAAATTGTTGGTTTGCTTTTCTGATGTATCTATCTTACTGGATTCTATATATATGTTTACTGTTGCCAGTACTAAATTTGTTGAATATAAGTTTGAGAGTTTGTTTGGATGCTTTGAGTATATTTGCTGTTTAATTGTTCTAGTTATAAGCTATCAGATCCCTTTGATCTGATTAGCTCATAAGCTGAAATCCTTTTCAGCTTTTCAAAGTATTTGTGAAAATAAGTCATTCTTGTGACTTTGGAGTTAATTTTCGCAGCAAAAAAAATAATAGCAATAATTTGCCATTTACAAGGCTCGAACCTGCGACCTCGCAGTTTACAGTCCAAAGTGTTAGCCAACTGAGCTAACTGGCTCTTTTGGTTAACTTTCTTACTGATTTATTAATATAGCTAAGTTGTTTCTGGCAGAGTTTATTTAAGTGTAGTGTAATTAACTTTCGTCTATATTAATTGTAATAAATATTTTTATTAAAGTAAAAGTAAAAAATAGTTTCAAAAATAAACTAAGTAATATAATAAATAAAAAAATGTTTTTATTAATTTTTAATATTAGTTTGTTATTATTTTAGGTTTAAATAAAATATAGTTTTAAAAAATAGATTAGGTTTAAAAGTAATTTTTAAATTTAATTAATTTAAAAAGTTTTATTAGATTTTTAAATAGAGTTAAAATTATTTTAATAGATTAATTTTTATAGATTTATTAATAGTTTAATTTTTAAATAGTTTTAATTTTAAGTAAGTGTTTCTAGATTAATTAATTCGGGGTTTACAATTCATGCACTTTAGGTTAAAATTGAATAGTTTAAAATTGGTAGATTTTAATTTTAGTTTAAAAACCGTCAACCAATTCGAATCGATTGTCCAATTCAAAACAAAAACGTCTCAAATTCATAAGATCTTCGTGTACAACGAACTTGGTTCATTACGTGTTTAATTGAATTCGTCTTTGGTAATTTTAGACTATTACTTTTTCCTAAAGGTAATTTTCTAATTTACCCTATAACGTATATAATTATCACTATACTATCACGATCACATCAAAAAATTTGGCGCCGCTGCCGGGGATCTTGTGTACGATTCGTTTTCATTGAGATTTGTTGATCGTTGATTTGAAGACCCTTTCCGTCCTCGGAAAGTTTTGTTATTTTTCTATTATATAGTATGTATTGTTTTTATCGTTTTTTTGTGATTAATATATTATATTACGTAGAACAATAAATTTACATACTTTTCAAATAAGGCCTTAGTTGGGATTTCATCACCTAGCTATTGTAGTCGAATCCAAAACAAAAATAAAAGGCAAAATAGATAAATACTAATAAGAAGTTTGAACTCGATTTATACAAACTATAAGGTGGGTATAAGGCGACGTGCTATAAAAGGCCGTCTAAGGAAAAAGGTTTTTAAGTGCTTTGTGCCACCTCGTTTCCCCGCTTGCTTGTGCGTATATTGAGAGGGACGACCTATTATTGGTTTGCCGACTCAAGTAGTATTAAATCTTATTTTTGTAGTATACTTATTGAACCTCGAGACGTTTAGGTTTTCACCTATCGTTTCAAAGTCGACCGAGGGTAAATTACTTCCATAGTAGTTATCCTTATTCCTTGTTTTTATCGATCATTTTTGATTGAGCAATACCAAATAAAATACCAAAAATAATATTCTTCTTGTCTAATTTCTTTTCTTCAACCCTCTAAATTCTCGTCTTTGTAGTGTATGCAATTACGTTCTTCTCGTCTTGTGATTGATTTTAATAGGCTTGAAAATATTCCTCGTAGAAACAGAAATCGTCAACAACGAATAGTGGAACCCGAGCTTCCACCTATTGTTGTAGAGATGGACGATAACCGAACAATGGAGAAATTGCTCCGTGCACCCACCTAAGGGTATGGGGAAGCAATCATTGTGCCGGCTATTTTGGCGGATCATTATGAGACTAAGACGGGTCTTTTATCGCTCATTCGTGCCGACCAATTTCGTGGCAATGAGACCGATAACCCGCATTCTCACATTCGGAAATTTCTTCGAATTACCTCGACTCTCAAGTATAGAGATGTGCCGAATGACGCGATTAAGCTCATGCTTTTTCCGTACTCGCTCGAGGGTAATGCTAAGATTTGGTATGAGAAAGAACCACCGGGTTCAATCTTAACATGGGATGAATTAGTATCTAAGTTTATGAATTATTTCTTTCCACCATTAATACAAGGCTTTTGGCCCGTATAAAAATTAGTTCATTTAAGTATGTCAAATCGAATTGATCTAGGTTCTATGTGCGACTCAATTGTATTTTGGTGGAAACAAAAGTTGTGTCGTTGTAGTATATTAAAAAGTGCAAGACGTAAAAGTAAATGACGTTAAAGTAAATCTAAAATCTATTTTAAAATAAATGGTGCAAGAATTTAAAGCGAGGCTAAAATTAAAGGGCACTAAATGTAAATAACGCAAACTTAAATCTAACTAAGGCAAACTTAAAACGCAACTAAAACTAAAACTAAGGCAAAGCTAAAATAAATCTAAGGCAATAAACTTAAAGTGCGAGTAAGGAAAAAGGCGGGAAAAATAAAGCTCGAAATTAAAAGCAGAAACTTAAAATAAAACTGAAAATAACCTATCCGAAATAAACCCTTATTCGGAATAATAGCCTATTCGGAATAATCCCTATTCGGAATAAATCCCTATGCGGAATACTGAGTCTATCCAGAATATTTCCCTTACTCGGAATAATAGCCCTATCCGGAATAAAGTGCCTATTCGGAATAATCTTGACTATCCGGAATAAAGTGCCTACTCGGAATATTTGGCCTATTCTGAATATTGTAACCTATTCAGAATATCCTCCTATCCGGAATAAATTGGCCTATTCGGAATACTGTCCTATTCGGAATAACAGGCTTATCCGGAATATTCAATATTCCGGATGAAGGATCCAGGCACAGACCTTTACTCGGAATGATGCTAGGCTTGATTTCCTGGGAATAACAGTAACAATAAAACCGAAGAACAATAGAAAACAAATTACACGAATCTAAACAAAACTAAAGCAAATCAACCGAAAGATTAAATCAAACTAACAAATAAACATGTACTAATGATAATCAAACAATCCAAATCAACAAAACTAATAATAAAGATCAAGATAATCAAAACCCACTTAAATAAATCAACAAAAATCAAGAACATAAACATAAACAATAAAAATCAAAGATTAAGAAAGGTAGAATGAGAGATGAACAATAAAGATAAAGATTAACAAGAATTAAAATGGAAACTTACTTGAAATTAAATGGTAATTAAGGTGCAAGACAAGGTAATTAAATGGACAAGGTAATTAAATGTGCATAAATTTAAATGTGCAGGAAAGTAAATGTGGATGAAATGGTTTGTCAAGCCACCCAACAAAGAAAAATGATTAACATCCTAAACTATATATAGGGGAGTATTAAGGAGTGCTTAGGAAGCTTCCTCCCCTCCTTCATTTCTTCTTAATTGCATCATTAGGTCCTTCTCTTCTTAATCTTTGGTTAATTGCACCATTAGTCCTTAATCCTTTTAATCTTCTTTAATCTTGGACTTTAATGACTTTTAGCTCGGGATTTCTTTGAACTCGTCTTTTAATTCTTCATTAAATTAGACTTGAGTTCTTCGGCTTTAAGTAAACTTCCGTCTTTTGACTTTTTCTTCGATAAATTTTCAGAATTGGTCTTGGACTTCCGTTCTTTTTGCACTCTTGACTTTTTGACTTCGTCTTTCATCTTTTTCTTCAATAAAAGCCCGTAAATGCCCGTTTATTCTCCACTTTTCACTTTTTCGTCCTAAATCACAACAAAAACACAAACCACACATAATTCCGACATAAAAGACATAAAATACACGTTTTGGCCCGGTTATTATTGTAATTAAGTGGTAAAAAGGATGGGTGTTTACACACCTATCAAATCCCCTACACTTGACCATTGCAATGTCCTCATGTAATGCATCAGTTAGAAAGCAAGATTTCATTTTTCATCATAATCAATCCATGTTGGCCTTTATTAAAGAGATAGGAAATTAAAGACATTCAAAATAAAAAAAAAATCAAAAAACATACCTTGGGTTTTGGAAATGTCATGAATAATCATCATCCTCAAGTTTTCACTTTCTCCAAACCAAGCTTAAAAACGAGATCATTGTTATTATAAGTTAGCAAACTAACACGAACTCATGTGGGCCAAATATTCACTTAGACTCCCTTATTCCTAGGTGTATCTCTTATATTTTATTGTTGTCTTGAATGATCACGAGGATGCATTGTTTGACTTATTTCGATAGTTATTGAAGGTCTACGAATTCTAAGGATTTGGTAATTAAGGAATGGATCTATTGATTTGATGGAGAAGATGGGGAAGAAGGAGATGGGATGTATAGAGAGAGAAAGGAGAGGGAAGAAAAGTAGAGAGAGAAAGTGGAGTTAGATTAATGAAATGTTGTAAATGAGAACCACCAACCCCTCCTAACATGCTAGGAGGGGTATATATATATAGCCCACCCTACATGTGGGCTATATGGACTATACATTACTAAGTGGACCACGAGCCCATTACATAATTATCGTTGGAGCGACCGATCCTTCATAAATACGTAAAACGTATTTCCAACAATCTCCCCCTAAGGGAGGTCGCTCCAAGTTACAAAGTTCTAAATATTCTATGGCTCGTGATCTATGCTAATAATGATGTGACCGAGACTTTCTTTGGGAAAACATATTTCCAACAATCTCCCCCTAAGGGAGGTCACACCATTTTACAAAATCTTAAACCTAGCATCTATGCTTGAGTCTTCGATCTTGTTCTTGTGAATATGCTTGATATGATCTTTGACTTTAGTCTTGAGCATGTTTCCTTGCCTTGACCTTGTGCATTCATCACTTGTGAAATTCGCCTCTTTGTGACTTCATGTTCCACATACTTATACCTTTAAATTCTTGAAAGCTTCAGAGGTTGATACAGCGGAAGACTTGACCTTCAGACTTTCTGGAATTTGTTGAAGTACTAAGTGTATGTAGTATAAGCATGTGGTGACGACTTCTTCTGGATTATACACCGCAATGCCACCTTCTTGTTACGCTGCATAAGACAGTTAGCAACAAACCATATACACGGATGAAATGGCCTTGAACATTTCATTCTAATTCGGTAGCATTTTACCTCCGGTCGGTGAAGACCGTTGGACGATATTAAATATCGTACTTGTGGCAGGTAGTTTCAATTAAGAACCTCCTTGACAAGATTTCGCGGGTAAACCCGTTCTCTTTACTCGACCGTCCAAAGCTGACTGCGAACGTAAAGAGTAAATCATTTGGATAATGTTATCCTCATGATTTGAAGCCGTCAATTCATGTTCCTGGAACAAGTGAAGTTCAATTAAGAACCGCACCATCGTTGCTTTCCAGTTGTCACGAGCTTGATTCGTATAGAATCTTGCAAGTAACCTACCAAGTGCTGTTTGATGTTAACACTAGAAGGATTTCCATTCGTCACTGTAAATACTTAATAGTATTACTCTGAATGTTCTGGCAAGATCACTAAGATATTGCGTAGAGGCCTGGAACGTGTTTAAGTTCATTTAAGAATTAAACCACTGTTGCTTTCCAGTTATCACAAGTTTGATTCATAAAGAATCGCACAAGTCACCTACCATGAGCTTTTTGATATTCGCTCAAGAAGGATTTCCATCTTCATTGTAAATACTTTCGTATTACTCGGATGTTCAGGCAAGATCATGAAGATTTTGCGTAGGACTCTTAAGATCTTTCTTACTTTTCACATTGTGTGAACAAGCAAGGAATAATGAAAGTGTGTCCTAATGAGATATTTGATGATCTCAAATGGCTCTAGACTCGATCATGCATTTTGGATTTTTAGTGATCGGAGGCTGGAGAGGAGTGCCACCTTTTCAATACCAATTTATTCGGAGTGATAAAATCAATAGATAATGTGTTGTCTCCGTGTGATTAAAACAAATATCTTTTAAGAGATATCTGAGTTAGCTGGGATGGGTTGTGCCTTGCATCACTGGGTCCATGATGTCTATCTTCAATATCAAGAATCATTAAAATGATCTCAATAGCATATGAATTGACCCGGTTTCTGCCTAAGGTTGTAAGGAGGGCTTCTTTCTTTACACCCTTTATCTTTACAATTTTTTTTTCATTCTTCAACCCCTTCAATGCTTACCAATACGTCATCACTAGCACCTTGTTGTGATTGTTCCAGTGCTAACTTAAGTACTTGGTCGGCATTCAGCTACGTTCACAATCTTTCTCCATCTTTCCTAAGGACTACTATTTCTAGCTATGGAATGTCCTTGGGAAGATTCCTCTGGTTCTAGAGAAATCATTGGACTTTAACCTATCTTATTGTGAAAAGAGATGTTTTGGGTAAGTGTATGTCACCATGAAATCCATTTTGAAGTGCAAATCCATTTTGCTCCCCCTTAACATATGCTACGATATTCGAAAACATTTCGCACATGTCGGGATGAGCTAACACGTTAAGTCAAACCATTTGTGATTGATCATATCCCATATTAAATCACATTTTCTCCCCCATATTAAAAATATTAACCCAATCGATGTTTTTAATATCAATTGATTTAATAGCATTTTAAGAAAATTTGGGAAGAAAAATGTAAATCCAGTTATCTTCATGAATTACACAAGCTCCCCCTCAAATTAATGAGAGTGTACTTGAAACGTAAATTAAATACCTTTTAAACACAAGTGTAAGGTATTTAACACGAGCAAAGATCAATATATGATGATAAATTCACAATATTAGCAATTTACGAGGTTGGACCTGAATGATGGAGAACATCATATGAAAGAAGCACATGGTTCTTGTTCACGAGTGTTGGTCTTCCTCGTAACTTCTGAAGTTATCTCTTGACTCCATGTGTATGATTGATATCGTTGTCTTAACACCAATATGTGAACTTGGCACTCTCGGCATCAAGGATTCTGAATGCTGGACAATTGCTCCCCCTCAATTGTTGACCCGTGTTCTATTAAAAGAGCTGTAGTCACCGTTTGAGTAGTCGCATCGTCGAGTATGTAGATATCAATTGCAACGATCTTTGGATTGTGGAGTTGATAACTTCGGATTCTGAAGTCAAAGCTTTCCGGTGAAATGCTTGACTTCAATGTGAAAAGCGGGTTACTATCGGAAATAATAGCAAACCATTTGGAGCATGTTTTAAAACTTTTAAACTTCTGCTCGAACTTTATTTACAACCCCGTGTCATTATTGAATGACATTTCTAGGTTCGTAAATATTATCGATTCCAGAAGACATGCTCTTTTTATCAAAACATTTTTGAACACACAATTTTGAAAGATTTAGAAAAACCTTTTGAGAAATTCTCGAAAAATTGTGTTCAAAGTTTTGAAAACCAATTACTTGAGCTTAAGATGTTGAATATCTTATAAAACGAGCTCAAGTCCGAGAAGTTGTAAACTTCCCGTTGTTAAGGATAAGTTTATCATCGGTGATAAACTTTCCTTTTATCTGAAGAACGAGTCCTAAGCTGACATTTACTTAGAAGTCGTTTTCATGAGCTTGAAAACTTTGACTGTTTTAACGGAAAGCTCATGACCGAGAAAGGTTAATTTCTCGTTATGAAGAAAAGTTCTCTTATTTAAAAGATACACTTTCCTTTCTGAGCTTAAAACTTCGAATGTTTTAAGACAAGCTCATGACCGAGAAAGGTGAATTTCTCGTTAAGAGGATAAGTTATCATTAATGATAAACTTTCCTTTATTTGAAGTTCGAGTTACAGTCTGACATTTAACTGTAAGTCATTGTGCATGAGCTTAAAAAACTTCGAATGTTTTTATTATTAGCTCATGCCCGAGAAAAATTAATTTCTCGTTGTAAGGATAAGCTTATCATCGGCGATAAACTTTCCTGTCTTTGGAGATCGAGTTACAGTCTGTTATGTGACTGTAAGTCCTGTTTGCAGCTTAACCATGAATCCCCTGAGACATTTGTTTCTCTGATATCTGCTTCTTCAGCAACCAAACTCTAAGAGTGTCCTTAGTTGAACGGTACACAACGATTGGACCGCTTCGTTCTTTTGGAACATCAACTTTGGTACCTGCAATCTCATTAGGAATTTGCATGCTTTGACGTGGGTTAGCGATATCAATTATAGAAGCACCTGGGGGTTCACAGTTGGCTTTACTTGTTTCAGAGGCGACCTGAGTAGATGATTCACTAGTCTTGGCTGGCAAACGTTTCCTTTTATAGAAAACCTTAAGTTTAGGCGTAAGTGAAGTATCATCTTTATCAGTTTCCTCCCTAGTAGACTTAGTAGAATCGGAGACTATCCTAGTTAAAGGGCACTCGTTTCCTACAAGAGTGAAATTTCTACCAGTGGGGCGCCACATTTTACCAAAGGGTTTGATTTTAGCGACCCACTGGGATTTAAGTCTAGCACGGGAGTTCACCTCATTAAGCAATTTTTTGATACAAGCATCATGATTTGCCGTAAAGACACATTTTCTACATGTTTTACAAGTAGCATATTTAATGTCCGAGTAAGATCTAGAATCCCTAGATGATTGATTGATGCTCCTAGGATTGGACATGCTACGGTTAGCAGTGTTGGGTAAACTAGAAGGCATCTGACTAGGTTTGAAATTCCTATCTCTTACATGTGTCTTTTGCTTAGCTTCCCTAAGATCAGATTCATGGCAAACGTCATTTGAACTAGTTCTAGACGTGGTCTTGGTATTTTTGGGGAAACTAGAGGCAATCATATGATTTGGTCTTGCTAAAGCTGGAGTGATCACATTGGGCCTAGTAGCTGGAGTGACTGGTCTAATAAGATGAACCAAATCAACTTGGGAGGCAAACCGCGGTCTCGAGGATTGTGGTCGCTCGGATCTAAATGCAGTAGGTTGTCTGACAAACGGTTGTCTGACGAACTGATTTGTAGGCGGTTTCCCCAAGATTTATGGTTTTTCAAGCTTAGTGTCCACACTAGGTCCTTTACTTTTCCTTAACTCGTTTTTCAACGCAGCTATAGCAAAAACCTTTTCCTGTACTTGAGCCTTTAATGTTTCATTTTCTTTGAGCACGTTATCTTGGGATGCCAACTTAGATTCAAGCAGTTGAATTTGTTTCAAAAGATTATCCTTTTCAGCTTTAGAATCTAGAACAGTTTGATCCAATTTTCTTTCAAGAACAACGTTTGACTTTTCAAGTTTTTCAAAGTATGTTTCAAATTTGTCCGTTTTCTTAGAAAATTCAAGTTTGGCATCCGCAAGATCTTTTGATTGTTGAGCTACAATCGTTTCGAGTTCTCTAATCTTGGAATCAGAATCAGTTAACGAGGCAGTTGTAAAGCATTTATCATGATAAACTATAGCATTTTGAACACTTTCTCCCCCAGTATGACTCACATCGGATGAATCAGAAGTGGTATTGCTATCACTCTTTTCCATCCCATGTTTGTCATAATTAGGTTCAGAATGCTCAATATGCGACATGTCATCAGCATATACATCATAAACAACATTATATTGTACCATGTTTGCCGGCTCTTCGTCATAAACAGGTACGGTGTCAGCAAAAGAGATCTCGTGAAAATTCCCTGACGTGCCACTGGTATCATGTTGTCCTCCTGATTCCGTGCTCTTGCCATCGTGAGGCTCCAAGTTGTCAATCGTATGACCAATTTCCTCTTGCATCGAAGAGTCTTGCACTCCATTATCATACCCTTGCTGAAGTCGAGATCTTTCATAAATCGAAGACGAGACCGATGACATGAGTTTCAAAATCGTATCACGGAAAACTCGAAGCTCGGTATGTGTATCTCGAAGAAATGATTGGCAAATCACTGAACTTTCAGGTTGGATGATATTGAATCAGAGGAAAGGCGTGAGTTGTGTCACAAGAGCCTTATAAGCAAGTGCCAATGCAGAGTGATTAAAATTTTCATTGTTGAGTTGCTCTGCGAGTTGGGTCAAGATGGTGAACATTGATTCCATGAATATATGACGATCTTGACCAAAGATTGTCACAAATTCGCTCCCTCCTTGAATCCCCGAAAGAGTGACTAGATGACACTGAAGCATTTGAAATGAATTTACACCACTTTCTCGAGCTTTGTCTTGCATTCGATGCAAGTCTCCCTCTTTAAGTGTCGAATTTAACGAGTCCATTGAAAATCGAGGAAATTCGATTTGGCTCAAAAGATGTTGTCGGCTCAAACGATTATGAATTAAACCTGATCAAAAATCCGTAGTCGCTAAAAATAAAACCCGTCACCCTGACTCGTCACTTTGTCGTCAAATCCGGCCACAAAATATTTTCCACGTTAACTTTTAAAAAATACCCGCCTCGAAACGATTTGCCAAAAATTAATAAACAAAAATTAACTTTTAACTTTTTTTTTTTTTAAAATAACTTTAAAAGTTTTAAATTAAAAAAGTTTTTGGCTTAATAAAAATAATGAAATTAAAAAATAGAAATAAAAGAAAAAAATCTGAGATTGTGCCAATGCCCTAAAAAACGTGGCAGAATATTAAATGCCCAACTTGTTTAATATACTCAACAATGGCAGAAATTAAGATAACTTTGTTTTGTTCGCCTAGTTTAAAACACACGCGTGGCTAGAGATAACTATTCTAGTTGACTCACATAGAAACCTCCGTCCTAAAATACACCCTAATCAAACACAATCTCTCTCTATCTTCTCAGAAACACAACCGCCTCCTATAGTTATCTTTCTCTTCTCACAGATCTATACTCAACAATGGCTTCTTGGTTCCTCCGTCCCAATCAATCCAGCCAAAACCGAATCTCATAAACAAACAGCCGGTATCTCTTTCTTTTGCCCCATCAAGAAGTCAAGAACCAAGATGAATTTGTCTTCAAGATCATCCTTATGGTCTCGGGTAGGTTTATTTTCTTGTTGCATGTTGGTTAAGTCTGTCTTCTATCTTCTGTCGTGTCTTTCTTGTCCAGTGTCTAGAGTCCCGTTGGTTTAGTTGAGTTTGAGAGAGGTGAGGTTTGTTAGTTTATGTATGTTCGAGAGTCGAGATATTTGTGAGGGGGTGTCTGTGTCTGTGTCAGTCGATAGGGAGAGGGTGGGGGGTGTCGGTTGAGTGAAAAGAGTTTGTGGGTGTGGGTGGTTGGTTAATGTAACGAGAGATGGGTGTCCGAGAGTGTGAGATGGGGTTGTTTGTCGAGAGAGTGGTGTTGGGTAAGAGAGTCGAGTCTGAGTCTTATCGAATGTTGAGGTAAAGAAGTTTTAACAAATTTTAGGTGTGGGTTGTGGGTAATGATTTGGTGTCGAGTCTGTTAGTTTGATTCGAGTGTGTCGTTTGTGGGTCTTATCGAGGGTGGGGTAAAGAAGCTGTTTTTGTGTGATGTTGTGTTAGTTAAATTTTTAAAACGAGGGTCTGTTATGATTCGAAGTCGAGAGTGAAAGAGAGAGGCAGTCGAGGTGGGGGTCTGGTGAAAGGTTGTGTTTGATGGTGAGGATCGGGCGAGTGTAGGTGGGTTTTTTTACGAGGGGGGTTTTTTGGTGTCGGTTTGTTGGAGTCGAGAGATTGTGAGGCTTGTGAGGGTGTCGGGGTGAGAGGGTGTGATGGTTTGAGAGTAGGCGAGAGTGTTTGTGTTGGGGTCAGTGTCTGTGTCGAGAGGGTGAGAGTGTGTGAGTCTGGGGAGTCTATTCTGAAAATCTATACGGAAAGATTTCTACTCGGAAAGAGTGTTATACGGAAAGATGTCTATGCGGAAAATTTCTATGCGGAAAATTTCTATGCGGAAAATTTCTATGCGGAAAGTTTCTATGCGGAAAGATTGTCTGTGCGGAAAGATTTTCTATGCGGAAAATTTAGTCTATGCGGAAAGATTTTCTATGCGGAAAATTTAGTCTATGCGGAAAACCTATTCGGAAAGATTTTCAAAATTCGTCCATACGGAATGTTTTACAATAGCTTAAATGAACAGATACGAGACTTTTAACAATGATACGAGACTGATGTTGGACAGATTGATGGGATATGGACTATTGGACTGACTTTGGACAGATATGAAAAAGATGAAAATATGGACGGATTTGGACTGATTAAAAAAAAAACTAATCTAAAAAAAAAATTTGATTAAAAAAATTACTGAGTAAAAAATGATTGATTAAAAAAAAATTATTAAAAAAATGATAAAAATTGATTAAAACTGATAAAAAAAATGATAAAAAAAATGATTAAATAATGTGATTAAAGAACTTGATAAAAACTGATTAGATAGATTTTCAAGAAAGAAAAAGAACGAGATGATTATATAAAAAAAATAAAACGAAAAGATTATTAAAAATTAGAAAAGAAAGGATTTTTACCACCAAATCAAAAGATAAAAAAAACAAATCCTAAGATTCAACCATGGCTCTTGATACCAATTGAAGGTCTACGAATTCTAAGGATTTGGTAATTAAGGAATGGATCTATTGATTTGATGGAGAAGATGGGGAAGAAGGAGATGGGATGTATAGAGAGGGAAAGGAGAGGGAAGAAAAGTAGAGAGAGAAAGTGGAATTAGATTAATGAAATGTTGTAAATGAGAACCACCAACCCCTCCTAACATGCTAGGAGGGGTATATATATATAGCCCACCCTACATGTGGGCTATATGGACTATACATTACTAAGTGGACCACGAGCCCATTACATAATTATCGTTGGAGCGACCGATCCTTCATAAATACGTAAAACGTATTTCCAACAATTTCCCCCTAAGGGAGGTCGCTCCAAGTTACAAAGTTCTAAATATTCTATGGCTCGTGATCTATGCTAATAATGATGTGACCGAGACTTTCTTTGGGAAAACACATTTCCAACAGTTATTTAGGCCGAAAATAAAGTGAACAATTTAATCAATAGTTAGCTAAAGGACAAAATCTTTTAAAACTGCTTCTCGGGACCTCATAAAGTTCATATCTTGGCATAACTCGCTTCGCGATTTGAGACCTTTCTCGGACCGATATTTGGCAGCGACTTCATACTTCAAACCTTGAGAGACGTTCATGAAATTATTGTCTTCTCTTCATAATAGGAATTTCTTCACTTGAAGTTTTGAGAGATTCTTCATATTTGGACCACGACTTCTTCATTTTTCTCCAATCTTTATTTTCGAATTTGATATACAACGATCCGCCTCCTTTTTATGACTTGGATCTATTTATCCTCATACCTTGCTAGGGTCTTTTCGGATACACTTCTCCATGACTTTTTGGGAGTTTTTGCTTTTCGTCGTGTGTCTCGATCCTTCATATTGATTTTCGATAAATGATTCTTCACATCACTTTGGATCTTTAGCAACAAAATATAGCCCTCATGCCTTGTTAGGACCCTTTTGGACTTGCCAATCTTCGCATCCCGCTTCAATAAGTTATGCCTTGGCTATGGACTCTAATCCATACCGAGCAACTTTTAAATGATCTTGGGCTAGAAGCTAAGTAACTTTTCAAATCGTACAACCTTATTTATTGCAGATAAATTTATTAGCAGGAGATGGGAGAATAGGCTTATAATTAACTCACATAAATTCCCAAAAGAATACCGAACTTATAATTGGCTCTATCATCTCTCGTTCTCCATAGTTTAAAATCTCAAAGAATGAGACTCGTGGATGCTTAGCCTATTAAATCAAAGTTTTGGGTTTTCGAGTCGCCTATAGGATCTTGCAAATTCTTAGACTTTTTCAAGTTTAGAAATCGCATTTTAAAGTTCCCTTGATAAACGACTCTCTAGGATCAATTATAGGAACTTGCGAAAAGTTATTGTTCTTAACCCGTGAGATTTAAGACTTTCGCGTTTTATAGCTCCCTATATAAAAGCCTAGCAAAACTTGACTTAAACACGTTAAGGATACTAGCTAGAGTAACTTAGATAAGTAAACTCGGGTTGAGTCAAAAGATTCACAACGTTTGAAAATTAAAACCACTTTATTAAAGATTTATTCTAACAAAGAAGGAAAAATAACTATACAAAGGGAAAAACTAATAGGCCAAAATAGATCAAAAGTTTTGAAAAATGTCGAAAAATTGATTTTCCAGTTAGAATGAGGACAAATACAAGGAAAAGACCACTTAACTTCGATAGAAGTCCCCCTACACTTAACATAAACATTGTCCTCAATGTTTAAGCATGTGGGAGTAAACTCCCCTACACTTAGGACATTGTGCACGTTGTTTAAATCTCGCTAAGGAAAAGACAATTAAAGAGATTCCTATTTTAATATTAGAAAATATAAAATAGTGAATCGAAAAGAGTTTAGGATAGAACCGGGAAGAAGTGAACACGGAATCACGGGTCGTCAAGAATCATGAAGAGTGGATCATTGAGCGCGAATCCCTGATTATAAGAAGGGAGGAGAGGAAATAGCAAACCAACGGGTCTCCCCCCTACACTTATAATAAAGAAAGAAAAAGATAGATAGATAATTGGGTTGCCTCCCAAAAAGCGCTTGTTTTTGTTATCCGAGTCACGAGCCTGACTCGTCCCCGAAATAAATGGTCCATGGGGAAACCTCTAATGTTATACCAGGATCAAAGACCTTGTCCTCGTTCCCGGAGGAATATAACAAAGGGGAGGCAGGAGGATAAGTCTTAAACGGTAAAAATGTCCTTTCAACATACGAGACGTATGTGAAATCTTGATCCTCGGGAGGTGGGGTGGGTATAGGAATCACATTGTCATCCTCCAAAGACAATGGTTGCGGACCAATTGGCAAAGCCGTAAGGTTATTAATCATAAAATGGTCATTGTCACCTCCCGGGTCAAAACACTCATCCTCATTGCCCGGAGAGGGAAATTGATACATCACCCGGTTGGGTGTGCATTCATTAGGATGAGGGGGCAATATAGTAGGAGAAGTAAGAGAAGAATTACCTTCCACCTGCGATACCTTTCCAGTAGAGTCAGAACTCTCCACCTCTGCGATAGAAGGGGTCATGGCTATCAAAGTATGCTCATCAGTAACAAGATAGCCATAGCTATCAATGTCTTCAATCCTTTCGTCAAAGAGAGGATTCACCTCACTAGATATATAATCGTCATAAAAATCAAATAAAGGGTTCGAATAAATCTTGAAAATTTCCTTCGGAACGTCTTCATCGGATAGTGACTCGTCATCACTAGAAGTAGAATCATCATCTTGATCGAAAAGAGGATTAGAGAAAACCATAGAATCCTCTTCCAAAGTGTTGGTGGAAGGAACATCATTAGAAGAAAGTGCATCATACTCATCGTCACTGTCGGATGTCAACTCAGATTCACTTGGAATTGGGACCAGGTTATTAGCGCTAGACGTATTGAATTCGTCGGATTCCTTTGCAGGAATTGTGCTAATATCCTCATCCCTTAAGATGGTTGAATCCTTAGGCTCCGGCAAGTCAGGAGAAGGAATAGCATTCTCATTAGTCCAAGAAATATGACTCTCATCGTCATCACTGTCATAATAATATGGAGGCACAAGAGGAGGAGTATAAGCATTAAGGTTAGATACCTGCTCTTGGTGCTGATCCGCTTGCCATTTCTCCATCATCCTGTTGAAGGCTTCTTGAACTTTTTGAAAGTTGTCAAAAAGTGTGGCCAGTTGATCAGGAGGAAATGCACGACAGGGTTGAGGATTGACGGTGTGACGTGGGGGCTCACGGTTATAAACACTGAGATGATAGCACGGAACTTTCTCAAATATCTTCGACGGATCACAAGAAGAAGCATCGTGAGGGTCCCCACAAATATAGCACCACGGGTATGGAGAAAAACCCGGCGTGTCTTAAGGATAGGGATTGTCATAGGGAGAGGGTGGGAAAGTATTGTAAGAGTTGAAGTATGAATTTGTTGAATTGCAAAATGGACAAAATCCAAATTGTGTATCGTCGATATCAAAACCACACCGCTCACAAGTACACCATTGACATGTTTGAAAACCATGCCAAGGTATCCCACACCGGCCGCAAGACCAATCCATGAAGAATTATAGAGAAGAGGGGTAAAGAAAAGAATTAAACATAATAGAGGATAAAGAGGAATATTTTTGCTTTTTATGATTTTTCAAATGTTTTTGGGGTTTTTGGAAAATTTTTGACACGAAAAATAACGTTCACAAGTGAACGGATCCCAAAAAGCAACGCGTCTCTCACAGAAAACCGTTAATCTTTACGAAAAGAGCTGACAGCGGCGCCATTTAATACAAGGCTTTTGGCCCGTATAAAAATTAGTTCGTTAAGTATGTCTAATCGAATTGATCTAGGTTCTATGTGCGACTCATTTGTATTTTGGTGGAAACAAAAGTTGTGTCGTTGTAGTATATTAAAAAGTGCAAGACGTAAAAGTAAATGACGTTAAAGTAAATCTAAAATCTATTTTAAAATAAATGGTGCAAGAATTTAAAGCGAGGCTAAAATTAAAGGGCACTAAATGTAAATAACGCAAACTTAAATCTAACTAAGGCAAACTTAAAACGCAACTAAAACTAAAACTAAGGCAAAGCTAAAATAAATCTAAGGCAATAAACTTAAAGTGCGAGTAAGGAAAAAGGCGAGAAAAATAAAGCTCGAAATTAAAAGCAGAAACTTAAAATAAAACTGAAAATAACCTATCCGGAATAAACCCTTATTCGGAATAATAGCCTATTCGGAATAATCCCTATTCGGAATAAATCCCTATGCGGAATACTGAGTCTATCCGGAATATTTCCCTTACTCGGAATAATAGCCCTATCCGGAATAAAGTGCCTATTCGGAATAATCTTGACTATCCGGAATAAAGTGCCTACTCGGAATATTTGGCCTATTCTGAATATTGTCACCTATTCGGAATATCCTCCTATCCTGAATAAATTGGCCTATTCGGAATACTGTCCTATTCGGAATAACAGGCTTATCCGGAATATTCAATATTCCGGATGAAGGATCCAGGCACATACCTTTACTCGGAATGATGCTAGGCTTGATTTCCTGGGAATAACAGTAACAATAAAACCGAAGAACAAGAGAAAACAAATCACACGAATCTAAACAAAACTAAAGCAAATCAACCGAAAGATTAAATCAAACTAACAAATCAACATGTACTAATGATAATCAAACAATCCAAATCAACAAAACTAATAATAAAGATCAAGATAATCAAAACCCACTTAAATAAATCAACAAAAATCAAGAACATAAACATAAACAATAAAAATCAAAGATTAAGAAAGGTAGAATGAGAGATGAACAATAAAGATAAAGATTAACAAGAATTAAAATGGAAACTTACTTGAAATTAAATGGTAATTAAGGTGCAAGACAAGGTAATTAAATGTGCATAAATTTAAATGTGCAGGAAAGTAAATGTGGATGAAATGGTTTGTCAAGCCACCCAACAAAGAAAAATGATTAACATCCTAAACTATATATAGGGGAGGATTAAGGAGTGCTTAGGAAGCTTCCTCCCCTCCTTCATTTCTTCTTAATTGTATCATTAGGTCCTTCTCTTCTTAATCTTTGGTTAATTGCACCATTAGTCCTTAATCCTTCTAATCTTCTTTAATCTTGGACTTTAATGACTTTTGGCTCGGGATTTCTTTGAACTCGTCTTTTAATACTTCAATAAATTAGACTTGAGTTCTTCGGCTTTAAGTAAACTTCCGTCTTTCGACTTTTTCTTCGATAAATCTTCAGAATTGGTCTTGGACTTCCGTTCTTTTTGCACTCTTGACTTTTTGACTTCGTCTTTCATCTTTTTCTTCAATAAAAGCCCGTAAATGCCCGTGTTTTCTCCACTTTTCACTTTTTCGTCCTAAATCACAACAAAAACACAAACCACACATAATTCCGACATAAAAGACATAAAATACACGTTTTGGCCCGGTTATTATTGTAATTAAGTGGTAAAAAGGATGGATGTTTACACACCTATCAACCATCTAAGACAACAGACTTTAAGAACGAGATCACTAGATTTGAACAAAAAGTGCATGAATCGTTTGGGGTTGCTTGGGAAAGATTTAAAGATTTGTTGAGACAATGTCCACACCACGGTTTCTCGGAATTGCATCAAATTAATACTTTTTATAATGGGCTTAATATGATTGAACAAGATTCTTTAAATGCCGCCGCGGGTGGTAATCTTTTAAGAAAAACTCCGAGAGACGCGTGGGGAATAATTGAGAATAAATCTAGAGCACAATATTCACGAAACACACCGGGTGTTTCCAATGTGAATTCATTTAATCCCGAGATTGCTAGATTGGACTCTAAGATTGACACGATTTTGAATGAGCTTAGGAAGAATCCTCATGGATCGATTAATATGATTGAGAATGTTTGTATATCATGTGGTGGAGCACATCCTAATCATGCTTGTTTGACCATGGGGTTTGATCAAGCTAGTGCTTTTGCCGCGACGGGAACTTATGGCTCCAACGGTCAAGTTCCTCGTCAAAATCATGTTGCTCCACCGGTTCAAAATAGGTACAACAATGGAAATAATGGGAATAATTTTAACCATGTTAACCAAGGGAATTACAATCAAGGAAATGGGTTTAATGCTAATCAAAACAATCAAGGATTTCAAAGCAATAATCAAAATGATTTGTCAAGCTAAATTAAAACGAATGAGGCAAATTTGAAAGCTTTTCAAAATAACATTCAAGGATAAATGGCAACTTGAAAAATGAGTTTCAAAATACGATTAAAGGGAAAAATAATAAGATTGAGCTTAATCAACAAAGACTTGAACAAAACCAAAACCGTTTTGAGCAAAGATTAGAGCAAAGTCATATACGTATGCAACAAAGTTTGGAACAAGGTCAAAATAAATTGCTTTCGATGTTTGAGGGATTTATGTCTAAACCATCTACTTCTTTGGGTTGCTTACCTAGTAATACCATTCCAAACCCGAAGGGAGAGCTTAAGGCCATAACCGTTTATGATGATTGTGAGAATTTAGAAGAAGTTGAAGTGATTAAGTTTAATCCTCCACCTAAGGAAACTTTTCTAGATGTCACCAAGGCTACTTTGAATGTGATTAGTACCTCGGTTTTCTTTGATTTCTTTCCCGAGAAATATAAAGATCCGGGTCAATTCTTGATACCTTGTGTTTTCAATGAGCTTGGGGTTTGCAAAGGCCTAGCCGATCTAGGAGCTAGCATTAACTTAATGCCTCTAGCCATTTGGAAAACTATTGACTATGCACCACTTAGTACCACTCGAATGATCATTGAGCTTGCTAATGGTACCACCACTCGACCGGTTGGTATAGCGGAAAATGTCATTGTTAAAGTGGGAAAGTTTTTGTACTTAGCCGATTTTGCTATAGTTGATTATGAGACTAATCCTCGTATGCCTATCATTTTAGGACATCTATTTTTGTGCACGGCTCAAGTTCAAGTTGATATGAGGAAAGAGGCAAATAAATTGTTTTATGGAGATAAAAGCATTGTTTTCAAACCGGAAAAGATTCCAAGATTTGCTTCTAAGAAAGTTGAAAGTGTAAAACTTATTGAAACAATCGAAAGTAATAAGAAAGCTCTTTTTGATAAAGGTGTTTTTCCAATTTTGGAAACTCCAATTTGTGAAAATGAAAAGTTAAATTCATATGAAGAAGCTTGCTTTGTTGAGTCATGTTGTAATCTTTCCTCATCTCCATTCACTCCACACGAGGATGATAGTTATAAGATTGAAAAACAAATTGATGAATACCTAAGTGAGCCATTTGATGCTAGTGAGTTTGTTAGTGAGAATTTTGATCCCGAGCTTTAATTTAACAATCTTTGAAAATGGACTCATTTTCACTCTCTTCGAAGGATCAAATTGATGTTCCTAAGGCACAATCTTCCGTTGAAGAGCCTTTGATTCCTAACTTCACACCGAGTGAGGTTAGTAACCATTCTTGTGATAAGTTCATCGATGAACTTTTTGCTATCATTGATCCACTTCCACGGGAAAGTGAAGACGTTTCCGATCTCGAGATCGAGCGTGATTCTCGTATTTTACCTACCATTCTCAAGGAATTCACTGATGAATTTCCTTCTAATGAGAATGATGATCTAGTATCCGAGTGTGATACACTTGATACTTTGTCGGATATTTCTTGTGATGACGAGAATGACGACATTTTTGTCACTTACTCAAATCCTCTCTTTGAAGCTTCAATGAACAATAATCCATTGTTTCAAGACGATTTTGAGAGCATCATACCTCCTACATCTCACAACCTTTGTGATGATGATCTTCTCTTGAAGGAGGTTGATGAGTTTCTCTATATAGACATTCCTTCGGAATTTGAGGAAGAGTCTAATGACGGTGATGAAGATACTTGGTTTGATCACCCGATTTATGATGATGACAATGTTGACCCGGAGGGAGAAGTTACTTTTGCTCCAATTATCCTGCCCACTCGCTTTGATCTTAAGGTGCGGGTTTTTCATGCGACTCATTTTGAGTACCATGACCCCTTTGTTCACATTCATAAGAGTGATAAGGTCAACAAAGTCATGCAAGTTGATATAACTAGTGTTGAGACTTTTATACCACCATTACCATGTGCTTCATATGATTTAGGATTAGCATGAGGGAACGACACCGTTTTGTCTATTCCTTTCTCCACCGAGGACGAGGTATTCTACCCCGGAATCATTGATTTAGGGAAATCTCGGCCTTTCACCGATGCAATAATTGAAAGACTTTTTAATCATCTTGGTGCGAGTTTATCTCGGGGGGCATGCTACATCCATACCATTATTTGTGACTACCATCTCTTTTTAGAGATTTATGTTGGAGTTTTATCCTTTCGTTTGTCATCCGACAACGAGGATGTAATCTTTTACCCCGGTATCGTGCTTTATGTTGGATTCTATTCCAATATGCCGGTTTTCACCATTTTCCCTAAGGACCAATGAATGCGGGAATCGAGTCGAGCTCATGACTCGGTTAACAAAAACGAGGTGCCTTGTGGGGGAGTCCCATACATTCTATCTTCTATCTATTTTCTAACAACTAATAAGGCTTGATCTTTCAAGCTCGTGCTCGTGTTTTGTTGTGTTGTGAATCTTAGGTATGACCCTAATATTTGAAGACTCTCGTGTTCGGTTTTTGCCGGTCCACTTGATCTTCCATTCTTTGAATGCCAAAAAGGGGCACACTCTCTATCCCTTGATTTTTATCGACTAATGTTTTATCTTGAAGCATAATTAATAAAACGGCTTATAGATTTGCGTGCTCTTTCCATGCTAGGAATTTGCATTAGACTCTTCGTGTTTTGGCAAGGGGGTGTTACTCTTGAGCTAAGAAACATTGAGGACAATGTTTGGTTTTAGCATGGGGGAGTCAATCGATATAATCGCTTGCTATTGCTTTTGTCGTGTCCAAACGTATTTGTTTTTCTCATTTTTCATAAAATTTTAAATTTTTAGTATTATTTTTAAGTTTTAATAAATAAAATAAGTGCTTTTGACACAAATGCAGGCTTTCCGTTGGTGAAAATAAAAATAGTTTTTGACTCGACTCGGTTTTTAACCTTAGCTTTTCCTTAACGTATTTGAATTAAGTTTTGCTAGGCTTTTATATAGGGAGATTTAAAACACGAAAGTCTTAATTCATACGAGTTAAGAACAAGAACTTTTCGCAAGCTCCTATAATTGATCCTAGAAAGTCGTTTATCAAGGGAACTTTAAAACGCAAATTCTAAAACTTGAAAGAGTATAAGAAGATGCAAGATCCTATAGATGACTTGAAAACCCAAAACTTTGATTTAATAGGCTAAGTATCCATTGACTTCACATTTTTGAGATTATACAATATGGAGAACAAGAGATGATAGAGTTTAATCATAAGTTTCTAAGGTTAAATCCTCTTTGTGCAAGTATTTTTGTGTTTGATTTAATGTCCTCGTATTTACTTTCCACGCTTGAATAATAATTGCTTAATAAATGAAGTTTTTAGCGGTTTAGGCTTGATATGTTAACTCGTAACTCCTTCTTTTTCTTCCCTTGTAATTAAAGTGAGAACACATTAAGGGTGTCAGCGTCATGGACTTTTGATCATGGGATTGTGGAAATTTGGCTTACTAAAAATATCATACTAATAAAGAAGAATAAATAAAAACATGTTCTCTAGGAGCCTTCGGGTGGGAGTCATGTAGCACTAACCTTGTCATTAGAGCCTTAGGGTGTATGGCGAGGGGACGTGTTGAATAAAAATTGCTTCATTATCATGAGCCATAAGGTGGGATGGTGATGTCAATTCCCTTATTTTTGTCCAAGGAGCCTTCGGGTGTGGATTTTAAATAAGGAGCACAATTGCATCTTAAAGAGCCAAAAGGTGTTATGATGTAATTGTTGCTAACTCCATATAAGGTCATAATTGAATTTGGAGGTTTTTATTTTTGCTTTAAAGTAGCCATATTAGGCAAATTTCGGGTCCGGGGATTTATCCCTCAAATCGTGTTAAGTTATCCTTGATGTGGGCTTTCTTTAGTGACAACGGTTTTTGAAGTCGAGGTTAGGTTTTGAGTGTTGAGTTTACACCGTTCTTGCCTTCATTTTTGGACTAATAAATATCAAAATAAGTCAAATGAGCCTTTGGGTGAATGACAAATAAAATCTAGAGATACAATTAGAAATAATAGGAGATTGAGTTTAACACAAATTACTTGTATGAGTTGGTTTAATTTTAGGGCTTATGATTGACAATGATCTTGTTTTTGCACTTGGCATTGAAAAGTGAAAAGTCGGGGACGATTAATCTATTGGAGTTTTATGATCCTTAAAGTTATTTTTCGAATAATGAAAGCAATACATTATGTCTTTGCAAAATAAAGTTTAAAAGGTTGAATAAGGGTGTCGTTAGTGTCTATTTTATCATTGCGTGAGGACACGACAATTGCTTAGCAAGGGGGAGTTTGATATGAGCTATTTTAGTCATATCAATTATATCATAAAACAACTTAAAAATGCATAAATATTATGAAAATGCCTTGTATATGCTTGTTTTGTGTTTCATGTGTGTAGGTACCAAAGATCGCAAAAACCGGCAAAACCGGCACGAGTTTGAAGAAAAAGATCAAAGAAGCCAAGATTCGAGCTCGACTTTAGTGGATTTGATAATTATGCAAGAAAATGGGCCAAAGGAGTCCCACATTGGGAAAATGGGCTTAAAAGCCCATTCTTATTCACTTTCATAACCAAAACCTATTATGGCCCAATTCCAAAGTTTATAGAGACGAATGAAGCTTATTTTGGGCTTTAGGCCCATATCATTTCCAAAAGAGAAAAAACAAGGGACGGATGTGTGCATTATGGGCTTCAAACCCATTTTGGAATAAAAATGAAACGAATTTAAGGCTATTTGGGCTTAGGGTTTCAAACAAACAAGTGTGCGTTTTGTTATAAAGTCACATTGAGTCAAATTGATTCACACATCACACATTATTATAATTCGATACTCCCAAAGTCCCTCTTTCTTCCCCAAAAAGAAAATAACCAGACGAAACCTTCACTATTCATTTAAAACCCTAATTCAATAAATTGCACAAGTTAATTGGGGCTTTTCACTCACGCGAGTGATTCAAGCGTGTGGGAATTTAATCCCCAAAGTTTTAGGAAGAGAAGAATGGAAGAGCAAGGCTACATGGCAACGGTTGATTGGCCTTGACAACATAATATTCCCCAATCTCCAATCACTTGTGGACACCTCAGCATCCAAGAAGCACAACTAGCACAAACGGATGCCAGGTTGGCAATCTGTGTGCTAGTTGTGTATTTACAGCCATCCGATCAAAACAACCAAGAGAGAGAAGAAGAGAAAGAAGATCTAAGGGCTACAATTGGTTCTTCTTCAACAACCCTCACCTCTCCTTCAAGTATAAATACCCCTATTTTTATTCATGTAATCATCTCTTTTTCTTTCTTTAGTGTTATAATGTCATTTTTAATATAGATGTAATTTCTTTTTAATAGTATTGTAATAAGATTCATGATTTAATAAAAGTTAAGTTTTCGGTTATATTACTCTTACTGCCTTTCTTTATTTTTGTAAAGTGATTATTGATTGAATCTTTATTTAAATTGATAATATAACATATAAAAATATTATGTGTTTAAGCTTAAATAATAGCTTAATCGGATAATAAAAGAGAGATTAGGGATATTAAAGGCTAAACCACTGTTTAGTTTTAAATTGGTTCGAGTTACTGTTCGAGTGGGTGACTTGTTCAAAGAATGGTGATTAATGGTGGTGTAGATTCGGGTTCATAGATGGCTCAGCGTCGCTCTACTTCACAAAGGCATTCTTCAAATAGGTTTTAATTCCTTTTATTTATATGTTACTTATATTTTAGAATAAATCTGTTTAAGTGTAATTTCTTTAGACATTTGATAAATGGAATAGGGGTGTTTGAATCTGCTCTTGTGTAATCTGATTTATAACTGAGTTGCTAGTTTTAAACTGTTCAAATTTAGAATTAATCTGATTTCATGCGTATAAATGTTTATAACTGCTTCACTAGTAATCTGTAAGTGTACAAATTCTGCTAAGTTTTGGTGTGGATCTGTTTCTTTTTCAGACTCATATCATTATAGCTGAATAACTGATGTTAGGATAAAATGATGTGAAGTTCTGAATGAGATTTTGAATTTGATTGTGTTAATTAAGTCTTAGGTGAGTCTGTGTTGATGCTTAATTATTTGAACTGCTAGCTTTATGATTTATTTGTTTAGACATATAATGCTCTTTTGTGCCAGTAAGTAGTTTAAAATGTATATCTGTTCGGATATAATTGTTGAGATAATTCATATTTGACCTTTTTGATCTTATCTGTTCGTTTGTTTTAAAGTGTGACTCGTGTATTGAGATCTGCTGATTTGGTTACTTTTTTCAGATTGATATCTGTTCATCTGATTACTAGTTTATCAGTTTTAGAATTTTAAATGTGTCTGATTTTGCTTTTATAAATTGCTGGTTTGCTTTTCTGATGTATCTATCTTACTGGATTCTATATATATGTTTACTGTTGCTAGTACTAAATTTGTTTAATATAAGTTTGAGAGTTTGTTTGGATGCTTTGAGTATATTTGCTGTTTAATTGTTCTAGTTATAAGCTATCAGATCCCTTTGATCTGATTAGCTCATCAGCTTTTCAAAGTATTTGTGAAAATAAGTCATTCCTGTGACTTTAGAGTTAATTTTCGCAGCTAAAAAAATAATAGCAATAATTTGCCATTTACAAGGCTCGAACCTGCGACCTCGCAGTTCACAGTCCAAAGTGTTAGCCAACTGAGCTAACTGGCTCTTTTGGTTAACTTTCTTACTGATTTATTAATATAGCTAAGTTGTTTCTGGCATAGTTTATTTAAGTGTAGTGTAATTAATTTTCGTCTATATTAATTGTAATAAATATTTTTATTAAAGTAAAAGTAATAAATAGTTTCAAAAATAAACTAAATAATATAATAAATAAAAAAATGTTTTTATTAATTTTTAATATTAGTTTGTTATTATTTTAGGTTTAAATAAAATATAGTTTTAAAAAATAGATTAGGTTTAAAAGTAATTTTTAAATTTAATTAGTTTAAAAAGTTTTATTAGATTTTTAAATAGAGTTAAAATTATTTTAATAGATTAATTTTTATAGATTTATTAATAGTCTAATTTTTAAATAGTTTTAATTTTAAGTAATTGTTTCTAGATTAGTTAATTCGGGGTTTACGATTCATGCACTTTAGGTTAAATATAAATAGTTTAAAATTGGTATATTTTAATTTTAGTTTAAAAACCGTCAACCAATTCGAATCGATTGTCCAATTCAAAACAAAAACGTCTCAAATTCATAAAATCTTCGTGTACAATGAACTGTTGGAAATTTAGTGCAATTATGGGATCGAGTCATACTTGTAAATGGGTTTGGAGG
Source organism: Glebionis coronaria (assembly GCA_025667525.1). NCBI lineage: Eukaryota > Viridiplantae > Streptophyta > Magnoliopsida > Asterales > Asteraceae > Glebionis > Glebionis coronaria. The sequence continues at coordinate 562,380,142 of CM046882.1, forward strand.
TACGGAGTGTACACCCATTAAGTCTCTGACCTCCCTAGACTCAATATAGTGGTTGAAAGTTCATCAGCTAGTAGGAAGCTGCTTCTGGTTAGGAAGTTGCTCCTGGTGAGGAAGTTGCTCCTGGTTAGGAAGTTGCTCCTGGTTAGGAAGTTGCTCCTGGTTAGGACGCTGCTCCTGGTGATGCACAAAGTCTTTGTATCCTCTTTGACCAATCAATGAGGGTTGAATATTGACTTAATGACCAGGTTTATGGTCATGTAACCACTATGGTTTCATGTAGGTAATTATGAGCTTAATTGGCCGATTAATGCTCTTAAATACAATTGACTATGAGTTACATCCTTCTAGGACTAGGATCACCATAAATAGTGATCATATTTGCATGATGAGATATACAGAAACAAGAAACACTTACACACACAGAGTTCTTGATTTGTGCCTAAAACAAGAACTAACTCTTGGTTTTATCCCAAGGAGGTATTCGTGTTAACCCAGGCATAGGGTCGAATAATCTTCTTTGAAAAGTGATTACACGACTTCAAGAGATATCCGGTAACCATTCATTGGTACGTAGTTAGGCTATTGATTATCTTCACCCTGTTGGAACGAAGTAAACCCCAACAATCAAAGAAGATTATTTTGTGATAATCAGTGGCGGCGGCAATGAAGCATATGGTGGCTAACTTCTCCAAACTGGACAAGTTTGAAGGGGTTGATTTTAGAAGATGGCAGAAGAAGATGCACTTTCTTCTTACTACCATGAACGTGGTGTACGTGCTGACCACTCCCATTCCTGATGGTGGTGATGATGCTACTTTGGAGGAACTGAGGAAAAGGAGCAAATGGGAGAATGATGATTATGTATGTCGCGGCATAATTCTCAATGGTATGTCTGATTCTTTATTTGATATTTACCAAAATGTTGAATCTGCTAAAGAACTATGGGATTCCTTGGAAGCCAAATATATGGCTGAGGATGCATCAAGTAAGAAGTTCCTTGTGAGTGATTTCACAAATTACAAAATGACTGATTCAAGACCAGTCATGGAACAATACAATGAACTTCTTGGAATACTTGGCAGATTTACACAACATAAAATGAACATGGATGAGACCATTCAGGTCTCGTGTGTCATTGACAAACTACCTCCTTCTTGGAAAGATTTCAAACACACCTTGAAACATAAGAAGGAGGAGTTAACTCTTGTTGAGTTGGGCAGTCATTTGCGCATTGAGGAATCCCTCAGGGTGCATGAAAGTGATAAGCCAAAGAGCAACAATGTTGCTGGTTCATCTGTTGTCAATATGGTGGAGCATAACAACTCCACCAGGTACAATGACAACAAGGTCAAACGTAAGCATCAGGATAACACCAAAGCTAATCCTAACAAGAAGTCATCAGTGGCTTGTTGGAAGTGTGGGAAACCTGGACACTTCAAAAGGGATTGCAAAGGTGTTAGCATTGGCAACCAAGCTAATGGACCAGGCACAAAAGGTCAGAATATGTTTAATGAATCTCTCCAGATTTATTATGTTACATATGTATCTGAAGCTTACTTTGTGCAGGATGATGATGTTGCGTGGTGGGTTGACTCCGGAGCAACAGTACATGTGTGTAAAGATAGATGCTGGTTCAAGACTTATGAGTCAATGAATGATGGATCTATTCTTCACATGGGAAATGAGTCAACAGCCCTAGTGCATGGACGTGGTTGTGTAGATCTTAAATTTAGTTCTGGAAAGATTGTTTCTTTGTTTAATGTTTTGCATGTTCCTAATATTAGGAAGAACTTGGTTTCTAGTAGTGTTTTGAATAATTGTGGTTATAAACAAGTGATTGAATCTAATAAATTTGTTTTATCAAAACATGGTGTGTTTATTGGTTTTGGCTATTTGAGTAATCAAATGTTCAGGCTTAATATTGATTCTAGTATAAATGTTGATTCTGTCCTGATGACTACTACTAAACTGAATGATTCATCACTATGGCATGCTAGACTAGGCCATGTCCACTATAAGAGGATGCAAGATATGTCTAAGGATGGGTTAATTCCAACTTTTGACATGGACACTGATAAGTGTCAGACTTGTATGTTGAACAAAAATACTAAGAAACCATTTCAGGATGTAAAACGTGAAACTACAGTTTTGGAGCTAATCCATAGTGACCTATGTGATTTGCATGCTACTCCCTCATTAGGGAATAAGAAATACTTGGTAACATTTATTGATGATGCTTCTAGGTTTTGCTATGTTTATTTATTACATACTAAAGATGAAGCATTAGATAAATTTAAACTATTTAAAACTGAAGTTGAATTACAACAAGGAGTCCAAATCAAAAGATTTAGGACTGATAGGGGAGGTGATTACATGGATACTTTGTATTTTGAGGCTGTTGGAATCATCCATGAGACAACTGCTCCCTATACTCCACAACAAAATGGTATATCTGAAAGGAAAAATAGAGTACTAAAAGAGATGGTTAACTCCATGTTGTCCTACTCAGGACTGAGTCAAGGGTTTTGGGGAGAAGCTATGTTAACAGCTTGCTATTTATTAAATAGGGTTCCTAATAAAAGGAACATGATTACCCCTTATGAACTCTGGACTAAAAGGAAACCAAACTTGAACTACCTCAAAGTTTGGGGTTGTAGGGCTGTTGTAAGACTCCCTGATCCAAAGGTGAAAACCTTGGGTGAAAGACGCATTGAATGCATCTTTGTTGGATATGCTGAGCATTCCAAGGCTTATAGGTTCTATGTTATTGAACCTAATGATTCAGTTTCAATAAACTCAATCATTGAATCAAGGGATGCTAACTCTGATGAGACTAGGTTCTCATCAGTCCCTAGACCAAGCCTTAGGACTCCTACTAGAGCTAAGGACATTGGTGCTTCAGTGGAACCTGAAAGGGTCACTAATGAGGTTGTGGTTCAGCAACCTGAGCCTAAGCTTAGAAGAAGCACAAGGCAAAGGACTCCAAAGAATTTTGGGCCTGAATTTCAACTATACCTAGTTGAAGGAACAAGGGATGAGATCTCTGACCAGTACTACTATTGCTTTAATGTTGAGGATGATCCCAAAACATTTGATGAAGCAATGAAGTCCCAGGATGTTGCTTTCTGGAAAGAAGCAATCAATGATGAGATAGATTCCATCATGGGCAACAACACTTGGGTGTTGGTTGATCTACCTCCAGGTTGCAATCCACTTGGATGCAAGTGGATCTTCAAAAGAAAGATGAAGGTAGATGGAACTATTGAAAAGTTCAAGGCAAGGTTAGTCATTCAAGGCTTTAGACAAAAGTCAAGAATAGACTACTTTGATACTTATGCTCCTGTAGCACGCATAAGTACCATAAGAATGTTGATTGTCTTGGCAAGCATTCACAATCTGATTATTCATCAGATGGATGTAAAGACAACATTCTTGAATGGTGATTTAGATGAGGAGGTTTATATGAACCAACCTCAAGGTTTTATCATGCCTGGTCATGAAGGTAAGGTGTGTAAATTGATTAAGTCCTTATATGGACTCAAACAAGCACCTAAGCAATGGCATCAAAAGTTTGATGAAGTGGTTTTGTCTAATGATTATTTACTTAACCAAGCTGACAAATGTGTATATAGAAAATTTGATGAATCTGGTAAAGGAGTCATCATTTGCCTATATGTTGATGACATGTTAATCTTTGGTACTGACCAAGTTCAGGTTGATTTAACCAAAGAGTTTTTGTCATCAAGGTTCTCTATGAAAGACATGGGGAAGGCTGATGTTATCCTTGGCATAAGGATTAAACATGAAAGTGATGGTATTGTAATTTCTCAGTCTCATTATATTGAGAAGGTCCTAAAGAAATTCAATCACTTTGATTGTACTCCAGTGAGTACACCTATGGATACAAGTGAGAAACTAATGCCTAACAATGGTCAGGCTGTCTCCCAGCTTGAGTATTCTAGGGTGATTGGTTGCTTGATGTATGCCATGACTAGTACTAGGCCTGATATTGCTTTTGCAGTGGGTAAACTAAGTAGGTACACTAGTAATCCTAGTACTCAGCATTGGCAAGCAATTCAGAGGGTACTAAAGTATTTGAAAGGAACAATAGATTATTGTTTGTCATATACTGGATATCCTTTAGTGTTGGAAGGTTACACTGATGCAAGTTAGATCAGCAATACTGAGGATAATTCATCCACACGTGGATGGGTATTCCTTCTTGGTGGTGGTGCAATTTCTTGGGCATCCAAGAAGCAAACTTGCATTACTGGTTCAACAATGGAATCTGAATTTGTGGCTCTAGCAGCTGCTGGTAAAGAGGTTGAATGGTTGAGAAACTTGCTTCTTGAGATTCCATTGTAGGTCAAACCTATGGCACCCATATCTATCCGTTGTGATAGTGCAGCTACATTGGCTAAGGCTTATAGCCAAATGTACAATGGTAAGTCTAGACACTTAGGTGTTAGACATAACATGATTCGTGAGCTAATCATGAATGGGGTGATATCAATAGAGTTTGTGAGGTCTCAACAAAACTTAGCTGATCACTTGACGAAGGGATTGGCTAGAGACTTGGTTATAAAGTCTGCTAAAGGGATGGGTTTAAAGTCCAAACTAGTCACTGAATGCTAGGACACCCAACTCCCTCCTAAGGAAACTTGGGAGCTGAGTTCAATGTGGAAAGCTGAACATTTCAGGGGACTGAAGCACATGTATATCATCCCAAGGATGTGCTTGTACCTGCTGAAAGGAGGATGAAGTTATAAACTTCTTAATGGTTAATTTCTTTGAAAAAGTGCTTAAGCAGGAGCATGAACTAAAGAGGAACCACCTATGTAAATGTTGAGGTTTCGCCGCCTCAAGGAGCATGGACTTTGGCTCTTACAACATTTATGAATTGGATATGGACACATGGCTTGTATGGTGTCAGGAGCGTTTTAAGTGTTTGAAAACTTGTGTGTATTTTATCTTCAGGTATTCAAAGTAGTTGAAGGGTTCAATTCTTAGAACACCCTGATTCTCGAATATTTGAAGTGATGTACTAAAATGGATATTCAATCATCAGGACATTTTCATTTATGCACTGGTTTTGTTAAAGTTGATTTTCATGCAAAAAGGAATTGTACTAAATTGGGGAGGATTGTTGGAAATTTAGTGCAATTGTGGGATCGAGTTATACTTGTAAATGGGTTTGGAGGTACGGAGTGTACACCCATTAAGTCTCTGACCTCCCTGGACTCAATATAGTGGTTGAAAGTTCATCAGCTAGTAGGAAGCTGCTTCTGGTTAGGAAGTTGCTCCTGGTGAGGAAGTTGCTCCTGGTTAGGAAGTTGCTCCTGGTTAGGAAGTTGCTCCTGGTTAGGACGCTGCTCCTGGTGATGCACAAAGTCTTTGTAACCTCTTTGACCAATCAATGAGGGTTGAATATTGACTTAATGACCAGTTTTATGGTCATGTAACCACTATGGTTTCATGTAGGTAATTATGAGCTTAATTGACCTATTAATGCTCTTAAATACCATTGACTATGAGTTACATCCTTCTAGGACTAGGATCACTATAAATAGTGATCATATTTGCATGATGAGATATACAGAAACAAGAAACACTTACACGCACAGAGTTCTTGATTTGTGCCTAAAACAAGAACTAACTCTTGGTTTTATCCCAAGGAGGTATTCGTGTTAACCCAGGCATAGGGTCGAATAATCTTCTTTGGAAAGTGATTACACGACTTCAAGAGATATCCGGTAACCATTCATTGGTACGCAGTTAGGCTATTGATTATCTTCACCCTGTTGGAACGAAGTAAACCCCAACATGAACTTGGTTCATTACGTGTTTAATTGAATTCGTCTTTGGTAATTTTAGACTATTACTTTTTCCTAAAGGTAATTTTCTAATTTACCCTATAACGTATCTAATTATCACTATACTATCACGATCACATCAGGGGGTGATTGTTGGCTTTAATCGGTTATATGTCGGGTTCACTACGAACCGCATGGCTGAAGTTTTAATGTTAACAAGTATAACTTGAACTAGTATTATGTTTGACCTAGTAATAGGATTGTATTAGGAGAGTGTGGCTCATATTTATCCGGTTCTTTAGGAGAGGTTGTGTACCCACGTTCTATTTTTCGGTTGCTATTTTGTAGCTTGTGTAAGGCTATTTAAAGCAATTTGTTATGTTGAATATGATAAGCATTTCCCAGTACTTCTTTCATCTTTCATCTTAGTGACTTGAGAGTGCAAGGAGTATCAGCTTCGATTCTACATAATCAACAAGAAATAGGATACAACATCTTCCCGAAACCAAATATTCCAAACTACCAATAAAAGGTACTAAGAAGTAGTCTATTAATAAGGGTAATATAAACTGCTAGTACAATAAAACGTTTATCAGCATGAAACTCGTACTATATACATCACGCTACGGTTAATCAGGTCACTAGAACACTCGATCGCAGACCCTGTGTTGCAAATATCAACACTCGTTCACTGAGTTTACATGACTTTGTGTCTATACGAATCAGTTAGTAAAGACTTCATTAGTTGTCGTTACATGCACGTCAAACGCTGTTGGCCTGTTGCCATAAGCAAGAAATGCCGTCTTACTTGGTAAGTGATGGTAAATATGTTGTAAGTAGCTAAACAAATGGCGCCACAAATTTGTGAATTACTTGCTTCTGAGTAGAAAGGTAGTCATAACCACATATCCGACATAGCCTGTGTCCATGAATATCAACAGATATTTAGTAATCAGCAATAGAGAAGATGCTTTAATTTAAATGAACATATGGTAAATTTAAGATACCTCTTTAAGCTGAATCATGGGTAAATCGTACTTTCGAGAAGACTCATTACTAATTGTATTTCGGCTTCTAATTTCTGATTGTATTAAGCTTAGTTTCTCGTTAATCTCATACAACAATCTCAATTCATGCTCTTGTTCCTGTCGTGTGGCAAGTGGTTGTTCGTGTCTCACATTTTGATCCACAACCTCGGTTTCACCCTCATCCACCTCAGATGTCATGCTCATTTCTTGACACAAGGTTCGTGCCTTCGTAGCAGATACCGTAGACTTAAGAAGGGCCAAACGACATTCAATATCACTACTATCTCTATGCAAAAACACCTTATCTTTTTGTTTGGAAAATAGTGGTTTTTTCACATCAATTTCTTCCTTGTAATTGTACGATTTTATAGGTGATTGTTGAAAAGTAGCTAACTCTTTCTCCTTTTCATCGTCTCTAGATATAGATTTCTCCTCATTCTTATAAAGGGTTTCATCAACTTCCGGGACTTCATATACTTCAAAGACATCATGCACACTCGGCGAACAAGTATTTGAAGGTACTTTGTCGTCTATTGACTTTTGTGCACATCGTATAGGATTCAAGTCATTAGTTTTAGAAGGACCCGGGGAGCATTTTGATATCATTGCCGTTGAGCCTAAACATTTCTCACCTACTATATCTTCTACAACCTTATCTAAGTCTTGTATCTGCTCAAAATATGAGTTAATGTCCACACATGAAGAACCAACCGTTTTCATACCTAAATCCATGCTGTGATTCATCTCTTCTTCGCGCATACTTTCTTCTACTATTCTCGCAATCACCGCAGGATCTTCAGTTATAGATCTATCCCTTTCTAAATGACCCTTTTTTGTATTAGGAAGTTTTAAACGTCTTGGAGTTGCTTTGGTGCTTGTTTCCCCTCCTAAACTTTCATGTCGTTGCAACACACTTCCTAAACTTTCATGTCGTTGCAACACATTTCCTAAACTTTCATGCCGTTGCAACAAACTTTCAGGATATTTTATTTCATTGGCTGCAAGATCATCAAGACCCAAGCTTAATAGCTTGTATCTGTAGGCTTGAACTTGATATTCTAGCGAAGAAATTTCCAGTTCTTTTTGGTACATAACTTCTTCGAATATTTCCATAGACTCTTCCGCATGATTCATTTTCTCTTCTGCTAGTCTTTTGTATTGTTCGGCTTCCATTTGTACAGCAGATTTTTCTCCTTGAAGACGCAGTATCATGGACATTGCTTCACTTGCTGCGCTAGCTGCTGCTTCTCTTTCTTCATCTAACTCAGTGTAAAGTTTTTGTAGAAGCCGTTGTTGAGAAATAAGAGCTTCTTTTAAACTCTTAGCATTAGGATCCAGCGCCATTGCTGAGTTCATATAAATAAAAAACCAAACACAAATGAGAACACAATATGTACATCAATATCATATGGCACCAAATTGAAACGAACTTGCACCATATTGTCTTCAACAATATTTATCAATGAAGTTTCCCATTAGGTAAACTGGTGATGTGTCATCAATATTTTTATGACCTAACAAGATGCGCATCATATGTTACGTGCTATAGATAGTTGAGTACATAGGTTCGTAACAAGATAAACATCTCACCTGATTGCAAAAATGTAAGTCCAGACTTAATATCCAAGCGAAAACCGAATTGATCACAAAACTATAAAAAATCATCAATCTCCGATCCCAAGAGAAATATATATTTCCGGGCACAATAACAATTACGATCAAGAAAAACAAGGGATGAAAATTGTTTCTCGTTCTTGTTAAATTAACACAAACACGAAACAATGATCGAGTGGGGAATATGGTACTAAAAGATATCGAAAATTATTGCTTTTGATATAATATCAAAAGCCAACCCCCATGGTTATCATGGCCGGGTTTGGCTTTTGATTTCACCTTATAAAAGAAAATTTCTTGTTTCTATTACTTATTGAAAATGTAACAAGTTGAAATTCTCTATCGAAATTAGACCTAGTTTTTCTTAAATCTTTCATAAACTTTTGTGTAAATGATGATTTTGCTAGATTTGGCAACCTTGTGTGGTGTTAGAGTCTACGTGTGAGGTTGGGAGTGTTTGTAGTTTCATAGTTCTTTGTAGATCATCCGTTTTTTCCTCGAATGTTGTGATTCTTTTCTGAAATAAATGGACCAAATCTAACATTTGTTTCAAAGAGAACTTGTTAAATCTTAAAAAATTTCTAAATACGGAAATCATTCGTGCAGCAAGGTGCCATAGTTAGTTATGCACTATAAACAGCTAAACGCCCACTCATTTACTTCTTGTCGGGCCCAGATGATTTCTGGAATATATTTGGTCACTTATGAAATATATAATATCTTTGCTGGTGTGTTTGTAAACTGAAATGATTGAAGCTAGGTACATAACAACAGTTTACGAGTAGTGACGAATGATTAAAGATTGTCGTCAAAAATATATTAGAAGTCCCGGCGGTTTTATGCAACCTTTAGCACAATCATGGTTGCTTATATAACAAACCTGTCGAATTTAAGATCAACTCTTAATCAAAAAAATAAAAAAATTGCAAGGAAAATTCAGTTGAGAACTTGAGATGGTTGTAGACTCATGTGATCTTTGTTTAAATAGGTACTCGGTTTGAGTAACTTTTTTGTGTGGCAAGACGTGAACTTACAACCTTTAGTACCGATAAATAAAGACGACACCAAACTTTCAAATGGAAAACTTATCCCAGTTCGCATCAAGAAGGGGCAGGCTTGCGGATCAACTGACAATAGGTGAGGGGATTGCTTTTTCCTTGACTAGTTTTTTCAATAAACCAATCCATCGGATTCATTGGTTATAAGAAGATAATTCTTAATTTAGATGCTCGATAATAAGAAGGAATAATCATATAAAATTTATGAATTTACCCGACAACTTATGGTCTGATCTGGTTATCATTTTTGTTACTGATGTTGTTGATTGGATGCTTGTCTTTCGATTGAGGTGATTTGTCCTAATTTTTTTCCAATTTTTTTTTAGGGTTTCACCCTTTTGGAAGATTGATTACTTTCTGGTGGTTCTAGTGACTTCTGTGGTTGATTGGGTGGTTGATCTACCTTTATCGGTGGTTTGCTTTAATTTTTCTCGAGAAGAAAAATTAGGGTTTGTTCTTGGGAGGTTATGTTACATCCTAGACTAAACAAATCTAGGAGTAACATTTTGTTGGGGTTGGTTGTTTGTTCTTTTCTACCCTTTATTTGGACCTCATCATTGGCCTTGCCCTTGACATACCACTTTGAGTGATTTGGAAGCTTGGGAACTTAGTTGGCTCTGGTTGAGTTTATTTTTTGACCTTGTTGACCTTAACTATGTCTGAACATGGTGAATCTGATACTGAGAGTGTGACTGATCCAGTCATACTAATCAGTAAACTAGATGTGAGAAACCCTTTGCACTTACACCATAATGATTCAGTAGTGTTGACTGTTGTGTCTGTTAAATTAAAAGGAACTGAAAATTACCAAGTTTGGGCTAATAAAACTGGTTTTATTGATGGTACTTGCAAGAGGTCTATAATTGATGAAATTTTAGGAAAACAGTGGGACAAAGTTATGCTGTTATTTTGGGATGGATTCTTAACTCTATATATGAGGAATTGTTCCTTGGTCAGATTTTTTCAAAAAAGGCTAAACATGTTTGGAAAGAATTAAAGGAGACTTATCATAAGGTTGATGGTTCTGTTATATTTAATCTTCATCATAAGATTAACACCTTGAAACAAAATGGCTCTAATTTGTCTTATTATTATCATAAGTTGAATGCTTTGTGGAAATAATATGATGTCATGATTGAGTTTCCTAATTATATGTGTTCTACTTCTAGTGAGTTTAAAAAACATAATCAACTATTGAAACTGATGCAATTCTTGATGGGTCTTGATGATTCTTACATGAGTATTAGGAGTTCTATTTTTTCAAGGGAAAACCTTCCTGATGTGAAGGGTGCATATGTCATCATTCCTATTGAGGAGTCTCACCGAATGACATATGGTAGTGGGTGTGGGCCCTCCCACAGAGCCTAGACCTCTGCTTTCTTGTCTAATGGTCCCCCTAGAAACAATTTTCAGAGAAATCATAACCCTAATGATAATATGTTGAGACCTATTACCAACAATTTCAGACATACCAATAGCAAAATTAGATTGAGACCTAATATTGTTAGACCTAATGTTACCTCTAATGCTGAGTTGGTTTATGAGAACTGTGGGTACAATGGTCACACCGTTGATAGGAGATCATTGGGTAGCCCACTAACTTGGGGAAGAAAAAACCTGGTCAAAACTTTAAAGGGAAAAATGTTTCCAATAACTCTGTTGTGTCTTGTCACACCCCATCATGGCGGAATATGGGGCGTGAGCTATGAATATCATCACAACAATAGCGTGTCTATAGAGAGAACTAAATGAAATTCAAATATCATAAAAGGTGACACAAATGTCATGACAATATCTCAACAATGCAGGAGTCTAGGTAAGTAGGTAAAAGTCCCAGCTCTTACCAAAGACAAACAATAAAACAAGCAAATCAACATATAGGTGTTCATAGTATCACTTATTAAACAAATAAAAGAAACTAAGAAGGAATGAGATCTCCTTCTAAATGCATTCCTATGCGACTCCAAATCCTAGCCACTTATGTTCTTACGCTTAACCATATTATCATCTGAAAGAGACACTAAAACACGTCAACAATAATGTTGGTGAGAGTCATAGGTTTAGAATCCAACGCCAAAATCAAGTTATAAGTTGTGAATAATAACCATCAATTAAAGAACATATGGACAATGTGTTATAATTATGCATTAACAACTAACATTCAACATTAACCATTCACCACAATTCCAAGGCTCCCAGCCTTACCAATTACCATGGTCCCATAGGTGCCCATACACCTATGAACCAATCCCAAGGCCCTGCCTTGTCAACATCCCCTTGGTACCAAGTCAAACCACAATAAAAATCAAGAATCACATAGCAGTTAATCACATAAGTGTACACACAAGTCCATTACAAACCATAAAAACATTCCCAGCATTAGTTACAAAACCATATAGTGTATCTTCCATCCCATATGGAAGTCAAAACATTTATAACTCATAAAAACATGGGACTATGAAACTCACCTTGCGACAGCAATCCAAAAGTCCACGCGTGATCAAACAGTATCTAAAGCATATACAAACAAAACACGCATCAACATTGATTCAAGGACTCTACTCCTTCATCAATGTAACAACCTACATGATGGATATCTAACTTACTCCTACCCTTACAACAATCCTAACCACCTTTTATATATTCAAGGCTCCATCTTATCGCACCGCTAGTTATCAATCTCCATATTCCAGAAAACTGCCGAATTCTTTAGTAACTAAACAACCCCAAATAAAATACTAAATCAATGTCATTGATCTAGCCCTTCCCCTATTAGCTTCACAATGTCTTGTGAGCTTAAAATAAATTTTACAAAAATTTAACCATAGTGAAAGTAATCCATTCAAAGTATTTGTAAAAACTAACAAGATTTAATCACAGTTTTGAGACATAGTAAAAATATGGGATGATCAGACCTACTTAGACACTTAAACAAAAATTACCAAAATTTCAGTAGCTCTCATACATCATAAATTCCCTTCTGTAAATTCCACAAAAATTAGAAAAAATATTTAATATGGTTTCTAAATCAAAAACCCAAATCCAAATCTGTCCATAAACTGGCTGTTCTGAATGACGACCCTTGCAACTATGTTTCGACCAACTTACTGACCTCCAATATTTACAAATCTTATGTATTTGAAAACTAGACTCCTTGACCTAAATTTGAAAAGAAAATATTTCATAACTCATTAGTATGCCCAAGATATGATCAAAACAAGTTGACCCAAAATCTGACCTGATTTTTAATGACGAATTTGAACATGATTAAACCCTAATTACCATCACTAATTTTCATGATAAATAACTTAATCAATTCCTTTGAACTCTAATCTCACTAATCTCAGAAAACTCACAAACCTTAATTCATCATAAGGGTTAATTACATGATTAGATTAATTAAGATCACTAATAAAACAAAGGTTTTGAAGGTTTTACCTTAGAAATCAATAGAAGATCTTTATTTTTGAAACCTTAATTGGCCACCATTATTGAGTTTCGGCTATGAGCTGTTATGGAGGTTAAAAATTTGATTATTTTGGTTATGGGTTGGGTTTAGTTAAGTTCTAAAGGCCCCCTAATCCCATTACAAGTCCATTGGGCCTGTTTTTGGGCTTTTTGGTTATTTTCTTCCTTCCTTTTTTTTGGCCGCCTAAACCAAACCCAAAACACCTTAGGATATGGTTTTTAACTATTTTTATAATTCATGATTTAACTAAACCTCACATTCGGGTTATTTTCGGTCCAAAACCCGAAAGCATTACGTTGATTTTTCAACTTTCTACGCGATTTCCGAACTAACCGTCATTTCAAAAAGTTTCTAATTATGGAAAGTATCTCTAAAACTTAACCTAACCATACGATGTATACATAATACATATATATATATATATATATATATATATATATATATATATATATATATATATATATATATATATATATATATATATATAACATACGATACGTACGTGAAAACTTATAAAAACGATACTTGAACTTTCTCGCAGTTCATTTGCCATTTCATATCATCAAATTTCATTTCCCACTTGTACCATGATTTACGAATCATGTAAACCATTCTCATTCTTAAAATCACACATATAAACACATAAATCACATAGAACACAAAATCTAACACATAAATAGAAGTCAACGGGTGACAACTAACTCGTCGAAAACCCGAGTTGTCACATGTCTACTTGTACTACTGGTTTTTCTAATGAACAAATGGCTACTTTACTCTATCTTATTAAGGATAACAATGGGACTGGAAAGAATGTGCATGCCAATATGGCAGGTACATACTTTAACTCTAGTAAGATATTTAATGATAATTTCAACAGGTTTTACTGTTCCAACACTAGTGTGAAGTCTGGTATGAACTATAATGGGAAGGTGATTGATTCTAGGGCTAACCAACACATGACTAACAATGATAAAGAACTTGATAATATTTATGACATTTCTCACCTTATGATCAAAGTCACTCCCCTTAATGGGACTGAGGCTATAATCTAAAATTGGAAACCTTAGACTTCCTAATGGGTTGATTTTGTTTGATGTGCTTGTTATACCTGAGTATTGTGTCACCTTAATATCTATTCATAAATTGGGCAAAGGCAATAAAATCTTTGTTGTGTTTAGTGAGAGTAAGTGTTTCTTTGTGAATCAGGATTTGAATCTAAAAAATGTGTTGGGGATTTGTAAATAGTGTGGTGGTTTATACTACTTAGACACTGAAGGTACTAAGTATACTAGTTTTAACAGCGTTATTGCTTGCTCTTTGTCCCGCCATGATTGACATTGTAGGCTTGGTCATCCTGCTGACCCTGCCCTTAATGTGCTAAAGCAGTCTTTAAAATTTGACAAAGATGAGAAAACTGTTTTTTGTGAAATATGTCAAAAAGCTAAACAAACTAGGAAACCTTTTCCTTTAAGTGACCATAAGACTAAATCTCTTGGTGATTTTGTGCATTTAGATTTGTAGGGTCCCTATAAGGTGACCAGCTATTCTGGCCACAAGTATTTCTTAACTGTTGTGGATGACTATACTAGGGCTGTTTGGGTGTATCTTATAAAAACCAAAGATAAGGTCATGTATTGTATTAACATCTTTTATAATCTGATTAAAAATCTATTTAAAAGAACTGTCAAGATTTTTAGAAGTGACAACGGAACAAAGTTTGTGAATCAAAACTTTACCAGTTTTATAATGAAAGAGGAATAATACACTAAACATCTTGTGCATATACCCTACAACAGAATGGTGTGGTTGAAAGGAAACATAGACATCTGCTAAATATTGCTAGATGTCTTATATTTCAGGGGGAATCCCTCTTAGATATTGGACTGAATGTGTGCTGACTGTTACATATCTTATTAACATATTACCCTCTTTTGTGCTAAATAGAAAATCCGGCTTTGAAATGATTTACAATACTTGTCCCAATCTCTCTCATATCATAATGTTTGGTTGTGTTTGTTTTGCTAATATCCTTAATAGTCATGATAAACTCACTGACAGATCTGAAAAATATGTTATGATGGGTTATTCTAGTTCTCAGAAGTGTTATAGGGTTTATAGTCTTGATAAACATCAGTTTCTTGTTTCTAGAGATGTTAAATTTTTGAGACCATATTTTCTTTTATAGATTCTACAACTAAAGCCAATAAAGATAAGAATTCAAATGTTTTTCAAGATTTAAACCTATTAACCTTCTTTAATCATGATAACCTTGAGCTTCCTAGTGATGATGAGAGAGTAACACCTTATCACAACAGTGACCATGGGTCACATAGTGAAAGTGGCCACTCTCCCAACCATGGGGATAGTGTATACAATGTTGATTCCTCAATTATTGGGGATGATGCTCATAACAGTGAGAACACTAATGGGTTGGAAAAGGAGGTTGCTACACTTGATGAAAATAATGATTCTAAAGGAAATTTGGATCAAAATCCAAATACCTCGGCTTAGGGAACTCAAAATTTGAGAAGGTCCACCAGACCTTCTGTTTTTCTAAAAAATTACAATGATTTTGTTGTTAACTATAAGGTCAAGTATGGTCTTGAAAATTTGTGTTGGTTATTCCAAGCTTAATCAAGAAAATTTCTGTTTTATCACTCAATAAAAATAGTGAACCAAAAAGTTTTTTTGAAGCATCTCAAAACCCTCTTTGGCTTGATGCTATGAATTTTGAACTTGTTGCTCTTCTTGAAAATGATACTTGGGAAATTGTTGGGCTTCCTAAAGGTAGGAAAGCCTTAGGTTACAAATGGATATGGAAACTTAAATTTAAGTCTAGTTGGGAGATAGAAAGATACAAGACTAGGGTTGTTGCTCAGGGGTTTGTTCAAAAGGAAGGGATAGATTATGAGGAGACCTTTGCCCTTATTGTTAAGATGGTTACTATTAGATGTCTCCTTAACTTAGCTATTATGCAATTTTGGCCTGTGTTTCAACTTGACATTAATAATGCCTTCTTATATGGTGACCTTGATGAAACTGTGTAACATGAAACCACCTCAAGGATATCTTCCTGGAGGTGAAAACATGGTGTGTAGACTTAAAAAGTCTTTGTATGGCCTTAAGCATGCGCCTAGGCAGTGGAATGCCAAACTCACCTCCTTTCTTGCTTTGCTTGTGTATGTTGATGATATTATTATCATTGGTAACAACATTGTTGAAATTAAGAAATTTAAAAGTTTTTTGAGAGCCAAGTTCATGATTAAGGACTTGGGGAAGTTGAAGTATTTTCTGGGAACCAAGTTCATGATTAAAAGTTTTTTGAGAACCAAGTTCATGATTAAGGACTTGTGTATGTTGATGATATTATTATCACTAGTAACAACATTGTTGAAATTAAGAAATTTAAAAGTTTTTTGAGAACCAAGTTCATGATTAAGGACTTAGGGAAGTTGAAGTATTTTTTGGGCATTGAAGTTGTTGATACTGAATCTGGTATTTGTTTGAATTAAAGAAAATATGTGTTAGACTTGTTATCTGAATATGGTATGCTTGCTTGTAAACTTGCTAAGACTCATTTGGTGTCTAAACTTACTATATCTAATGAGCCCTCTAATAGTGACCTTTTCCTTGAGAACGATGTTGAATATAAGAAACCCATGGGCAAGCTTATCTACTTAACTAACACCAAACCTGACATTTCTTATGTTGTGCATTGTTTAAGTAAGTTATGCATTCTCCTTTGAACTCTAATCTCAAAATTGCTTTCAAGATATTAAGATATCTTAAGAGCTCTCCAAGTTTGGGTATTCACTTCAAAAGGACATCTAGTATGAATCTTAATGCTTATTCTAATGCTGACTAGGTTAAGTGTGTGGTCACTAGGAAATCTGTCACAGGATATTGTGTGTTTATAAATGAAAATCTGGTTTCCTGGAAAAGCAAAAAGCAAAACACTCTCTCTAAGTCTTCCTCCGAGGCAGATTATAGAGCTCTTGCCTTAGTAACTAGTGAAGTGATTTGGGTTTTAAAAGTCTTAAAAACTTGCAGTGTGAAAACCTACTCCCTGTTACACTTCACTGTGACAGCAATTCAGCTATCAAAATAGATGTCAACCTTGTTTTTCATGAAAGAGCAAAACACCTTGAAATTAATCTTCACTTTGTGAGGGAAAAAAAATCTTAAATGGCGTTGTTAAAACTGTTAAAGTGGATTCTACAAATCAAATTGCAGACATCCTAACAAAAGGGTTAGATATAGATCAACATTGGTTGAAAAACTGGGTATGATAAACCTGTATGGGTTATCAAATTAAAGGGGGATGTAAAATTATATGGCCTAATCTGCTAACCCATGCTAACTTGAGGGACTTATAGCGTTTATTTTAATGTTTCAGTTACACCCTTTGGACTTGCTGTGGAAGCACATTTGGAAGAGAGGGGCTTATGTTGTTGATTTGCTAAAGTGTTCAAGCCTTGTTAGCCCGAGCCCACGTTATGAAGCCCATGTCTACAACGGCTCTTTTAGGGTTTTATACCTTACACCTCATTTGTGTTTTGTGTGATAAAAGTTTTTATCTGTGTGTATCTGTTACTCTCTCTCTCTAGCTTTTGATCTCAAAACCCTAGTTTCTTTCTTTTTCTTTATGCTTTGATTTGTAAAACTATTATCATGTAGATAATAGGAACACACCTGATTATTTCTTGTTTTCTCTTTTGATCTTTTAAGTATCTTGATTAATATAAGTAGATCTATTTTGGGATCTCTTAAATCATGTTTTTCTACAATAACCTTTGTAACTTCATCGTATACCTATGGATTAGTGGGTTCTTATTTAGAAGGCTAACGGATTAGTGGGTATATCTAGAAGGCTTCGGTTTCTTAGCGGATTAGTGGGTATATCTAAAAGGCTACAATTTCTTAACTCTCGGAGTTTCTACTCCCGCTAATTGTTTAACACATTCTTTGTCTTTACTATGGGTCCACAGGCACAAGGAGTTTTACTCATTATTGTGTCAGTTAGACGGTTTGTGAACTTTGTTGCTCTCGACGGTGCTTTCATACTAATAGATTTCATGTTACGTCAATTTAAACATGCTCGATCTGTCTAGTTACAACCTAATAATAGCAAGGCTTGAATCAAGTGGTTAACATCGTTGCCTCTGGAGACATACGTCAATGTTTTGATCCTTAACCCCTTCAAGGTTAGAGGTCCTTTTCTGCTTTTGGTAAAACCGAAAGCAACCTCTCTACTACAAAATATAAAACATTTACTTACTTAAAGTTTTGTTTACTAATAAGATAAACAACTATTTAAGCTATTATAATTTTTCTTACTAAAACATAATGAATAAAAAAGTAGGCAAAAGAAACCCATAACTTTTGTTTACTTTTTTTGCCTACTATAAAAAGTTATTAAAACTTTTACACGTTTGTTTACTTTTTTTTTGCTACTTTTGCTTACTCTTTTGACCCGATCTCTCTATTATTCACTCTTTTTCTATAACAAAACAATGAGAGTGCACACACATAAAATTAATTGTGACACTCACAATACAAATAGATAAAGCACATAATAAAATACAGTACAACTCTCTAATACATATTATTAGAAATCAATACATGAAACTGTTGTGCCAATAGTAAAAAACTAAATGATAAAAAAAACATGAAGGACTTAACATCAACTTTGATGAAAAACAGGGTCCATCCCACAACTAAAACCATGATGTCAAACATAGATAAGATGATATCTTAAAAAAAACACGAACACAAACCCAGTAAAGTACAGTACTATTAGAAAAAACAAAAATGGCTGGAATAACAACCAGCTACACAATCCCACAATTCAAACAACCAGTCTCCTTATCATCATATCTCAACCCGAATTCAATTACCCATAAACGTATAGACTACCCTCTTTCCACGGTGACACGTGGCATCACGTGCCGGTACGGTGGTGGCGGTGGCGGGTATTCCAGACAAGGTGACAGTAGAAAACCCAAAACTAATGATGATGATCCTGCTCTTGATATTTCAAGTATTAGGTACTTACTTACTTTTCAAGATTTGTTTAAGGGGCTGTTTGGGTTAGTTATGGAAAGTAAGCTGAAATCATATGGGGTCCTAAGCCTACATATGAAGCTTTACGGGGTGTTTGAATTAGCTTGTTTATCCGGCTTACGAGCTTATTTTGTTTTGGAAAAATGTCAATAAGCTGATTTGTTAGAGCTTATGACGTTATCAGCATCAGCTTATTGGCTGAAGCCAATATGCTCAAGTAGATAAGCTCCAAAGAAATCAGCTTAATGACATTTTCCAAAATAAAATAAGCTCATTTCAAGATTTTTTTGGGGTGTGTGTTTAAGGGGGTGTTTGGGTTAGTTTATGTAAGCTCTATATCTCGATATAGACGGAAATTTTGAGGCTATGGAAAGTTAAGCAGAAATCACATAGGCTCCTAATCCTACACATAAAGCTTATGGGGTGTTTGGATTAGCTTGTTTATCCAGCTTATGAGCTTATTTTGTTTCGGAAAATGTCAATAAGCTGATTTGTTAGAGCTTATGACGTTATCAGCATCAGCTTATTGGCTGAAGCCAATATGCTCGAGTAGATAAGCTCCAAAGAAATCAGCTTAATGACATTTTCCAAAACAAAATAAGCTCATAAGCCGGATAAATAAGCTAATTCAAACACCCCCTAAAGCTTTATGTGTGGGCTTACTAGCTTATATGATTTAGGCTTAGTTTTCATAAGCTCAAAATTTCCGGCTTATTTTGAGACATTTGAGCTTATATAAGTTTGCCATATTATAACTATATATGCCCATAAGTCCCAGAATAAGCGGGAAATTTGAACTTATAAGCTGAAATAAAGACCCTTTTTATTAAGATTTGATTTAAATTCCAAAGATTTTTTGTGGGTGTTTGGAAAGAATTGGTTTTGGAGTTAATAAAGTGCTATTTGTGAAAATTGCTTAAGCGGGGGTAGTTGAGATAGCAGCAGTTAGTTAATAATATTGTAATAAGTAAACTGCCTTAAAAAAATAAGCAATTGGTTTATAATCCAAATTTACTGACTTTGATTGTTGCTTAAGAGGGTGGTTACTGGTTGTGATTGCTTATGTTTGTACATATAATAAGTAAGCTACCATAAAGTGCTTATGTGAGTATTGCTTGAGAGGGAATTGAGTTTGCTTTTGCTTGTGCTTATGAATAAGTAAGTGCTTTAATATAAGCATGATATAGCGCTTGTAAATACGAGGGTGGTTTTTAGATTAAATATTGCTTAATAGGGTGGTTTTTAGATTAAATAAGTAAGCTACTTATAAATAAGCACTGAAATAGTGCTTGTACATAATAGGGTGGTTAAAGAGTTGTTGTGTTTCGGAAAGATATGATTTTGATGGTTGAAAAAGTGCTTATTGAAGTTTAGCTGAAATAAGTTGTTTGTTTCCATCCAATACACTGTCGCCTCCACCCCCCTAATAGGCATTATGGGGATATATTGAGGACATACATGAAATTTGTCTGACTATAGATGCTTTAGAAACCACAATTATCTAAGTGCTTATCTTCTTGTTTGTATATAGATGTGCATTTTTAAGTATTTTGGAAAAACTTCGTTTTGGTTATTTTACTCTGACAAGCAGGTTAATACTTAATACATGCTTATTTTGAAGCAGATAAGCCCTTTAAAATAAGCAATCCCAAACAGAACCGTAATATGCAGAGCTAAGGTCACAGATTATATAGCAGTTTCCTTTATACTCGATGAAATCAATAACGTCTTTTCTCGACATGGTAATTGTACTTATAGATTTTTTATGGGCTAAATTGGTAATTTAACCGACTAATGGCTGCCTGGCTGGTTTCCTGCTTCTTTGATTCACTTCTTTAATTCACGGTCACCAACCTAAGTAGAAGCATGACCATCAGTTTTACTATTTTAGTACTACTGTTTGTGATACTTACTCAGTTATTTGCATGGTCGTTCAACTAAATACTTAGTCTTCACTGTTAATGTAAAAGTATTAAGTGCTCTTGGTTCGCGTTTTTTGTTGGTTGTAAACAGGTCAAGTACCGTGAGGCTTATTGACGAGGAACAAAACATGGTAAGTGTTTCTGTATTGTGCTGGATATATGTTTTATTTGTCTATGTTGGGACTAATTAGATTGTTTTGCTAGGTTGGTGTAGTATCTAAAAGTGCTGCTATTCAGATGGCTGAAGATGCCGAACTTGATCTGGTATGTCTATACTTAGCATGCCAATCTATGATTTGTTTGCTTTTAAACTTACCAAAATCCCATTTGAACTATTCAGTTTTAGTTTTATTGATGCTTAAGTTTTCGACTCCTTGATCTGCTCCATTAGTTTTAGTGCCTCAACTTTTGATGCTTATGCCTCTGGCTGAGTAGTCAGGATTATTCACAAACCCTTTAGATGATATAATTAAAATGCTAAAGTAGTCCCTAAAAGCACTTCTCTTTTGAGACACGATATAGAGAATGCGGTAAAAAGATACATACATAATAAGAAGGGAAAAATCAGTAGCCATTGTTGGACAAAATTTAAGATCTTTAGTACCCTGTATACTATATTCACTTTCATCAATACTGATTTAATAAGTTAACTACCCCTTTCCATGTAGCACTTATTTTGTTTCCAGTCATTTTTGATACAAAGATGCATACTGCGTACATAGACAAATCTTGGAGTATCGACACCTATATCCTATTGACTGTGTCATGAAGTATCTCTCTTGGGGTTATGTGGATCATCCGTTGTCCTGTAAAAGTTCATATTTATCTGATCAATTTTGAATCGACTCTTATTTCAAAATGGCGAGCATATATTATAATTAGTAATAATCTGCATCAAGTCTTCTTTATTATACGTGTTTAAGGAAACCAATCTCGTCTTCCGTTATATAAATACTTTATTTTTGTAGGTTATATTGTCTCCAGAGGCAGATCCGCCTGTTGTCAAGCTGATGGATTACAAGTAAATTTTGTTTCCTTTGTATTCATTCTACTGATTTTTTCTAGGCTTATAGTACTTTAGCGGTAACCAGTATTCGGATCACAGTGGCCGAGCAAATTAAATATTTAGATATCCTTATGTTCAAATTGGTAAAATATTTTGCTGAAAGGAATTACGATGTTGTGGAAGTTAGAAGATTGAAGTTCATTTCAGCTGAACTACTTTTCTTTTATAAACATTTCAATCCTATTGGTATTGATCATAAGTTCCACAACTTCTGCAGCAAATATAAATACGAGCAGCAAAAGAAAAAACGGGATCAGCAGAAGAAAAGTTCTGGTGAACGCCTCTTCTTTCTTTGTCTACCTTTCCAATATTCTATTTTTTAAAGAAATAGAACACTAACTGAAGTATGTAATATATGATGTTAGCTCATCGTGTCGACCAGAAGGAGCTAAAAATGGGGTAAGAAACTTTACAATAAATCACTTTCATTTAGACCCTTCTATTATTTAAAATCCAGCTACTTCTCGTGGCAGGTACAACATAGATGTGCATGATTATTCGGTGCGCTTGAGAGCCGCTCAGAAATTTTTAAAAGATGGCGACAAGGTACTTCTATCATCCCACAACTCTACGTTTAATAGTACTTGATATTTGATTATTTTGTTCATGAACTATTTCGTGATTTCACAGGTTAAATTAATAGTAAGCTTAAAGGGACGTGAAAATGAGTTTAAAAATAATGCTATTGAGCTTATCAGACGTTTCCGTGATGATGTAGGGGAGGTATGTGATTCAAATTATTCAATAAAAAATGGATCGGTATTGTTTAGCGATATAAATGTCTAAATGCTCTTGTGATAAGTTCTGTATGTAAAAATGGGCAATACACAAACTCCTTTTTGGTGACCACCTCTGATGGCTAAATGGTTGTTATTGCAGTTAGCGGTCGAGGAAAGCAAGAACTTCAGAGACAGAAACATGACATTGGTATTGGTTCCAAACAAAGCTGTAACACAAAAAGAAGCACCAAAGAAGAAAGAAAAGCCGACAGGGACGGAAGTATCAGCTAGCGTATCAGCATGACCTGGGCCATGATAATTTGTGATTGTAATATCGATGAAGGAAGCTGCTAACTGCTAAGCTTCAGGTTTTATTCCTCAAAATTCAATAGATTCCCAAAATTATGTATAGTTGTAGAAAGTGTTAAACTTGTATGAAAATAACCATTTTTGTTCTTTGTAGCAATAGCAGTAACCCTGGTATAATTCTTGTTTGTTTCAGATTGTTTAGTAGCTAGTCCATTATCGAAAGTTTCATCTGTATGTATGTAACAAGAGGCGACTATACTGATATGTTGGGTAACGGGTTCTAGTCAAAATGGGTTATTTTACAAAAGACGTAAGTTGGGTTGACCCAATACTTTTTCTTTTTGAAAATCTTGTGTGCTACTTCAATTATGTTCATCTATATTCATTGCATGTAACCTAAGTTAGACTGTCTTTTGGTCTTTGCAAACTAGTTTGGCCAGCCGTCGCCGTGTTTAGGTTCTCTAACAGTATATGTATAGTTACAAAAAATTAGGAAGTCTTGTAAACATGCGGCAGTAAAACTACCTTCACGATCATCCTTCACGATCATCCTTCTCCACAAATACTGATTATAGGTTGCAAAACTTTAGTAGCATGCGGCAGTAAACTTAGAAACAGACATGAAGACCAAGATCTAACATTAGTAACATACTCTCTTTCATCCCCAGAATATAAGTAATGTTACTAACGTGTGCGCCACAAATACTGATTGTGGCGCAAACAATGAGTTGTCAAACTTGATGTCATTATAAAACGATTGGCAGTTGATAAACCACGATCACATACAAACCGCAATGCAATGCAGTTACGGGAAGTTTCTTTTAACATACTATATATAAGTTAACGCTACGCCCATACTGCTAATTTATTCGCTAGTTAGAAATATTGTAACAAATCTCGACTGATAACCCACAAGCATGTGCTTAGGAAAATAATTTAAAAAGAAGACATTGATGATAAAATCTAAAAGTACGATATTTTGCAACAATGAAAGAATACTCTAAAAGAACTCATGACTATACAAACATTTGAATGAAACTACTTTGTGAACGTTGTCACCAATAACAGGGAAAAACAGGACATATGCAAGCTTTTATTGCCCTACGATCAGACGAACAAAACACTTTTGTCGATTACAGAAAGGTAACTAGTGATTTAAATTGGAATGCTCGTCAACGTCACAACACCTTAGCACCGCCACTACAGGTCTACAAACCATCGTCAGCGTAGTCTAGTGAAGTGAATTTTCTTTTATGATTCTTCTTTTTAACCAAGAGAATACGGGTTTTCCCACAAGCAATCCCTCTGTCTAACAATTCAAGGCTCTCAACATATGTTTCAGTCTCAAGGTTAAAGCGCCTGACCACATCCTTAAACCGTAAAGATCCAAATTCCTTAAGTTTTGTGAGCTTCTCTATCCTGGGGTTGTAAACATAGCACCATCGAGGATAGAAAGGACACTCACCGTGTATCAATAAATCACCATTTGGGATAGGTTGTAAAACTTTGATAAGACCAGGATCTTCTATACTAAATTCGTAAATTTTAGACCAAGTTTCAACATTACCATACTCTTGCATCACCCAAATCTGGTTATGGTTACGGTTCGAAGAAATCAATGCTAGAGAACCATTGATGATATTTAGTTGTCTTATGACCAAAATACCCCGATCACTCGATTCTGGAATACTAAATGTTCCAAAAACATGAGTAGTCAAACAGAATGTCATTATAGAAAGACTCTCGCCATATACCACCCAATGCAATGTTCCGTTAAAAAAGCATGAATTTGAATCCACATCACTAAAAAGACTAGTCGGGGATGCAATCGCATTCCAAGAGTTCCTTTTCAGTGAGTAAATATATGTATTTATATCACTGGGATTATCTTCATCCTTACCGTACGATATGCATACAATCTTGTAATCATCGGTGATTGGGTCGAGACCAAACCCATATAGTGCATCCGGCTCTTTCTTAGAGCATCTGGAAGAAGGATGACTAGGTAAGGTTAGTTTGCGCCTAATTGAAACGTTCCAAAGATTAATTATTCCCTTATCATTCAAACATAATATTCCATTGCATGAACCAACAATATCATTGAGACTGAGAGGATCAGATTTAGGGAAGTACTCCACTCCTTTTATTTCCATGTTCTCACACTCAGAATTCAACAAAAACCCGTCTCCCGAGTGTAATACAAAAACGTCACGAAGCTCAGGATTTCTCATAAAATACAGGTGTCTAACGAGGACTTTCTTACAAGAATTCTTATTAAAAGATTGAAGATTGTGCTTGCGAATGAAATCCGGGCTAGCAAGATGAGAATTCCATGACTTGGAGAGAGATTTAAATCTAATTACGGATTTAGGTGGTAGTCGTTCAAAGATATTAACCACTAAATCTTCGCAAACAAAATTAGACATTCTAGTTTATCGTAATACTATGAAAATCGAAAAAAAAGAAGAAATCACTAACCGGAAGAAAAGAAAGCTTTTACGATCGAGAGATTATCGTTGGTAATATACCACTAGCTAAGAGTTTTCTATGAACTTATAGATATTAGGATGGCCTGGCCCGGCCCGTAATATAAAAGGGTAAACTGCAAATCTGTCTCTTCATTATCGCAAAAATGCGAAAAAGCACTTGAGAATGACTTAAACCCTTTATCGTGATTTCTAACATTTTGGTAGTCTTCTTTCTCAATTTCCACCCGCCCACCAAAGCCAGCCGCAAACACTACTATATTTAATGTCGCGATATGACCAATTATTGTAAACGACATTAGACGGCGTTTCCTAATTGAAGAAAACCAGGATAAAGGTAAAAGGAATAAGATATGAACTCAGAATCAAAACCTTTAAATACATAAATAAGTTTGAAGATAAAAATAAAACAAGATCACCACAGTTAATTTGGTATGATCCTATTATCTATTTGATAATAGTTTTTACAAGAACAAAAGATCAAAACATGATCTGGGTTACATTTTATGAAAGAGAGAAAACACACTCAAAAACACATAGACGAATAACCCAGATGAAGTCAACAAATGGGAG
The DNA here is from genome assembly GCA_025667525.1 of Glebionis coronaria. Lineage (NCBI taxonomy): Eukaryota > Viridiplantae > Streptophyta > Magnoliopsida > Asterales > Asteraceae > Glebionis > Glebionis coronaria. The sequence goes on from CM046882.1 coordinate 562,406,262, forward strand.
CGTCTATCTAATATATCAAACCACAAAGAGCCGTTGAGGGCCTTTGTGGGCTTCAATATAACATGGGCTAGAAAAAAGGACATGGGCTTCAAAAGTTTCCACAGATGGCAAAAGTAGTCCTCCACCTCACAAGCTGCTATCAATAAATATCCAAGCTATAACTGAAACAATCAAAACCCACAATAAGTCCCTGTAGGTTAGTTGAGGTATCTGATTAGGTCCCAAATGTTAACATCCCCACTTAATCAGATACCTTATACAGATTAAGCATTCCAAGTTTTTTTACAAGGATATTGTGTTGCAATGTATCCAGTCCTTTTGTGAGAATATCTGCTATTTGATTAGCAGAATCCACCTTACAAGTTTTGACTCTACCATTTAGAATTTTTTTCTCTTACAAAGTGTAAGTCAATTTCTAAATGTTTAGTTCTCTCATGAAAAACTGGATTAGCAGCTATCTTGATAGCTGAGTTACTGTCACAGTACAAAGTTACAGGCAAAAGATTTTCACATTGCAAGTCTTTTAAGACCTTAAGAATCCAGATAACCTCACTGGTAACTAAAGCAAGAGCTCTATACTCTGCTTCAGTGGAAGATTTAGAGAGAGTATTTTGTTTTTTTGCTCTTCCAAGAAACAAGATTGTTGTTAACAAACACACAATAACGAGTAACAGATTTTCTAGTGACAACACACTTAGCCCAATCAGCATCGGAATAAGCATTTAGAAACATACCAGTGGTCTTCTTAATGTGAATGCCCAAACCTGGAGAATCTTTGAGATATCTTAATATCTTGAAGGCTGTCTTAAGATGAGATTTTAAAGGAGAGTGCATAAATTGACTTAAGTAGTGAACTGCATAAGATATGTCAGGTATGGTATTGGTCAAGTAAATAAGCTTACCCATCAGCTTCTGATAATCAACAATATTATTAAGAAATAGGTCATCAATAGTGGGCTCATTAGATATAGCAAGTTTGGTAACCAAAGGGGTGCTAGCAGGTTTACAAGCCAGCATACCATACTCAGAAAGAAGGTCCAACACATACTTCCTTTGATTCAAACAGATGCCACAATTAGTATCAACAACCTCAATACCCAAAAAGTATTTCAAGTTCCCTAAGTCCTTAACCATAAACTTAGTTTTCAGAAACATTTTAAACTTCTCAATCTCAGCAACATTGTTCCCAGTAATAATGATATCATCAACATACGCAAGTAAGGCAAGAAAAATATTACCAAGCGACTTAGTGTATAAAGAATAGTTAGATTTACTTTGAACAAAACCATTTTCACTCAAAACAGCTGTAAGCTTAGCATTCCATTGCCCAGGAGCTTGTTTAAGCCCATACAATGACTTTTTAAGCCTACATACCATGTTATCACCACCAGGAAGATATCCTTGGGGTGGTTTCATGTAAACAGTCTCATCAAGGTCACCATAAAGAAAAACATTATTAATATCAAGTTGGAAAACATGCCAAGATTGCACAATGAAAAGATTAAGCAAACATCTAACAGTAACCATCTTAACAACAGGGGCAAATGTTTCATCAAAGTCAATCCCTTCTTTTTGACCAAAACCTTGGGCAACAACCCTAGCCTTGTACCTTTCTATTTCACCACTAGACTTAAAGTTAAGTTTCCAAACCCACTTACTACCTAAGGCCTTTCTACCCTTTGGTAGTTCAACAATATCCTAAGTATCATTATCAAGAAGGGCTGTAAGTTCAGAGTTCATAGCATCAACCCAGTAAGGATTTTAAGAGGCTTCAAAAAAGTTTTTTGGTTCACTGTTTTTGTTAAGTTGGGTGACAAAAAAAAAGTTTTCATGATTAAGTTTAGAATACCCCACAAATTTTTCAAGACCATATTTAACTTTGGAATTAACCACAAAATCATTATAGTTTTTAGGAAAAACAGAGGGTCTGGTAGACCTTCTAACACCCTGAGTAGAAGAACTTAGATTTTGATCCAAGTGACATTCAGATTCATTGTTATCATCAAGTGTTGCTGCCTCCTCTTCCAACCCAGCTTCAATATCATCACTGTTTTGAGCATCATCTCCAATATTTGGAGAATCAACAATGTCCATATTGTTCCCTTGGTTGGGAGAGTGGCTACCCTCACTTTGTGACTCATGGTCACTATTATGACTAAGTGTTTCTCTCTCATCATCATTAGGTAGCTCAGGGTTATCTAAATCAAAAAAATTTAACATATTTTTATCTTGACTAACACTAGAGACACTAGACTCATCATGCTTTTTTTTAGAGACAGAATCCTTAAAAGGAAATATAGACTAAAAAAACTCACATCTCTAAAGACAAAGAACTGATTTCTATCAAGACTAATAAGCCTGTAGCCCTTTTGAGAATTAGAATAACCCATCATAACACAATTTTCAGATCTATCAGACAGTTTATCATGACTATTTAAAATAGTAGCAAAGCACAAACAGCCAAACATTCTGATAAGAGAGAGATTAGGAAAAGTATTGTAAATCATTTCATAAGGGGACTTTCCATTTAACACAGAAGAGGGTAATCTGTTAATGAGAAAAGTAGCAGTTAGAATGCATTCAGACAAGTATTTCAAAGGAATCCTCCCCTGAAACATAAGACACCTAGCCACATTTAAACGGTGTCTTAATACGACATCTTTTTGTGTGTTTGAGTGTTGTTCGTACTCGATTCAATTCGAATTGATCACGGTTTAGGGTGGACTTATCGTTTTTGGTAACTAAAAGAGGGAGCTTTTGATTATCTATTTTAAAGTAAATTGAATTAAGGCAAATGAAAAATATAAAAAGATTAAACAAATTTAAGACTTAATAAAAAGTAAAATTAAAAAATAAAATAAGACAAGACAATATAAAATTAAACTTGACAAAAATGGTGGGAAATAAATAAACTTTGAAAAAACAACTAAGTAAAAAAAACAAAGGATTGCAATCAGATCGCAACGAGCGATCGCAACGAGCGATCGAAACCTGGATCGCAACCAACGATCGCAACAAACGATTGCAACCAACGATCGCGACCAACGATCGCAACTCGAGATTGTAGTTGGATCGCAGCTTGTGATCGCAGTCTGTGATTGCAGTATGTATTGCAGTTTGTGATCCCAGTATTTGATCGCAAGTAGAAACCCTAAGGCTTATGCGATCACAATACTTGATCGGAACCTTAAAAACCCTTAGAACTCACGATGGAATACAAGAGGGAAATAAGCAAAGACCGAATAAGCACTTTTCTGATAAGCACTTACCAAAACTTAACCAAATCAATATTAAGAAGAACTAAATAAGCCACGAATGAAAAACTTTCAAAAAACTAAATAAGCAAGATTTATAAAATCAACTTTTAAAAAATTAAACTTTTAAAAAATTAAACTTTTAAAAACACTTTATTAAAAATAAGAAAATAACATATCAATCAAAAAACACAATAAGCTAAAACCATAAATCACATAAAAATGATAAGAACAAAAAGATAAGCACTTTTCTGATAAGCATAAAGATGAAACAAACTACATACTTTTACCAAATCAAACACAAGATTAAAACAAGAAAGGAAGAATAAGATTGATTATGAAAAGTTTGAGAGAAAGTAAAACTAGAGAGAGAAAGTTACACCTACTCCTAATTACCTTAAGAAAAACTTAAAAAATGAACTAACTAACTCCTTCTAATGAAAGATTAGGATGGTATTTATAGGAGGAGGGGAAGTGGTGATGTTGCTTCTCTCTTTCTTCTTGTATTCTCGTCTTTTTAAATAACTCGTCTTTCTCGAATTTGTCTCGGGATTAGTCGAATGATAAAATGAACTCGTCTTCTAATTTTCTTCTTTTAGTAGACTTGGTTCTTCGACTTCGTCAAACTTCCGTCTTTAGACTTTTTCTTCGATAAATCTTCAGAATAGCCCTTTGACTTCCGTTCTTTTTGCACTTTTCATCTTTTGACTTCGTCTTTTGTCTTTTTCTTCGATAAAAGCCCATGAAAGCCCGTGTTTCTTCCTTTTTCATAATTTTGTCCTAAAACACAGTAAAAACACAAACCACGCATAACTCTGACTTTTACGACATCAAATACACGTTTTGGTCTTGTTATTATTATAAATAAGTGGTAAAAGGATAAGTGTTTTCACACTTATTAAATCCCCTACACTTAACCATTGCAATGCCCTCATGTAATGCATAATTTCAAAGCATAGTTTAACATTTTCCATCATAATTAACCCACCTTGGCCTTTATTAAATACCAGACACTTAAAGAAACTAAAAAGATAGAAAATTACAAAATACTAGAAGGACGAATCAAGTAAAGAGATCGAAGACTTACATTAGGGCTTTGGATGTCATGAATGTTTATCACCCTTAACTTTCACGTTCCCCATACTAAGCTTAAAAACGAGATCATTGTTATTATAAGTTAGTAAGCTAACACTCAATCTTGTGGCTTAATTATTCGCTTAGACTCCCTTATTCCTAGGTGTATCTCTTATATTTTATTATTGTGTTGAATGATCACGAGGATGCATTGTTGACTTATTTCGATAGTTTATTTAGGCTGAAAATAAAGTAGGACGATTTAATCAATAGTTAGCTAAAGGACAAAATCTTTTAAAACTGCTTCTCGAAATCTCATAAAGTTCATATCTTGGCATAACTCGTTTCACGATTTGAGACCTTTCTCGGATCGATATTTGGCATTGACTTCATACTTCGAATCTTGAGAGACGTTCTTGAAATAATGGTATTCTCTTCATAATAGGAATTTCTTCACTTAAAGTTTTTGAGAGATTCTTCAAACTTGGACCACGACTTCTTCATTTTTCTCCAATCTTTATTTGGGATTTTGATATACAACGATCCGCCTCCTTTTAGGACTTGGATCTATTTATCCTCATACCTTGTTAGGGTCTTTTCGGATAGACTTCTCCATGATCTTTAGGGGAGTATTTGCTTTTCGTCGTGTGTCTCGATCCTTCATATTGATTTTTGATAAATGATTCTTCACATCACTTTGGATCTTTAGCAACAAAATGTAGCCCTCATGCCTTGTTAGGGCCTTTTTGGACTCGTCAATCTTCGCATCCCGCTTCAATAAGTTATGCCTTGGCTATGAACTCTAAGTAATTCCGAACAACTTTTAAACGATCTTGTGCTAGAAGCTAAGTAACTTTTTAAATCGTACGACCTTATTTATTGCAATTATATTTATTAACAAGTGATGGCAGAAAAAGCTCATAATTAACTCACATAAATTCATGAAAGAATACCAAACTTATAATTGACTCTATCATCTCTCGTACTCCACAATTTAAAATCTTAAGGAATGAGACTCGTGGATGCTTAACCTATTAAATCAAAGTTTTGGGTTTTCAAGTCATCTATAGGATCTTGAATCTTCTTAGACTTTTTCAAGTTTAGAATTTTCATTTTAAAGTTCCCTTGATAAACGACTTTCCAGGACCAATTATAGGAACTTGCGAAAAGTTCTTGTTCTTAACCCGTATGAGTGACTTTCGCATTTTAAAGTTCCCTATATAAAAGTCTAGCAAACTTGATTTAAACATGTTAAGGATACTAGCTATAGTAAACTTAGATAAGTAAACTCGGGTTGAGTCAAAAGATTCATGACGGGCCTAATCTATCAGAGATATCTAAACTCATTAAACCATTTTATTTAACTACTTTATTTTGACTTTATTCTTGAAATGGAATATATACATACGATGCGATGACAAAAGGAAAGAACATAAATGAAAATAAATGAAAAATACTACTAGGCCAAAATAGATCAAATTTTTTTTAAAAAGTCGAAAAATTAAATTTTCCGGTTAAAATGAGGACATATTCATGGAAAAGCCCACTTAACTTCGATAGAAGTCCCCCTACACTTGATATAAACATTGTTCTCAATGTTTAAGCATGTGGGAGTGAACTCCCCTACACTTAAGACATTGTGCACTTTGTTTAAATCTTTCTAAGGAAGAGACGACTATACTGATTTCAATGTCAACATATAAGATATGAAATATTGAATCACAAGAGTTTAGGATAGAACCGGGAAGATAGGAACACGGGATCACGAGTCGTCAAATATCATCAAAAGTGGCTCCTGAAAGCTTTAATCCATGCACATCATAAGAAACAAGACAACAAACACCCACATAGCTCCCCTACACTTATTATCAAAACGGGTAAAGGATAGATCATCGGGTTGCCTCCTAAGAAGCGCTTGTTTTTGTTAACCGAGTCACGATCCTGACTCGACCCAGAACTAATTCAAGGGAAACGTGGTGAGGGATGGAATCATCTCATGAGAGATGTCCTCACCAAAGTACAACTTAACACGTTGGCCATTCACCTTAAAATTAGGCCCATTTGGTTGAGAAAGCTCAAGAGTACCATAAGGGAAGATTTTAGCAACGGTGAATGGGCCGGACCAACGAGATTTAAGCTTGCCCAAAAAGATCTTCAACCGAGAGTTAAAGAGTAAAACTTGATCACCTATGTGAAACTCTCGCTTTTTAATCTTGGAGTCATGAACGAGCTTAGTTTTTTCCTTATATATCAAAGAGTTTTCATAAGCCTCATTCCTTAATTCATTGAGTTCATTGAGTTGGATTTTTCGAAGAGCACCGGCTTTGTTAATATCAAAATTAGCCCATTTCAAGGCCCAATAAGCCGTATGCTCCAACTCAATGGGAGGTGGCAAGCCTTTCCGTACACAAGGAGATAAGGGGTACAACCTATAGGTGTCTTATAAGCGGTACGGAAAGCCCACAAAGCATCATCTAACTTATCGGCCCATGAGGCACAATGCTCTCCCACGGTACGCTCTAAGATTCGCTTAAGTCCACGGTTAGAGATCTCGGCTTGACCATTGGTTTGTGGATGATACGCGGTGGAAAGACGGTGATTGACACCATACTTAGCCATGACTCATGCAAATTGATCATTGCAAAAATGAGTCCCGCGATCACTATTGATAGCACGAGGAACACCGAATCGAGCAAACAATTGTGTCAGAAAGTTCACAACCACCCTCGCATCGTTCGTAGGTAAAGCCTTTACTTCAACCCATTTGGATACATAGTCAACGGCGATGGGGATGTACTTGTTCCCTTTAGATGATGGAAATGGCCCCATAAAGTCGATGCCCCATACGCAAAGATTTCACATTCTTGGATGAAATTTTGAGGCATCTCATCTTTATGTGTGATCTTGCCTTATCTTTGACAAGCATCACAATGTTTAACCATTTCACGAGCGTCATGATAAATGGAGGGCCAATAAAATCCGGATTCAAAAACTTTCTTCTCGGTATAGTTAGGACCAAAGTGACCATCGGTGGGTCCTTTGTGGCAAGCTTCTAGGATTAGTAAAGCTGCTGGCCCATCAACACATCGACGAATGACAAGATCCGCACATTGCTTGAAAAGGTAAGAGTCGTCCCAATAATAGTGTTTAATATCCTTAAAGAATTTTTTCCTTTGTTGGGACGTTAACCCTTCCATAAGAACACCACCCGCTAAATAGTTTGCAATGTCCGCAAACCATGGGGTATCGTCAAGATTGGAGTTAATCGACATTAAGGCCTCATGGGGAAAGTACTCATGAATTTCTTGATTAGGAAGTTCCCCTTGATAAGGATCCTCGAGTCTACTAAGATGGCTAGGTTTTCCGCTCCCTTTTTATCACGAATTTCGATTTTAAATTCTTGTAGGAGCAAAACCCAACGAAGGAGTCTCGGTTTAGTATCTTGCTTGGTCAACAAGTATTTCAAGGCGGAATGGTCGGTGTAAACGATGGTGGTGGAAAGAACAAGATAGGGGCAGAATTTCTTAAAAGCATACACTACGACTAAAAGCTCTTTCTCAGTAGTGGTATAATGCAATTCAGCCCCCATCATTGTCTTGCTAGCATAATAGATTGGTTGGAAGTGTTTGTTAACTCGTTGACCTAAAACCGCTCCTACCGCAAAATCACTAGCATCGCACGTGAGCTCGAAAGGTAACTCCCAATTTGGAGAGACTAAAACCGGTGCCTTAGTTAATTTACCTTTAAGAAGTTCGAAAGAGTCGAGACATTCTTGAGAAAAGATGAAAGGAGAATCCTTTTCTAAGAGGTGAGTCATAAGACGAGCTATCTTAGAAAAATATTGGATGAAACGAAGATAAAATCCCGCATGACCTAAAAAACTCCTAACTCCTTTGACGGTGGTAGGTGGAGGCAACTTAGCAATGACGTCAACTTTAGCACGGTCGACTTCGATACCGACTTTAGAAATTTTGTGACCAAGGACAATGCCTTCTTTTACCATGAAATGGCATTTTTCCCAATTAAGAACGAGACGAGTGTCTTCACACCGTTTAAGCATATCTTCTAAATTGGCAAGGCAAGATGAGAAAGAATCACCATAGACCGAGAAATCGTCCATAAAGACTTCCATAGTTTCTTCAACCATGTCATGGAATATAGCCATCATACACCTTTGGAAAGTCCCGGGAGCATTGCATAAGCCGAAAGGCATTCTTTTGTAAGCAAATGTTTCACAAGGACAAGTGAATGTGGTTTTCTCTTGGTCTTTTGGATCGATATGAATTTGAAAATACCCGGAGAAACCGTCTAAGAAGCAATAATAGTCATTACCCGCTAAACGCTCGAGCATTTGATCCATGAAAGGAAGAGGAAAATGATCCTTACGAGTGGCATCATTAAGCTTGCGATAGTCTATGCAAACTCGCCAACCCGTGACAAGTCGAGTAGGAATCAACTCGTTGTTTTCATTGGGAACAACGGTTATTCCGCCTTTCTTAGGCACACAATGGACGGGACTAACCCATGGCGGTTTTCAATATGATTCTTTTCCTGTATTTGTTCGATGAGAAATGCGAGTGCGACGAGGAGATGGAGATTCCAGAAAAATCACCTGAACCGAGACCTAAAGCTGAACCGCTGAAGGAACCTCTTTCCGTTGTTAAAGCAAGTACGCTTTTCAAGCCTCCTTCCTTCTTACTTGACTTAAATTTCGACTCTTTTTTTCTTGAATTTGAATCATTTCCTCTTTATCGCCATTCTTCTGTTTAAGAACTGCGCCCCCTGGAAATTGGCAACATTGACAGAAAAGGGAAAGGGTAGGAATACACCTTTTTAGGTCCGAAATAGGGTAAATCATTCCGGCATCTAAAAGTTTGATAACTTCTTTCTTGATTACGTCATGAATTTTTGGATTAACCCTTCTTTGGCTTTGGATTGCGGGTTTAAAGTCATCTTCCATGAGATTTTATGAGTACAAAAGTTAGGATCAATTCCGCGGATGTCGGAAATTTTCCAAGCAATTGCTTTCTTATGATTTTTGAGCACATCGATAAGTCGAAATTTTTCATCCTCTTTTAAGTCCTTTGCAATGATGACGGGTAACTTCTTATTGTCTTCTAAGAAAACGTATTCAAGATGAGACGGTAAATCCTTAAGCTCTAAATCCGGAGGATTTTTGATGGAAGGCTTAGTCAAATTCGGATCATCGTTTGTAACTTCCTTAGGAGTAGGTGGAGAAATATGGTCCTCATTGAGAAGTTTCTCGATGGCACGAATGTCTTCTTCCCAATTGGAGGGAGAATCGTCATATTTTAAGTCCACATCCCCTAAACTTGCTTCAAATTCTTTCAAAAGAAAGTCACTTTCTTCTAATGGAGTCAGTGATGGAGCAATAGAAGCTACGTTCTCAACATGAGGTAAAGGAGAAAGACCACTTTTACAAGCGTCTTTGAAATTTTATTCAAAAGCCTCATCAAATACGTCAATGAAGTTAACGTTCTCGTGTTCATAAGGTTGCTTAGAAAGTTTACCCATGTTATTTTTTCGTCACCAACTCTCATGATTAATTCGCCCGTAGATACATCAATAAGAGTGCGACCGGTCCTCAAGAATGGATGTCCAACGATTAATGGAACACGTGGATCCATCTCGTAGTCAACGACAACAAAATCCGCCAGAAAGGTGAATTTGTCGACACCGACGAAGACATCTTCGGCTATCCACACCGGATAAGCAACCGTACGGTTAGCTAACTCTAATGTCATTCGTGTGGGGACTAGCTCGGGTAGAGATAGTTGTTTCCAAACGCTTAATGGCATTAAGTTGATACTAGCACCTAGATCGGCTAGGGCCATACAATTCTCTACCCCGGGAAAGTTGCAAGGAATGAGAAAGCGACCCGGATCACTAAGTTTGGTTGGTAATTTCCTTAAAAGAACCACGGGGAAATTCTCATTAAGTTGGGTTTGAGCAATATCAAGAAGTTTTTCCTTGTCACTTAGAAGATCCTTAAACATTTTAACATATTTAGGCATGTGAGCAAGAGCCTCGGCAAAGGAGATGTTGAAATTCAAATGTTTAAACATTTTAAGAAAGTTTGAAACTTGAATATCATCCTTGTTCTTCAACTTCTCTTTCCTCAACCTTGAAGGATAAGGTATGACGGGTTGAGAGGAAGGCTTTGGAATAGATTGGTCACTCACATCCTTTGGTGGTGGAGGGGTGGGGTTGGAAGGTGAAGGAATTGGTGAAGGTTGCTCGTTATCCTTTGTCACAATCACCAGAGTAGGTTTAGGAATCTCGGGTTCCTTATAGCCTTTTCCACTGCGGGTGGTGATTGCTTTCATCTCCCCTCTTAGATTTGCAATGGTGTTACTCGTAAGAGAACCCGAAGCAGATGGTTGATTACTTTGGAAGAAACTAGCCATCATATCCCTTAAGTCATTCGTTTGATTGCTTAAAGAGTTTCGCATGTCATTCCTAACCTCGGCTCGAAGATCATTCCCTTGTTTAGCCATGTCACCTTTCAAGTTAATAATTTGGCTTTGAAGATTTTTCACCAACACGTCATTAGTCCTCAAGTAGGTTTCGATCTCTTGATTAAATGTCGTGGGTTGGTTAAAAGGTGGAGCTTGGTAAGCGGGTGGTTGATAGGTGGGTTGTTGGTAAACTTGATTATTTCCTTGAGGTGGATATGGATTTCTTTGGGTTTGATATTGATTAGGAGCTCGAGGTTGGCTTTGATTGTTGCGATTGAGGTTATTTTGGTTTTGAGGAGGAAAACCGGGTGGTGAAAGAAAATTGTTTGAACGATAACTTAGCAAATTACGGTCACCTTGAGGACGTGCTTGATAGCCTCCCGTAGAAAAGTTACCGTTAGCCGCGTACACGTTCTCACAAGGGTTGTCTTGAGTAGAAGGACAATCGGTGTATGAGTGAGGACCGCCACAAGTCTCACAAGAAAGTGCTACAACTTTAACTTGTTGATATTGCTTCGTAGCCATGGTTAAGAATTTTTTGTTCATCTCGGCTATTTGGCGGGTGAGTTTGGTTAACTCGTGGTTTGATGAAGTAGAAGAAACATTGACCCTCGAGTTATTTCTTGAGGATGCGGATGAATCCTAATTTTTGTGATGAGTGGTCATGTTCTCGATTAGCTCTCTACACTCCTCAGGTCTTCTTTTCATAAAGTTACCACCGGCGGCGGCATTAATTGTATCACGATCACGAAAAGTTAAACCGTTGTAGAAAGTATCAATTAGAGTGACGGGGAGCATATGATGGTTAGGACAACGATCGATCAAGACATTATAACGTTCCCAAGCATCGAAAAGAGACTCATCGGGTTCTTGAGTGAAACCACTGATTTGATTCCTAAGACTAGTTACCATGGATGGTGGAAAGAAGCGCGACAAAAATCGTTGAGTCATCTCGTCCCATGTATGAATTGATTTTTTAGGAAGACGATCAAACCATTTTTCAGCACGGTGGGATAAAGTGTGTGTAAAAAGATGAAGACGGAGAAAATCTATGGTAACACCGGGCAATTTCATGCTTTGAGTGACAGTTATGAATTTATCGAGGTGTTTGTTGGCATCATCATCCGGTAATCCACGAAATGAGCAAGCATTTTGAACTTGTTGGATCATGTGATGCTTCAACGAAAATTCAGGAGCCGTGATTTGCATCGACGCAATCGGTCCTCCACGTCCATTCATTGTCGGTTGGCATAACTCCTCCATCGTACGAAGATCAGGTTGAGGGTGATGGTTGTTATTATTCACAACGGGGTGTGGTGGATTGTTATTATTATGCACACCGGCCATATCCAGGTCTTTACGAGTCTCGGGCTCAAGATTAGACGAATATCGAGTACGCATACACTAAAAATGCAATACAATATTTTTGATTTTTTATCTTGTTTTTTATTTTTTTTGGATTTTTGAAAGTTTTGTATATTTTTAGGATTTTTTTGAAATTTTTATGCTATGAAAATAACGTTCCCAAGAAAACGGATCCCAAAATCCAATTTTCTCACAAAAAACCGTTAATCTTTACGAAAAGAGCCGGCAGCGGCGCCAATTTTAATACGACATCCTTTTTTGTGTTTTAGTGTTGTTCGTACTCGATTCAGTTCGAATTGATCACGGTGTAGGGTGGACTTATCGTTTTTGGAAATTAAAAGGGGGAGCTTTTGATTATCTATTTTAAAGTAAATTGAATTAAAGCAAATGACAAATATAAAAAGATTAAACAAATTTAAGACTTAATAAAAGGTAAATTAAAAAAATAAATAAGACAAGACAATATAAAATTAAACTTGTCAAAAATGGTGGGAAATAAATAAACTTTGAAAAACAACTAAGTAAAAAAAACAAAGGATTGGAATCAGATCGCAACGAGCGATCGCAACCTAGATCGCAACGAGCGATCGCAACCTGGATCGCAACCTGGATCGCAACCTGGATCGCAACAAATGATCACAACAAACGATCACAATCAACGACCGCGACCAACTATCGCAACTCGAGATCATAGTTGGATCGCAGCTTGTGATCGCAGTCTGGATCGCAGTTTGTGATTGCGGTATTTGATCGCAAGTAGAAACCCTAAGGCTTATGCGATCACAATACTAGATCGGAACCTTAAATACCCTTAGAACTTACGATGGAATACAAGAGGGAAATAAGCAAAGACCGAATAAGCACTTTTCTGATAAGCACTTACCAAAACTTAACCAAAACACTATTAAGAACTAAATGAGCCACGAATGAAAATATTTCAAAAAACTAAATAAGAAAGATTTATAAAATCAACTTTTTTTAAAAGATTAAACTTTTAAAAACACTTTATTAAAAATAAGAAAATAACAAATCAATCAAAAAGCACAATAAGCTAAAACCATAAATCACATATAAATGATAAGAACAAAAAGATAAGCACTTTTTTTTTGATAAGTATAAAGATGAAACAAACTACATACTTTTACCAAATCAAACACAAGATTAAAACAAGAAAGGAAGAATAAGATTGATTATGAAAAGTTTGAAATTAAGATGAAGATTAAAGATTAAAGATTACAAGATTTAAAGATGAAAGATGAAATTGAGTATATTAAAGTTCGTTTCACTCGATTCTTAACCAATTGAAAGTCCTAACAATATCAAGTTTATTATTGTTTTTGGTTGATAGGATTTTTTGGATATTCTATGTCTATTTAACCAAACAAGTAAAAATGGTGAAAAATATTAAGCTACGTAGCCGTTAGACACTTAGCAATTACCAATTAATATTCACAAAAGGACAAAATTGTAAAAACATAAAAGTAATGTGCCAAAATGTAAAGTAAATGAAACTACTAGGCTTGAAATGTAGAATCCAGAAAGTTAAAGGGCCAAAAAATGTAAATTCTAACAACTTTCTAACTAAATTTAACAAACTAACAAACTACTACTACCTCCGTCCCAAAATTATTGTCCATAGACAAAAAACACATAGTTTTAGAAAAACATCACTTTTCAGCTTTCTCTCTCTTACTTTTTGTAAAATGACAGTTTTACCCTTAACTAATTAATTTTATACTTCATTCCTTCCCTGCCGAGCCGCCTCTCTTCGCCATTCGATGCCTCTGCCTTCCCTTTCTATAACATAGCCAAGCGCCCTCCTTTACAATCACTTTATTGTTTGTAATAATAACCTCAAGTGAGGGTAATAGGGTAAACTCAAAAAAAATTCTCTATCTAATTTTGGAAGTTTTGAAAGTGGACAATAATTTTGGGACAAACCAAAATTGAATAGTGGACAATAATATTGGGACGGAGGTAGTAACTGATTTTGACAAGTTGTCAAAAGATTAAGGATGAAAAAATTGCAAACCCTAATTAAATGCCAAGTTAGCTCAAAATGCAAACAGATTCAAATTCTAAGGAGCAAAATGCAATTAAAAGAGACTATTAAACAAAAACGGGTATCAACCAATCAATAAGCTCGTATGAGCTTATTACTGAACCAATTAAGCTCAAACAAGTTTCAAAATGTTTAAAATCGAAAATAAGCTAGACTTTTCTAAGGAAAATGCTTATAACTCAGTAAAACTCAAATAAGCTCAAACCAATAAGCCATGAGTAAGCTAACTGAAAATCCAGACATGCACATTCAGATTTTTAGGCTCATTCTTGTTAAACAGCTAAATAAGAGTATGGAATGTCTTTTCTTTTGGAAAATGATCAAGTGAATAAGCAGAAAATTGAAATTAAGCTGAAATGCAGCTTATTTGATTTTTGTTGACCAAAAGTTGAAAAATCTCAAAATCTCAAAAACTACTCAACACAAGTTCCTAAACAAGAGTATGAAAGAAAATTACAAGTTTTATGAAGTGGATTTCGCTATCTAAGAAAATAGTTTACTTAATTATCACAGAAACTTGCATTTGCCTATGAGCTTATGAAAAAGCTGTTTTCTAGCTGAATTATGAAAACTGTAGAGATTCCTTACACAGAATCAAACGTTGGATGTTAAGGCACAAATTGGAACTTGTTTCAATGAATTTGGTTGAGAAATGAACAGATTACAAGGACTTGAAATTAGCTAGTTTCTGATGAACAAATAACAAAGACTTGACCCAAAACTATTTTCTAACCAATTGCCTGTTTAACCTCAAATTTGACCAAAAAACTTGATACAAATGTTACCAAAAGTCTACTGAAGAGGAATGAACAAAACTCAACAAGTTTAACCAACTCAATTCACAAAAACATGACAGATCCAAACACTAGTTATGAAGTATGTTATGAACTTTTATGAAGGAACTTTTAGTAAAAGACTGAATTAAACTTTGACTAATATCAGAACATATTTGATGAGTAAAAGGAAGAGTTTTAAGACTAAAAACAGACTTGTAAACAGTCTTGAACACAAATAGCACGCACAAGCACTTAACTGATGAAATCCAAAACAAAATCAAGTATAATTGAACTAAGAGCTATAAAACTACCAACAAGCAATCAAATAAAACCAATTATGCTAAAACAAGTCCAAATCACATGATCAGAGCAGCATAGAAAGTTTACACTAGAATTGAGCATGCATTCAACAATTTAGTGGAATTTAAAAAACATGATTTTGCAAACTTGTGTGCTTAGGCCTCCTTTGATGGAGGAGTGTGGTGCTGAACCAACTCAAGACTACAAAAACGCCATAAGATCATCTCCATACACCATATAATCACCTCCAAATGCTCTTTCTAAACAAAATCAACCAACTGCTACAAAACTGCTTCAAAAGACTGGAAATGACTGATTCTTGGCTAGAAAACGTGTTGTAACTTCTAAAGCTCTCAAACAAAATCCATTTAATCACTTAAGATCAAATGGAATCACAAACAGTAACTAGAATAGAAGGATTTGAGTAAGTGAAGTTAGAATGATAAGAGAAATGAATGTTTTTGTGTTTTTATTGATTGAAGAAGGTAAAACTGTTACAACTTCCTAAGTGAATCTATAACTAACTCTCAAGAGTGTGTCAAACTCTTGAGAGAAGTGTTACTAACTGAAGGATTAACAGAAATGTGTGAGAAATATAAGGTGTGTGTGTTTTTACACACTTTTCTACTTGTACAAAATGAAAGACTAGATGCCTATTTATAGAGGTGAGATGAAGTGAGGTGAGTGTCAGTAACGTGTTGCCACTAATCAAGAGTTGTCAGGTGTCCTTTTCTGGTGAATTGCAATTTCTCCTCAAGAACAAGAAAATGGCTTTACTTCTCCTTTAATCTCCAACTTAATTGGCTTATGTAGTTGAATTCGTCATCCAAAAACGAGCACTTTTCATGTAGAAACCTTTTTATGAAATGCATTGTAGAAGAATCCCCGTTCTGGGCTTGTTTGAAGAAGAAGATGACACGTGTCATTCTGTGGTTGGATGAATTTGTGTCACACGGATCATTATCCAAGTTGGATAAATGGGATTATTGCATGTCTCACTCTGATTGGCTTAAAAATAAGATAGTGGAAGTTACTGTGCTGATTCGGCTCAATAAATGTGTCGGTGAGCTGGCTAGTTAGCTGGCAATCCTTGTTCCATTTTTCTTGCATTGTGATTGGTTTAGAGCAAGTAAACACAGATCAAGACCAAATTTGGAGTATTTTTGGCATATTAAGCCCCTTGACTTTGGCAGAATATCAAAGTAAGCTACAATCTTCATTCCAATGTCATTTTCAGTCCTTTAACTTGCATTCTTGTTTATTTTAGCCCTTTGACTTGGTTGACTTTAGAGTTGACCAGGTTTGACTTGAATCTTAACCTTTTCCAAATTGCACATTAAGTCCCTCAACTTTAGGATGTTGTCAAGATAGGTCCTTCATCTTCAGTTGACTTGTCATCTTTGATCCTTCTTTGTCTTTTTCATCACAAATAAGCTTGATTTCTTCTTGTTTGCTTGAAAATGTATCCTTGTTACCTATTTAAGCACAAACACAAAACATACCACATAATTCCGCTTTATAGCACAAAAGTTTGGTATTTTCCATGTGTTTTAGGGTGATTTGTTGATTAATTGATATGAGATTTTACTCATATCAAATCCTCTACACTTGAACATTGCCATGACCTCATGCAATGCTATCTTTTAAAGCACAACTTTACATTTTCCTCATAATTAACCCACCTTGGCCAATATGAAATGCTATTACACTATACTACTCTATATGATGCATGATTTTGATTTTGTACAATGCAATGCAAAGAAAACAATTCTATTTATATATTTTTGGAATTTCTTGAAATGGTTTTGATAGAAAAACTCATAAAGAAGTCAATGACTTAAATTAGGGCTTTGGTACCATGGATACTTATCACCCTCAAGTTTCACTTTCCCCATACCAAGCTTAAAAATGGGATCATTGCTTTCACAATTAAAAAGTGCATCAACTTATTCATGACAATTAAATGTGGAACCGGTTATTATTTGAGCAAATTGCTTGAGAGCAAATTTGTCATTATTTGAAGCGTGAAATATAAGAAATGTAAAATCCAAAAATAAGGAAGCACGGTTTTAATCCTAAGTAGTCCTCTCATCCATTACTTGAAAAACCGGTCACAATTAATATAAGTCCGTTTCAAGAATAATAAGTCATTTGCCTTATGTGTAAAATCCTCATGTCATGCATTAATAAGTAGCTACACATTCGCTAAGGAAAAAAAATAAAACTCACGCAATAATTTATATCCGCCATCTTTTTGAGACTTTGGATCTTCAATCCCGCAACCCGTCAAGGTAATATTGGATTGGAGCAACTATTAAATCCCCGCAACCTGTCAAGGTAATATTGGAATCTAATAGTTACTATAATTAACACTTCACTGTCCCTCTTGGGAGTCTTGTATAATTTTTTTTCTTTTTTTTTCTAGCCACTCATTTTTTTTAAGCCGCTCTTATTTTTCTTTATTCCTCACAAAGAAATTTGAAAAGAATAAAAGGAAAAACACCCGCTAAGTATTAAGCATGACATAAGTCTAGTACACATAAAACGTTCTAACTTAGAATCTTAAGACGTACTTATACCAACCATGAATGATTAGTCAAAAATGCATAAGAGATTACAACCGATTAAAACCGTTCTTGATTATTTATTAACATATATACATGCGAAGAAAATAGAGGCAAAGAAAGAGAAGGGTTTAGCCATAAGTAATCGTCATGAAGTTTATCTAGCCCTTTTATACTTGCTTCAACTCTATCATCTCCCATTCTCCACAAATTTAAAATCTCAAATAATGAGACTAGTGGATGCTTATCCTAATAGACCAATGAAGGACTACATGTTTAAGGATACTAGCTAGAGTAAGCTTGGATAAGCAAACTTGGGTTGAGTCAAAATATCCATGGCGGGCCTAATATGTCAAAGAAGTCTAAATTTGTTAAACCATGTTCTTATTATATTTTTTTTTCTTTTTCAATTTTTGATGAAGAACAAAAGAAGAAATATATACAATGCAAATGTGTTATGCAAATGAAAAATGATATGCAAAAATTTATGAATGCATATTTTTGGTGGCCAAAGTAGATCAAAAATTTGAAAAATGTTTGAAAAATTACTTTTCCATGTTATCATGAAGGTCAATGACAAAGTCTAGGTAAGGTCACTTTGATAGAAGACCCCCTACACTTAAGCTAAACATTGTCCTCAATGCTTAAGAGCATGGAAGTATAAACTTCCCCTACACTTATGACAATGAATAGACTTTGCTTAACCCAAGCTAAGGAAAGATCAACTATAGTGAAGTCATTTTTTAAGCACAATGTGTCTATGAAAAATCACAATAGTAACAAAGTGAACCGGATACAAGGTCCTCCTCCATAAGCTTCAAAGCACGTGATGAGTGAGCAACCCTACAAATAATATGAAGACAAAAGAAGGTCTCCCCTACACTTCTCATCAACTCTCCATCTTTATTTCTAACCTATACACACTCTAAGTATAAAACTTCTAAACCTAGTTATTCAAGCTTGATTTAATGAGTCTCTAGCTCGACTCTTCCCATAATAAATTAATTCATGGGGAAAATGGGGATCTCTTGGACCATTTCCACGGAAATGTCCTCCCCAAAATAGTGCTTAACACGGTGACCATTCATTTTGAAATTTGGACCATCGGGTTGTGACAACTCAATAGTTCCATATGGAAATACTTGAGCAATAGTGAATGGACCGGACCATCTCGACTTAAGCTTTCCCGCAAAGAATTTCAACCTTGAGTTAAAGAGGAGAGCCGGCTCTCTAACTTTGAACTCACGGTTCTTAATCTTAGCATCATGCAATTGCTTAGTCTTCTCCTTATAAAGCAATGAGTTCTCATAAGCATTGGCTCTCAATTCATCTATTTCATTGAGTTGGTCCTTTCTATGTGAGCCAGCTTGGTTTAAATCAAAGTTAGCCCACTTGAGAGCCCATGAAGCCTTATGTTCTAACTCGAATGGGAGGGGGCATGCTTTTCCATAGACAAGCCTATATGGAGTACAACCAATTGGTGTCTTAAAAGCCGTCCTAAAAGTCCACAAAGCATCATCAAGCTTATCCGACCAAGAAGGTCGATGCTCTCCCACCGTTCTTTCCAAAATTCTCTTTAAACCACGACTTGTGACCTCGGTTTGACCATTGGTTTGAGGGTGATACGCGGTAGAAAGTATATGATTAACTCCATACTTCTTCATAACTCTCGTGAATTGATCATTACAAAAGTGAGTACCACGATCACTTATGATGGCCGGAGGTACACCAAACCTAGCAAACAATTGCTTCAAAATTTCACTACAACTCGAGCATCATTAGTTGGTAAGGATTTGGCCTCAACCCACTTTGACACATAATCCACCGCTACGAGTATGTACTTATTTCCCTTGGAAGATGGAAAGGGTCCCATGAAATCTATTCCCCACACATAAAAAATCTCACATTCTTGAATGAAGTTTTGTGGCATCTCATCACGTTGAGTAATTTTTCCTTGTCTTTGACATACATCACATAATTTCACCATATCTTGGGCATCTTTGTATATGGAAGGCCAATAGTAACCCGAATCAAAGACTTTCTTGGCGGTGTAGTTGGGCCCAAAATGTCCACCTGTAGGTCCCTTATGACAAGCTTCTAAAATCTTAAATGCCTCGGGCCCATCTACACACCGTATAATGATTTGGTCCACACATTGCCTAAAGAGGTAAGGATCATCCGAAAAGTAATACTTCACTTCCTTAAGAAATTTCTTCTTTTGTTGGAAAGTGAGACCCTCTATTAGTACACTCCCTACAAGATAGTTTGCAATATCCGCAAACCAAGGGGTGGTATCCTGTTGAGAAGAGATAGACATGAGCTCCTCTAATGGAAAGGATTCATTGATTTCCTTATGAGGCAAATCTCCTTGAAAAGGATGCTCAAGTCTACTCAAGTGAACCACCGCTAAATTCTCGGCTCCTTTCTTATCACGAATCTCTATCTTAAACTCTTGAAGCAATAAAACCCACCTCAAAAGCCTAGGCTTAGCATCTTGCTCTGTCATGAGATATTTGAGAGCGGAATGATCCGTATACACTATGGTTTTGGATAGCACAAGATAGGGTCTAATTTTCTCAAAAGCATAGACTATAGCAAGCAACTCTTTCTCCGTGGTAGTATAATGAAGTTGTGCACCCGTCATGGTTTTACTAGCATAGTGTATAGGTTGAAAATGCTTATTCACTCTTTGTCCTAAGACGCCCCCTACGGCATAATCACTAGCGTCACACATAAGCTCAAAAGGCAATTCCCAATTTGGAGAGACCAAAATGGGAGCCTTAGTCAATTTCTCCTTAAGAATCTCAAAAGAATCCAAACACTCTTGGTTGAAAATGAAAGAAGCCTCTTTTTCCAAGAGGTGGGTCATCGGTCTTGCTATATCTTAGAGAAATCTTGTATGAAACGTCTATTAAACCCCGCATGACCCAAAAAAACTCCTAATCCCTTTCACCGTAGTGGGTGGGGGAATCTTAGCAATCACATCTATCTTAGCACGATCCACTTCTAATCCTTTGTTAGATATCTTATGTCCCAAGACAATCCCCTCTTTTACCATGAAATGGCACTTCTCCCAATTAAGAACAAGACGTGTTTCTTCACACCTCTTTAGCATACGTTCTAAATGGGAGAGACAAGAGGTGAATGAATCTCTAAAAACCGAGAAGTCATACATGAAAACTTCCATAGTTTGCTTAATCATATCATGGAAGATTGCCATCATACACCTTTGAAATGTCCCCGGTGCACTACACAAGCCAAAAGGCATTCTCTTGTAAGCAAATGTACCATAGGGACAAGTGAATGTGGTCTTTTCTTGATCCTTAGGGCCAATGGGTATTTGAAAATAATCCGAAAATCCATCAAGAAAGCAATAGTACTCATTTCCCGCTAAACGTTCAAGCATTTGGTCCATAAAAGGAAATGGGAAATATCATTTCCTAGTAGCATCATTAAGCTTCCTATAATCAATACAAACTCTCCAACCCGTAACAAGTCTCGTAGGAATAAGCTCATTGTCTTCATTAGGCACTACGGTGATTCCACCCTTTTTAGGAACACAATGTACCAGGCTAACCCATGGAGAGTCGGAAATGGGGTAAATCATGCCCGCATCAAGGATTTTGATAACTTCCTTCTTAATGACCTCATGGATTTTAGGGTTAACCCTTCTTTGGCTTTGAATAGCGGGTTTGTAATCATCCTCCATAAGGATTTTATGTGTACAAAAATGTGGATCAATTCCCCTTATGTCGGATATTTTCCATGCTATGGCTTGCTTATGTTTTTTAAGATCTTCTATTAGTTTTTCTTTATCATCCTCTTTTAAATCTTTAGCAATGATCACGGGTAATTGGTCTTTCCCTTCTAAGAAAGCATACTCTAGGTGGGATGGAAGGTCCTTAAGTTCAAGTGAAGGTGGACTCTCTATGGAAGGCTTCACTATGGATGGATCATCATTGGTTAGTTCTTGTGGAATGAGTGAAGGAATGGGGTCCTCATTGAGCAACTTTTGGATAGTGAGAATGTCTTCTTCCCAATTGATGGGAGAATCATCATTACCAAGGAAGTTGGACTCAAATTCCTCCAATAGGAAATCACTCTCTCCAAAAGGTGTTAAGGAGGGAGCAATTGAGGCCACGGTCTCAACATGGGGCATATCTTCACTATTACTCTTGCAAGCGTCATGGAAATGCTCATCACACACCTCATCTAGTACATCAACTATGTTAATGGTTTCACAAGCTTTAGACTTCTTAATCACTTTCTTATCACACACTTTTCCTAACTTAAACACCACTTTCTCATCCTCAACTCTCATAATTAGTTCTCCCTCCGCCACGTTTATTAGAGTACGACCCGTCCTCAAAAATAGTCTACCAACAATTAGAGTAACTCTTAGGTCCATGTCATAATCAACCACTACAAAGTCGGCCGGAAAGGTAAACTTATCCACACCTACAATCACATCCTCCGCGATACCTACCGGGTAAGCTATGGTACGATTGGCTAACTAAAGTGTCATCCTAGTTGGAGTGAGCTCGGGAAGAGAGAGTTTTTTCCAAACCGATAAAGGCATGATATTTATGATTACCCCAAGATCCGCCAATGCCATGCAATTTTCCACCCCGGGAAAATTACAAGGGATCAAAAAGCGCCTCAGATATCCAAGTTTTGTAGGTAAGGTTTTGAGCAACACGGCGGAACAATTTTCATTAAGGGATGTGTTGGGCAAATCAACCAATTTTTCCTTGTTGGAGAGTAGATCCTTGAACATCTTAGCAAATTTTGGCATGTAAGCAAGGGCTTCCGCAAGAGAGATGTTTATGTTGAGTTGCTTGAACATCCTTAAGAAATTTGAGACTTGTATATCATCCTTGTTTTTCAATTTGTCCTTTCTCAATCTTAAAGGGTAAGGAAGATTTGGTTTAGGTGTAGATGGAGTAGGTGTTGTAGTGGAAGATTTTTCTTTATTAGCTTCTTCATTGGGAGTTGTGGAAGGTAAAGGAAAAGTGGTTATAGGTTGAGAAGATGAAGTAGTAGAGCTTGGAGGTGGTGAAGAAGATGTAGAAGGCTTATCACAAGTTGGAACCAAAGCAGGCTTAGCAATAGAAGGTATAGGAGGTGAAGGATCATTGGTCCTTTTTCCACTTCTTGTTGTAATAGCATTGACATTTGCCCTCGGGTTTGTTTGTGTGTTAGATGGTAAAGCCCCTTGTTGTCTTTGATTTAAAAGCATCATAAACTTTTTGTTTGTTTCCTCATGCATTTCCTTCATTCTATTCTCATTAGCTTGGAACCTCCTTTCATTCTCTTGATTCATTTTGTGAAGAAGCTCAATGGTGTTATAATCATGTGGCACATTCCCTTGAAAACCTTGGGGTTGGAAAGGTGAAGGTTGATTGTAAAACCCTTGGTTGTTGCCTTGAAAGGTATTTCCTTGATTGTGAAAGGTATTTGGTGGTCTATAGTTGTTCCCTTGGTATTGTGGCCTTGGCCCTTGGTTCCTTTGTAACAATTGAGGGGGATTGTGTTGATGTTGGGTGGGTGGTTGGGGTGGGAATCCTGGTGGATCAAGGTAGTTTTGAGACTTGTAAGAAAGATTGTTTGGATTGATGTTGGGTTTGAAATGTTCTCGATGTTCTTCTTGGTAAGAATAACACTCCCCTTGATAACCTTGCACCTTATCACATTGTTGGTAGGAATGGGGACCTCCACAAGTCTCTCATGAAAGAGTAATAGCATGCACATCATTGGTGGAATTGTTGCCCAAAGAGATTTTCATAAAGTCATTCATCATGGTTTGTTGCATCTTTTGGGTGTTTTGCAAAATTGTTTGACTTTCTTTTTGAGCTTGAGTCAATTCTTGTATTGATGAAATGAGTTGAGTCTCAAATGGTTTGGAACCTCCTTCTTGAATGACATGTACTCTCTCATCAAATTGTGTGTTAGTTTTCACCATTGATTTGGTTTCAATAATGTCCCAAGCGTCTTGAATGGATTTAGCAAGAATATTTCCTCCCGCGGAAGCATTGAGTGAGTCTTGGTGATGAGGTCTTAGTCTATTATAGAAAGTGTTGATTTAGTGAATTTCATCGAATCCATGGTTTGGGCATTTCCTTAATAACTCCTTGAACTCCTCCCAAGCATCACTAAAGGTTTGACTAGGTTTTTGTTGAAAGCCTATAATTAAGTTCCTCAAAGCCGTGGTCTTAGATGAAGGAAAGAACTTGTTCAAAAACTTCTTAGTGAAACCATCCTATGTGGTAATGCTATCGGGTGGTTGTGTATCTAACCATTTCTTAGCACTTCCCTCTAATGAAAATTGTACCAATATCAACTTAATGGCATCATGGGAAACTCCATTGTACTTAATGGTGTTGAAAAGAGCAAGAAATTTCTTAAGGTGATCATGTGGATTATCATTCTTATTCCCAAAAAATGGTGTGTTTGAAACCAAGTTAATCATGGATGTTTTTAGCTCAAATTTGTTTGCGGGAATATCGGGTATCTTGATAGCATCGGCATATCCTTGCACATTGTATTTCAAGTGCTCCATCAAAGGTCGAGTGTCAACTCCTGCCATGGCTTGTGGTGTGTGGATCAAAGTACGATTCTCAGGATCGGCTTGATGGACGTTTGTGTTTCTACTCTTTCTGTTTTTCTTCCTTTTTGGAGGAAGGGGTTGTACACCAATCGGTATTTGTGCACGCTGGCGAGTGAGCATGAAACTCAATACAAGGAGTGAGAGAGAAGCTCTTGTTCGACTTTGAAGAAGAAGGGATTATCCTCTTCGAGATTCAATATGAAATATCCACAAGAAAGTATAATATATGTAATTACTACTTGGGTGCAAGACCCCCAATCAAGCCTTCCTTCTTAGAATACGCACTAGTGAACGGGGGGTTAGGTGGCGCGAAGCATTTAAGTACCTTTTAACCCTTAGATGTCATTTTATAGCACATCACCTTTCTATCCACTTTGTAGTTTGTATTCTTCGAATTATTGCCTATTGGAAGTATTTATCTATTTTTGCTTTATTGAATTTGATCGATACACGTGTCAAGGACCGGAACACCCCTAACACGGTGTATTGCCTTGGCAATACTTATTGAAGATATGTGTATTGGTTGTTCTTATCCGTATACGTATCTACATAATATAGAGAAAGTATTTTTGAATTTATTGAGGTTTTTTTAAAGAAAATACTATATGTACATAAAACAGAGGAAATCCAATAATATATATTTTTGGGTGCAATCTTTGAGGAAAAAGATTGCTTTTTGATTTTTTATTTTTTTGGTCAATTCTTTAGGAAAAGAATTGTTTTTGTTATTTTCTATTTTTTAGATTTTTACATTTTTGATTTTTTTATGTTTTTGATTTATGATACGTAAAAATAACGTTCACGAGGTGAACGGATCCCAAAAGCCAATGAAAACCGTCAATCGATAGTCTCTCGTAAAGTCAAAGAACCGACAGCGGCGCCATTTGATATTGAGTATACTGAAGTTTGTTTCTCTCGATTCTTAACCAATTGAAGTCCTAACAATATCAAGTTTATTATTGTTTTTGGTTGATAGGATTTTTTTGGATATTCTATGTCTATTTAACCAAACAAGTAAAAATGGTAAAAAATATTAAGCTACATAACCGTAAAACACTTAGAAATTACCAATTAATATTCACAAAAGGACAAAATTGTAAAAACATAAAAGTAATGTGCCAAAAATGTAAAGTAAATGAAACTACTAGGCTTGAAATGTAAAATCCAGAAAGTTAAAGGACCAAAATTGTAAATTCTAACAACTTTCCAACTAAATTTAACAAACTAACAAACTATTAACTGATTTTGACAAGTTGTTAAAAGATTAAGGATGAAAAAATTTCAAACCCTAATTAAATGCCAAGTTAGCTCAAAATGCAAACAGATTCAAATTATAAGGACCAAAATCCAATTAAAAGAGACTTTTAAACAAAAACGGGTATCAACCAATCAATAAGCTCATATGAGCTTATTACTGAACCAATTAAGCTCAAACAAGTTTCAAAATGTTTAAAATCGAAAATAAGCTAGACATGTCTAAGGAAAATGCTTATAACTCAGTAAAACTCAAATAAGCTCAAACCAATAAGCCATGAATAAGCTAACTGAAAATCCAGACATGCACATTCAGATTTTTAGGCTTAATCTTGTTAAACAGCTAAATGAGAGCATGGAATGTCTTTTCTTTTGGAAAATGATCAAGTGAATAAGCAGAAAACTGAAATTAAGCTGAAATGTAGCTTATTTGACTTTTGTTGACCAAAAGTTGAAAAAGCTCAAAAACTACTCAACACAAGTTCCTGAACAAGAATATGAAAGAAAATTACAAGTTTTATGAAGTGGATTTGGCTATCTAAGAAAACAGTTTACTTAATTATCATAGAAACTTGTATTTGCCTATGAGCTTATGAAAAAGCTGTTTTCTAGCTGAATTATGAAAACTGTAGAGATTCCCTATACAGAATCAAACTTTGGATGTTAAGGCATAAATAAGAACTTGTTTCAATGAATTTGGTTGAGAAATGAACAGATTACAAGGACTTGAAAATAGCTAGTTTCTGATGAATAAATAACAAAGACTTGACCCAAAACTATTTTCTAACCAATTGCCTGTTTGACCTCAAATTTGACCACAAAACTTGATACAAATGTTACCAAAAGTCTACTAAAGAGGAATGAACAAAACTCAACAAGTTTAACCAACTCAATTCACAAAAACATGACAGATCCAAACACTAGTTATGAAGTCTGTTATGAACTTTTATGAAGGAATTTTTAGTAAAAGACTGGATTAAACTTTGACTTATATCAAAACATATTTGATGAGTAAAAGGAAGAGTTTTAAGACTAAAAACAGACTTGTAAACGGTCTTGAACACAAATAGCACTCAGAAGCACTTAACTGATGAAATCCAAAACAAAATCAAGTAAAATTGAACTAAGAGCTATAAAACTACCAACAAGCAATCAAATCAAACCAATTATGCTAAAAAAAGTCCAAATCACATGATTAGAGCAGCATAGAAAGTTTACACTAGAATTGAGCATGCATTCAACAATTTAGTGGAATTTAAAAAAAGAATTTTGCAAACTTGTGAGCTTAGACCTCCTTTGATGGAGGAGTGTGGTGCTGAACCAACTCAAGACTACAAAAACGCCATAAGATCATCACCATACACCATATAATCACATCCAAATGCTCTTTCTGAACAAAATCAACCAACTGCTACAAAACTGCTTCAAAAGACTGGAAATGACTGATTCTTGGCTAG
This sequence comes from Glebionis coronaria, assembly GCA_025667525.1. NCBI lineage: Eukaryota > Viridiplantae > Streptophyta > Magnoliopsida > Asterales > Asteraceae > Glebionis > Glebionis coronaria. The sequence goes on from CM046882.1 coordinate 562,433,454, forward strand.
AAAACGTGTTGTAACTTCCAAAGCTCTCAAACAAACTCCATTTAATCACTTAAGATCAAATGGAATCAAAAACAGTAACTAGAATAGAAGGATTTGAGTAAGTGAAGTGAGAATGATAAGAGAAATGAATGTTTTTGTGTTTTTATTGATTGAAGAAGGTAAAACTGTTACAACTTCCTAACTGAATCTATAACTAACTCTCAAGAGTGTGTCAAAATCTTGAGAGAAGTTTTACTAACTGAAGGATTAACATAAATGTGAGAGAAATCTAAAGTGTGTGTGTTTTTACACACTTTTCTACTTGTACAAAATGAAAGACTAGATGCCTATTTATAGAGGTGAGATGAAGTGAGGTGAGTGTCAGTAAAGTGTTGCCACCAATCAAGAGTTGCCAGGTGACCTTTTCTGGTGAATTGAAATTTCTCTTCAAGAACAAGAAAAGGGATTTTCTTCTCCTTTAATCTCCAGCTTAATTGGCTTATGTAGTTGAATTCGTCATCCAAAAACGAGCACTTTTCATGTAGAAACCTTTTTATGAAATGCATTGTAGAAGAATCCCCATTCTGGGCTTGTTTGAAGAAGAAGATGACACGTGTCATTCTGTGGTTGGATGAATTTGTGTCACACGGATCGTTATCCAAGTTGGATAAATGGGATTATTGCATGTCTCACTCTGATTGGCTTAAAAATAAGACAGTGGAAGTTACTGTGCTGATTCGGCTCAATAAATGTGTCGGTGAGTTGGCAATCCTTGTTCCATTTTTCTTGCATTGTGATTGGCTTAGAGCAAATAAACACGGATCAAGACCAAATTTGGAGTATTTTTGGCAAATTAAGCCCCTTAACTTTGGCAGAATATCAAAGTAAGCTACAATCTTCATTCCAGTGTCATTTTCAGTCCTTCAGCTTGCATTCTTGTTTATTTTAGCCCTTTGACTTGGTTGACTTTAGAGTTGACCAGGTTTAACTTGAATCTTGACTTTGTCCAAATTGCACATTAAGTCCCTTAACTTTGGGATGTTGTCAAGATAGGTCCTTCATCTTCAATTAACTTGTCATCTTTGATCCTTCTTTGTCTTTTTCATCCCAAATAAGCTTGATTTCTTCTTGTTTGCTTGAAAATGTATACTTGTTACCTATTTAAGCACAAACACAAAACATACCACATAATTCCGCTTTATAGCACAAAAGTTTGGTATTTTCCATGTGTTTTAGGGTGATTTGTTGATTAATTGATATGAGATTTTGCTCATATCAAAAGATTAAGCAAACTTGAAAGAAAATTTAGAGAGAGAAAGTTACACATACTCCTAATTACCTTAAGAAAAACTTAAAAAATAAACTAACTAACTCCTCCTAATGAAAGATTAGGAGGGTATTTATAGGAGGAGGGGAGGTGGTGATGTTGCTTAACTCTTTCTTCTTGTCTTCTCGTCTTTTTAAATAACTCGTCTTTCTCGACTTTGTCTCGGGATTAGTCGAATGATAAAATGAACTCGTCTTCTAATTTTCTTCTTTTAGTATACTTGGTTCTTCGACTTCGTCAAACTTCCGTCTTTAGACTTTTTCTTCGATAAATCTTCAGAATAGCCCTTTGACTTCCGTTCTTCTTGCACTTTTGATCTTTTGACTTCGTCTTTTGTCTTTTTCTTCGATAAAAGCCCGTGTTTTCTTCCTTTTTCATATTTCTGTCCTAAAACACAATAAAAACAAAAACCACGCATAATTCCAACTTTTACGACATCAAATACACGTTTTGGTCTTGTTATTATTATAAATGTAACACCCCATTTTGATAAATGGAATGTCACGCGTAATTATGGCGTGTCATCAAAGCATGCAAGGTAATATGTAGTAAAACATACATGACCATAGGGAAAACCGGAATCAAACATCGGTTCCCAAACATAAGCCCAAAACATAACAAAGTAAATGAACTGAATGAAAGACTAAACAAGCATAAATATATGAAGGGAACAGGAGAAGAAGTCTATGGCAGCTTCTATCCTATGCATGTCCTCCAAATGCACGAGTCTTGGGTACCTGCCGTTTTGGGACATGGAAAGGAAAGTAACGGCTGAGCAAGACGCTCAGTGCACGGATGTACAATATAGCATGAATAGGATAAGCATGTAACATATAACAGCGGAAGACTAAGTTCTGAGTAAACTGGTTAAGTATCAAGAAAACTGGTTTTATAGTTTGAAAAGCCTTATGTTTATCTTGTGAAAACTGTTTTAACATATATATACCATAGCCCATATAGGTCATGAAAAGGTCACGTGCATGAATACTTGGAGGGGTGACCTCATCATGCTGATTAGAGGGGATGCCTCTAATCAATATACTGGTTTGGGTAGGAGGGATCAACTCCTTGTGAAGGGTGCAAGGCACACACCACATTCACCATGATAAACTGAATAAAACATGTAACTAGGATGCACCAATACGCCCCACCTGATATAATAATATGGCCAAAACTGAAAAGGGACGCCACGAGCAATCACTCCGCCGTGGGGAAGTCATAACATCGATGCCTCCAATGCTATGGTTATGGTACCTCCATAACTAGGTGAAACTGGTCATGCTTGTATATGGCTATAGATTATGCTAATTAAACATAAGCAGTTCGAAACAATAAAACAAATACTGGGGAAAACAGTTGGCTGCATACGGGGAAATCCTAATAAGGAAAGAATGTCCATACTGAAAGGACGGGAATCCGTACCTCAAGTCCAGTGAATGAACGGAAGAAAGACTCCTACTTCTGGATCACTAACGCTACATGAATACACACGTGTATAAGTATCGAATCACTGATTACGTACTGTGTTTTATGTCTCATCTTAGCTTACTTTGTATGTTTTAGGTCATGGTTTACTGTTTAAAGCCTTAAACTGTGTTTATCTTGTATTCTGATTAATCTGATTAAGTATTACTGGTATTTCATGTATTATTATACTTACTGTGTAATAATAAGTAACTTTCCAAAAATAGCAGGTTTCCAAAAATAGAAAGTTTCCTAAAATAGAAACTTTCCAAAAATAGAAAGTTTCCAAAAATAGAAAGTTACCAAAAATAGAAAGTTTCCAAAAATAGAAAGTTTCCAAAAATAGAAAGTTTCCAAAAATAGAAAGTTTCGAAAAATAGAATTTACTGCTTAAAATAGATTAGTTTCTAAAAATAGAAAGTTTCCAAAAATAGATCAGCTGCCTTAATTAAATAAGTTTCCATATATAGAAGGTTTCCATGATTTGATTAGCTGCCTGAAATAGATAGATTTCCATATATAGAAGGTTTCCATTAATAGATTAGTTGCCTTATTTAATTAAGTTTCTATAAGTAGAAGTTTCCATAATTAGAATTAAGCTGGTTACATAAGCTAACATATAAGTCTAAGTGTTTAGAAGCTTATTTCTTAAGTCATATGATATAGTGTATAGTTTAATTATTATTTCATGTATTTTAATTAAACTATAGGTTAAGCATTTTAATTAAAGTATGACATGTTTTAATTAAAATGGAATAAATTACTTACGTTAAAATGTGTATTATTATGTATTAATAACATAACCTAAGTCATGTCTAAATTAATTAATTATAGGCATGTTTTAAATAATTAATTAATTACAACTTATAACATAAAAATACTTAGGTTAAATTAATGTCATGTTAAACTAATAATTAAAATAACCTAAGTCATGATTTAATTAATATTTCATGTTATTAATTAATTTATATCCTAAGTTCATAATTCATAAAATTAACATGAAGCATAAAGCATGATTTAACCTACGAACCATGAATCGGGCATGAACTCGACACCGTACCCCGAGCCAAACTCGGGGCACGTGTGCCTCCTTGCTGCCGTGAGTCCCACATGAGCCAACCAAGACCAAAAATGGTCTTGGTGGTGGCGGCTAAAAAGAAACCGAACCCTCCCCCGGGTTGATTAAACTAGGCGGCCAAAAACAAACACCCTCTTTTAACAACCTTTGATTTTAATTAACCCCAAAACATGTTAGATCTATGATTAATTACCATGTTTTAATAAGAAAACAATACATATTCATGAACATAAACAAAGATTCAAAAGAATTAAAAAGAAGGGTTTAAAAAGATATACCACTATGTAGCTTGGAAAAGGATGAACAAACACGGATTAAAGCAATGATTTTTAAGATCAAAATCAACCAATCACCCTCCTATGGTGATCTTAGGGTGGCGGCATAAAGAGGAGCAAAGGAGGAGGAGAGAAACTTTTTTAGGGTTTTTGTTTATTTTCTTGAAAAAGTGAAAATGAATGCATTTTTCCCTTAACCCCTTGTTTAGTAAAAATGATGGGCTAGGCCCATTTCTCCTCCTTAATTTCGTGGTTCATGGGGCCCACATGGGGTAACCCAAATGTTTTTCGTGTCCCGATGTTTCGTGTTCGTTCGTGGTTAAACGTGTTCGTGTTTAAAGTGCTGATCATGATTTAATTATGTTCACGTGAAATATCTATTAACTGTTTATCATGAGTTCGTACGTAATCGATACTTATCATGTCATACACGTATGTACTTACTTGATTAATAGCACATGAATGTGATCAATACTGAATAAGGTAAGTTTTAATCTAGGACGTACGATCTTAAGGGCACTATTCATGGTAAAAGCATGCGGGTTTTACAATTCTTCCCCCCTAAAAAGAATAATTCGTCCCCGAATTATAGATAAAGTAACTGGAAGCAAAACATACCCGAATCAAACTGGAAAGGTATGCAAAAAAAACGGAAATGAAGGTGACATGGTAGAAGGAAACGTGGAACGTGACATGTCTTGAAAAGACATGGAACGTGACGTGACTGAAAGGACATATCTAATTGATGAGGAAAACGGATAAAAGTCCGGATGAACTTGTCCGTTTCCAAGTGGCCTCCCTCTTGGAACGGTTCCTTCAGAAGATCTTGACGCTAATGATAAATCTTGGTCCTCCTGACCTTGGCTTGGAATACGAAGAAATTCTTGGTTATCAACGGAAGGTAGATCCCCTAAATTCGATCGAGGAAAATAAGAGTTAACGTGCAAGGGTAGCTGAACCGTTACGATGCAAGACTGTAAAACCCGTATTTAAAAATCAGGATATTTAAATACGCAGTTTAATTTTAAATAAGCTATGTAAGTATTAATTATTAGACAGAAATAGAAACGCAGAAATTAAATACGCAATCCCAGTTTATTCAAATAATAAGTATTTAGTCTCAGAAAATATTACAGAGGAATTATTTATTATACAGAACTACTTAAACGTTAACAGTAATTTACGCAGCCTCAGTTTTGTTTAAAACGTTACGTAATTAATTATTTCAGAAAAATAATAAAAATTAGTCGAGTATTATGTAAGCAATAATATTCAGGAAGTTAAATAGATATGCGACAGATTTGAAAACCCGAACACGCAAGTTATACAAATTTAAGCGAAGCGAATCGAAACGAAAAATTAAAACTTTGTGTATTAGTTCTTTTAGGCTGGTTAGTGTAAAAGAAAAAGAGGAGAAAGAAACTTGGGCCTAGCCCATTTCAAAAAGAAGAAAAAACGGGGAGGCTTCCCCTTTTGTCACAATCCGTATCACAAAAAAAAAAAAAAAAAAAAAAAAAAAAGGAAAGGAATTAGGGTTGTGCCTTGTTTTCCTGCCGACAGAAAAGATAGAAAGAAAAAAAGGGTGCCGCCACTTCTTCTCTTCTTTCTCCCTGCCGACGAACAAAAAAAAAATAATAAGAGAAAGGTCGTTGCTCCCTGTTTTGTCCAGCCGACGAGCCACATATTGATCTTTGATTCTTGTCTTCCTCCTTTCACGCAAACCAAGGTAGATCCAAGAATTTTCTCTTTCTTTTTCTGTTTGTTATCCACGAATTGAAACAAGGGTGTTGGGTTTTGTTAGATTCGGAAAAAAAACCGAGAGCATAAGCTCTCGTTGTGGTGGATACTGTCCAGCCGTGACCCCAAAACAGGGGCGGCTCGGTGGTTCTGTGTTGACCAGACCTCGGTGGTGTCTTGTGCCGCCCAGCCGAACAAAGAAAACCCACGCAGGGGGTAAGCTAATGAAAGGGGCGTCGGGTTTGGTTATGGCACAAATACCGAGACACCAAGTCTCGGTGGAAGCCCTTTTGGTCAGCCGTGAACCACCAGGGGGTTTTGGGCGTTTCGAATAGCAAAAACAAACCAACAGGGGGGCGTTTGGGACTGCAGTTCCAAACAGGGGCGTTTGGGTCTGTCAGATAACAAGAACAGGGGGAACTTGTACTAGCAGGGGGAACCACATAGCTAGCAGTGGGAACCCGACTAGCAGGGGGAACCACATAGCTAGCAGTGGGAACCTTATAGTAAAGACAGTGGGAACGTTATAGTAAAGGCAGTGGAAAATTTATTTTAGTTTGGTAAAGCACTTTTTAAATAAGTTTTGAAAATAAAATAAAACCTATTTGTTACTTTAATTATTTAATTAGTAAAATTAAATTGATTTTAACATTTTCCTTCATCAAATTAAAAGTCGGATTTAACTATGATTTAATTAATAATTGTTTTAGAAAAACTAAATTTGGAAACTTTCTATTTATAGCAGGTTGCTATTTATAGTAATATTACTACGTTGGAGTACATGTTTTTACGAATATCAGGAATACAGAGGATACGTTAATCAGGAGTAATATTATGAGAACCGTCAGAAATTATCTGTTTATCCATAAATAGTAATACAAGAATAAATTAAATTAAATTTAGAACATATAAGAATCAGTAACAACAAACAGTAATTAGACGACTTATTTTTCCGTCTATTATTTATGTAGTATTCGTGAAGTCAGAGTCGATCCTTCAGCTTTCAGTCTTATTTCGTTTCTGGACACGAGGTACGGATTTTCGGTCCTTTCAGTAAGGACTTTCCTTTCTATGCATGATTAGGATTCCCCGTCTGCAGCCAAATGTTTTCCCCAGTATGTGTTTAAGCTTATCAGTAATCATGTTAATAACTAAATTAATTGCCTGAGCATTATATACAAGCATGACCATTTTATGTACTAGTTACGGAGGTACCGTAACCATGGCACTAGAGGCACCGGTGTCGTGACTCACATGCAGGAGAGTGATATCCTGCATCGTCCCACTCAACTCAGTTTGGCCATTTTATCAGTATTTTTAGTGGGGCGTATGGATGCATCCTAGGCTACAGTTTACAGTTTAGCAGGTGAATGTGGTGTGTGCTCTACATCCTTCACATTGGAGCTGATCCCTCCACCCAGCACAGTTATTTAGAGGTCACCCCTCTACAGCATGACGAGGTCACCCCTCTATGTATTCATGCAGCAGTTGTTACAGTACATGACCTATATAAGCTCTTGGCAATTAAAATACAGTAAATGCATGTTTTCAGTTTTAATAGATATCAAACCAACTTTATTATTTATAAATCAGACTTTACAGATTAATTACAGATTTCCGCTGCAACTTACTTATCAGTCTTACTGCTTCAATATTTATGATCTACTTCATTTCAGTAATTCCTTATCATGCTTCATATCCGTTCACTGAGCGTTATGCTCAGCCGTAGTTCTTTTCATGTTCTAACGGCAGGTACATCAGGATGCTTTTAAGATTCTAAGAGCATGTGCATTTGGATGGAAGCTACCCGAACTTCTTACTTTATGCATTTCTTATATTATTCTGCTTTTTTGGACATTGTTTAGTCCTTTCTTTCAGTATTTTATATTTCATGTTTTGGGCTTATGTTCGGATTACCGAAGTTTGATTCCGGTATTTCCTTTATGGTCAGTTAATGTTTTAGGACATTTACCTTATGCTTTGATGACACGCCATAAATACACGTAACGGTCCACTTATCCAAGTGGGGTGTTACAATTATGGTATCAGAGCGCAAGGTTCGACCTGTAGGCTCTAAAACTTGACCTGTGACTAGTGGGTAGTCACCAGGAACTTCCCAGATTTTGGCGTTGTTATCTTTCATGTTTTTCATGGATTATACAGTCAGTTTTCTCCATTTATCAGTCAGTTTTCTTTAAGTTTTGACTAAGTAAAAGGTTGGTACATAACTAGCCATATTTAGTCGCATGTGCTTTTTAGCGAATTTTCGTTTTGGTGAGCTGACCATAGGCGCTCACCCTTGCCCATTCAGATTTTGTATTGGTAAACTGACCATAGGCGTTTACCCTTACTCATGACAGATTCATGTTTTTCAGTCAAATATTACTTGGTGAACCAGCCATGACGTTCACCATTTCTCAAGTCAAGTTTCATGCTTTTCAGTCAAATGACGTTTTGCGAACCGATCCACAGTGTTCACTTTTGTCACATCAGAACATTTCGTAAATTTTGACAAGTATAGATTGGACTACAGCCATCCATATTTAGTCCGAGATTATAAATTTCCATACATGACAGTTCTCAGAAAAAAATTTTTGACCAGTATGGATCGAACCAGAATAGCCCATACTTAGTCTCATGTTTCCTTCCTTGAAGTACGTGAATTGAACCATAGCCGTCCACATCAGTTAATATTACACCTCAGTTGATTTAACTTTTTGTTTTCCTTATAACAGTCAAATTTTCATACCCTCACGTTGATGTCATCTACAGGATGATTCAGTTTCATGTCTCCTTACGAGGATTATATTTTCAGCAAGGTGATGATGCCTTCAGGCTAAAATATAGAAGGATTACAGTAAAATCCTACTCTATGATAAATCATGTTCTGGCCTTTATCAATCATGTCTTCTATCTTCATACTGAACATTGATGAAACTCTGTTTAATCATACTTTCAGCCTCTATACAACCATCATTAAGTCTACGCAGGAATTACCAGGCTATCACGTTACCCATTTCAGTTCAGTTTACTACCGTTTAAATCATTTTATTTCGTTGATAATGTCAGACAAGCGACACCAATATCGATCATCCCATAAAATTTTCACCAGCCCCATGTGCAGTGTCTCAGTTATACCCCATGTATAATATTTCACGTGTACTCCAGGTACATCATCCCAGATATGCTCCATGTGCAGTATTCATTTTGTACTTCATGTACAGTAGTTCAGGTGTACTCCAGGTACCCTACTACATGGATATTGCTAATCGATCCTTAATCATCTCAGGCGTTTCCACTTGTCGATATTCTACCAGGTGCTGATGCTGCTCGTGAGTTGAAGATTTTACCGATGCTGATGCTGCTGAACCTTGGAGATTTCTCAAGATGCTGATGCCGCGGAACGAGGACGAAAACTATAAACTTGAAATTTCTGACAAGAATAAATTCAACCATCAGACACTACCATTCGATTTTATGTTGTTACTTTCTCAGTTAGATGTCACACTTCACCCAGCTAACTTTCATTCAGAGGAGTGGGAACCGGAACCCAGTCGGCCACTCAGCAGAATAGTCACATGAATCACGGTTATGATAATGACCGTCATAAATTGACAGACAAAGCAGTAGCGACAATCACCGTGCTTATAATTAATCAGTCAGTAACCATCGGAACTCCGGAACGGACGTGACCAACAATACAAGAGGTCAGTAGTCTAACCGGTCCGCCAACCCTACCAGTTACCATAAATTCTTAATCTTATTCAGACTCACCCATTATAATACATGTCCAGACAACAGTCAAGACATAGTTCCCAGGTATCATTTCGGAAGACACATATCAGGGCACCAGTCATGATACACGTCATACGAATATCTTCTCAGAGTACGAGTCAGAGCTCCTAGTTCCAGTATGTTCCAAACCAGACCCTCAGTAATTCAGGGTATCTTTCAGAAAAGGGTATACTCATTCTATTATGCCACGCATATATCAGATCATTAAAATTCAGTCGCCACCACCAGATTATTATTCAGATTAAACACGCGGAATTCATTCTGTGAAGTTACAGACAAACACATTCAGTGAAAATCGCCATGTTTACTCCACGTATTCATAGGTCAGCTTTATCTTAAATAAGGTATTTACCTACCTCCCAGCCAGAAAAGACTCCAGAGAACCACCATGTTTATTAAGGTGCTCCTATCAATTAACGACGAGATCCGTCTTACTAAATTCCCAGTACATTCATCATATTTCTGCCAGAAAAATCAGTATAAATTGTTCCTGCCCTACGAGCGCGTGACTTATCAGTCCATAGCTACGAAGACTATCTAGCCACCAGTTATAACCTATTCCTGAAGTTCATTAAAGTTATGATCAGCAGATTTCTTTCAGCATTTCCAGAAGAAATTTCCAGAATGTCATTTCAGAAATTCCTTCCTGACCATGAGACAGGATTTAACATCGAGCTTGTCTCAGGAATATAAACTGTTTCTAAAACTCTTTATTCCAGGGCCTCAGCTAAGTTAAAAGAGTTGCAGCAATTGCTGCAAGAGTTACCAAAATTAGGTTTTATTCGCCCTAGCGCCCCATCAAAAAAATTTATCAGATCACCATTCCTAATCGATATTCATTCCACGAATAGAAAGTTTAATTGACCTACTACGAGGTGTCTTAAACATTCTTCCAGAAAATTTAAGATCCTGCTACCATCAGTGGTGAGAGAAGAACATGATGCTCTTTAGACCGTTGTTGCACATATTATAGCCACTCTAAGAATCTTAAATTTTACTTCTGAGCTCCTTAATGCTCCAGTTATATTATGAAATTTATGAATAAAATTTTCTATGACTCCCAGACAAAATCGTCAGCGTATTCATGGATCACAATTGGTCTGCTAGATTTTTAAAGAAGAACACGAGAATCATCTTCTCACAGTTGTATAGAATCTTCGATAAGAGAAAATTTTATTTACAGCTTTCCAGATATGAATTCAAATCGAACAAAGTGGCATCTCTGAGCCATTCTACCTTAGCAGAAAGAAGTTTCAAACAATGCTGCGAAGGTGAAGGCCATCACCTGATGGTCCCGACTGACGACTGTGAACGTAGTATAAAATTTCTAGAACTCAATTGACTGCTACCGCAGAAATTGCCGACAGTCATCACTAGAAATTCTTTTATGACTATTCAACAAGATTTCCACCAGAATGTTCCATAATCCCAGACAAAACACTGATAAAATCCGCATCACACCTTAATGCAGCTATGTTCATATCTAGATGCCTGACCTACTGCAGGTTCAAGATAGAACACCGACATGCTATTACTACCAGTAGAAATTCTAGACCGAAAGGAGACAAGACTCCATGGAGATTGTTATCAGTTTACCACGGACTCAGAGAAAGTATGATACTATCTAAGTTATCATCAACCATGTAATCAGTCTGCGCGTCTCTTTCATCCGAAAGGATCACGTAGTAGCAGATCTACAGAAAATTTTAAAAATTCAGCTGTAAATCGTGCGAAATCAAGGCTTTCCTTTGATCATCATATCAGACAGAATTCATGTTCACGATCAAGTGTATGTTTACGCCCACTTTAAGTTCATGTTTATTTTCACCCTCACGTTTACGTCTCAATCGCAGTATGATGCTGTTTCAGTTCATCTTTTGTGCTATCTTATAATTTAAGCTCACGTTTGTGTTCATAACATTGTTCACATCAAGTTCGTGTGCCATTTCACGATACACGTTTCTCAGTTTATTACCGAGTACGGTTACAGAAGCTTGAGAAATTAGACTCCAGTTTAGTACAACTCTTCCATAACCAGGCAGACGTTTCACATCTCAGGCCGTAACGTTTTACATTCATTCCTCAGTCAGCATACATTCATAATATGTTCTAGTATCACGTTCACTGTATGATTCACTTATCATATTCTAATTCCATGCCAGCGCTCCTCATATAATTATGAACCACGTTCACAATTGCCCACTTAGCATGTTCACAATTGTTCACGTAGTTCGTCCCTACTTATACTCTCAACAGCTTTCTCAGAGATATAAATATTATCTTTTCAGAACATTTACACGTATCGTTTCATGTATCATACATGATATAGTTATTCAGTCTATCAGATTTAGAAAATCCATCTTAAATATGGAACCAGAAACTATTCAGCATCATCAGGACAGGGTCATCAGGACCATGATGTTATCTATTATGTTAGACCTTTGAAGGAATAGTTTCGAGCGGGAGGCCACTCGAAACAGGAGTCCATCCGGACCTCTCATCCCCTTTTCCTTCAATAAATCCAGTTAAGTTCTTTCAGTCAGGTTACGTTCTATGTCCTCTTCAGCCATGTCAAATTCCAAGTTCACTTCAGTCAGGTCAGGTTTATACCTATCAACAGCATTACGTCTTAATTAGAAGGCAATTTATCCTTTAGTTTAATTGTCCTTTCAGCCTACGTGTTCTTTCAGTTCTTATAACTTCATCAGCTTATCATCTTTAATTCGAGGACGAATTTCTCCTTTTTAGAGGGGAAGAATTGTAAAACCCGCCGTGTCTTTAATTCGGGGACGAATTATTGTTTTTAGAGGGGAAGAATTGTAAAACCCGTATTTAAAAATCAGGATATTTAAATACGCAGTTTAATTTTAAATAAGCTATGTAAGTATTAATTATTAGACAGAAATAGAAACGCAGAAATTAAATACGCAATCCCAGTTTATTCAAATAATAAGTATTTAGTCTCAGAAAATATTACAGAGGAATTATTTATTATACAGAACTACTTAAACGTTAACAGTAATTTACGCAGCCTCAGTTTTGTTTAAAACGTTACGTAATTAATTATTTCAGAAAAATAATAAAAATTAGTCGAGTATTATGTAAGCAATAATATTCAGGAAGTTAAATAGATATGCGACAGATTTGAAAACCCGAACACGCAAGTTATACAAATTTAAGCGAAGCGAATCGAAACGAAAAATTAAAACTTTGTGTATTAGTTCTTTTGGGCTGGTTAGTGTAAAAGAAAAAGAGGAGAAAGAAACTTGGGCCTAGCCCATTTCAAAAAGAAGAAAAAACGGGGAGGCTTCCCCTTTTGTCACAATCCGTATCACAAAACAAAAAAAAAAAAAAAAAAAAAGGAAAGGAATTAGGGTTGTGCCTTGTTTTCCTGCCGACAGAAAAGACAGAAAGAAAAAAAGGGTGCCGCCACTTCTTCTCTTCTTTCTCCCTGCCGACGAACAAAAAAAAAATAATAAGAGAAAGGTCGTTGCTCCCTGTTTTGTCCAGCCGACGAGCCACATATTGATCTTTGATTCTTGTCTTCCTCCTTTCACGCAAACCAAGGTAGATCCAAGCATTTTCTCTTTCTTTTTCTATTTGTTATCCACGAATTGAAACAAGGGTGTTGGGTTTTGTTAGATTCGGAAAAAAAACCGAGAGCATAAGCTCTCGGTGTGGTGGATACTGTCCAGCCGTGACCCCAAAACAGGGGCGGCTCGGTGGTTCCGTGTTGACCAGACCTCGGTGGTGTCTTGTGCCGCCCAGCCGAACAAAGAAAACCCACGCAGGGGGTAAGCTAATGAAAGGGGCGTCGGGTTTGGTTATGGCACAAATACCGAGACACCAAGTCTCGGTGGAAGCCCTTTTGGTCAGCCGTGAACCACCAGGGGGTTTGGGCGTTTCGAATAGCAAAAACAAACCAACAGGGGGGCGTTTGGGACTGCAGTTCCAAACAGGGGCGTTTGGGTCTGTCAGATAACAAGAACAGGGGGAACTTGTACTAGCAGGGGGAACCACATAGCTAGCAGTGGGAACCCGACTAGCAGGGGGAACCACATAGCTAGCAGTGGGAACCTTATAGTAAAGACAGTGGGAACGTTATAGTAAAGGCAGTGGAAAATTTATTTTAGTTTGGTAAAGCACTTTTTAAATAAGTTTTGAAAATAAAATAAAACCTATTTGTTACTTTAATTATTTAATTAGTAAAATTAAATTGATTTTAACATTTTCCTTCATCAAATTAAAAGTCGGATTTAACTATGATTTAATTAATAATTGTTTTAGAAAAACTAAATTTGGAAACTTTCTATTTATAGCAGGTTGCTATTTATAGTAATATTACTACGTTGGAGTACATGTTTTTACGAATATCAGGAATACAGAGGATACGTTAATCAGGAGTAATATTATGAGAACCGTCAGAAATTATCTGTTTATCCATAAATAGTAATACAAGAATAAATTAAATTAAATTTAGAACATATAAGAATCAGTAACAACAAACAGTAATTAGACGACTTATTTTTCCGTCTATTATTTATGTAGTATTCGTGAAGTCAGAGTCGATCCTTCAGCTTTCAGTCTTATTTCGTTTCTGGACACGAGGTACGGATTTTTGGTCCTTTCAGTAAGGACTTTCCTTTCTATGCATGATTAGGATTCCCCGTCTGCAGCCAAATGTTTTCCCCAGTATGTGTTTAAGCTTATCAGTAATCATGTTAATAACTAAATTAATTGCCTGAGCATTATATACAAGCATGACCATTTTATGTACTAGTTACGGAGGTACCGTAACCATGGCACTAGAGGCACCGGTGTCGTGACTCACATGCAGGAGAGTGATATCCTGCATCGTCCCACTCAGCTCAGTTTGGCCATTTTATCAGTATTTTTAGTGGGGCGTATGGATGCATCCTAGGCTACAGTTTACAGTTTAGCAGGTGAATGTGGTGTGTGCTCTACATCCTTCACATTGGAGCTGATCCCTCCACCCAGCACAGTTATTTAGAGGTCACCCCTCTACAGCATGACGAGGTCACCCCTCTATGTATTCATGCAGCAGTTGTTACAGTACATGACCTATATAAGCTCTTGGCAATTAAAATACAGTAAATGCATGTTTTCAGTTTTAATAGATATCAAACCAACTTTATTATTTATAAATCAGACTTTACAGATTAATTACAGATTTCCGCTGCAACTTACTTATCAGTCTTACTGCTTCAATATTTATGATCTACTTCATTTCAGTAATTCCGTATCATGCTTCATATCCGTTCACTGAGCGTTATGCTCAGCCGTAGTTCTTTTCATGTTCTAACGGCAGGTACATCAGGATGCTTTTAGGATTCTAAGAGCATGTGCATTTGGATGGAAGCTACCCGAACTTCTTACTTTATGCATTTCTTATATTATTCTGCTTTTTTGGACATTGTTTAGTCCTTTCTTTCAGTATTTTATATTTCATGTTTTGGGCTTATGTTTGGATTACCGAAGTTTGATTCCGGTATTTCCTTTATGGTCAGTTAATGTTTTAGGACATTTACCTTATGCTTTGATGACACGCCATAAATACACGTAACGGTCCACTTATCCAAGTGGGGTGTTACAAAGACAATCTGACATAACTGATAATTAGAAACGATGCGCGAGACATAAAGAAACGTAATACGTGAAAAATTTTGAACGTGATACGTGAAAAATTTTGAACGTGCTACGTGGAGATATGGCGAGTGTAGTATGAGTAAACATATCGTGATCCATGATACGTGTAACATATCTTGTTCATGATATGAGGAACGTGGAATGAACATGACATGTGAGACATATCGTGATCATAGAATATAATGGTGGTAACGCCAAACGCTACAAGGTGAGACGTGGAATATGACGTGAAACGTCTATCTGATGATGGAGAGTTATTCTAAACTTGGGTCTGGTCTCACAAGTTCTTGCAAACTTCCCAGAATGAGAAAAGAAATGAACGTAAAATCGTAAGCCAAAATACGATCATGAACGTGAATAGTGTCATGAACGTGAGCGCGAAAGCAAGTCGTGGAATTAGAATGAAGACGTGAAGTAAGTTAGGAGTACAATTACGAATCTTTGTCTGACCCGATAGCTGAGGGATTGCCAAGTGATCGGATGAGCCTTGGCTGGAACATGTTCGTTCAATCTGTTGGTTCTGAAATCCGTACGGATGTAAGGATTCTGCAGACTTGATCAAACTGTTGACAATATCCCAGATAGCATCATGCTTCTTCTGAGTTTGCTGAAATCTGGTAACTAAAATCCATGGAGATCTTGTCCCTTTTCGATTCACAATTTCATATGATGAAAACATCCCAGTTTGTTGGTGTCCTATCTTAACCTGTTGGTATGTCAGGTACCTAGATATGAACGTAACTGTATCTTGCTTCGTAGAACTTGATACATAGAAGGTTGCGAAACTCTGAGTCTCTGAATCTAGACTTCTCCTAGCGTAGGATTTTATAGAACACCTAATGTAGTGTAGGGTTCTCTCCTTTACGCATAAGCTGAGTCATGGTAAGATTAACCGTAGAAACCCATGTGATTCAGCATGTCTCTGTAATCAAACAGAATTGATATTAGAAAATTTTCTAGGGTGAAGTTTCTCTTGTCATAGAATTTGTAACATAGTGCAGATATGGTCCTCCTGTTCTTCTCTGGGCTTACAGGAAATCAGGTTATCCTTAATGAAAACATTGATGAATTTGCTATGAGTTCATGGAAACTCATTCTTATAATGTCGTTAGAGCATTGATGAGACTAATTCAAAATCATAAATCTAGCATGACTGAGTCGTGCACGAATAGCAGTCACAGACATGTCCTGCTTTTTCACTCGTCACTGTTGGCAGCATGATCATGAATTCGATCTTGGAAAAGTGATTAACACTATAAGGTCGATTGGACCTGTTGTCAATATGCGGAGGAGAAAAACGGTCATGAATGGTGATTTGTTTAAGTCGACGGTAGTCGACACATAATCTCATGGTACCATCCTTCTCCTTGAAGGTTCTTCTGGAGTGTAAGGAACAACTTTGGAATAATCCGTTGGTTATGCGTAAAAGGACCTTAGTAGTCTTGTGTTACTGACAGCTAGAAAATTTTAGCAATATGGCTAACAAAGCACGTGCTTGAAAAGCATAGATAATTTGTACAGATTTTCCCGATGGAAAATCAAGCTGAATGTATTCAGGAGCCTGAACATTACTGTACATAATTATGAATCATAGCATGGTGTGGTGTCCATAGTACATAATTAGGATAAAATTCATCTCGTGTCTGTCCGAGGAAATGCGTTAGCAGCTTGGATCTTATCATTAAGCTGAAGGAAAACCTTCGTATGCGTGGGAATACGAAAGGCGTCCTTCATGGTTATGAATATATGAACTATGGTGAAAGAAATGAAAGTGACATCGGCAACGTGACAGTTCTCACCGATGCGCCGATAATGGTATTGAAATTCTTGTGGCCTGATTAATACATGGCACAACAACATAGATATACCCTTGGAGGGTACCCTGAATTACTTAGAAATGTTCCATAATTAGACGTGAGTCATGTGTCTTGACTCGTGTCTTGAGAAATGTAAGCGTGACATATGTCTTGACTGGTATCTTGACATGTGTCCTCAGAAAGTATACGTGAGACATGTGTCTTGACTGATGTCTTGACATGTGTCTCGAGATGTGAAACAATTAGAACTACAAATATTAGGTTAATATGCCAGAATTGGCGGATCGGTTGGACTACTGATCGTTTGTATGTCTGATCACGTCCGTGGCCAGAGCCTCGGTTGCGATTTCTAGGATAGTTGCTGTCATAGTAGTGGTTACTATCATCTTGTCTGTCGGTTCCATGACGGTCATTCTCATGACCGTGACTCATGTAACTATTCAGCTGAGTGGCCGGCTGGTACTGGTTTGCACTCATATGGCTGAAATGACAGCCGAACGACGTGTGACATGTAACCATGAATTTGGGACAATGATTGATGGGAATTGTCTGATGGTGAAGCATCTTCTCGTCCAATTGCTTTGCTCCGACGCCTTTGTCTTCGTCTTTTAGGATCTCCAGGTTGTGAACAGCATCAGCATCAGCATCTTGTAGCGTCTCCCAACATCAGCAGCATCAACCTTCAGTAACATCTCCAAGCTATGAGCGGCATCGACAAACTTGTAAAATATCAGCAAGTGAACATACGCCTGAGATGATTTAGAATCGACTAGCGAATACTCGTGAAGTATTGCAAGTGGAATACACATGGATCAAGGTACATGTAATACACATGAAATACGGTACGTGGAGTACACATGGAATGCACATGAAATGATCGGTATGGGCTCGATCATTTGTCATGATTTAAGGAAAGTAAACCGGTTAAACGGTTAGGAAAACCATCATGATAACCTGGCAGTATTAGCATAGACATCATTCTGGTTGCATAGAGAAACGCTAAAGTGTGGTTACACAAAATTCAACGATGATTTGCCTGACAGCATGATCAATGAAAACCAACCATGACAATCATGAAAGCAGAATTCAATGAAATCCAACAATGTCTTGCGTGAAAGCATAAATAACAAAAGAGGCGTAAGACGTAATCAACATGAAAATGGAATTATCATGAAGGAACATAAAACGATCTATCATAAAGGAGTGTATAACATATTCAGCATGAAACCGAAGTTAACCATGACAGTATGAAAACATACTTGACATAAAAACATAGTAACTTATGAGGGGTCATAAAAAATTTTATGCTAATAAATCATGAGAAAAATTTTTATACATGAAAACAGTGCATGAATGCGTAATGTAGTTTATAAAAACCTTTTATATGTGCGGGGGGACGCCTATGGGTCGGTCCCAAAACAAAAGACATGGCGAGGGGACGCCTATGGGTCGGTCCCAAAGTTAAAAGTTTCGATAAAAGCACATGCGACTAAATAGGGCCAGTCCTGTACCAACCATTACTTAGTCAAAATTCCTGCAACAAATGACATATGATATAAATGCATGAATGCATGAAACATAAATAATTAAAAGTCATTGTCAAAACTTAACAGAAAAAAATTTATGTGAAAATTATGAACTACTGGGTTCAGTTCACATAATCACAGTTCACTAGGAACATCATGCATAGACACTGACACATAACTAAATATGGATGACGGTTGTTCATTCCATATTGGTAAAACGATACTGGTGAAAACATCATGGTTAAAACAACAAGGTGCTGAAAACGTCATGGCTAAAACAAAAAGGTGCTGAAAACATAATGGTTAAAACAACAACGCGCTGAAACATCAATACGTGGAATAACAATCGTTGGCTTAGGAAGCTCCTGGTGACTACCCACTAGTCACAGGTCGAGTTTTAGAGCCTACAGGTCGAAGCCTTGGCTCTGATACCATAATTGTAACACCCCATTTTGATAAATGGAATGTCACGCGTAATTATGGCGTGTCATCAAAGCATGCAAGGTAATATGTAGTAAAACATACATGACCATAGGGAAAACCAGAATCAAACATCGGTTCCCAAACATAAGCCCAAAACATAACAAAGTAAATGAACTGAATGAAAGACTAAACAAGCATAAATATATGAAGGGAACAGGAGAAGAAGTCTATGGCAGCTTCCATCCTATGCATGTCCTCCAAATGCTCGAGTCTTGGGTACCTGCCGTTTTGGGACATGGAAAGGAAAGTAACGGCTGAGCAAGACGCTCAGTGCACGGATGTACAATATAGCATGAATAGGATAAGCATGTAACATATAACAGCGGAAGACTAAGTTCTGAGTAAACTGGTTAAGTATCAAGAAAACTGGTTTTATAGTTTGAAAAGCCTTATGTTTATCTTGTGAAAACTGTTTTAACATATATATACCATAGCCCATATAGGTCATGAAAAGGTCACGTGCATGAATACTTGGAGGGGTGACCTCATCATGCTGATTAGAGGGGATGCCTCTAATCAATATACTGGTTTGGGTAGGAGGGATCAACTCCTTGTGAAGGGTGCAAGGCACACACCACATTCACCATGATAAACTGAATAAAACATGTAACTAGGATGCACCCATACGCCCCACCTGATATAATAATATGGCCACAACTGAAAAGGGACGCCACGAGCAATCACTCCGCCGTGGGGAAGTCATAACATCGGTGCCTCCAATGCTATGGTTATGGTACCTCCATAACTAGGTGAAACTGGTCATGCTTGTATATGGCTATAGATTATGCTAGTTAAACATAAGCAGTTCGAAACAATAAAACAAATACTGGGGAAAACAGTTGGCTGCATACGGGGAAATCCTAATAAGGAAAGAATGTCCATACTGAAAGGACGGGAATCCGTACCTCAAGTCCAGTGAATGAACGGAAGAAAGACTCCTACTTCTGGATCACTAACGCTACATGAATACACACGTGTATAAGTATCGAATCACTGATTACGTACTGTGTTTTATGTCTCATCTTAGCTTACTTTGTATGTTTTAGGTCATGGTTTACTGTTTAAAGCCTTAAACTGTGTTTATCTTGTATTCTGATTAATCTGATTAAGTATTACTGGTATTTCATGTATTATTATACTTACTGTGTAATAATAAGTAACTTTCCAAAAATAGCAGGTTTCCAAAAATAGAAAGTTTCCAAAAATAGAAAGTTTCCAAAAATAGAAAGTTTCCAAAAATAGAAAGTTACCAAAAATAGAAAGTTTCCAAAAATAGAAAGTTTCCAAAAATAGAAAGTTTCCAAAAATAGAAAGTTTCCAAAAATAGAAAGTTTCGAAAAATAGAATTTACTGCTTAAAATAGATTAGTTTCTAAAAATAGAAAGTTTCCAAAAATAGATCAGCTGCCTTAATTAAATAAGTTTCCATATATAGAAGGTTTCTATGATTTGATTAGCTGCCTGAAATAGATAGATTTCCATATATAGAAGGTTTCCATTAATAGATTAGTTGCCTTATTTAATTAAGTTTCTATAAATAGAAGTTTCCATAATTAGAATTAAGCTGGTTACATAAGCTAACATATATGTCTAAGTGTTTAGAAGCTTATTTCTTAAGTCATATGATATAGTGTATAGTTTAATTATTATTTCATGTATTTTAATTAAACTATAGGTTAAGCATTTTAATTAAAGTATGACATGTTTTAATTAAAATGGAATAAATTACTTACGTTAAAATATGTATTATTATGTATTAATAACATAACCTAAGTCATGTCTAAATTAATTAATTATAGGCATGTTTTAAATAATTAATTAATTACAACTTATAACATAAAAATACTTAGGTTAAATTAATGTCATGTTAAACTAATAATTAAAATAACCTAAGTCATGATTTAATTAATATTTCATGTTATTAATTAATTTATATCCTAAGTTCATAATTCATAAAATTAACATGAAGCATAAAGCATGATTTAACCAACGAACCATGAATCGGGCATGAACTCGACACCGTACCCCGAGCCAAACTCGGGGCACGTGTGCCTCCTTGTTGCCGTGAGTCCCACATGAGCCAACCAAGACCAAAAATGGTCTTGGTGGTGGCGGCTAAAAAGAAACCGAACCCTCCCCCGGGTTGATTAAACTAGGCGGCCAAAAACAAACACCCTCTTTTAACAACCTTTGATTTTAATTAACCCCAAAACATGTTAGATCTTTGATTAATTACCATGTTTTAATAAGAAAACAATACATATTCATGAACATAAACAAAGATTCAAAAGAATTAAAAAGAAGGGTTTAAAAAGATATACCACTATGTAGCTTGGAAAAGGATGAACAAACACGGATTAAAGCAATGATTTTTAAGATCAAAAACAACCAATCACCCTCCTATGGTGATCTTAGGGTGGCGGCATAAAGAGGAGCAAAGGAGGAGGAGAGAAACTTTTTTATGGTTTTTGTTTATTTTCTTGAAAAAGTGAAAATGAATGCATTTTTCCCTTAACCCCTTGTTTAGTAAAAATGATGGGCTAGGCCCATTTCTCCTCTTTAATTTCGTGGTTCATGGGGCCCACATGGGGTAACCCAAATGTTTTTCGTGTCCCGATGTTTCGTGTTCGTTCGTGGTTAAACGTGTTCGTGTTTAAAGTGCTGATCATGATTTAATTATGTTCACGTGAAATATCTATTAACTGTTTATCATGAGTTCGTACGTAATCGATACTTATCATGTCATACACGTATGTACTTACTTGATTAATAGCACATGAATGTGATCAATACTGAATAAGGTAAGTTTTAATCTAGGACGTACGATCTTAAGGGCACTATTCATGGTAAAAGCATGCGGGTTTTACAATAAATAAGTGGTAAAAGGATAAGTGTTTTCACACTTATTAAATCCCCTATACTTGACCATTGCAATGCCCTCATGCAATGCATAATTTCAAAGCATAGTTTAACATTTTCCATCATAATTAACCCACCTTGGCCTTTATTAAATACTAGACACTTAAGGAAACTAAAAAGATAGAAAATTACAAAATACTAGAAGGACGAATCAAGTAAAGTGATCGAAGACTTACATTAGGGCTTTGGATGTCATGAATGTTTATCACCCTTATGTTTCACGTTCCCCATACTAAGCTTAAAAACGAGATCATTGTTATTATAAGTTAGTAAGCTAACACTCACTCATGTGGCTCAATTATTCGCCTAGACTCCCTTATTCCTAGGTGTATCTCTTATATTTTATTATTGTCTTGAATGATCACGAGGATGAATTGTTGACTTTATTTCGATAGTTTATTTAGGCTGAAAATAAAGTAGGACGATTTAATAATTAGTTAGCTAAAGGACAAAATCATTGAAAACTGCTTCTCGAAACCTCATAAAGTTCATATCTTGGCATAACTCGTTTCACGATTTGATACCTTTCTCGGATCGATATTTGGCATTGACTTCATGCTTCGAATCTTGAGAGACGTTCTTGAAATAATGGTCTTCTCTTCATAATATGAATTTCTTCACTTGAAGTTTTTGAGAGATTCTTCAAACTTGGACCACGACTTCTTCATTTTTCTCCAATCTTTATTTGGGATTTTGATATACAACGATCCGCCTCCTTTTAGGACTTGGATCTATTTATCCTCATACCTTGTTAGGGTCTTTTCGGATAGACTTCTCCATGATCTTTAGGGGAGTATTTGCTTTTCGTCGTGTGCCTCGATCCTTCATATTGATTTTTGATAAATGATTCTTCACATCACTTTTGATCTTTAGCAACAAAATGTAGCCCTCATGCCTTGTTAGGGACTTTTCGGACTCGCCAATCTTCGCATCCCGCTTCAATAAGTTATGCCTTGGCTATGAACTCCAATTAATTCCGAGCAACTTTTAAACAATCTTGTGCTAGAAGCTAAGTAACTTTTTAAATCGTACGACCTTATTTATTGCAATTACATTTATTAACAGGCGATCGAAGAAAAATCTCATAATTAACTCATATAAATTCATGAAAGAATACCAAACTTATAATTGACTATATCATCTCTCGTTCTCCACAATTTAAAATCTCAAGGAATGAGACTCGTGGATTCTTAGCCTATTAAATCAAAGTTTTGGGTTTTTAAGTCTCAATGGGGAGGTGGCAAGCCTTTTCATACACAAGGCGATAAGGGGTACAACCTATAGGTGTCTTATAAGCGGTACGGAAAGCCCACAAAGCATCATCTAACTTATCGGCCCATAAGACACGATGCTCTCCCACGGTACGCTCTAAGATTCGCTTAAGTCCACGGTTAGAGATCTCGGCTTGACCATTAGTTTGTGGATGATACGCGGTGGAAAGACGGTGATTGACACCATACTTAACCATGACTCGTGCAAATTGATCATTGCAAAAATGAGTCCCGCGATCACTAATGATAGCACGAGGAACACCGAATCGAGCAAACAATTGTTTCAGAAAGTTCATAACCACCCTCGCATCGTTCATAGGTAAAGCCTTTGCTTCAACCCATTTGGATACGTAGTCAACGACGACGAGGATGTACTTGTTCCCTTTAGTTGATGGAAATGGCCCCATAAAGTCGATGCCCTATACGTCAAAGATTTCACATTCTTGGATGAAATTTTGAGGCATGTCATCTTTATGTGTGATCTTGCCTTATCTTTAACAAGCATCACAATGTTTAACCTTTTCATGAGGGTCATGATAAATGGAGGACCAATAAAATCCAGAGTCAAAAACTTTCTTCGTGGTATAGTTTGGACCAAAGTGACCACCGGTGGGTCCTTTGTGGCAAGCTTCTAGGATTAGTAAAGCTGTCGACCCATCAACACACCAACGAATGACAAGATCCGCACCATGCTTGAAAAGGTTAGGGTCGTCCCAATAATAGTGTTTAATATCCTTAAAGAATTTTTTCATTTGTTGGGACGTTAACCCTTCCATAAGAGCACCACCTGCTAAATAGTTTGCAATGTCCAAAAACCATGGGGTATCGTCAAGATTGAAGTTAATCGACATTAAGGCCTCATGGGGTAAGTACTCATTAATTTCTTGATTAGGAAGTTCCCCTTGATAAGGATCCTCGAGTCTACTATAAGATGATCTGCGGCTAGGTTTTCTGCTCCCTTTTTATCACGAATTTCGATGTTAAATTCTTGTAAGAGCAAAACCCAACGAAGGAGTCTCGATTTAGCATCTTGCTTTGTCAACAAGTATTTCAAGGTGGAATGTTCGGTGTAAACGATGGTGGTGGAAAGCACAAGATAGGGGCAAAATTTCTCAAAAGCATACACTACGGCTAAAAGCTATTTTTCGGTAGTGGTATAATGCAATTGAGCCCCCATCATTGTCTTGCTAGCATAATGGATTGGTTGGAAGTGTTTTTTAACTCGTTGACCTAAAACCGCTCCTACTGCGAAATCACCAGCATCGCACATGAGCTCGAAAGGTAACTCCCAATTTGGAGAGACTAAAACCGGTGCCTTAGTTAATTTACCTTTAGGAAGTTCGAAGGAGTCGAGACATTCTTGAGAAAAGATGAAAGGAGCATCCTTTTCTAAGAGGTGAGTCATAGGACGAGCTATCTTAAAAAAATCTTGGATGAAACGACGATAAAATCCCGCATGACCTAAAAAAACTCCTAACTCCTTTGACATTGGTAGGTGGAGTCAACTTAGCAATGACGTAAACTTTAGCACGGTCGACTTCGATACCGGCTTTAGAAATTTTGTGACCAAGGACAATGCCTTCTTTTACCATGAAATGGCATTTTTCCCAATTAAGAACGAGACGAGTGTCTTCACATGTTTAAGCATACGTTCTAAATTGTCAAGGCAAGATGAGAAAGAATCACCATAGACCGAGAAATCGTTCATAAAGACTTCCATAGTTTCTTCAACCATGTCTTGGAATATAGCCATCATACACCTTTGTAAAGTCCCGGGAGCATTGTATAAGCTAAAAGGCATTCTTTTGTAAGCAAATGTTCCATAAGGACAAGTGAATGTGGTTTTCTCTTGGTCTTTTGGATCGATATGAATTTGAAAATACCCCGAGAAACCGTCTAAGAAGCAATAATAGTCATTACCCGCTAAACTCTCGAACATTTGATCCATGAAATGAAAAGGAAATGATCCTTACGAGTGGCATCATTAAGCTTGCGATAGTCTATGCAAACTCGCCAACCTGTGACAAGTCAAGTAGGAATCAACTCGTTGTTTTCATTGGGAACAATGGTTATTCCGCCTTTCTTAGACACACAATGGACGGTACTAACCCATGGCGAATCCGAAATAGGGTAAATCATTCCGGCATCTAGAAGTTTGATAACGTCTTTCTTGATAACGTCATGAATTTTTGGATTAACCCTTATTTGGCTTTGTATTGCGGGTTTAAAGTCATCTTCCATGAGAATTTTATGAGTACAAAAGTTAGGATCAATTTCGCGGATGTCAAAAGTTTTCCAAGCTTGCTTTCTTATGATTTTTGAGCACATCGATAAGTCGATATTTTTCATCCTCTTTTAAGTCCTATGCAATGATGACGGGTAACTTCTTATTGTCTTCTAGGAAAACGTATTCAAGATGAGACGGTAAATCCTTAAGCTCTAAATCCGGAGGATTGTCGATGGAAGGCTTAGTCAAATTCGGATCATCGTTTGTAACTTCCTTAGGAGTAGGTGGAGAAATATGGTCCTCATTGAGAAGTTTCTAATGGTACGAATGTCTTCTTCCCAATTGGAGGGAGAATCGTCATATTTTAATTCCACATCCCCTAAACTTGCTTCAAATTCTTTCAAAAGAAAGTCACTTTCAAATGGAGTCAGTGATGAAGCAATAGAAGCTACGTTATCAACATGAGGTAAAGGAGAAAGACCGCTTTGACAAGCGTCTTTGGAATGTTCTTCACAAGCCTCATCAAGTAAGTCAATGAAGTTAACGTTCTCGTGTTCATAAGGTTGCTTAGAAAGTTTACCCATGTTAAAAACGATTTTTTCGTCACCAACTCTCATGATTAATTCGCTCGCGGCTACATCAATAAGAGTGTGACCGGTCCTCAAGAATGGACGTCCAATTATTAATGGAACACGGAGATCCATCTCGTAGTCAACGACAACAAAATCCGCCGGAAAGGTGAATTTGTCGACACCGACGAAGACATCTTCGGCTATCCCCACCGGATAAGCAACCGTACGGTTAGCTAACTCCAATGTCATTTGTGTGGGGACTAGCTCGGGTAGAGATAATTGTTTCCAAACGCTTAATGGCATTAAGTTGATACTAGCACCGAGATCGGCTACGGCCATACAGGTCTCTACCCCGGGAAAGTTGCAAGGAATGAGAAAGCGACCCGGATCACCATGTTTGGTTGGTAATTTCCTTAAAAGAACCGCGGAGCAATTTTCATTAAGTTGGGTTTGAGCAATATCAAGAAGTTTTTCCTTGTCACTTAGAAGATCCTTAAACATTTTAGCATATTTAGGCATGTGAGCAAGCGCCTCGGCAAAGGAGATGTTAAAATTCAATTGTTTAAACATTTAAGAAAGTTTAAAACTTGAATATCATCCTTGTTCTTCAACTTCTCTTTCCTCAACCTTGAAGGATAAGGTATGTCGGGTTGAGAGGAAGGCTTTGGAATAGATTGTTCACTCACATCCTTTGGTGGTGGAGGGGTGGGGTTGGAAGGTGAAGGACTTGGTGAAGGATGCTCTTTATCCTTTGTCACAATCACCGGGGTAGGTTTAGGAATCTCGAGTTCCTTATAGCCTTTTCCACTGCGGGTGGTGATTGCTTTCATCTCCCCTCTTGGATTTGCAATGGTGTTACTCGGAAGAGAGCCCGAAGCAGAGGGTTGATTACTTTGGAAGAAACTAGCCATCATATCCCTTAAGTCATTCGTTTGATTGCTTAAAGAGTTTCGCATGTCATTCCTAAGCTCGGCTCAAAGCTCATTCCCTTGTTTAGCCATGTCACCTTTCAAGTTAATAATTTGGCTTTGAAGATTTTTCACCAACACATCATTAGTCCTCATGTAGGTTTCGATCTCTTGATTAAATGTCGTGGGTTGGTTAAAAGGTGGAGCTTGGTAAGCGGGTGGTTGATAGGTGGGTTGTTGGTAAACTTGATTATTTCCTTGAGGTGGATATGGATTTCTTTGGGTTTGATATTGATTAGGAGCTCGAGGTTGGCTTTGATTGAGGTTATTTTGGTTTTGAGGAGGAAAACCGGGTGGTGAAAGAAAATTGTTTGAACGATAACTTAGAAAATTACCGTCACCTTGAGGAGGTGCTTGATAGCCTCGCGTATAAAAGTTACCGTTAGCCGCGTACACGTTCTCACAAGGATTGTATTGAGTAGAAGGACAATCGGTGTATGAGCGAGGACCGCCGCAAGTCTCACAAGAAAGTGCTACAACTTTAACTTGCTGATATTGCTTCGTAGCCATGGTTAAGAAATTTTTGTTCATCTCGGCTATTTGGCGGGTGAGTTCGGTTAACTCGTGGTTTGATGAAGTAGAAGAAACATTGAACATCGAGTTATTTCTTGAGGATGCGGATGAATCCCAATATTTGTGATGAGTGTTCATGTTCTCGATTAGCTCTCTACACTCCTCGGGTCTTCTTTTATAAATGTACCACCGGCGGCTGCATTAATCGTATCACGATCACGAAAAGTTAAACCGTTGTAGAAAGTATCATTTAGAGTGACAGGGAGCATATTATGGTTAGGACAACGATCGATCAAGACATTATAACGTTCCCAAGCATCGAAAAGAGACTCATCGGGTTCTTGAGTGAAATCACTGATTTTATTCCTAAGACTAGTTACCATGGATGGTGGAAAGAAGCGCGACAAAAATCGTTGAGTCATCTCGTCCCATGTATGAATTGAGTTTTTAGGAAGACGATCAAACCATTTTTCAGCATGGTGGGATAAAGTGTGTGGAAAAAGATGAAGACGGAGAAAATCCATGGTAACACCGGGCAATTCATGCTTTGAGTGACGGTTATGAATTTATCGAGGTGTTTGTTGGCATTATCATCCGGTAATCTGCGAAATGGGCAAGCATTTTGAACTTGTTGGATCATGTGATGCTTCAACGAAAATTCGGGAGCCGTGATTTACATCGACGCAATCGGTCCTCCACGTCCATTCATTGTCGGTTGGCATAACTCCTCCATCGTACGAAGATCGGGTTGAGGGTGATGGTTGTTATTATTTACAACGGGGTGTGGTGGATTGTTATTATTATGCACACCGGCCATATCTAGGTCTTTACGAGTCTCGGGCTCAAGATTAGACGAAGATCGAGTACGCATACACTAAAAATGCAATACAATATTTTTTATTTTTTATCCTGTTTTTTATTTTTTGTATTTTTGAAAGTTTTATATTTTTTAGGATTTTTTTGAAATTTTTATGCTATGAAAATAACGTTCCCAAGAGAACGGATCCCAAAATCCAATTTTTCTCACAAAAAACCGTTAATCTTTATGAAAAGAGACGGCAGCGGCGCCATTTTTAATACGACATCTTTTTGTGTCTTTGAGTGTTGTTCGTACTCGATTCAATTCGAATTGATCACGGTTTAGGGTGGACTTGTCGTTTTTGGTAACTAAAAGGAGGAGCTTTTGATTATCTATTTTAAAGTAAATTGAATTAAGGCAAATGACAAATATAAAAATATTAAACAAATTTAAGACTTAATAAAAAGTAAATTTAAAAAATAAACTAAGACAAGACAATATAAAATTAAACTTGACAAAAATGGTGGGAAATAGATAAACTTTGAAAAACAACTAAGTAAAAAAACAAAGGATTGGAATCACATCGCAACGAGCGATCGCAACCTAGATCGCAACCCGGATCGCAACCAACGATCGCAACAAACGATCTCAAAAAACGATCGCGACCAACGATCGCTACTCGAGATCGTAGTTGGATCTCAACTTGTGATCGCAGTCTGTGATCGTAGTCTGGATCACAGTTTGTGATCGCAGTATTTGATCGCAAGTAGAAACCCTAAGGCTTATGCGATCACAATACTCGATCAGAACCTTAAAAACCCTTAGAACTTACGATGTAATACAAGAGGGAAATAAGAAAAGACCGAATAAGCACTTCTCTGATAAGCACTTACCAAAACTTAACCAAATCAATATTAAGAAGAACTAAATAAGCCACGAATGAAAAACTTTCAAAAAACTAAATAAGCAAGATTTATAAAATCAACTTTTAAAAGATTAAACTTTTAAAAACACTTTATTAAAAATAAGAAAATAACAAATCAATCAAAAAGCACAATAAGCTAAAACCATAAATCACATAAAAATGATAAGAACAAAAAGATAAGCACTTTTCTGATAAGCATAAAGATGAAACAAACTACATACTTTTACCGAATCAAACACAAGATTAAAACAAGAAAGGAAGAATAAGATTGATTATGAAAAGTTTGAAGTTAAGATGAAGATTAAAGATTACAAGATTTAAAGATGAAACATTAAGCAAACTTGAAAGAAAATTTAGAGAGAGAAAGTAAAACTAGAGAGAGAAAGTTACACCTACTCCTAATTACCTTAAGAAAAACTTAAAAAATGAACTAACTAACTCCTCCTAATGAAAGATTAAGAGGGTATTTATAGGAGGAGGGGAGGTGGTGATGTTGCTTCTCTCTTTCTTCTTGTCTTCTCGTCTCTTTAAATAACTCGTCTTTCTAGACTTTGTCTCGGGATTAGTCGAATGATAAAATGAACTCGTCTTCTAATTTTCTTCTTTTAGTAGACTTGGTTCTTCGACTTCGTTAAACTTCCGTCTTTAGACTTTTTCTTCGATAAATCTTCAGAATAACCCTTTGACTTCCGTTCTTCTTGCACTTTTGATCTTTTGACTTCGTCTTTTGTCTTTTTCTTCGTTAAAAGCCCGTGAAAGCCCATATTTTCTTCCTTTTTCATTTTTTTGTCCTAAAACACAATAAAAAACAAACCACGCATAATTCTGACTTTTACGACATCAAATACACGTTTTGGTCTTGTTATTATTATAAATAAGTGGTAAAAGGATAAGTGTTTTCACACTTATTATGTCTTTGTTTCCTTTTAGTCACCCCATTTGGCTGTGGGGTATAAGCACATGAAGTTTGATGAAGTATGCCATTGTTGTTACAAAACTTGTTAAAGGTCTGGTTAACCAATTCAGTACCATTATCACTTCTAAAAACTTTAATGTTTCTTTTAAACTGATTTTTAATCATTTTATAAAACACATCAATAAAAGTGACTACTTCATCCTTGGACTTAATGAGATATACCCAAACAACTCTAGTAAAGTCATCCATAATGGTCAGAAAGTATATGTGGCCAGTGTGACATGTCACCTTATATGGACCCCATAAATCAAGGTGAACAATGTCTCCCAAACACTTGGTCTTATAATCACTCAAAGGAAAAGGCTTTCTGGTTTGTTTGGCCCTTTGACAAACTTCACAATAATCATATTTATCATGTTTCTCAAGTTTTAAGGTATGCTTTAAGGTGTCTAAGACAGGGTCTACAGGGTGGCCAAGCCTGCAGTGCCAGTCATAGTAAGATAGAGAACAAACAGGGACAGTTTGACTAGCATTACACTTAATA
The DNA here is from genome assembly GCA_025667525.1 of Glebionis coronaria. Lineage (NCBI taxonomy): Eukaryota > Viridiplantae > Streptophyta > Magnoliopsida > Asterales > Asteraceae > Glebionis > Glebionis coronaria. Next base: position 562,464,255 of record CM046882.1, read on the forward strand.
CCTTTAGTATCTAAGTAGTATAAACCACCACACTGATTACCAATCCCTAGAATGTTTGTCATATTCAAATCCTGATTCAGAAAAAGGCATTTATTTTCATCAAAAACCACAAAGATCTTATTATCCTTGGCTAATTTATACACATATATTAAGGTAACACAATACTCAGGTATAACCAACACATCAAACAAGACAAGACCATTTCCTAGTTTTAGATTCCCAATCTTAGGTATGAAAGCTTCAGTACCATTAGGATGGCTGACTTTAATTCTAAGGTGAGATATGTCAAACACATTGTCTAATTCTTTTTCATTATTAGTCATGTGTTGGTTTGTCCCAGAGTAAAAAACTTTCCCATGTTGAGTCACTTTGGAATGAATATTAGAACAAAAAATTTTCTCAAAGTTACCATTAAAAACTTTGCTAGAATTAAGATAAGTACATGCCATATTGGCCTGCACTCCTTTTTCAGAACCAGTGTTCTCTTTGATAAGAGAGAGAGTAAAGTAGAAAGTTGTTCATCAGAGAACACAGAGTTGGAATTAGAGCCAACAGAGTTGTTAGAAAAAAAATTTCCTTTGGAATTTTGACCAGATTTCTTTTTCCAAAACCAGCAGGAAACCCAATGAGTTTAAAACACCTATCAATAGTATGCCCATTGTACCCACAGTTTTCACATACCACTTCAGAGTTCCCATTAGGTCTATAAGTATTAGGTCTATTGGCCATGTTAGGTCTAGGGCTGCTATTATAGTTGGGTCTAAAGCCATCATTAGGTTTGAAAGTATTAGGATTAACATTCTGATGCTTTGAAACACATTTCTGGTGGGCCTATTTGAAAGAAAGGCAGAAGTCTAATTCCTCTGAGAGGTACCAGAAAAATTGCCAGAAGCAACTCTATGAGACTCCTCACTAGAGATGATGGCATAAGCACCTTTGATGTCAGGTAAAACCTCTCTAGAGAGAATAGAACTTCTAATGGTCATATAAGTGTCATCAAGACCCATTAAAAATTGCATCAACTTCAACAACTTGTTATGATTCTTGAATTCATTAGTAGCATTACAAACACAATTAGGAAGCTCAACCATAGCATCATATTGTTTCCACAAAGCAATCAAACTATGATAATAATCAGACAAGTTGGAACCATTTTGCTTTAAGGTGTTAATTTTATGATGAAGATTAAAGATCACAGACCCATCAACCTTATGATAAGTCTCCTTTAAGTCATTCCAAACATGTTCAGCCTTTTTTGAAAAAATTTGACCTAAGAACAACTCATCAGATATAGAGTTAAGAATCTAACCAAGCACAACATCATTGACTATGTCCCATTGTTTTCCCAAAACATAGTCAGTTAAGGATCTTTTACAAGAACCATTGATAAAGCCAGTTTTATTCTTTCCTTCCAAAGCTAAGAGCATGGCATTAGAACACACTTGATAGTTTTCAGTGCCTTTAAGTTTGATAGAAATCACAGTCAATGTGACAGAGTCATTAGGGTGAAGATACAAAGGGTCACTAATGTCAAGTTTACTAATCAAGGTGATAGATTCTTCCCCAATCTGGTCATCTTGGTGTTCAGTGTCTGTGTCACCATGAACACTAGTCATGATGAGCAGTCACAGAACCAAACACAAAAACCAAAAAAAGTAACTTAATCAAAGTCAACAAAGTTCCCAGGAGTCCAAACCACTCAAGGGTGGCTGGTCAAGGGTAAGACAGAGATTAAGGGTCCAGATATAAAGATACCCCAACAAGAAATAATAAAGCCAGCAAAAGAGAGAGTAACAGTATATGAGAGAGTATAATCACAACAATCAGCCAAAAACACGTATGTAAAGACAAATAAGCCAATAAACAATCAATAAAAAAAGGAGAGAGAGCAGAGGTGTTATAGTGCATACACAAAAGCCCAATCGAACTGTTTCTTCTAGATTCACTTAGTCTAGAAGAAAACAGAACCTCCTCACCAAACCCTAATTTGAAAAAATTTAGGGAAAAGTTCAATCGACAACGGATCTACGTAATAGATCCAAAGAAACAACGTCCTTACACCAAGAACAAGGTTAGAGCATATAGAAAATCAAAACCCCCCAAAAATATTTGAAACCCTAAAATTTTTTTTACTGATTAAACGTAAAATAGAAGAAAACCCTTTTAGATCCAGCTATCTCAATAGCAGATCTTGTCAAAAAACATGTCTATTTTAAAAACCCCCAAAATTTTTGAAACCCTAATTTTTTTCTCAACGATTTCAGAGAACCTGGTCTCTGATACCATGAAGAAAACCAGGATAAAGGTAAAAGGAACAAGATATGAACTCAGAATCAAAACCTTTAAATAGATAAATGAGTTTGAAGATAAAAAATAAAACAAGATCACCACAGCTAATCTGGTATGATCCTATTATCTATTTGATAATAGTCTTTACAAGAACAAAAGATCAAAACATGATTTGGGTTACATTTTATGAAAGAGATAAAACACACTCAAAAACACATGGACGAATAACCCAGATGAAGTCAACAAATGGGAGCGTCTATCTAATATATCAAACCACAAAGAACCGTTGAGGGACTTTGTTGGCTTCAATATAACATGGGCTAGAAAAAAGGAGTTGGGCTTCAAAAGTTTCCACAGATGGCAAAAGTAGTCCTCCACCTCACAAGCTGCTATCAATGAATATCCAAGCTATAACTGAAACAATCAAAACAAACACAATAAGTCCCTGTAGGTTAGTTGAGGTATCTGATTAGGTCCCAAATTTTAACACTAATAAAAATTATTAAATTATAACAATAATTAATATTGGTAAGATCACAAACTTAAATCATACAGTTTGTTAAATCAGCAAGTCGCTTATAAAATGTCGGTAATAGTTGTTACTTTCAACTCGTATGACTCAATACCAAACGTAAAGGTGACCAGATGAGTGATTCCGTAGAACCACAATTTCGAAATAAATAACAGGTAGATTAGAGAATGTAGAGAGTTTTGTCATAAATATCCAAATAGACAGTGAATGTCACCTTCGTCTATATGCAATGGTTTCAGCAATCGGAAGGTTCAAAAGAAATTGTGAAGACGTCATCGTTTATAATTCTGGCCCACCTGAGTATTTTTAATGTTGAAGCGTCACGTGTCAACATTGAATGTGATAGTATTCAGGATATTACAAGTCATGAACTACTCTCCTACATCATTGGCGGCTTGTCATCCTCATAATTTCATTTTTCTTAGGCACTTCCAAAGGTAGTTTTTTTACAAACCAAGTTACTAACGAGTGGATTAAAGGTACACCCAGATTCTAATGACATTTGCTTCTCGTTCTATCTGATAACCAAAATGAATGCGTCTAGAAACCGCTTCTAATGATTCTATGTTTGCCAATGTGTCCAGCTCAAAAGGGCAGGCGAATTTATGTTCTTCGACTCTTTCATCATTTTGTCAACTCTATAGCCACCAGATGTAGGAACAAAAGCTTTTTACTCTTTGAGATGTGTGACTGCCTAGGAAAAATAACCACCAATGGGTCTCGTACTATTAAAGCATGGCTCCTGAGGGGTCATTTATAATGTTTTCAACATACCAATTGCAGATGGCCGCAGTGGCGGATCTGGTGTGTTGTTCAACAGGTTTCGGAAGTGTGTAACCATGTATAATACATAATCACTTCTTCAATCCATAATGATTAAATAAAATAAATAAACCTTTCCATGTAGCACTCATCTTCGGTACAAAAGTATGCAGTGCTGCATACATGTAGGTTAGGTTGTTGCCAGGGGCAGATCCGTCAGTTGTAAAGCTGATGGATTACAAGTAAGTTTTGTTTCCTTTGTATTCATTTTATTGATTCTTTGTATACTGGCTTAGCACTTTATCGATAACCAGTATAAGGATCACAGTGGCCGAGCAAATTACAACTGAACTACTCTTGTTTTCTAAACATTTAAATCCTAATTGTATTGATAATAAATTCCACAACTTTTGAAGCAAATATAAATACGAGCAGCAAAAGAAAAAACAGGATCAGCAGAAGAAAAGTTCTGGTGAACGCCTCTTATTTCGTTGTCTACCTTTCCAATATTCTATTTTTAAAAGAAATAGAACACTAACTGAAGTATGTAATATATGATGTTAGCTCATCGTGTCGACCAGAAGGAGCTAAAAATAGGGTAAGAAACTTTACAATAAATCACTTTTATTTAGACCCTTCTATTATTTAAAATCCAATTACTTTTCATGGCAGGTACATCATAGATGTGCATGATTATTCACTGCGCTTGAGAGCCGCTCAGAAATTTTCAAAAGATGGCGACAAGATAGTTCTATCATCCCACAAATTTAATAGTACTTGATATGTGATTATTTTGTTCATGAACTACTTGGTGATTGAAGGTTTATATGGTTCATAACAATTATTAAAAACCCTAATATGGATCAAAACACACATATAGCGGAAGCGAATTAACAAGATCATAATTAACACAATTATAATTAACCGAGTTAGGGTTACATACCTTTATCCTAGCAAGATCCATAAGACAACAGAACAATCACCGGTTAAGATTAATCACGAACACCACCAGGATATAGTCTAAAGTAAGACTATATCACGACCTCGTACACACGTAATACGGCGAGATAATCGTGAGTCTAGCACGAACAAACCGAGCTTCCACGCTTATGGAGTATCTACCCAACAACCCTAGAGAGGGGCTAGGACTAGATCTATTAAATAAAAAGTTGAAAACCAAAAACCCTAATTGAAGGGGTGTTTGGCCGGCGGTTAAGAGCAAGAGAAAGAGGGAGAGGAGTAAAAATTATGAAGGCCTTGGGTTTGTTTATGTAGCCCTTGGAAAAACTTTTCCTCCAAGTTTAAACAAAATTAGGAAACAAAATCTTTTCCTCCCCTTCTTGTCTCTCTTGGCCGACGGTTCATAAGCCCACAAGGGGGCTTCCGGAACTTTTCCGATTTCCTTCTTTTAGCTTCTATTTAATTCCATAACATTCGTTTATACTTAACTTTTAACTATTAACGATCGTTAGTTAAGCTTTGGTTTGATTTAATAAATATAATAAATATATTTAATAAATAAATTAACCCTTTACGTAATGTGTGCAATCCCGTGATCCCGAGTTCCATCCTATCTCACGACTATTAATTAAGTCCATAAACTTTCAGCTCACACTTGGACAAAATTATAATATCGTGATTACATTGACTAGCGTCTAGTTACACTAGCAATGTCACTAGTACAAACCGGGTAAGGTCTCCTGGACAAGAACCTTTTAATGATTTTATCATTATTATTATCCTTTTATTTCAAATACAACGTTAATAAGGATATGGATCTCAGTCATTCCTTTCATTAACTATTCTGTTTCTCGTTTACGGATATAGCAAGATTACCAAAACACATTTGGGTGTGGCCACACAAACATCTTACTACTACCCCGAGGGGCCCAGCTGTATTTATACTTCAAAATAATCTGAAGGAAACAAATCCCATTTTGACTACAAGCAAAACACATGAACTTTGCAACACTTCTGAAAATAACCCTTATAACTACCAGTTACGTTTAGCGTTAGGTTACCTTACAGAAATGCACTACATTCAATGCAGTTTTCTGGTATCTCAGGTCTAAGGATAACTATTTATGATTTACTTAATGACAAAGATCCATAAAGTAAAATCATATAGTTGGGATAAGTCCAATATTTGATCCATCAAATATCATCCAAAATTGACCAATATACTTTCAAGTATACTCTGTCACCATTTAAATTGTCTTAGTTTAATAATACTCCAATATTAATCGACAACGGACATTTAGAAACATCATAATGCTCATGGATTAAAACATCTAAAATAGGATACAAAATCAAATAACAAAAAAATAAACAAAATCCAATCTTTATTTCATCAATTCAATAATGTCTTACATCCTTTATTCAAATACTAATCAACAGATTTATTGCATGAATTCGCTAGCTAGTTACAGCCCAATTGCCTTGGCATGCTTAACTACCTTTGGCCTAGATAAAGCCTTAGTAAAAGGATCAGCTACGTTATCATCTGTGTGAACTTTATTAATTTTATTTCTCGAGCTTCCACTTGTTCTCGAACGTAGTGATATCTACGTCTAAAGTGTATGGCGCCTTTCATAACTCCAGAGTCATTGGCGAATATTATTGCAGCAGAATTGTCTCAATATATATCAATAGGTTCTTTAATTGAAGGCATCACTCCAAGATCTCCAATAAACTTCCTAATCCAAACAGCTTCCATTGCAACTTCTGAAGCGGCCATGTACTGCAATTGAGTTGCATGCATAGCAATGGTTTTCTGCTTACTGCTCTTCCAGTCAACTGCTCCTCCATTGATGACAAACACGTAACCCGTCTGAGACTTCGTATCGTCTTTATCACATTGCCAGGACGCATCACAAAAACCTGTTACATTCAATTCTGTGTCTGGTTTACCGCCAAATACCAAAAACATATCTTTCGTACTTCCCAAATACTTTAGTATATGCTTAACAGCAGTCCAGTGGAACTTTCCTGGATTCTGTTGGTATCTACTGACCAAGTTCTGAGCAAACGCCACATCAGGCCTTGTGCATCTCACAACATACATAATAGATCCTACAGCCGAAGCATAAGGCACCTTTCACATGTAAGCCACCTCTTCGGGTGTTGATGCATCTTTCTCATGACTTAATTCATGCTTAACCTCCATCGGTTGAAAACCTTTCTTAGAGTTATGCATGTTATACTTCTTCAATATCTTATCTATATAAGCATCTTGACTAAGACCAATTAACCGTATACTCCTATCTCGATAGATTTTAATTCCCAAAATATATGCAGCATCTCCCACATCCTTCATAGAAAAACATTTACCAAGATAATCCTTAACTTCCTTAAGTCTTGGAATGTTACTTCCCATGATTAATATGTCATCGACATATAACACTAGGAACACTACATTACTTCCACTAGCTTTGTGATATACACATGGCTTATCACGATTTTGAATAAATTCGAACTTTTTGATTTTTTCATCAAATCGCTTATTCCATTGACGTGATGCTTGCTTCAAACCATAAATAGATCTTTGAAGTTTGCACACGCTCTTTGGATATTTAGGATCAACGTACCCTTTCGGTTGTTGCATATAGATGTCTTCATCTAAGCGACCGTTCAAGAAGGTAGTTTTAACATCCATTTGTCATATCTCATAGTCATAGTATGCTGCTATAGCTATGAGAATTCTAATAGCTCGTAAGTCTGCTACAGGAGATAATGTCTCCTCGTAGTCTATGCCAAAAGTTTGAGTAAAACCTTTAGCTACTAAACGTGCTTTATAGGATTTTATTTCACCATCCATGTCGGTTTTCTTCTTGTAAATCCACCTATTTTTCACTACTTTAGCATTTTTAGGCGCGTCTACAAGAATCCAAACATCATTGATTTCCATGGATTCCATTTCCTCATTCATCGCAACTATCCAGTTTGACTTTTCTGGATCAAGCATTGCGGATCGATAGTTAGCAGGTTCACCATGATCCCCTACTTCCTCCTCGTCATCCTCTATGTAAAGACATAGTTTGTTTGGCGCACATATGGTTCTTTTAAACCTACGTGGAGGAATTAATTCCGGTGGAACTCCCAGACTTTCTGGTTCTACAAGAATTTCTTCTCTAGTATTTTCAGAAGGCAATGTATCTTCTTGAATTTCTTGAAGATCATAATTTCTCCCACTGAATTCTTGATTTACAAGATCACATTCAAGGAAGTCTCCATACCGAGCCACAACTACTTTGTTCTCAGCCGGATAATAAAAGTAGTAACCCATAGTTTCTTAGGGTAACCTACAAAGATACATTTTACTGAGCGTTGTTGGAGTTTATCTCTAGAGTCACGTTTCACATACGCCTCACACCCCCAAATTTTCTAATAAGACAAATATGGCTTCTTGCCATGCCATAGTTCATATGGTGTCTTATCAACCTTCTTTGTGGGAACCATATTCAGAATACGAACAACAGATTCAAGAGCATAATCTCAAAAGGATAAAGGTAAAGTTGTAAGATTAAACTTAGATCGCACCATATCCAATAATGTACGATTTCTCATTTCGGATACACCATTTTGTTGTGGAGTATATAGAGAAGTAAGTTTCTGAACAATTCCGTTCTCACTTAAATAATCTTTAAACTCTTGACTTAAATATTCACCACCTCGATCAGAATGAAGAGCTTTAATCTTCTTTCCTAGTTGTAACTCTACTTCCACTTTAAACATTTTTAATGTTTCACACACCTCATGTTTATGCTTATTTAAATAAACATAACCATAACGGCTATAATCATCCGTAAACGTTAAGAAGTAGCTAGCACCTTTCCTTGACACGTGTCTAAGTGTTCCACACACATCCGTATGTATCAAACCATGTAGTTTAGTAGCTCTTTCAATATTGATATTAAAAGGTTTCTTGGTCATCTTTCCAGAGATACAGGACTCACATTTATCAAATGATTCATCATTGATATTTTCCAAAAGACCATCACGTTGAAGCTTTTGTATGCGAGTCTTCCCAATATGGGCAAGTCTACAATGCCAAAGATAAGAAGAGTTCTTGTCTAACTTACTCTTCTTATTCATGCTAAAAACAAAATTATTTTTCCTCTTGGAATTATTATCATGCATGTTAATTTCAAAAACACCATTCACATAAATTGCATCAAAATAGAATAAACCATCTTTGAAAACAGAAATTCTATTATTATCAATCGTGTGATAAAATCCAAGATCCAACATACAAGAAAAGGAAATAACACCCCTAACAATTGTAGGTGCATAATGGCAATTATTTAAAAACAGTACTAAACCCGAAGGTAAAACTTGTTTAAATATTTCTATCGCTTCAACCGCTGCTTGTGCGCCATTGCCCACTTGCAGAAATTGTTCCCCATAGGTAAGCTTCCTCTTCAACTCAAATCCCTGTAGGATATTACAAATATTAATACCACATCCCGTATCATATACCCAAGAGTTTGATTTGTATGTAAGATTAAATAACTCTATCATAAATAAGTTACCTGAAGATGCTGTAGCAGCTAGCTCAGCCTTCTTCTTATGTTCTTGCAACTCATGGAGGTAGAGAGAGCAATTCCTCTTCCAGTGTCCAGTCATTTTGCAGTGGTGACAAGTCTCATCTTTCTGAGACTGACTCTTCTTGACAAAGTTCTGCTTTGGTTTTGATAGAGTCGCAACTTGTTTGCTCTTATCAACCTTGCCTTTTCCTTTCTGCTTCTTGTTCACTTGCGGTTTAGGCTTATTCACTCTACCCTTTTGCACATAAAGTACTTGAGGAGTAGCAGTGGATGCCTTATCTTTCAACCCCTTTTCAAAGTCAATGAGCATTGCATGCAGATCATTAACCGTCTTCCTCGTGCAATGCATATTATAGTTACGAACGAAATCATTCAGGTCCTTATTAAGGGACCTATTGACCAAGTTGATAGCCATATTATGATCATAGGGTTGTCCTAGTGCGATGAGCTGTTCCATATAACCCCTCATCTCCATATAATGGGCACTTACAGACTTTCCAGGAGCTTGCTTGCAACTATGTAGAGCATCAACCAAATCATAGATCTCTACAGCTTGCGGCGTTTCATACACAGCCTTGAGTTCATCAAGCATTCACTAAGGTGAAAATAGCTCATACTTCCTTTGAAGTGATGAAGCCATTCTCCCTAACATTACAGCAGCCACCTCATGGTGCTTCTTAGCATTAGCAGCGTGTTGAAGCCTTTGCGCATCAGATGCTCCTTCAGCAAGATCCTCCGAAAAAGGAGTAGTCAAGATATCAATAGTACCGGCTGCTCTCAGAAAAATTCTTAGTGAGCGATACCTGTCATTGAAGTTAAGGCCAGTAAGTTCAGACCGTCCAAAGAAAGCTTTGAACGCCGAACTTATTGTCAGATTGTTTTTGGGTTGAGCCATTTCTACAGAAATAAGTTCAAACATTAGTATTTTTAATAATACAATTCAAGAAAATAAAATTACCCCGGTAATAAAACCATAGTATTTTCCTTGAAACTAGAATCCATATTGACATAGACTCATCACATCAGTTGATCTGCTAGTGACAAATGTATTCAACACAGTAACTTGTCGAACAATAATTGACAAACAAATTTGCAATTTCTAGATATGTTAGGGATTTACGTTGCCAAAATCATTTGCATTGTAAACATGTTTCATCCCTACTTTACGCCTTAAGTTTCCAGTTATTACTGAGTAACTTAATTAAGTCAACTAATCTAAAGAACGTAAAACCTTCATGTGCAATCTTATTCAGTCATGAAGTTTTGTCTCCATTAAAACATCGTCCAAAATCTCATATGACGACAATTCTAACTTCAAGTGTTCGTCAGTTAGATGGCATATGACTTAAATTTTTAGGGTATAGATTTTGGTGTCAAAATCATGTATGGAGAAGCATGCATACATCTCCATAACATAAGTTTAATAAAACGTTTAGTAAACTTTTTGGTGAGACTAAAATTTCATCATATATTTGCAAGTTAAGGTATTGGTTAAACCAACTAAAGATTTTACACACAACTAAATTCACACCGTACTTTTTCTAGAACTCAGCTAAAGCACAAAGCAATAACCTTATTCATTGTGTTTCAGATGTGAATTAATACAGTTAAATCAACCTTAAAGAATTATACAAATAAGAACCGTAAGTGGTTCCAATTTTGACGCACAGGCGAGCCGAGAATTTGGTCAGCGCTGAAGCATAACACCTCCTTCCTTAACCTGGTACATGACCAGCGGTGCGTTATACCCACTTTATAGTTTGTCAAAATTGAGTATGCCGTTAAGTTGCTATTGTAATTCTAATCAACGCAAATCATATGTAATTTAGATCTCAAAACAATTAATTAATTTTGATAAGATTTAGTCCATATTATTTTTCTTAGAAAAAATTACACTTGTTTACAACAAACAATATAAAAACGCATGAAAACAAGTAGTACAAAAAAACTAAATAAAATAGCCACACGCATAACAATTTATTCAAAGAACATCAAATCTAGGGTTTTTATAAACATAAAAAGTCTTACCTAATCTTAAAAGTTTGAATCAAATAAAGCAAATAGCATACAAAATTATATGATCCGTAAAAAAAACATGCACGTTCATTAAGGATCTCCCACATTCTCTTAGCAATTAAAAAACTACGGATCGTAACCACACATGACATAACAATTAATTCATGCAAACATCTAAAGATAATTACCATGTAATTTTAGGGTTTACAAATTATTTTTTTAAATAAAAATTCGGCATAGCCGATTTTAAAAAACAATAAAAACAAAAACCCTAATTTTTATAAAACCTAAAAAACAACATGTAATTTTTAACACAAATCAATATTAGTTAAAAAAAACTTTAGATCTCGATAATTATAACATGTTAAAACGGCTCTCGATGCCACTAAAGGTTTATATGGTTCATAACAATTATTAAAAACCCTAATATGTATCAAAACACACACATAGCGGAAGCGAATTAACAAGATCATAATTAACACAATTATAATTAACCGAGTTAGGGTTACATATCTTTATCCTAGCAAGATCCACAAGACAAGGGAACAATCACCGGTTAAGATTAATCACGAACCACGAGGATATAGTCTAAAGTAAGACTATATCACGATCTTGTACACACGTAATACGGTGAGTTAATCGTGAGTCTATCACGAACAAACCGAGCTTCCACACTTATGGAGTATCTACCCAACAACCCTAGAGAGGGGCTAGGACTAGATCTATTAAATAGAAAAGTTGAAAACCAAAAACCCTAATTGAAGGGGTGTTTGGCCGGCGGTTAAGAGCCAGAGAAAGAGGGAGAGGAGTAAAAATTATGAAGGCCTTGGGTTTATTTATATAGCCCTTGGAAAAACTTTTCCTCCAAGTTTAAACAAAATTAGGAAACAAAATATTTTCCTCCCCTTCTTGTCTCTCTTGGCCGACGGTTCATAAGCCTACAAGGGGGCTTCCGGAACTTTTCTGATTTCCTTCTTTTAACTTCTATTTAATTCCATAACGGTCGTTTATACTTAACTTTTAATTATTAACGATCGTTTGTTAAGCGTTGGTTTGATTTAATAAATATAATAAATATATTTAATAAATAAATTAACCCTTTACGTAATGTGTGCAATCCCGTGATCCCGAGTTCGATCCTATCTCACGACTATTAATTTTAAGTCCATAAACTTTCAGTGATTTCACAGGTTAAATTAATAGTAAGCTTAAAGGGACGTGAAAATGAGCTTAAAAACAATGCTATTGAGGTTATCAGACGTTTTCGTGATGATATAGGGGAGGTATGTGATTTGATTTAATCAATTTATAGTGAATTAGTAGTATCATTTAGCGGTTCAAATGCTCTTGTGGTAAGTTCTGCATGTGAAAATGGGTTATACAAAAACTCTTTCATTAGTGACCACTTCTGATGGGTGAATGGTTTTTTTTTGCAGTTAGCGGTCGAGGAAAGCAAGAACTTCAGAGACAGAAACACGACATTGGTATTGGTTCCAAACAAAGCTGTAACACAAAAAGAAGCACCAAAGAAGAAAGAAAAGCCGACAGGGACGGAAGTATCGGCTAGGGTATCAACATGACCCGAGCCATGACAATTTGTGATGAAGGAAGCTGCTAACAGCTAAGCTTCAGGTTTTATTCCTCAAAATTCAATAGATTCTCAAAATTGTGTATAGTTGTAGAAAGAGTGTTAAACTTGTTTGGAAATAATCATTTTTGTGCTTTGTAGCAATAGCAGTAACACCGGTTTTAGTAGCTAGTCTATTATCAAAACTTTCATCGGTATGTAACAAGAGGTGACTATACTGACATGTTGGGTAATAACGGGTTCTAGTCAAAGTGGGTTATTTTACAAAACAAACTTGATTCGGTTAACCCAATACTTTTTCTTTTTAAAAATCTCGTGTACTACTATAATTATGTTCATCTGTATTCATTGCATGGAATCCAAGTTAGACTGTCTTGTTTATGTTCATCTGTATTCATTGCATGGAATCCAAGTTAGACTGTCTTTTTTTTAGGTTAGTGTGTCGAGTCGTGCAATGACATCCAAGCGGAAGAATCTCTTCTTCGAACCCTCACCAAGTTATGTTAGACTCCTTATCCGCTTCGCCTGAAAAGCCCTTGGCAGGTCTTGAACCCAAGACCTACAGGAAACCTCCCCCAAGGAAACCACTTAGTGGAACCTTGGTGGCTAACTGAGCTAAGCGAGTTGATTCCATGTTAGACTGTCTTTAGCTCATTGCAAACTAGTTCGGCCAGCAGTCGACCTATTTAGGTTCTCTAACAGTATATAGTTACAAAAATCTAGAAAGTGTTGTAATCACGTATTATCAGTGATCGGGGAATCTTCCTTCACGATCATCCTTCTCTGTCCAAGAGAAAACAGTTTTTACATAAGGAGTCCCTCTGTCTAACATTTCAAGGCTTTCACATATGTTACTATCTCAACTTCATGACCATACTTTGTGAATCCCACAAGCATTTTGCTGACCCATTGTCTAGATTATAAACTTTGCGCTTCTTCATATGGTATATCAATAGATCACCATTGCTTATAGGTTGCAAAACTTTAGTAACATGCGACGGTAAATCCAGAAACAGACATCAAAACCAAGATCATCCCAAGAATTTAAGTAATGTTACTAACATATGCAACACACATTAACGCTACTGATTGTGGGGCAAACAATGAGTAGTCAAATTTATTGTCAATATAAAACTATTGTCAGTTGATACAAACGGCAATGCAATGCAGACATGCAGTTAAGTGAAGTTTCTTTTAACATACTATAAGTTAACGCTACGCCCATACTGCTAAAATTTTCCGCTAATATATTTACCAGGGTAATTAGAATTATATATTGTAACAGATCTCGATTGATAATCCAAAAGCATGTGCTTAGGAAAAGAATCTTAAAAGTACAAACATAAGAATAACAATGATGATAAAATCTAAAAGTACGACATCTTGCAATAGACAAAGGGGACGCTCAAATATTAGTCACCAATAACAGGGAAAAATAATTGAATGCAACTACTTTGTAATATTGTAAGTTTGTAACCAATAACTGGGAAAAACAAGAAAACGCAAGCTTTTGTTGCCCAATTGGATTAAACGAACAAAACACTTTTGTCGATTACAGAAAGGGAACTAGTGATTTAGATTGGAATATTCGTCAGCGTCAACACCAGGCCACCTTAGCACCGCAACTACAGGTCTACCACCATCATCAGCGTAGTCTAGTGAAGTCAAGTTTCATTTGTGATTCATTTTTTTAAACCAAGAGAAGACGAGTTTCCCCACAAGGAATCCCTCTGTCTAGCAATTCAAGGCTCTCAACATACGTTTCCATCTCAAGGTTAAAGTGCCGGACCACATCCTGAAACCGTAAAGATACAATTTCCATATGTTTTGTTAGCTTCCCTATCCTGGGATTGTAAACATAGCACCATTGATCAGAATACCACCCGTCGTATATCAATAAATCACCATTAGGGATAGGTTGTAAAACTTTGACAAGACCAAGATCTTCTGTCTTAAATTCAAGTTTAGACCAAGTTTCAACATTACCATACTCTTGCATCACCCAAATCCAGTTATGGTTATTGTTCGAAGAAATCAATGCTAGAGAACCATTGATGATATTTAGTTGTCTCGTAACCACACTATCCGGATCACTCGACTCTGGAATACTAAACGTACCAAAAACATGAGTAGTCAAACAGAAAGTCATTATCGAAAGACTCTCGCCATCTACCACCCAATGCAATGTTCCGTTAAAAAAGCATGAATTTGAATTCACATGACAACTAAGAAGACTAGTTGGGGATGCAATCGCATTCCAAGAGTTCTTTTTCAGTGAGTAAATATATGTATTCATATCACTAGGAATAACTTCATCCTCACAGTACGATATGCATACAATCTTGTAATCATCGGTGATTGGGTCGAGACCAAACCCAAATTCTCGTACTACATTCGGCTCTTTCTTAGAGCATCTCGAAGAAGGATGACTAGGCAAGGTTAGTTTGCGCCTAACTGAAAAGTTCCATAGATTAATTATTCCCTTATCATTCAAGCATAATATTCCATTGCATGAACCAACAATGAGAGGATCAGAAATAGGGAAGTACTCGACTCCTTTTATTCCCATGTTCCTGCATTCCGAATTCAACAACCGGTCTCCCGAGTGTAATACAAAAACGTTACGAAGCTCATTATTTCTCATAAGAAACGGGTGTCTAACGAGGACTTTCTTACAAGGATTCTTATTAAAAGATTGAAGATTGTGCTTGCGAATGAAATCCGGGCTAGCAAGATGAGAATTCCATGACTTGGAGAGAGATCTAAATCTAACTACGGATTTAGGTGGTAGTCTTTTGAAGATATTAACCATTAAATCTTCACAAACATAATTAGACATTCTAGTTTATCGTAATACTATGAAAATTGAAAAAAAGAAGAAATTACTAACCGGAAGAAAAGAAAGCTTTTACGATCGAGAGACACTACCACAAAAAAGTCTAAATAGAACGGTCAAAATGCCTTATAAAGAGCGGTTATGAACTGATCTAACAAAGGGTGATCTTTTTAAGGCGGGTTACATATAGATCGGTTTTTAACCGTTCTTTTTAGTGTCATAAATAGGTCGGTTGTTTCCAAAATAGTGATCTATTTAAGACGTATTTTTAATGTATTTATTGGAATAGTTAGATCGGTTTTCCAACCGTTCTTACTAAAAATATATTAATAAAATTTTAAAAAAAATCTATTTTTATATTCTACAAATGTGCAGGTTCTCCAGGATTTAATTCATTACCAAATTAATATACAAATGTACAGGTTTTCCATAGATACCAAATAATATTCTAGTACAAACTAGGATAAAGATTAGCATTCGAGTTATAAGACAAAATAACATAAACTAGAAACCGACAATGGCAACACAGATTCTAAACCCTCAAAATATGAGCTTCACAAGTTCTGCTACTTAAGAGTGCTTCCTTCGTCTGATCTATCAATCCCGAACTGCATGCGTCTAGTACTCAAAGGAGCTTTTTAGGCGAACTTCCTTATAAGCAAGATCAACTATCTGTAAATTACCATAGTATCAGTTAAAGATTGTTAGCGAACAAGCAGAAACACCTTTCATGACATAAGCAGGGACTACTTTATAGTGTTGTGTATGTTTTTTATCTAATAGAGTTACATAACAGTCAGCGAAAAATAATAACATAACTCTCTCAGCCACATATATCATAAATAGTTAGTTCAAAGTAAGAGCAATGAAATGTGAAATAACTATATGTGCATGCTTTTCATTATAGTGGTACCTATCATTATGATAAATAGGATCATCAGTAGATAAATTATATAATACATAATAAATATTTTATGCAATGATGTCACAAACAGATGAAGAGTAATAGAAATATAGCATAATATCAAAAAAGATTTTGCCTCAAAGGGGGGATGATATGGTAATGGTAATGGTGAATATTAACTTCGTCTAAAATCTAAAATCGGCATTCACTCTAATTTACAGTTTAATTAAGTGCACTTAACTGTGGATAGACTCGTAGTAAAGGGGTAAAAAGATCGGAATTGAGTTTCCACCCTTGATTTTATTAACAAAGAAAAGAACAATCTACTTCTAATAAATTCATTTCACATAATCAAATTTAAACATAAAGCCAAACACTCCTATGTCATTTACATTAACATATATTTGCCACTCATTAGGCGCATCATTACATTTCATATCTAACACACCAAACCCACTGTTTAGAACACCATCAAACTTAACTGCCCATCTCCCTATATTAGGTATTTCCTAAACAAGAATGTTCTCATCAATTAGAATCCTCAACAAATATCCAACCTCAAAGCACTCTACACACATTCTTCACATAATTATTACAACGAAACTAATTGAAAATTTAAACAACCTATCAAACCTAAACTAGATTACTCACACCAAGTATTCAAACTCAATAATTCTACACAAGTTCATCACCTAATCACAGACAAAAATAATTCAAACCATGAAGTGACTTAACTATTAACTACTACGTGCAATTTGCCTTGGTGCAAGATAATACCTCATCAGTCGGTGTCACGCCATAATGAAAACCACGTATTGACGACAACGTCGATCTCCTTTATATTTAATGACTTGTTATCACCCCAAGGGAGCTATATGCAACATGATAAAAAAATAAAAAATTGTTACATTACAAATAAGAAATGGGTAAAAAATAAAAAGAAAATTAAAGATATCTTAACAATTACTTACTTCTATTTGGAAAATCGTCATGCTGATATTTTAGCACAAAATCAACCACCCACTTCATGACGTAGAATCCACATTCCTAACGGTCCTCTTGCTGATTCACAATAGGAAGCTCCAAAATCAAGGTCCCAACAACTCTAAAAAGGAGAAATAAGCAAAAAGTTGTATTAACTGTTATTAAAACATAAGTTAACTTGAAATCAACTTAAAAATTTAATTACCCTTCCACTAGATTCACAAGATAATAATCTTCCTTGAGGTGACATACACCCGAACCAAACCTTCTTAAGCTTTCAGGATGATCGGGTCATTTAGGTTAAGGACTTCAGGCAATAGAAATGTGAGTAAACTACAACAAATTTGCTTGATACTCAGAAAGTTACATTAATAAGTTACCAAAATATAGGGGGAATCAGTTTCTTATTTGGGCTAAACTGTTAGTAATTGAATCGAATAAACGTAATATATTTAACCTGACACTCTACCTATTTAGCATTCTGGTTGGTTAAGTCAACTAGAACAAGCAAGCATACTAACCTGAACACAGTGGTTTTGGTTGGGTCAACTCGAACAAGCATACTAACCTGAACCCAGTGGTTTTAAATAGAGACAAATACAATTCAAATAACAATTTTGGTTTTATATTTGGGGTTTCAGATTAATACACATGTAGGAGGTTGCAGATTTAACTGTTGGTGCCCTTTAAGTGGTTACTTCGCATTATTTTACAAATCAGTTGCGTATTAAGAAATGACCTCTGATATAGCAATAATTTGGAGATAGTATACCTTTTTTATTATCTGAGCCCATATTTGTATTACTGATTCACTGTTTTTATCACTTCTAACAATTCATGTCATTTTGAGTGCATATCAATTGAGTACTATTCTTTTATACTAAAAAAGGAACTGATATAGTTAAGGACAAACAACATAGGATGTAGTTATACGCACCACAAAACAGTTAAGTGAATCAGACGCAGATGTTAACGACTCGTTACATATACAACCTAGTTTATCAATGAATAGGTTAGAAATAATCCTATTTGGTTTTAGTAAAGGCTGGATCAAATTTTAAAAGTTGCATGCTCTTAACTGATTCTTCAGTAGGTATGAAGTATGTTATACAATCCATTTTTAAAGTAATATAAAGCGTTAAAAGGTCCTACCATGATCCTAATTGCTAACTAATGCGTAATTTGAGTCATACTACCTTATGCTCATTCCATTATTGTCTAATGTTTAAATATGAATAATTCAAAACTTGAAACAAAGATAGTTCATATACATTAACACTAGTAAAACAAAAAATTACCCGAAATAAAAGAACCTTGTGAAATAAACTTGATGGGACTATTATTGACAAGTAAGACTTTCTCGGAACCAATTTGTTTGAAAACAGTCTACTCGAAGAAATGAACTGTAAATGGTAAAATGCTGGATAAAAAACATGGAAATGCAACTACTGACTCTCGGTCCATTGTATAAAATAAAATAACTCGTTTCTTAGTTAGCCCGGTCAAGTTCAACCTTGTTTTTCCCTCAAAACTGGTTTCTTGGCGACTTAACTGATTAAGGGTTGAACCGGCCGGGTCAACCCGGGTTTAAAAAACATGCACCAGCCGATAGTTGCCTATCATTCTCATATAATCAGTATTTTAGGAAATTTCGAAAAAGCTCTACTCGACAGTATTATGCTCCATTCGAGCATGGCTTGATAGCTCGACGAGCCTGTCTGAGGGAAGCTCGAACTCAACTCGAGAAAGTTTAAATTTGACTAGAGCTAGACTAGAAAAGGTAGATTTATTCGACTCGAAAAACTCGAAAACAACTCGAGCCGAGCATATATATATATATATATATATATATATATATATATATATATATATATATATATATATATATATATATATATATATATAGGGGTGGGTTCTAGAGAAAACCTTATGTTAATAGAAAACCTAGAAAACAAAGTAATAAGGTAAAATTTGAAACTTATCAAAACGGAAGGTAAAAAATGAAACTAATAAAAATTGGAGGGGTCAAAACTGCCAACCACCCATTCTCAGTTTCCAATCACCGATCATTTTTACACACACAACGATAAAAAAACACACACAGATCGGATAACATCTTCATGACTCCATCTCATCGGAACCACCATATCCATCGCCGCCATCATTATTGGGGTCTCCATCTCCGTCTCTGTCATCTCCATCGCTCAATTGAGCTTCTTGATGTTATTCTGTTCGCTCTCACTAATGTTTGATCATCAATCCCATTCACATAAACCACCATTTAACACCAACAACCACCATTACAACATCGAAAACCACCATCACTATCGAAATGCCACCGTCGAACGCTACAACTATCCGTTAAGTCGCAGACATTAATTTTCAGCGATATATGTCACGAATTGTTGACCATCTATGTCACCGTCGAAATACATACATCAGGTATTAATATTTATAGTTTTTGTGAGTATGTGTCAAATTAGAGCGTTTGTGTCGATTTAGAATTGTATAGATACAAAACAGTGCATAAGAACCCATTAGACAAAAATGAATAAAAAATGGGTTTATTTAAATTTATTACCAATGTGTTTCTTGAAGCATCATGCTAAAAATTAGGACATACTTGTTAGTTTGTGATAGGTGAAAAATTGATTCATGGCTAGAACATGTACTTGTTTGATTAAATCATCAAAATGCACTTTGCCTTTATTTTTGAATCTGTAGATCCGTACTGAATGTTGAAGTTGATAACAGCCATGGTATCATTGGTAAGGTATGGTTAAGGTATGGTTGAAGTTATGTGATAAAAGTGCAATAGCCCAATTTCAATCTTGTAGAAAATCATACTTGAGTTATAATTATGATTAAAGAACATGTATTTGGATGCTTAGACAACATAGGAAAACCAAGAGTAATTTATTTTACATGATTTGCAGCCTTTGAATAAAAGTGACTGTGGTATAGGATTATGAGCTCGTCCGTATACATTAGGATTTTGGCTATTGTGGGATAGAAAGCACACTTGTACATGAAGTTTCTGATAAAAAATAACTACCAAAATATGTAGTGGGTGAGTTGGTGGCGTCCTTTAAGACTTGGTGTATCATAGTATGTCGACAATCTGATATATTTTGGTTCATATATTTTAAAAGATTACAAGGCTCATTATTGTGAACATTTTACTTCCTATTTACTTTCTAAAAGGCGCGCCATGGCGGCGCAAAGGCGTCAGCAAGGCGTGAGGTGTGGCCTCGACGTTACGATATACACCATGCCGTGGGTTCTAGGCGTGGCGTGAGAAAGGCGCGATATGGCCGGTAAAGGCGTGAGGCGTGGCAAGGTTTTTTCATTCCACTCCATTTTTTTTATTTTTTTAAGGGAAGAAAATTACATGTAAAAATAGCACTTTAACCTTATTCACTATGCACTACAACTTTTTTTTTTAATCTCGGTTTCTATAAAAACTATTTAAATATAAAAATAAAATCATATTTTTGTGTCGCCTTAACTCACGCCTTAAAGACGCAAAAGCTTCGCCTTAGCCGCAAAAGCTTGAGGCTTGACCTTTCCGCCACGCTACGCCTTACGCTATTTAGAACCTTGGTTATACCACTATGTGCTTATTACTTAATCAAGAGCAGTGGGTTTTTCATTGGATATGACTGAATAATTTATTTATTTAAAATTTTTAGTAAATCCGTCTGTATACTTTAGTGCGTCAGTTTCAAATATATCCTCTGAATGTGCTCATTCTTTTATGGACCTACTGATTCTCAACAGATAAACTATTTTCAAGTGGCATGCATATTCAATAGAATATAAAGGCTTGTTTTGACACACAAATGGCTGTTGAATTAACGGAAGACTTCTGCACAATCCAAACTCGAGACGTACCTAGGTATAACGAGGAAACCAGAACAACATGTTCACAGTCAAAAGTCAAAGCTTACGTGGGATCAGCCAAATGAAGTGAATAAGTGGACCAAGTCAACTTCTAGGATGAACCTTGTTAACAATGAAAGCAAGAATTTCGACAAAGTGTCATCTAAGATGGATAAAAGAAAAGGACATTTGTCTTTAAAATAATTGTCGTTTTTTTTATAAATATAAGGAATTCGTCGGGTGAGAGATAGGATATTTTCATGCATCTGCTTTATATATTTTCGTGCATCCGTTTTATATATTTTTGTGCATCCGATTATAAATTTTTGTGCATCCATTTGTACGGTAGAGGAAACAATCGAGACACATGCTGGTGATAAGATCAAATGTAGCACCAGATAAAATGCAGCACTAGATAGTATATACGTCAGTTAAATATAAGTTGCAGTTTTAAGAGGGTAGTTTGGAATTTCTTATTGAAGTGCTTACTTTACTAGGAAAATAAGCATATTTGATTGTTCATATGAGATTGCTTATCAAAGAATGATAAGCCGACTCAGTGTATCCAACTAGTTTTTGATTTGTGGAACTACAATTCACAAGTATTAGTTAGTAAAATAACATCTGTTTATGATTACAGAATCAAATGACTGGTTATGACATATGTTTTATGTGTTTAGTTCATCATTTTGGTTGTTTTTTAAAGCATTTGTATTTGACATCCGTCTTTTTTTGTTTAATGCATCCGCTTTTTTTTGGTTTAATGCATCCGTTTGTTTTTAGGTTTAATGCATCCGTTTGTTTTTTGGTTTAATGCATCTGTTTTTTTCTGGTTTAATGGATCTGTTTTATATTTTATTGTAGCCGTTTCTTAATTTGTGGTGATTATGATGTAGGTGTGATAGGCGGACTTGTACTAGTTGTGGAAGTATGCACCCCCAGTCTATGTGATGTTGAACAAAATCCAACCACACTCCGGAATGTAATGTCAACTTTTTCTTTTCAGACAACTTTCAATATGCCCAACTCTACACTGAAGACCGGCTGATCGTAACTCAGTAAGTTACATAATCCGTTTATTATACATATTGCATTAGCTTTCACGCTTGTTAGGAGTCAAATATATCTACCGATTTAATCTTTGTTAGAAAGTGTACTTCATATTACTATAGTTGAGTTCGAACATGTTTTATAGAACCAACACACTAAAGTAACTGACTGATTTTGGTAGTTTTGGTAATGAACAGTAGTATTTACACTAGGTTTTTCGGTTCTATGATGAGTATACTTAAGTTTAAGTATTGACATATAAAATCAAAGTAGTGTAGGTGCCATTAAACTGCATGTGAGTGACCATTTTGCGTATTCCATAAACATCCTCCTTGAGCTGAGTATTCTCTTTGAAAATGTTTTTTTTTTTGCATAAGTTGCTGGTTCTCATTATGAAGCTACATAACCTGTGACGGGAGCTCATCAAGGTGCTTACGTTTCCGCATTCATGATATGTGAGCGAACTCTCTATTAGATACCCTATTCCAATTCCTCTCATTTATGAAACTTAGTTGTTGCTCATCTGCTTTGTTAGAAATTGAGTTCTTCAAAAGTATGTTGACAGCAGGCTCAAATCCTAAACATGTATATTCACATGAAGCTGGTAGCTGGTTAGAGAGTGTGTTAGATAGTGTGTTAGAGAGTGTGTTAGAGAGTGTGTTAGAGAGTGTGTTAACATCAGTCAGTTGCATTGTTTAGGTTTAAGCCTAAATGGGACATGTTAGGATGTTGATTTGCTAGAAGTTAACATTTTTTTAATGTATAGTTGGTGATTCTGTTAGTTAAATTTAAGACACCAGTCAGTTAAAATTTGTTTTTTATTTATCGAGTGATCATTTTTTGAGATATTTATGTACTAAATCTGTTTGAATATTTGATGCATCCATTTATATATTTTCGTGCATCTGTTGGTATGTTTGCATGCATCATTTTGTATATTTTATTGCATCCGTTTGACGTAATTGGTTATAATAATAAATCAGTTAGTTTTTTATTGCTTGCGGGTTTTTTGCGGCTATCATAGGAAAACTAATGTTGGCTCAAGGATGGGACCTCATCTACATAGCACAACACAACAATGAGAGATGCGTATTTTGGATTTATCAAATATAATACATCTTAAATAAAATGACAAAGAGGAGTGAAGTTGTAGAACACTTGGTAGAATTGTGTTTCGTTTACTGGCTTGTTGCGAAAGATAGGGTTTTAGTGCATTTGTTTGTATCATGTTTATGGCATCCAAATACACATGTGTAGCAGCATATATCGAAGGAAAAATTTCTGATTATTATTTAAATGTGTCATTTTTTACGCAGAATGGAGGTGCATCCGTTCGAGGTGTTTTGTGCATCCATTCGAGGTATTTACTGCATCCGTTCGAGGTATTTAGTGCATCGATCTGAGATACTTTAATGCAACCTGTCCAAATAGATCCTTGTAAAGCAAATGAGCCTTAGTGCAGTGGGTTTGGTTTTGTTTATACAATGCATATGTTTGAGGTATTCAGTGCATCTGTTTTGTTTAAAGTTTGAATGCTTTGTTATGCTTCAGCTAGTTCCTTGAATCTAATGATACTTATGTGAGTTTCACTATCCTCAATGTATTATGCTCAGTTGTATGTAGCTCAATATGCCCCAAATATCGGCATATGTTTGATATTTTAGTTTTAGTTTTGGTATTATGTTACTTGGTTAGTAACCAAATATGTGTAGGTTAACAAGTTTAAAATGATGTAGGAATATACTAACATTTTGGATGATTATCGCATTTTAGGTTTAACTAGGTGGCATGGGTTATGTCGCTATACTACAAAGCAACAAGGAAACCAGCTCGTGTGAAAGTGCAATAAGGAACTCAGCTCGTGTCCAAGTGCTACAAGATTTAATAAAAAATGTGCAGGCTAAGGCCTGCAACCTGGGTCTTTACATGTGTTTCGGGCGCCCCCCCCCCCCCCACCCCCACCTCACCCCCGCCCTCTACTGACAGTTTGGATGGCAATCGCACTTCAGGTGTAACACAATGGTCTGGCTCTGCTTTTGTTTTGGCCACGACTCTAGGCGTGTAGTCATGTGTCCGACTTAGTGTCTACTTTTTTTGGTTGTATAGGAATGTCGACGTGGCATGTACATTTCGTGTAAATATTGTTTAAAGCTGTAGTTTAATTATAATAGTAGTCGTGTTTTTTTGTTATGTCACGTATGGAATCAGGTTATTGTTTGGGTTTTTTTATGGTTAGTGCATTTTTGTACAAATATTAGGACATGAATTTGTTATTATCTATTTCTTATGAAACTTCAGTTTTCTTGCAACTTTAGTTTATGTATCTGAAATTTAGAAGAATTTCAAAGAGAGCTGCAGTGAAATGAAATATCTACTTTGCTAAGCCAAAATCAAATTTTTAACAATGATGGTGCATCCGTGCTAAAAATAAGGGTGCATCGGTATATAAAAGAAAGTGATTATGTTTGGCAAGGTATAATAAATAGAGTTATAAAATATTTCAAATTAACTTGAATAATGTTTGGGTAAAAGAAAGTGATTATCTAAATATACACACGCAACAATACTATTCTCTGCACACATCATGAAATATCTTCTTGTAGTCAACAGTAGCCTCTGTGGTGAACTCATCGAAAACCATGACCATTATCAGCTCATTTGACTAGTCCAGGATTTTCTTGATCTTTGGTTTTTTTTATTCACCTGAATACTACAGCCCCTTCCGAAGCTTTTGGAATATATTATTCCTCAACATCCTGCATTTTTAACAAGAAGAATGTATCCATTTAATGTCTATTTAAGGATGACTCGCACTTCCAATAATCAATCTAGTTGAATCCCATGAGGCTAAACTCTAAGATGTTAAATCTGTATCAAAAATCAGTATACCATGAAACTCAAATGGCACATTACACGTTTTTGCAAGCTTTGTAAGTATCTGACCAAGGATATTGAGTCCACCACCAGTCCATATCTTTTTGTGTTTTGTCATAATCCTTTCTTCCAGCTCTTTTTCATTAAGAACCAACTCCTCAACATATGCACCAAAAAGAAGAGTTAATGATTATTTTAACAACAAGGATGGATGATATGATACGTATTAGTAAAACTAACATATTTTATGTAAATTATTATTGTAACATATCTAAAGTAAACCGTTCAATTGAGGATTGACATAATGAAAAATATGAACTGATAAAAAAAGACTAAGGAGGTGTTTGGATGTGTGTGTAATGTAATAATAGTTCTGTGACAAATACATTACATATATATTCCTTTCTCTGAAAGCAGGAATTGTTCGAAAGTGTCACAATAATCGATTTTCTAAGGATGCACCAACATCATAAACGTACGACTAATTGCAAGGCTGCACTAACATCATTGGAATATTGACCATCACAAGAATCTTGAAACTTTAGTCATTAAAGGCTGTCGGGACTTATCTATTGATTCGATTAAATAACCAGCTTCTTCTACTCTTACTCTAAGATCTTAAGGGCGCTCTTTCTCTCTATATGTATTTTACATATATCTTACGACCACTAATGCACTTACTGTATCAACATACATACAGTAAGTTTATCAACTCTATAAACACACATATTCATCACCGACGCACTAACATCTAAAATACGTTAGATTAATAACTGATTCAATATGTAAAGTTAATATTTATATTCAAAAGAAGTGATCTAGCTTACATATTTTTATACGACCATCATAGCCATCATTATCCTCCTCAGCATCACGCCACACATAACTCGGCTTCCTATATTCCTCATCCTCCCTTCTTCCACCATATTCCTCTACACTTGCCTCCTCCCATATCCAGATATATACCCCTATGCTACTCCTACCTCGTTCTATAACCTGATCCATACTCTGGTTTTCGCTATTCCTCCTCCTTATGCGTCTATCCATATCCCGATCCACACCATAAACATACATTCAGCATCGTGTCCTACAACTCGTAATACTTTTTCACCTGCATCGACTTCCTACAATAAACCTTTTACATGTTTTCCAACAATCATTACTAGTTTTTTTTCATCCTCCTAATATCACAACCATATAGTTGACACATTTGATCAAACACCTTGTGTGCTACCCTATTAAGCATGATTTTATCATATTTTGATAAACAAAAATCAAAATACAAAATAAATTATTCTAAATACAATAACTGATGATAACACACGATTTTTTTAAACTTACTTTCAAACCTAAAAGGTTAATCTGATTAATTACAGGATTCAAAATGACGATTTACCGTGGGAATGATTGTACAAAATAGACGTTAATCTGCCAAAGATGATCTCCATCACCGTTTTGTTACCGGAGATTATCTCCATCATCATCGCCAGTGGTGGTTGTGGCAGATATAGCTGCGGTGGGGAAGAAACGTGTTAACAGAAGAAGAAAATGAAAAAATGAATTAAGAAATAGGCATTAAGTATATCTGATGGGTGAAAGTTTGAAAATTGTAAGATTTACCCATAAAGATTGATAAATTACATTTCGACCCCTTGTAGTTTTTGTGCGAAAAAAGAAGGAGGATTTGTATTGTTTTCTATGTTTTCTATCAAAAGAAGGTTTTCTATTGATCCCATATATATATATATATATATATATATATATATATATATATATATATATATATATATATATATATATATATATATATATATATATATATATATATATATATATATATATATATATATATATATATATATATATATATATATATATATATATATATATATATATATATATATATATATATATATATATATATATATATATATATATATATATATATATATATATATATATATATATATATATATATATATATATATATATATATATATATATATATATATATATATATATATATATATATATATATATATATATATATATATATATATATACATGAATAAAATCGAGCATGAAGCTCGATATAGCGAAGCTCGAATTACCCAGCAATACATCAAACAAGTGACAATATACTAAGTACAAATGATGAAAACAAAGAGTTTAAACAATTACCTAGTCACAAGGTCCATACTTTGGTCAACTATTCATTACTGTATTTTCAACTACTATACTATCTTAATTTTTGACTTGTATTCTCGGTTAGTGAAACTTTTAAGAGATTTGACCAAAAGATAAAGTGCAAGTTACATCAAATAGCAATTCATGTCATTACTGAGTCCCTAAAATCGAATATTAGTAACAGTATCACTAAATTGAATAGCAAATAGCAATTAAATCAAATAGCAATCTCAATAAAATCAAATAGCAATTAAATAGAAAATAGCAAATAGCAATTTTGATTAAATAACAATTGAATAGAAGCTTGACAAACATTTGGATGGTATTCATCATCCTGATTGTCTTCTTCTTTGTTATGATCCTGATTATCTTCTTCATCATCATGATCGTGCTTGTCTTCATCATAGTGATGAATGAATGGATTTAAGGAATAGATTTTGGCTAGGGTTTTGGGAACAGATCTGGGGAAATGATAAGAGAGAATGATATATTTGGGGAAAAGATAAGATAGAATGAAATGTTTTAGCACCGAGTGAAAACTTTTAGGAATTGAATTTGGTTTAAGATTCAATGAAGTTTTCGTGGAGCGGGAAGTGAAAAGTGAGCCCGCTAAAATAATTGGGTTTATATAGATCGGCCCTTTTGATAATAAACGTTTTATTTAGTTTAAAATGTTTATATTTGGTTTTAAAAATACCAAAAATAAAAAAATACTTAAATAGAGCGCTTTTTTTTATAAAAGGTGAACTATTTATTTTTCAAAATAGATAGAACGGTTATTCAATAAAAACCGTTCTATTTAAGACTCAATGGGATTTTGTGGGAGTTTGTGACAACTTAGATAGAGCGTTTTTTCCATAAAAACTGAACTATTTATTTTTTAAAATTAATAGAACGGTTGTTCATTAAATAACCGTTCTTTTTATCAGCTTTCTCTTTAAATAGTTCACTTTTTAGCAAAACCGCACTATATAGAGTGATCTATATATCACTTTGTGTAGTAGTGAGAATAACGTTGGTAAATATACGACTAGCTAAGAGTTTTCTATGAACTTATAAACATGGCCCGACCCGTAATATAAAAGGGTAAACTGCAAATCTGTCCCTTCATTATCGCAAAAATGCCAAAAAAAAACACTTCACTTAAACCCTTGAGACGTGATTTCTAACATTTTGGTTTTCAGAAACACCACCACCCTTACCACACCCACCTCCAAAGCCAGCACCAGCCGCAAACACTATATTTAATATTGCGATATGACCAATGATTGTGTATGACATTAGACAGCGTTCCCTAATAACAAATCATTAAATTATAACCATAATCAATATTGGTAAGATCACAAACTCAAATCATATAGTTTGTTAAATTGGCGAGTCGCTTATAAAATGTCGGTAATAGTTGTTACTTTCAAATCGTATGACTCAATACCAAACGTAAAGGTGACCAGATGAGTGATTCTGTATAACCACAATTTCGAAATAAATTACAGGTAGATTGGAGAATGTATAGAGTTTTGTCATAAATATCCAAATAGATAGTGAATGTCACCTTTGGCTTTTCAGCAACCGGAAGGTTCAAATAAAATTGTGAAGACATCGTCGTTTATAATTCCGGTCCACCTGAGTATTTTTAATGTTGAAGCCTCATGTGTCAACATTAAATGCGATAGTATTTCAGATATTAGAAGTCATGAACTACTCCTACATCATTGGCCAGACTTGTCATCCTTAGAATTTCATTTTTCTCAGGCATCTCTAAAGGTAGATTTGTTACAACCAAGTTACTAACGAGTGGATCAATGGTACACCCCGCTTCTAATGATATTTGCTTCTCGTTCTATCTGAGAACCAAAATGAATGCTTTTAGAAACCGCTTCTAATGATTCTATTTTTTCCATTAGTAATGTTTCCAGTTCAAAAGGGTGGGCAACTTTATGTTCTTCGACTCTTTCATCATTTTGTCAAGTCCATAGCCACCAAATGTAGGAACAAAAGCTTTTTATTCTTTGAGATCTGTGACTGCCTGGAAAAATAGCCACCAATGGGTCTCGTACTATTAAAGCATGGTGGAGCGATGCAAAAAAGGAACTTGGCTCCTAAGAGGTCATTAACAATGTTTTCAACATACCAATTGCAGATGGCCTCGATGGCGGATATGGTGTGTTGTTCAACAGGTTATGGAATGTGTGTAACCATGTGTAATGGGAAGTGATTTGCACACTCCTTGTTTTGATTGGGACACTCCAAAATATAATGACTTGACATTTATATCCTTACATTAGTATTAATCATATTCATTCTTAGAAGGGTATAAGTGTCAAGTCATTATATTTTGGAGTGTCCCAATCAAATCAAAGAGTGTGTAAATCACCACCCATGTGTAATGCATAATCACTTCTTCCATCCAGTATGATTTAATAAATTAAATACCCTGTTCCATGTCGCACTCATCTTAGGTACAAGAGTATGCAGTGCTGCATACATGTAGGTTACATTGTCTGATTTTCCCCAGAGGCAGATCCGCCTGTTGTAAAGCTGATGGACTATAAGTAAGTTTTGTTTCCTTTGTATTCATTCTATTGATTCTTTGTATATTGGCTTAGCACTTTAGCGGTAACCAGTATACGGATCACAGTGGTCGAGCAAATTAAATAACTAGATGTCCTTATGTTCAAATTGGTAAAATATTTTGCTGAAAGTAATCCCGATGTTGTGGAAGTTAGAACATTGTAGTTCATTACAGCTGAACTACTTTTCTTTTATAAACATTTAAATCCTATTGGTATTGGTATTGATCATAAGTTCCACAAGTTCTGCAGCAAATATAAATACGAGTAGCGAAAGAAGAAACAAGATCAGCAGAAGAGAAGTTCGGGTGAACACCTCTTCTCTCTTTGTCTTTTTTTTAACAGCTATTGTATTAAAAAAGCAATCTAGCAAGAAGCTAGAAGAAAAGAAACAAGCAATTACAGTGAGTTATTACAAGCAAGTTTTAGATTACTAATCCAATCAATCCAAAGAGTTTAGTTTTTTTGCTCCTATGTAAGATCCAAAAGTGCGAAAGGGTTTTTACATCTTCGCCAAGTGTGTCCTTTCTTGGGGGTTTTGATTCGAAACAAACTTGATTCCTATAACGCCAAATAACCCAATTAGTCGTTCGAACAACCGCATCAAAGCAAATCTTTAATGTATCCGAAAGACTTGTTGTATCAGCCCACGAAACCAATTCTGTCAATGAACTAGGACATGCATCCATTCTGTTGAATATAAAAGTCCTAAACATGAAGGGTTGATTATAGCAAGTCTTATAAGATGGAGGGGGAGCTTTTCAACTAAAAAGACAACTTTCATATTGGAGGGACTAATAGTGGCAAATGTCTAAAGATTTGGGCTGTTGTGCAAGATAGGAGTATATATACTCCTTCACCTAACTAGACTTCTTACTTTTCATTCTGTTAACTCATAAACAATCGTTTCATGTGTGTGAATACTGTGTGCGATCTTGATCAATAGTTTTGATCAATCTTGTGAGGTTTGAGTGTTGTTCTTTGATTCTTTCTTGTAACCAAATATTGTAATTCATTCATTGATAAAGAGAGCCAAGGGGAGGTTGGCTAGGTTCTCTGTTATTCAGTTCTTGTTGATTTAGAGTTAGATTCATTAGTTTTTTACATGGTATCAGAGCCTAGTTCCGATCCAGGGTCCTGTTGGTTAATTTGGTTTTCTTGAAAGTTTAATTGGAGTTTTTGAAATTAGGGTTTCCAATTAATTTGGGGGTTTTCTTTTAAAATTGGTTCTGATCTAATTGGTAACTTGTAGAGTTGTTTTCTGGGTCTAATTTGTTATTCTGATTGTTTAATTGAAAAACCCTAAATTCAGAAATTAGGGTTTTTCAATCTTGGTAAGGTGTTGTTTGTTATTGTTATTGTTTGTTGGTTTTAACGTGCAGGTATTGTTGTTTCCACTGTGTTGGTTGAATAGATCTTCTTGATCTATTGATTTGGTTTGGTTGGGTTCTCTGGATTGTCTTGGTCTAGAGTTCTTGCTTGGTTTCTTGCGCGTGCTACGTAACACCTTTCACACCTTCTTTTAATTTTTTCTTTTTAGTTGATTAGTGGGGTTTTAGGTGTCGAAGGGATTAGATAGCTTGTGGTGTTGATTGATTCGAGGCTTTGTGTTAGCTGTTTGCTATTTGTAGAGGACGTATAAGGAGGTTGTGTTATTTTCTTCTTTTTATTGTTCTTTGTGTTTTTAGACCACAATCCGGTCTTTGCTCTTGACCTGCCACCATTTGAGTGGTTAGGAAGCCTGAGAACTGTTTTTCAGCTTGGTTGTGTTTTCTCTTTTGTTTCTTGGTTGTTTGTATGGCTGGTCCTAGTTCACCCACGGGTTATGCTCTACCTACGGGTGATGGGGCTAAGAATGATGCTATTAAATTTGATGTTTATGACCCTCTTTATCTACACCCTCAAGATATTGGGTCTCAGTTAATTTCCTTCAAACTTGAAGGGACTGAGAACTATAAAGTTTGTTCTGCTGCTATTAAATTGGCTTTACAAACAAGGAATAAACTTGGTTTTATAACTGGTAAATGTGTTCAAGACACTAGTGATGGTCCTGCTAGGGATCAATGAGATAGATGCGATGCTGTTGTTCTTTCTTGGTTACTTGGTTGTGTTTCACTAGATTTATATAAGGGTCAGATTTTTTCTAAATATGCCCAAGATGTTTGGGATGAATTAGAAGAGACATATAATAAACAAGATGGTTCTGTTATATATAATCTCCATCATAAAATTTACACATTAACTCAATCTAGAATGTCATTATCTGAATATTATCATGAGTGTAATTCTTTATGGAGACAATTTGATGCTCTTGTTGATTTACCTGATTGTACTTGTGATGGTTCTGAGGCTCTTAAGGAGCATGATCAGCTTCTTAGGGTGATGCAGTTTCTTATGGGTCTTAATGATTGATATAATGTTGTGAGGAGTCAGATTCTTACATCTGATCCCATACCAGATGTGAGAACTGCTTTTGCAACTCTATCTAGGGATGAATCACATAGAAATGGGGTTGGTTCTAAAAGTTCTAAATCAGGACCATCTGCTTTTGTTGTTAAGTCTGGTGGGAATTCTAATAATTGGAACAAAGGGTTTAGCAATTCTAGTAATGGGAGTTCTAACAAAAATAGTAATAACAATTGTAATTCTAACAGAAATAGTAATAACAATGGGTCATATGGATATAAAAATGGTAATCTTTTTTGCAAGCATTGTATCATGAATGGTCATACTATAGACAGATGTTTTGAGTAGATAGAGTATCCATCTAATTTTAAAAGGAACAATAATAATTCAACTCAAAACAATGTTCATAATGTGAGTGTTAATGACAGCAAGGGTGATCAAAGTAAGAGTACACCTCATACTCTTACTTTTGATCAATATCAAAGACTTATGAGGTTACTGAGTGTTTCAAGAGAAATTTCTATGAGTTCTGCTACCATTACAGGTACCTTCAAAGTTAATAATTGTGTTGTTAGTTTTTTGTCTTGTAGGTTTTTTAACTATAATTCAAATATAAGTACTTATAGTACTTATATTAGGTGGATTATAGATTCAGGGGCTAGTCAGCACATAACATATTCTAAAAAATTATTATTTGATGTTATTGATGTTTCTTTTTAAACATAAGTGTTGCTCATCCTAATGGTACTTTGGTATATGTGAAAAAAATTGGTTATTTCAAAATAAATAATTTGGTTATGAAAGATGTGATGGTTGTTCCTGGATACAAAGTTAGTCTTTTGTCTGTTCAAAAGTTATCCAAAGATAATAAAGTCAATGTTAATTTTAATAAAAGTTGTTGTGTGATTCAGGACTTAACTCAAAATGTCCTGATGGGGACTGGTAGTGGAAAAGATGGCTTATATTTTCTTGATGAAGGTAGGCCTGTGATTAATAAAAATGTTAGGTGTTGTCAGATATCTAGTTCTATTTGGCATAATAGACTAGG
Source organism: Glebionis coronaria (assembly GCA_025667525.1). NCBI lineage: Eukaryota > Viridiplantae > Streptophyta > Magnoliopsida > Asterales > Asteraceae > Glebionis > Glebionis coronaria. The sequence goes on from CM046882.1 coordinate 562,497,729, forward strand.
ACATCCAAGTGATCAAGAATTGGATGTTTTAAGAAAAGATAATTCTAATATAAAACTTAAAGGGTTAGAACCTTGTGATGTGTGTCATAAAGCTAAATAGACTAGGGAGTCTTTCTCTTTAAGTGATCATAAGACTAAACAACTTGGTGACATTGTTCATCTTGATGTTTGGGGACCATATAAAGTTACTAGTAGGGATCGATTTAGATTCTTTCTTACTGTGGTGGATGACTATACAAGATCTGTTTGGGTGTTTTTATTGAAAAGTAAAACTGAAGTATTTTATTGTATTGACAGTTTTTTTTAAACTTCTTGAGAATCAACTTAATAAAAAGGTTAATGTTTTCATAAATGGAACAGAATTTGTTAATCATAAATTTTCAGAATTTGTTAAAAACCATGGTATTGTTCATCAAACCACTTGTGCTTATACACCTCAACAGAATTGTATTGTAGAAAGAAAACATAGGCATTTACTTAATACTTCTAGAGCCCTCATGTTTCAGGGGGCATACTATTAAACATGTGGCCTGAATGTGTGCTAACGACTACTTATTTGATTAACATGTTACCTACTGCTGTGTTATCTGGTAAAAGTCCTTATGAAATGGTTTATAAGTCTAAACCTAGTATTGTCCATTTAAAAGTGTTTGGTTGTTTGTGTTTTTCTAATGTCTTAAACATTTCTGATAAGTTGGAGTCTAGGTCTGAAAAATGTGTTTTTGTTGGATATGTTTTTGACATTAAAGGATATAAACTTTTTAGTTTAGAAAATAAAAGGTTTTTATTTTCAAGGGATGTCAAGTTTTATGAAACTATTTTTCCATTTAAAAATGACGTGATTGGTAAAGCTTTTGTTTTTAGTGAAAATGATGTTAATGATTTAAATTTTTTAACATAAATAGTCAGATACCTAATGAATCCTATGATGAGAATGGAGATAGTACAGGTAGTAAGAATAGGCTTGTACCTAATGATAGTGTTATACCTAGTGACAGCACTATAGATTCTAGTGGAAGTAAAAAGGTTGTTCATTCTGCTGATACATATGTTATTTCTGAGGTAGATAGATCACTTAATACTAAAACTAAGTCTAGTAGGAAGGACACTAGTGGTGAGTATGCAACAAAAACAATTGTTTCTGAGGCTATACCAGACACTGTTAATGAAGATGATAATTCCTCTAAGGATGAAGGGATTGAGTCATTTGGTAATGTTTTTAATTGGTCACTAGAACCAACAGCAGATAAAATTGTTAGGGGAACTAGTAGAAAAGTTAACTTTCCTTCTAAGTATAAAGATTTTGTGCTTAACAAAGATGTTAAACATAGCATTAATAAAGTTGTGAGTTATGCTAATCTTAGTATTGATAACTTTGTTTTTTCTACCATTCTTAATAAAATTCATGAGCCTTCTACATATACTGAAGCTATCAAAGATAGCAAATGGATAGAAGCTATGAATCAAGAAATGGAAGCATTGCATAGAAATAATACTTGGGTTATTACTGATCTTCCTGTTGGAAGAAAAGTCATTCCATGTAAATGGATATGGATCAAGTATAATTCTAGTGGTGATGTGGAAAGATTTAAAGCTAGATTGGTAGTTAAAGGGTTTAACCAAAGGAATAGATTACGAGGAGACTTTTTCTCCTGTGGTTAAAATTGTCACTGTCAGATGTGTGCTTTCTTGTATGGTGAACTTGATGAGGAAGTTTACATGAAACTTTCAGAGGGATATGGTGATAACAATAATAATAAGGTTTGCAAATTGGTTAAATCTTTGTATGGATTAAAACAAGCACCAAGAAAATGGAATGAAAAACTTGTTTCTGTGCTTCTTGAAAACGAATTTTTTCAAAGTCCTAATGGTTTCTCATTGTTCATATCAAACAAAAATGACATTTTCTTGGTTTTCCTTGTTTATGTTGATGATATAGTTATCACTGGTAATAATCTTGAGGAAGTAAATAAGTTTAAACAATTTCTTAGTTCTAAGTTTCTTATCAAAGATCTTGGTAAGCTTAAACACTTTCTTGGGATTGAGGTTATCGATATTGACAATGGAATTTGTTTAACTCAGAGAAAGTATTTCACTGAGTTACTTTCTGAGTTTGGAATGTTAGGTTGTAAACCTTGTGGTGCACCTATTGAGGTGAACCCTGATAGTAAGAAACTTAAAGACAAGTTTGGAGATGATGAAAAACTGAGTAATATTACTCAATATCAAAAACTTGTTGGAAAGTTGATATATCTTACCATGACTAGACCTGACATTGCTTATGTTGTACATTGTCTGAGTCGAGTTATGCATAGTCCTATGAAGTCTCATATAAGACTTGCATTTCGAATTTTGAGATATTTGAAAAATGAACCTGGTCTTGGTATAACTTTTAAAAAGGGAGTCTGTAATACATTGAAAGTGTTTGTAGACTCTGATTGGGCTAAATGTTAAGTTACCAGAAGATCTTTGACTGGTTATTGTGTTTACCTTGGTGATAATTTAGTTTCATGGAAGAGTAAGAAGCAAAGTGTGGTTTCTAGATCTTCTACTGAAGCAGAACATAGAGCTATGTGCAATGTTTGTTGTGAAGTAATATGGATTCATAAAATTCTTTGTGATCTTAAACTGGATGTGGTGTTGACTGTTGAAATGAATTGTGATAATAACTCAGTCATCCAAATTTCTTTGAATCCTGTACTTCGTAAAAGGAGTAAACATTTTGAAATTGATTTGTACTTTCTAGAGGTGGTAAATCTTGCCTATTTTGATAAATATGGGCAATTTTTGCCCATTTTCAAAAAAGGATGGGGCACTTTTTGCCCATTCTCTATTATTAATGGGCTAAACGGGAGCATATGTAAGAAACTTATGGGCTTAATGGGCGCACATGTAAAACACTAATTAGGATACTCGGCGGATATTTTATATCTAGTTTTTATCCCCGGCTTTTAAACAAGTATTTTTATTTTTTAATTCTACATTTTTATATGTCTTTTTTCTCATTTTAACTTGCGCCCGTTTAGCCCGCCCATTTTGGCCGTGCTCGTTTAACCCGCCGCCCGTTTAGCCCGTCGCCCGTGCCTGCCCGCCCGCCCGTTTTGCCACCTCTAGTACTTTCGGAGGGAAAAAACATCTACAAGTTTTATTAAACCTTTGAATGTTAAATCTGAAAACAACACTGCATATATATTCACGAAGGGATTGTTAATTTCTGACCATAAGAAATTTTGTAGTATGCTTGGTTTGTTTAATGGATTTGCAGGTTAAGGACTTAAGGGGGAGTGTTGAATATACAAGTCCTAAACCTGAAGGGTTGATTATAGCAAGTCTAATAAGATGGAGGGGGAGCTTTTCAACTGAAAAGACAACTTTCATACAAAAGGGACTAAAAGTGGCAAATGTAGAAAGATATGGGTTGTTGTGCAAGATAGGGGTATATATACTCCTTCACCTAACTAGACTTCTCACTTTTCATTCTGTTAACTCATAAACAATCGTTTCATGTGTGAATACTGTGTGTGATCTTGATCAATAGTTTTGATCAATCTTGAGAGGTTTGAGTGTTGTTCTTTGATTCTTTCTTGTAATCAAATATTGTAATTTACTCATTGATAAAGAGAGCCAAGGGGAGGTTGGATAGGTTCTCTGTTATTCGGTTCTTGTTGATTTAGAGTTAGATTCATTAGTTTTTTACACATTCCCCACCAGTCCCTAACCAAAATCCAAAGATCTCGAGTAATCGGGCATTCAGCGAAAAGGTGATCTACTGTTTCGATGTCCTCGTTGCAGACCGGGCAAAGAGTCGAATCTAGATCAATTCCACAGTGATCTAAATTGTAACGGACCGGAAGATAATTTTTAGAGAGCCGCCAGCAGTGGATGTTGATCTTTTTGGGTATTACTTTATTCCAACAAATGATGTCAGTGTCCGAAAACAATATCTCTTTTTCTATTTTCATCCTTAATGAGGCCACTGTATACCTTTTTGATTTATCAAAAGCATATTCCCACGAATCCATAGAAGCTTGAGGGACAAAACTAAGGATCAAAGACAACAATTTTGTAGTTTTGTTGTTTCACGACCATCTCTCGGGGCCCTTCGCCAGCTCCAAGTGAAAGTAGTAGGACTACTTGAGAATAAACATCTTTCTTTAATCTTGCAATTAGTGAAAGTATCAAGTGAAAATAGGCGTGGAAAGGCAACTCTAAAATTACAGTTCCCATGCCATTTGTCATTCAAAAATGAAAATAAAGATCCGTGACGAGTTTTGCGTATGAAAATATCATCAAGATTTAAGTTAAAGTTACTGAGTACCAGGTTCGAGCCACATATTTTTTTCCAAGGCCTCTGAAGGAGATTACTTTGCGACGTGTCCTGATAGTGTGAAAACACCCATCCTTTTACCACTTATTTCTTGCTAAAACAAGACCAAAACGCGTATTTAATGTCATTTGTTTGGAATTATGCGTGGTTTGTGTGTTTGTTGTGTTTTCAGAGCCAACCGGATAAATATTGAAGAAAACATGGGATTGCGCGGGTTTTATCCAAGAAAAAGACTCAAGACAAAGTCTATTGTCCAAGAGATGCAAAAGATTTGAAGTCAATGGGCCTATTTGAAGATTTATCGAAGAAAAGGACCAAAGATGGAAGATTTACATATGTCTAAGAACTCAAGTCTACTAAACGAAGAAATTAAAAGACGAGTTGAAATTATTCATCGACAAATCCCGAATCAGAATCGAAAACGTCAACTTTACTGAAAAGACGAGAAGACAGAAAGAAAGGAGAAAAGCCCACTCACCAACCAAGTTCAAGTCCTATAAATAGGACTCCCCTTCACAACATTAGACTAGTTTTTTCATTTCCCAAGTTCTTGTAAGTTTAATCTTTACTTTTGATTGTTTAAACCTCAATCATTTAATATCATCTTTCCTTTAATCTTGTTCATCTTTTTCTTATTGATTCAAAGTCTTAAGTTTTTATTTTATTGAGTTTGATCTTCAAAAGTAAGTGGGTTTTGTGTTTTTGTTGATTTTATTTGATGTTTATCATTAGGAGATGATTGGTGGTTAGTTTGGTTTAATCTTTGGTAAAAACTTGGTTGATTTTGGTTAAAATTCGTTCTTGGTTTTCCTCCCTGTTCTTCGTCTTCATAAACTACCCAGATTCCGAATCAACAGCAAACATTTCGAATGAAGTGTTTTCCTTAAATATTCCGGATGAGCAAGAGTATTCCGAACCAAGGTTTTCATTCAGTTATTCCGAGTCAGCAGAACATTCCGAACCAACAGCTTTGTTAAATTTATTCCGAACCAGCTTTTCTTTCTATATTCCGAATGAAGCATTTTCGTTGATTATTCCGGATCAACATTTTATTCTGGATCAGCATTATTCCGAACCAAGGAATTTTATTCCGAATGAGCAGACATTCCGAACCAGCAATTTTCTTTGATTATTCCGGATCAACATCATATTCCGGATGAGTTCATTTATTCCGAGTAAGCAACATTGTTCCGAACCAGCATTATATTCCGAATGAACAGCAGACATTCCGAACCATCAGTTCTCTTAGATTATTCCGCATGAGCCGTTTTTTCCGAATGAAGGTTATTTATTTCTTTATTCCGCATGAGTTAATATTCCGAATGAAGTAAAATTTATTCCGGAACAAGAAATTATTTCGAATCAGTGGTTTTGCAAGTAAGGGTATTTTACTGTTTTACTGTTTAATTTTAATTTAATTTAAGCCTTATTTTATTAACTGCTTTTATCTTAATTTTATCTCTTTGTGCATTTAATCCTTTTTAGTAGAATAGAAAACCAATTCCCCTTTTTAATCACCAAGAACAACTATTCCACTTTGAACCGTGATCAATTCAAGAAGATACCGAGAAACGAACTTTCAACCTAGCAAAATCTCTTGTATCAAATAGCGCCGCTGCCAGCTCTTTTCGTAAGGATTACCGGTTTTTTGTGAGAAATTGGATTTTGGGATCCGTTCACCGTGAACGTTACTTTTTCATCATTACAAATTTTCAAAAACCCTAAAAAATATAAAATTTTCAAAAATACAAAAAAATTAAAAAACATAGAAAAACAAAAAGATTTCTGCTTTGTTATTTCTTTCGCAGGTGCATGCGTACACGATCAACGTCTTATCCCGAGCTCGAGACTCTCGATAACTTAGACATGGCCGGTGTACACAACAACAATAATAATCCACCTCAAAACAACATGAATAATAACAACAATGAACCTCTACCGGACAATCGTCCTATGATCGAATTTTTACAAGCACATGTAGAGGGCAACAACGATCCTATTGTCATACCCGCGATTGCAGCCAACAACTTTGAGCTCAAATCCGGCTTCATTCAAATGGTCTCTGCTCAACCATTCTTGGGGCGTACCATTGATGATCCTCATGACCACATCAAAAGGTTCCTTCAACTCACGAATACGGTCAAATTTAATGGGGTTCCACAAGAGGTAATCCGCTTACAACTTTTTCCTTTCTCCTTAGAGGGACAAGCCTGTCATTGGCTTGCAAAGGAACCGCCACAAAGTATTCTTACATGGAAGGACTTAGAGACCAAATTCATAAACTACTTTTTCCCACCCTCACGTACTACCGCTTTGCGGAATGAAATTATTAATTTTGAACAAAAGTACGATGAGACTTTTAGTGAATCTTGGGACCGTTTTAAAGAACTTTTAAGAAAGTGCCCACAACATGGTTTTACCAAAGTGCACCAAATTAATACTTTTTACAATGGTTTAAGCATGAATGACCAAGATTCACTAAATAGTGCCTCGGGGGGTAATATTTTGGTTAAGTCTTCTAATGCCGCTTGGGATATTATTGAGAATAAGTCTAGAGTGCAAACCAAGAGTGTCCGGACCAATGCCGCTAGTGCGAGCACTAATGACAACGACAAGAGAATTGATAAACTTACTTCGCTTATTGAATCACTTGCTGTCCAAACTGCCAACAATACCAAAAGCATCAACACTCAAAACGCTCAGGTCAATGCTGTAAGCCAACCATGTGAAATATGCCGGGGTCCTCATTCTTACACTACTTGTACCTCCACCCAAGACTATCTTTGTGAGAATGTTAATGCAACATACAGTACCTATCCTCTGGGAGGCTATCCAGCCCGCCCTCAAGGAGACTGTAACTTGCTAAGTTATGGTTCCACTAACTTTCTTTCCCCGCCTGGTTTTCCTCCAACCAATCAAAACCAACAACAAAACCTTAACCGAACCAATCAAAACCAACCTCGAGCACCATACCAACCACCTCAAAGACAACCATATCCACCTCAAAATCCTACTCAAGTTTACCAACCCGCTCCTTACCAACCACCTGCTTATCAAGCACCCCCTTCTACCCAACCAACCGTTTTCAACCACGAGGTCGAAACGTACATGCGGATGAATGATGTGTTGGTGAAGAATCTGCAGACCCAGATTATTAATTTGAAGGGCGATATGGTGAAACAAGGGAATGATCTTAGAGACAATATGCGAAACTCTTTGAGTAGTCAAACGAATGACCTAAGGGACATGATGGCTGGTTTCTTCCAAGGTAATCAACCCTTTTCTTCGGGTACTCTTCCGAGTAACACCGTTGCTAATCCAAGAGGGGAGATGAAAGCAATCACCACTCGCAGTGGAAAAGGTACCAAGGAACCCGAGCTTCCTACACCTACACCGGTGATTGTGACAAAGGAAAACGAGTCCACTATTCCTATTCCTCCACCTCTTACTTCCACCCCTCCACCACCCAAGGATGTGAGTGATCCTATAATCCCAAAGCTTTACTCTTCTTCCGATATACCTTATCCCACGAGGTTGAGGAAAGAGAAGTTTAAAAGCAAGGACAATATTCAAGTTTCAAACTTTCTCAAAATGTTTAAACAATTAAATTTCAACATCTCCTTCGCTGAGGTTCTCACTCACATGCCTAAATATGCGAAGATGTTTAAAGATCTTCTTAGTGACAAGGAGAAGCTTCTCGATATTGCTCAGACCCAACTTAATGAGAATTGCTCTGCAGTGCTCTTAAGGAAATTGCCAACCAAACTTGGTGATCCGGGTCACTTCTTAATCCCTTGCAACTTCCCGGGAGTAGAGAATTGCATGGCCCTAGCCGATCTAGGTGCTAGTATCAACTTAATGCCTTTAAGCGTTTGGAAGCAATTATCTCTCCCTAAGCTAGTCCCCACCAAAATGACTTTTGAATTAGCTAACCGTACGGTTGCTTATCTAGTGGGGATAGCCAAAGACGTTTTCGTTGGCGTTGACAAATTCACCTTCCCGGCGGATTTTGTTGTCGTTGACTACGAGATGGATCGTCGTGTTCCATTAATCGTTGGACGTCCATTCTTGAGGACCGGTCGCACTCTCATAGATGTAGAAGCGGGTGAGCTTATCATGAGAGTTGGTGACGATCAAATTGTCTTCAACATGGGTAAGATTTCTAAACAGCCTTATTCATACGAGAGTGTTAATTGTATCGACGTTCTTGATGAGGCTTGTGAAGAACACTTTAAAGATGCTTGTAAAAGTAGTCTTACCTCTCTTCCCAATGTTGAGACCGTTGCCTATATTGCTCCATCACTAACTCCATTTGGAGAAAGTGATTTCCTTTTGACTGAATTTGAAGCAACGCTGGGAGATGTGAACTTACAATATGACGATTCTCCCACCGACTGGGATGAAGACATTCGTACCATTGAGAAACTTCTCAATGAGGAGCATATTTCTCCACCATCTCCCAAGGATATTGCTATCGATGAACCGAATTTGAATACGCCTTCCATCGAAAATCCTCCAGATTTAGAGCTTAAGGAGTTACCGTCTCATCTCGAGTACGTATTTCTTGAAGACAAGAAGAAATCACCCGTCATCATCGCTAAGGACTTGAAAGAAGAAGAAAAATCTCGCCTTATCGCCGTGCTTAAAGATCATAAGAAGGCAGTTGCTTAGAAAATTTCCGATATCCGAGGAATTGATCCAAACTTTTGTACTCACAAAATTCTCATGGAAGATGACTTTAAACCCGCAATCCAAAGCCAAAGAAGGGTTAATCCTCGAATTCATGACGTCATCAAACAAGAGGTTACCAAACTTCTAGATGCCGACATTGTAAACCCGCATGATTTTATCATGAATAGTACCCTTAAGATCGTACGTACTAGATTTAAACCTTCCTAATATAGCATGATTACGATTACGTGTTAGGATTTTACGTATTACGTACGTGTTAGAACACGATAAGTATTTACTACGCACGAGCACGTAATAATTATTTGACAATAATTAATCACGAACATGCGATCATGAAATCATGAACGTAATTAAAACTCGAACTATTATTAATTACGTATATATATTTATTACGAGCGTAATTAAATATATTAGATCACGATATTTACGTAATGAGAACACTTAAAACGCGAACACAAATAATCACGAACGTATGACTTAACATCGAGACACGGAAAAAGGTACGGGTACCCCAAGTGGGGCCCCCTACCCGCGGCTACAAGGGACAAATGGGCCAAGCCCATTTGTCAAATTTTACTAAAAGGGTTTAAGGGATTTTTCACTACTCATTTACAATTACAGAAGATTTTTAGCAAAAACCTAAAAACCCTCCTTCCCTTTTCTTTTTGTGCCGCCACCCTAAGAACACCACAAGGAGGTGTTTGTTGATCTTGGATCTTGGAATATTAGTTGGTGATCGTGTTTTTTCTTCATCCTTTTGATCCACGAATTCGGTAAATCCTTTTTAAACCTTTTTCTTTTGATTTGATCTTTTATAATCAAGAACATGTTATGTTTTTACAAAAACCTAATAAATAAACATGGATCTAACATGATTTGGGGTTTAATAAAATCAAAAGTATGTTTTAAGGGGTGTTTGTTTTGGCCGCAGGCTTCACCGAACCCGAAGGGGGTTTCGGTTTGGCCAACCGACCACCACCGAGACCATATGGTCCCGCTTGGTTGGTGTGGGTCCCACGGCAGCCTCAAGACAAGGGGTACCCCGAGTTGGTTCGGGGTACGGTGTCGATTTTATGTCCGGCTCATTGCTTTTAGTTTAGATCCGGTTCATGGTGTATGTTGATTTTATTTTTTTATGATCTTAGGTTAAAAATTAAATTAATAAATGACATGATTAATTTAATAACATGACTTAGGTTATCTTAATTATTAATAATCATGAAATTAATTAACCTAAGTATTTTTATATTTTAGACTTATAATTAATTAATTATTTAAAAACCATGATTATAATTAATTAATTAACATGACTTAGGTTATATTATTAGTAAATAATAATACATGTTTTAACCTAAGTATTTAACTTTATTTAATTAAAACATGTTATACTTTAATTAAATATTTTAACCTATAGTTTAATTTAATTACATGAAATAATTATTAAACTATACATTATATAATATGACTTAGAAATAATCATGAAAACACTTAGGCTTATATACATAGCTTATTTAACCAGCTTATTTCTAATTATGGAAACTTTCTATTTTTAGAAACTTAATTAAATAAGGCAGCTTATATATTTATGGAAACCTTCTATTTTTAGAAACTTATTTATTTCAGACAGCTAATCTATTTATGGTAACTTATTTAATTAAGGCAGCTGATCTATTTATGGAAACTTTCTATTTTTAGAAACTTATCTATTTTAAGCAGTAAATCTATTTTTGGAAACTTTATATTTTTGGAAACTTTATATTTTTGTTAACTTTCTATTTTTGAAAACTTTCTATTTTTGGAAACTTTCTATTTTTGGAAACTTTCTATTTTAGGAAACCTGCTATTTTTGGAAAGTTACTTATTATTACACAGTAAGTATAATAACATATGAAATACCAGAAATACTTAATCAGATTAAACAGAATATAAGATAAACACGGTTTAAGGCTTAAAAACAGTAAAACATGGTAAGAACACATAAAATAAGCTAAGACATGACATAAAACCAGCTACGTATCTAGTAAGCAAATACTTATTCATGTATGTATTTATGTAGCACTAGTGATACGGAAGTAGGATTTCTCTCAGTTCATCTTCTTCGTTCACTGGACATAAGGTACGGATTCCCGTCCTTTCAGTATGGACATTCTTTCCTTATTAGGATTTCCCCGTTTGCAGCCAAATGTTTTCCCGTAGTATAAGTTACGTGTTTGATTGCTTATGTTTAATTAAGATTACCTATAGCCATATACATGCATGACTAGTTTCACCTAGTTATGGAGGTACCATAACCATAACATTAGAGGCACTGATGTTATGACTTCACCACGGCGGAGTGATTGCTCGTGGCGTCCCTTCAGCTTTCGGCCATTTATATTATATTTATCATGTGGGGCGTATGGGTACATCCTAGTTACATGTTTTTAGTCAGGATTTCATGGTGAATGTGGTGTGTGCCTTGCATCCTTCACAAGGAGCTGATCCCTCCTACCCAAAAACCAGTATATTAAATTAGAGGCAGCCCCTCTAATTTGCATGATGAGGTCACCCCTCCAAGTATTCAAGCACGGTGGATTTTCATGACCTATATTGGCTAATGGTAAAATATGACAAACAGTTTTTATAAGATAAACATAAGACTTTTCAAACTATAAACCAGTTTTATCAAGACTTAACCAGGTTACTCGGGACTTAGTTTTCTTCCGCTGTTATATGTTATATGCTTATCCTATTCATGCTTTATTGTACATCCGTGCACTGAGCGTATTTGCTCAGCCGTTTTCCTTTTCTATGTTCCCAAAACAGCAGGTACTCAGGGACGCTTGTAGACACTAAGAGTACGTGCATGTGGACTGGAAGCTGTCTAGCCTTCTTTACTTTATGCATTTCCTTTCTTATGATACTTATGCTTTGGACATTGTTTAGTCCTTTCCTTTATTATACTATGTTTGTGTGTGATGAGCTTTACATTTGGACTACCGATGTTTGATTCTGGTATTTTCCTTTTATTGTCAAGTAATGTTTAGACATTTTTCCTTGTATGCTTTGATGACACGCCATAATTGCATATGACATTTCCATTATCAAAATGGGGTGTTACAATTATGGTATCAGAGCCAAGGCTTCGACCTGTAGGCTCTCAAATATGACCTGTGATTAGTGAGTAGTCACTACGGTCTTCCTAGAACTGATAGTTGTTTTCATGCATTCATCATTTTTAAGCATACATATACATGTCATTGTCGCAGATTTTTGACTAAGTAATGGTTGGTACAGGACTGGCCCTATTTAGTCGCATGTGTTTTATCGAAACTTTTAAGTTTGGGACCGACCCATAGGCGTCCCCTCGCTATGTCTTTTGTTTTGGGTGAACTGACCAGAGGCGTTCACTCTCGAGCATACAAAAGTTTTCATAAAACTGCATCATGCATTCATACACAAAATTTTCTTGCATAAAATTTTTCTCGTGAATTTTTGGTATAAATTTTTTTCATGTATATATATATATATTTTATGTTTTGATCTGTTTAATCATATGTTTTATGTTATACTATCAGATGGTTCTCACACGCGAACAGGAACAGCTCAATGCTGCAATTCAAGCTGCTATGCAAGCTTTGCTTCCTCAACTGAGGAATGACATCAGGGCTGAAGTTCAAGCTGCCAACAATCAGCAGCATAATCAGGCACCTCCTCCTCCTCCTCCAGTGACATTAGCAGTATGGCTGGAGAGATTCAACAAGCTCCGCCCTCGAGCTTTTGAGAAGACAGATAGCCCCAGCGATGCTGAAAGCTGGTTGGCTCACATCGAGAAGATTTTCAATGCTATGGGTTGTGACCCCGCATACAAGGCGAGGTTGGCATGCTATCGATTCGAAGGCGATGTGCTAAACTGGTGGTTAGCATTGATGCAGTCTGAAGGTGGTGACGAGTGGGTTGCTGGTTTGACTTGGGCTCAGTTCAAGGACAGGGTGATGGAGCAGTTCTTTCCCAAGGCTGAGCAGGACAAGCTCAAGAGGGAGTACCATGTGATCCGACAGAGAGCTGGGGAGAATAGCAACGAGTTTATGCAGCGCTTTCTTCGCTTAGCTCGTTTCCTTGGTGCGGCAGCAGGTACTCCTGAAGAGCAGGCACATCACTTTAGATGGGCTCTTCGCACATCGTTTGCGAACAATCTGGTGTGTGCTACGTTCAACACTGTAGCACAAGTGGCCGACGCAGCACGTAAGCTGGAGATGCTGCAGGAGAGAGATGAGTTTGGGGAAGCTGAAAGACCCGACAAGAGGTAAAAAATTCGTATTCAAGCGGTGACCAATCCGTATACTTTCCATATATGTCAATTATTCATCTCGTTAAATGTATCTTCCAGACAGAAAACTGGGGACCGGTCTCAGCCGGCTACTCAGCAGCAGCCTCATCAGCCCAAGGGAAATGGTCAGACTAACGACCGTTCTGCTACGGATAGGCGTGGCGATAATGATAATTACCGTAACAACGCTGGGCACTCCAACAACAGCAGGTCCTAATACTTACGCAATTCCTTATGTTTTCATGTTATAACTCATTCTCTGACACTTTAGCAAAACTTCTACCAGGAATCATGGAAACGGTATGGACTAGAACCAGAGAGGTTCACAGCCTAGCCGTCCAGCTATCACTTGTATTCCATCTTACGATTATCCGCTTTGTCCTTTGTACCCAACTATCATGTCTTATGTAAAATGTTTTATCAGGTTCTCAGCCAACCAGAGCACCTGCTGGAGGATACACTCATCCTCTTTGCTCTACTTTCCACCGTAGGCACCCAGGACCATGTCGCCGTAATACTGATGCGTGTTTCAAGTGTGGTCTTCCTGGCCATATTATGAAGGATTGCCGTAAGGGCGAGATGGAGGGTACATCGGGACATGCTGATACCAAGCCGCCTCCTACTACTGGGCGTGTCTACACGACATCTCGAGATAGGCCAACAAGTCTACAGGTACCATCACTGGAATCTTGTATATGTATGGTCAAGCTGTATGTGTTCTTTTCGATACTGGTGCTACTCACTCGGTTATTTCTACTGCTTATGCTAAGAACATTAGGATGCTCCCCATGCCACTAGAAAATAGGCTTACTATTTCCACGCCTTTGAGGGACTCTGTATTAATCACCCATGTATACAAGAGTCTTCCCCTAGAATTTGACGATAAGGTTCGACCTGTCGACGCACTTCCGCTGGACATGAATGACTTCTACATGATTTTGGACATGGATTGGCTATCCAAGCATCATGCTACCATAGACTGCCATTCATATCGAGTTATCTTCGGTGATGTTAATGCACCGGAGTACATTAATAATGGGTTTATACCCGGACGGTCTGTACAAATCATATCTACCCTACAAGCGCGTGCACTACTGTCACATGGCTGCGAGGGTTATCTAGCTACGGTTCACGACATGGATGCTAAATCCCCATCAATTCAGGATCAACCTATCGTGTCGGAATTCCAAGATGTTTTTCCAGTAGAACTTCCGGGCATACCACCTGCACGAGAAGTGGAATTTAGTATCGAGCTAATTCCAGGAGCTGAACCAATCTCCAAGGCTCCTTATCGCATGGCTCCCATAGAGCTAAAGGAGCTGAAGGATCAACTGCAAGAACTTCTAGAACGAGGTTTCATTCGACCGAGCGCATCTCCATGGGGCGCACCGGTCTTGTTTGTTAAGAAGAAGGACGGCAGTATGCGTCTTTGTATAGACTATCGCGAGCTCAACAAGATTACCATTCGGAATAGATATCCACTGCCACGCATTGACGATCTGTTTGACCAACTCCAAGGGGCCAAACACTTCTCCAAGATTGATCTTAGGTCAGGCTATCATCAGCTACGGGTCAAGGAGCAGGACATCGCTAAGACTGCTTTTCGTACCCGCTATGGCCACTACGAGTTTGTAGTTATGCCATTTGGCCTGACAATGCTCCAGCAGTGTTCATGGATTTGATGAACAAAATCTTCCATGAATTTCTGGACAAGTTCGCCATTGTCTTCATCGATGACATCCTGATTTTCTCAAAGTCCAAGGAGGAACACGAAGACCATCTTCGTACAGTACTACAGATTCTTCGCCAGAAGCAGCTGTATGCTAAATTCTCCAAGTGTGAGTTCTGGTTAGACAAGGTGGCATTCTTAGGTCACATTGTATCAGTAGAAGGAATCACTATGGATCCAGCGAAGGTTGAGGCCATTACTAAGTGGCCAAGGCTGACATCAGCAACGGAAGTCCGCAGTTTCTTAGGCTTAGCTGGCTATTACCGTAGGTTCGTGGAGAACTTTTCCCGCCTAGCACTACCATTGACCAAACTGATGCGGAAAGGGGAGAAATTCGTCTGGACTGAAGATCGAGAGAAGAGCTTTGAAGACCTGAAGCAGAAGCTAGTATCTGCACCTATTCTTACTCTACCATCTGGTACGGGTGGATTTCAAATCTACAACGATGCATCGGGGAAGGGACTTGGCTGTGTTCTCATGCAACATGGGAAAGTGATCGCGCACGCTTCACGACAGCTTAAGCCTTATGAAGAAAATTACCCCACGCATGACCTGGAACTTGCTGCAGTCGTGTTTGCATTGAAGATATGGAGGCACTACTTATATGGAGAATCATGTGACATTTTCACGGACCACAAGAACTTGAAGTATATCTTCACTCAGCGTGAATTGAACATGAGGCAGAGGAGATGGTTAGAGCTGTTGTAGGATTATGACATTAATCTACAGTATCATCCCGGAAAGGCAAATGTAGTAGCAGATGCTCTTAGCAGGAAGTCCGGAATGATCAACGGCATTAAAATCGAAGAGGAAATCATCAGAGACTTGGAGCGACTAGACATTGAGATCATGGTACGTGGACAGCATGGTTACTGGGGTAATCTTAGAGTAGAACCCAAGTTACTATCTAAGATCAAGGAAGCTCAGAAGGATGACGCAGAAATCTGGGCGATAGTACAGAATTTAGAGAAGAAGACAGAATTCAGAGTATATGCAGATGGTATCGTATGGCAGGGCACGAGACTTTGTGTTCCTGATGACCAAGAACTCCAGGAAGCTTTGTTAGCTGAAGCTCATAGCTCCCCATTCTCTATACATCCTGGTTCGACTAAGATGTACCATGACATCAAGCAGTACTTTTGGTGGAGTGGTATGAAACAGGATGTGGCCACTTACGTCTCCAAATGTCTTACCTGCCAGCAGGTTAAGATCGAGCATCAGCGATCTGGCAGTCTCCTTCAACCGTTAGATATTCCAGAGTGGAAGTGGGACAAAATCACCATGGATTTTGTTACTGGTCTTCCGCCTACCAAGAGGAAACACGATGCAATTTGGGTTATCGTTGATCGACTTACCAAATCAGCTCATTTCTTACCGATCCGCAAGGAAGATCCGGTAAGTAAACTCGCAGATACGTACAGAAGAGAGATCATGAGACTCCACGGTGCACCATCCAGCATCGTCTCAGACAGAGATCCTCGATTCACTTTGCACTTTTGGAAAAGTCTGCAGAAGGCTTGGGGTACACAACTTAAGCTTAGCACGGCTTTTCATCCTCAAACGGACGGACAGTCGGAGCGAACCATTCAGACATTGGAAGATATGTTGAGGTCATGTGCGTTGGAATGGACGGGTGATTGGGACGATTACATTTGTTTGGTGGAGTTTTCATACAACAACAGTTGGCACGCAAGTATCAAGTGTGCTCCATTTGAGATGTTGTATGGCAGGAAGTGTCGCGCCCCAATCTGCTGGGATCAGGTTGGCGAGCGAACACTTGAAGGACCAGAAATCATAGAGATGACCAATGAGAAGATCGCAGTAGCTAAGCAGAAAATTCAGGAGGTACGGTCACGTCAGAAGAGTTACGCCGATAAGCATCGTAGGGATATACACTTTAACGTAGGAGATCACGTCTTCCTTAAGGTTTCGCCGGCACGTGGTGTTAGACGCTTCGGGATTAAAGGGAAACTCAGTCCTCGTTTCATCGGACCGTTTGATATCATTGAACGAGTCGGTGAAGTATCTTACCGATTGGCGTTACCTCTGCAGCTTTCGCATGTGCACAATGTGTTTCATGTGTCCTTACTCAGAGGGTACCAGTATCATCCCCTTCACATGGTTCAGTATCCACTGGAACAGATACGTGAAGATCTCACTTTTATAGAAGAACCCGAACGAGTTCTTGACAGACAAGAATGAGTCATGAGAAAGAAGACGATTCCATTCGTCAAAATTCTATGGAGGGATCATACCGAGCGAGAAGCCACTTGGGAAACAGAGGAGTCTATCCGGGCTTCTTACCCTCATTTCATATTTTGAATTCGGGTATGTTCTTCTTTTCAGTTTACTTTATCTATAATTCGGGGACGAATTATTCTTTTTAGGGGGGAAGAGTTGTAAAACCCGCATGCTTTTACCATAAATAGTACCCTTAAGATCGTACGTACTAGATTTAAACCTTCCTAATATAGCATGATTACGATTACGTGTTAGGATTTTACGTATTACGTACGTGTTAGAACACGATAAGTATTTACTACGCATGAGCACGTAATAATTATTTGACAATAATTAATCACGAACATGCGATCATGAAATCATGAACGTAATTAAAACACGAACTATTATTAATTACGTATATATATTTATTACGAGCGTAATTAAATATATTAGATCACGATATTTACGTAATGAGAACACTTAAAACGCGAACACAAATAATCACGAATGTATGACTTAACATCGAGACACAGAAAAAGGTACGGGTACCCCAAGTGGGGCCCCCTACCCGCGGCTACAAGGGACAAATGGGCCAAGCCCATTTGTCAAAATTTTACTAAAAGGGTTTAAGGGATTTTTCACTACTCATTTACAATTACAGAAGATTTTTAGCAAAAACCTAAAAACCCTCCTTCCCTTTTCTTTTTGTGCCACCACCCTAAGAACACCACAAGGAGGTGTTTGTTGATCTTGGATCTTGGAATATTAGTTGGTGATCGTGTTTGTTCTTCATCCTTTTGATCCACGAATTCGGTAAATCCTTTTTAAACCTTTTTTCTTTTGATTTGATCTTTTATTATCAAGAACATGTTATGTTTTTACAAAAACCTAATAAATAAACATGGATCTAACATGATTTGGGGTTTAATAAAATCAAAAGTATGTTTTTAAGGGGTGTTTGTTTTGGCCGCAGGCTGCACCGAACCCGAAGGGGGTTTCGGTTTGGCCAATTGACCACCACCGAGACCATATGGTCCCGGTTGGTTGGTGTGGGTCCAACGGCAGCCTCAAGACAAGGGGTACCCTGAGTTGGTTCGGGGTACGGTGTCGATTTCATGTCCGGCTCATTGTTTTAGTTTAGATCTGGTTCATGGTGTATGTTTAGTTTTATTTTTTTATGATCTTAGGTTAAAAATTAAATTAATAAATGACATGATTAATTTAATAACATGACTTAGGTTATCTTAATTATTAATAATCATGAAATTAATTAACCTAAGTATTTTTATATTTTAGACTTATAATTAATTAATTACTTAAAAACCATGATTATAATTAATTAATTAACATGACTTAGGTTATATTATTAGTAAATAATAATACATGTTTTAACCTAAGTATTTAACTTTATTAAAACATGTTATACTTTAATTAAATATTTTAACCTATAGTTTAATTTAATTACATGAAATAATTATTAAACTATACATTATATAATATGACTTAGAAATAATCATGAAAACACTTAGGCTTATATACTTAGCTTATTTAACCAGCTTATTTCTAATTATGGAAACTTTCTATTTTTAGAAACTTAATTAAATAAGGAAGCTTATCTATTTATGGAAACCTTCTATTTTTAGAAACTTATTTATTTCAGGCAGCTAATCTATTTATGGAAACTTATTTAATTAAGGCAGCTGATCTATTTATGGAAACTTTCTATTTTTAGAAACTTATCCATTTTAAGCAGTAAATCTATTTTTGGAAACTTTCTATTTTTGGAAACTTTCTATTTTTGGAAACTTTCTATTTATGGAAACTTTCTATTTTTGGTAACTTTCTATTTTTGGAAACTTTCTATTTTTGGAAACTTTCTATTTTAGGAAACCTGCTATTTTTGGAAAGTTACTTATTATTACACAGTAAGTATAATAACACATGAAATACCAGAAATACTTTATCAGATTAAACAGAATATAAGATAAACACGGTTTAAGGCTTAAAAACAGTAAAACATGGTAAGAACACATAAAATAAGCTAAGACATGACATAAAACCAGCTACGTATTTAGTAAGCAGATACTTATTCATGTATGTATTTATGTAGCACTAGTGATACAGAAGTAGGATTTCTCTCAGTTCATCTTCTTCGTTCACTGGACATAAGGTACGGATTCCCGTCCTTTCAGTATGGACATTCTTTCCTTATTAGGATTTCCCCGTTTACAGCCAACTGTTTTCCCGTAGTATAAGTTACGTGTTTGATTGCTTATGTTTAATTAAGATTACATATAGCCATATACATGCATGACCAGTTTCACCTAGTTATGGAGGTACCATAACCATAACATTAGAGGCACTAATGTTATGACTTCTCCACGGCGGAGTGATTGCTCGTGGCGTCCCTTCAGCTTTCGGCCATTTATATTATATTTATCATGTGGGGCGTATGGGTGCATCCTAGTTACATGTTTTTAGTCAGGATTTCATGGTGAATGTGGTGTGTGCCTTGCATCCTTCACAAGGAGCTGATCCCTCCTACCCAAAAACCAGTATATTAAATTAGAGGCAGCCCTTCTAATTTGCATGATGAGGTCACCCCTCCAAGTATTCATGCACGGTGGATTTTCATGACCTATATTGGGTAATGGTAAAATAAGACAAACATTTTTTATAAGATAAACATAAGACTTTTCAAACTATAAACCAGTTTTATCAAGACTTAACCAGGTTACTCGGGACTTAGTTTTCTTCCGCTGTTATATGTTATATGCTTATCCTATTCATGCTTTATTGTACATCCGTGCACTGAGCGTATTTGCTCAGCCGTTTTCCTTTTCTATGTTCCCAAAACGGCAGGTACTTAGGGACGCTCGTAGACACTAAGAGTTCGTGCATATGGACTGGAAGCTATCTAGCCTTCTTTACTTTATGCATTTCCTTTCTTATGATACTTATGCTTTGGACATTGTTTAGTCCTTTCCTTTATTATACTATGTTTGTGTGTGATGAGCTTTACATTTGGACTACCGATGTTTGATTCTGGTATTTTCCTTTTATGGTCAAGTAATGTTTAGACATTTTTCCTTGTATGCTTTGATGACACGCCATAATTGCATGTGACATTTCCATTATCAAAATGGGGTGTTACAGGCATGATTTACCCTATTTCAGATTCGCCATGGATAAGTCCCGTCCATTGTGTGCCCAAGAAGGGCGGAATAACCGTTGTTCCCAATGAACACAACGAGTTGATTCCTACTCGTCTAGTTACTGGGTGGAGAGTTTGTATCGACTATTGCAAACTCAATGATGCCACGAGAAAAGATAATTTTCCTCTTCCTTTCATGGATCAAATGCTCGAGCGTCTAGCGGGTAATGATTACTATTGCTTCTTAGACGGTTTCTCCGGGTATTTTCAAATTCCCATCGATCCCAAAGACCAAGAGAAAACCACATTCACTTATCCTTACGGAACATTTGCTTACAAACGAATGCCTTTCGGCTTATGTAATGCTCCTGGGACGTTCCAAAGGTGTATGATGGCTATCTTCCATGACATGGTTGAAGAAACTATGGAAGTCTTCATGGATGATTTATCGGTTTATGGCGATTCTTTCTCTGCTTGCCTTGCCAATTTAGAACGTATGCTTAAGCGGTGTGAAGACACTCGCCTTGTTCTAAATTGGGAAAAATGCCATTTCATGGTATAAGAGGGCATCGTGCTAGGGCATAAAATCTCAAAAGCCGGTCTCGAAGTGGACCGTGCTAAAGTTGATGTCATAGCCAAATTACCTCCACCTTCAACCGTGAAGGGTGTAAGAAGTTTCCTTGGTCATGCGGGCTTCTACCGTCGATTCATAAAAGACTTTTCTAAAATCGCTCGCCCGATGACCCACCTCTTGGAAAAAGATACTCCTTTTATCTTTTCCAAAGAGTGTATTGAAGCCTTCAACCTTCTTAAGGATAAGCTAACTAAGGCACCGGTCTTGGTTACCCCTAATTGGGAGCTACCTTTTGAGTTGATGTGCGATGCTAGTGACTTTGCTATTGGAGCGGTTTTGGGCCAAAGAGTGAACAAACACTTCCAACCAATCCATTATGCTAGCAAGACAATGACAGGGGCTCAATTGTATTACACGACAACCGAAAAAGAGCTTTTAGTTGTTGTCTATGCTTTTGAAAAATTTCGCCCCTATCTTGTCCTTTCCACTACCATCGTGTACACGGACCATTCCGCGTTGAAGTACTTGTTAACTAAACAAGATTCTAAACCAAGACTTCTTCGCTGGGTTTTGCTACTTCATGAATTTAAAATCGAAATTCGTGATAAGAAGGGAGCTGAAAACCTAGCCGCGGATCATCTCAGTAGACTTGAGGATCCTTATCAAGGGGATCATCCGAACAAAGAGATCAATGACTCTTTTCCCCTTGAGACCTTAATGTCTATCAACTCGAATTTTGATGAGACCCCGTGGTTTGCGGACATTGCAAACTACTTGGCGGGTGGAATTTTCATTGACGGGTTAACATCCCAACAAAAGAAAAAGTTCTTTAAAGATATTAAGACTTACTTTTGGGATGACCCACATCTCTTCAAACAATGCACTGATTTGATTATTCGCTGATGTGTTGATGGACCGGCAGATTTAGACATTCTCGAAGCTTGCCACAAAGGACCCACCGGTGGTCACTTTAGTCCCAACTTCACTGCAAAGAAAGTGTTTGACTCAGGATTTTATTGGCCCTCCATTTATCGTGACGCTCACGAAATGGTGAAAAATTGTGATGCTTGCCAACGACAAGGCAAGATCACACATAAAGATGAGATGCCTCAAAATTTCATACAAGAATGTGAAATCTTTGATGTATGGGGTATCGACTTTATGGGGCCATTCCCTTTATCTAAAGGAAACAAATACATCCTTGTAGCCGTTGACTACGTTTCTAAATGAGTTGAAGCCAAAGCTCTACCCACTAACGATGCAAGGGTGGTTTGTAACTTTTTGAAGCAGCTATTCGCTAGATTCGGTGTGCCTCGTGCCATTATTAGTGATCGCGGGACTCATTTTTGCAATGATCGATTCACAAGAGTCATGGCTAAGTATGGTGTCAATCATCGTCTTTCCACCGCATACCACCCACAAACTAATGGGCAGGCTGAAATCTCTAACCGAGGGTTAAAGCGAATTCTTGAACGAACCGTGTGAGAGCATCGTGCCTCATGGGCCGATAAACTTGATGATGCTCTGTGGGATTTTCGTAACGCATACAAGACTCCGATTGGTTGTACACCATATCGTCTCGTGTACGAGAAAGCATGCCACCTCCCCATTGAGTTGGAGCACAAGGCTTACTGGGCCTTGAAGTGGGCTAACTTCGACATCAACAAAGCAGGTGACCTACACAAAATCCAACTCAATGGGCTTAATGAACTCAGGAATGAAGCTTATGAAAATTCTTTGATCTATAAGGAAAAGACTAAGCTCATTCATGACTCTAAGATTAAAAACCGAGAGTTCCAAGTTGGAGACAAAGTTTTACTCTTCAACTCTCGGTTGAAAATCTTTTCGGGCAAACTCAAATCTCGTTGGTCCGGCCATTCACCATTGCCTAAATTTTTCCATATGGTACTCTCGAGATCGCTAAACCTAATGGACCTAATTTTAAGGTGAATGACCAACGAGTGAAGTTGTACTTTGGTGAGGACATCTCTCATGAGATGATTCCATCCCTCACCACGTTTCCCATGAACTAGTTTTGGGTCGAGTCAGGCTCGTGACTCGGTTATAAAAAACAAGCGCTCCTTGGGAGGCAACCCGAGTATCTATCCCTTTCTGTTTTACCTCATAAGTGTAGGGGGACCTATATAGGTTGTTTGTGTTTGTGTGGTGATGTGATTACAGGGATGAATGCACTTTTGGAACCTTTGAAGAACCGTGTTCCCGTGTTATCCGCAATCCGGTTCTATCTCTCAACTATCGTGATTCAATTTTCTTCATACTCACATTTGAAATTGATCACTTTAGTCGTCTCTTCATTAGCTTGATTTAACCAACGTGCACAATGTCATAAGTGTAGGGGAGACTTTTCCCACATGCTTAAACATTGAGGACAATGTTTACATTAAGTGTAGGGGAGACTTCTATCGAAGTTTTAAGTGGACTTTTCCATTAAAATGCCTTCATTTAACCGAACAATCATCTTTTTCAGAATTTTTCAAATTTTTAATTAACTTTGGCCATTTAGTCGTAATTTTTAAATTTTTATCGTTGCTTTCATATGTATATATCCCACAATAAAGTCAAAAATATTAATAAAGTGGTGTAGCTAGTTTAAAAGTCTTTGACATATTAGGCCCGTTGCGATTATTTTGACTCAACCCGAATAGACTTATCCAAGTTTATTCTAGCAAGTATCCTTAACCATGTAGACCTTAATTGGTTTATTAGGCTAAGCATTCACGAGTCTCATTACTTGAGATTTTAAATTGTGGAGAACGAGAAATGATAGAGTCAGTTATAAGTCAGTATTCTTGCACAAGCACACTTGGTATGATTATAAGCCTATTCTCCCATCGCTTGTTAACAATTTATCTGCAATAAGTAAGGTCGTACGATTTTATTGAATAACTTAGCTTCTAGCCCAAGATCGTTTAAAAGTTGCTCGGTAATGATAAGAGTTCATAGCCAAGGCATAACTAATGAAGCGGGGCGCGAAGATTGGCGAGTCCGAAAAGGCCCTAACAAGGCATGAGGATTCAATTTTATTGCTAAAGATCCAAGGTGATGTGAAAAGCATTATTCCCAAAATCAATATGAAGGATCAAGACTCACGACGAAAAGCAATCAACTCCCATAAAGATCATGGAGAAGTCTATCCGAAAAGACCTCAACAAGGTATGAGGATAAATAGATCCAAGTCCGAAAAGGAGGCGGATCGTTGTATCTCAAAATCCCAATTAGCGATTGAAGAAATAATGATGAAGTCGTGGTCAACAAAGTTGGAGTATCCCTCAAAAGTCTCCAAGTGAAGAAACTCTATTAACGAAGAGAATACTATTATCTCAAGAACGTCTCTCAAGATATGAAGTATGAAGTACATGCCAAATATCGGTCCGAGAAAGGTCTCAAATCGCGAAGCAAGTTATGCCAAGATATGAACTTTATGAGGTCCCGAGAAGCAGTTTTAAAAGATTTTGTCCTTTAGCTAACTATTGATTAAATCGTCCCACTTTATTTTCATCCTAAATAACTATCGAAATAAGTCAACAATGCATCTTCGTGATCATTCTAAGACAAAAATAAAATATAAGAGATACACCTAGGAATAAGGGAGTTTAAGCATGTAATTAAGCCATGTGTGTAAGTGTTTGTTTTGCTAACTTATAATAACAATGATCTCGTTTTTGAGCTTATTGTGGGGAACGTGAAACTTGAGGGTGATAAATCTTCGCAGCAACCGAAGCCCTAATGTAAGTCTTAGATCTCTTTGCAAGTTATTTCCATGTAGCTATTTTCAAGTGAAAATGGTTTTCTATCCCTTTTATTTCCTTTAAAGCTTTTATCTCTTCATAGTAGTTTAAATTTTTGTTTCATTAGTATATTAATAAGGCCAAGGTTGATTGATTATGAGAAAAGTGTAAATTTGCT
Organism: Glebionis coronaria; assembly: GCA_025667525.1. Classification (NCBI taxonomy): domain Eukaryota; kingdom Viridiplantae; phylum Streptophyta; class Magnoliopsida; order Asterales; family Asteraceae; genus Glebionis; species Glebionis coronaria. Next base: position 562,522,664 of record CM046882.1, read on the forward strand.
TTGTCACTAAGCATTGCATGAGGGCATGGCAATGGTTAAGTGTAAGGGATTTGATAGGTGTGAAAACACCCATCCTTTTACCACTTATTTCTTGCTAAAACAAGACCAAAACGCGTATTTAATGTCATTTGTTTGGAATTATGCGTGGTTTGTGTGTTTTTTGTGTTTTTAGAGCCAACCGGATAAATATTGAAGAAAACATGGGATTGCGCGGGTTTTATCAAAGAAAAAGACTCAAGACGAAGTCTATTGTCCAAGAGATGCAAAAGATTTGAAGTCAATGGGCCTATTTGAAGATTTATCAAAGAAAAGGACCAAAGATGGAAGATTTACATATGTCGAAGAACTCAAGTCTATTAAACGAAGAAATTAAAAGACGAGTTGAAATTATTCATCGACAAATCCCGAATCAGAATCGAAAACGTCAACTTTACTGAAAAGACGAGAAGACAAAAAGAAAGGAGAAAAGCCCACTCACCAACCAAGTTCAAGTCCTATAAATAGGACTCCCCTTCACAACATTAGACTAGTTTTTTCATTTCCCAGTTTCTTTTCTTTTTGGTTCGTAGCAAAACCAACACCATTAGGGTGTTTGGTGATTTTTATTTTCATTTGATTTCTCCAAGTTCTTGTAAGTTTAATCTTTACTTTTGATTGTTTAAACCTCAATCATTTAATATCATCTTTCCTTTAATGTTGTTCATCTTTTTCTTATTGATTCAAAGTCTTAAGTTTTTATTTTATTGAGTTTGATCTTCAAAAGTAAGTGGGTTTTGTGTTTTTGTTGATTTGATTTGATGTTTATCATTAGGAGATGATTGGTGGTTAGTTTGGTTTAATCTTTGGTAAAAACTTGGTTGATTTTGGTTAAAATTCGTTCTTGGTTTTCCTCCCTGTTCTTCGTCTTCATAAACTATCCAGATTCCGAATCAACAGCAAACATTCCGAACAAAGTGTTTTCCTTAAATATTCTGGATGAGCAAGAGTATTTCGAACCAAGGTTTTCATTCAGTTATTCCGAGTCAGCAGAACATTCCGAACCAACAGCTTTGTTAAATTTTTTCCGAACCAGCTTTTCTTTCTATATTCCGAATGAAGCATTTTCGTTGATTATTCCGGATCAACATTTTATTCCGGATCAACATTATTCCAAACCAAGGAATTTTATTCCGAATGAGCAGACATTTCGAACTAGCAATTTTCTTTGATTATTCCGGATCAACATCATATTCCGGATGAGTTCATTTATTCCGAGTAAGCAACATTGTTCCGAACCAGCTCTATATTCCGAATGAACAGCAGACATTCCGAACCAGCAGTTCTCTTAGATTATTCCGCATGAGCCGTTTTTTCCAAATGAAGGTTATTTATTTCTTTATTCCTCATGAGTTAATATACCGAACGAAGTAAAATTTATTTCGGATCAAGAAATTATTTCGAATCAGTGGTTTTGCAAGTAAGGGTATTTTACTGTTTTACTGTTTAATTTTAATTCAATTTAAGCCTTATTTTATTAACTGCTTTTATCTTAATTTTATCTCTTTGTGCATTTAATCCTTTTTAGTAGAATAGAAAACCAATTCCCCCTTTTTATCACCAAGAACAACTATTCCACTTTGAACCGTGATCAATTCGAGAAGATACCAAGAAACGAACTTTCAACCTAGCAAAATCTCTTGTATCATGTCCTCATTACCAAAGCATAACCCTCCATGATCCCCAAATATAGAAGTGATTACTTGTTTCCATAATGGGTTATCATCCGAAACAAAACGCCACCACCATTTAGTCACCATGGCGATATTGGAGGCATAAAGACTACCAATCCCAAGACCACCACCCGACGTTGGAGAGCAAACCTTTTTCCATGCAATCTAAGGTAATTTTTTCACATCCAAAGAACCTCCCCAAAAGAAGTTTCACCTAAGCTTCTCTAGGTAGTTGATGACACCTTTAGGTGCAATGAATTGTTGGAAATTTAGTATAATTGTGGGATATGGTCATACTTGTAAATGGGTTTGGAGGTACGGAGTGTACACCTATTAAGTCCCTGACCACCCTGGAAGACTCAATATAGTGGTTGCTGATGATTCTTGTCAGAGGCTAGTTTAGCCTTGTCAGCGGCTGACTTTGCCTTGTTAGCGGCTAAGGTTTGCCTTGTCAGCGGCTGACATTGCCTTGTCAGCGGATGAGTCATCAGTGGTGGGTTATCTTTGTAACCTCTTTGACCGTTTCATAAGGGGTTTAAGATTGACTTAATGACTATTATTCTGGTCATGTAACCACTATGTAATCATGTGGGAAATAATGAGATTAATTGGCCGATTAATAATCATTATTCCTTTGACTATGGTTACATTCCTTAAGGAATGGGATGACTATAAATAGTGATCATACTTACATGAGGAAAGATACAGAAACAAGAAACACTTACACGAACAAAATTCTTGATTTGTGCCTAAAACAAGAACTAACTCTTTTTTTATCCCAAGGAGGTATTCGTGTTAACCCAGGCATAGGGTCGAATAATCTTCTTTGGAAAGTGATTACACGACTTCAAGAGATATCCGGTAACCATTCATTGGTATGTAGTTAGGCTATTGATTATCTTCACCCTGTTGGAGTAAAGTAAACCCCAACAATCAAAGAAGATTATTCTGTGATAATCAATGGCGGCAACAACGAAGCATATGATGGCTAACTTCTCCAAACTGGACAAGTTTGAAGGGGTTGATTTTAGGATATGGCAAAAGAAGATGCACTTTCTTCTTTCTACCATGAACGTGATGTACGTACTGACCACTCCCATTCCTGATGGTGGTGATGATGCTACTTTGGAGGAGATGCGGAAAAGTAGAAAATGGGAGAATGATGACTATGTGTGCCGTGGTATTATTCTCAATAGTATGTCTGATTCCTTATTTGATATTAACCAAAATGTTGAATCTGCTAAAGAACTATGGGATTCCTTGGAAGCCAAATATATGGTTGAGGATGCATCAAGTAAGAAGTTCCTTGTGAGTGATTTCAAAAATTACAAAATGACTTATTCAAGACCAGTCATGGAACAATATAATGAACTTCTTGGAATACTTGGTAGATTTACACAACATAAAATGAACATGGATGAGACCATTCAGGTCTCGTGTGTCATTGAAAAACTACCTCCTTCTTGGAAAGATTTCAAGCACACCTTGAAACATAAGAAGGAGAAGTTAACTCTTGTTGAGTTGGGCAGTCACTTGCGCATTGAGGAATCCCTCAGGGTACATGAAAGTGATTAGCCAAAGAGAAACAATGTTGCTGGTTCATCTGTTGTCAATATGGTGGAGCATAATAACTCTACCAGGTATAATGACAACAAGGATAAACGTAAGCATCAGGATAACACCAAAGCTAATCCTAACAAGAAGTCATCAGTGGCTTGTTGGAAGTGTGGGAAACCTGGACACTTCAAAAGGGATTGCAAAGGTGTTAGCATTGGCAGCAAAGTTAATGAATCAGGCACAAAAGGTCAGAATATGTTTAATGAATCTCTCCAGATTTATTATGTTACATATGTATCTGAAGCTTATTTTATGCAGGATGATGATGTGGCGTGGTGGGTTAACTCTGGAGCAACAGTTCATGTGTGTAAAGATAGATGCTGGTTTAAGACTTATGAGTCAATGAATGGTGGATCTATACTTCACATGGGAAATGAGTCAACAGCCCTAGTGCATGGACGTGGTTGTGTAGACCTTAAATTTAGTTCTGGAAAGATTGTTTCTTTGTTTAATGTTTTGCATGTTCCTAATATTAGGAAGAATTTGGTTTCTAGTAGTGTTCTGAATAATTGTGGTTATAAACAAGTGATTGAATCTAATAAATTTGTTTTATCTAAACATGGTGTGTTTATTGGTTTTGGCTATTTGAGTAATCAAATGTTCAGGCTTAATATTGATTCTAGTATAAATGTTGATTCTGTCCTGATGACTACCACTAAACTGAATGATTCATCACTATGGCATGCTAGACTAGGCCATATCCACTATAAGAGGATGCAAGATATGTCTAAGGATGGGTTAATTCCAGCTTTTGACATGGACACTGATAAGTGTCAGACTTGTATGCTGAACAAAATTACTAAGAAACCATTTCAGGATGTAAAACGTGAAACTACAGTTTTGGAGCTAATCCATTGTGACCTAGTTGATTTGCATGTTACTCCCTCATTAGGGAATAAGAAATACTTGGTAACATTTAATGATGATGCTTCTAGGTTTTTCTATGTTTATTTGTTACATACTAAGGATGAAGCATTAGATAAATTTAAAGTATTTAAAACTGAAGTTGAATTACAACAAGGAGTCCAAATCAAAAGATTTAGGACTGATAGGGGAGGTGAGTACATGGATAATTTATACTTTCATTCTGTTGGAATCGTCCATGAGACAACTACTCCCTATACTCCACAACAAAATGGTATACCTGAAAGGAAAAATAGAGTACTAAAAGAGATGGTTAATTCCATGTTGTCCTACTCAGGACTGAGTCAAGGGTTTTGGGGAGAAGCTATGTTAACAGCTTGCTATTTATTAAATAGGCTTCCTAATAAAAGGAACATGATTACCTCTTATGAACTCTGGACTAAAAGGAAACCAAACTTGAACTATCTCAAGGTTTGGGGTTGTAGGGCTGTTGTAAGACTCCCTAATCCAAAGGTGAAAACCTTGGGTGAAAGAGGCATTGAATGCATCTTTGTTGGATATGCTAAGCATTACAAGGCTTATAGGTTCTATGTTATTGAACCTAATGATTCAGTTTCAATAAACTCGATTATTGAATCAAAGGATGCTAACTTTGATGAGACTAGGTTCTCATCAGTCCCTAGACCAAGCCTTAGGAATCCTACTGGAGTTGAGGACATTGGTGCTTCAGTGGAAGGTCAAAGGGTCATTGATGAGGTTGTGGTTTAGCAACCTGAGCCTGAGCTTAGAAGAAGCACAAGGAATAGGACTCTAAAGAATTTTGGGCTTGAGTTTCAACTATACTTAGTTGAAGGTACAAGGGATGAGGTCTCTGACCAATACTACTATTGCTTTAATGTTGAGGATGATCCCAAAACATTTGATGAAGCAATGAAGTCCCAAGATTTTGCTTTCTGGAAAGAAGCAATCAATGATGACATGGATTCCATCATGGGCAACAACACTTGGGTGTTGGTTGATCTACCTCCAGGTTGTGATCCACTTGGATGCAAATGGATCTTCAAAAGAAAGATGAAGTTAGATGGAACTATTTAAAAGTTCAAGGCAAGGTTAGTCATTCAAGGATTTAGACAAAGGTCAGGAATAGACTACTTTGATACTTATGCTCCTGTAGCACACATAAGTACCATAAGAATGTTGATTGCCTTGGCAAGCATTCACAATCTGATTATTCATCAGATGGATGTGAAGACAACATTCTTGAATGGTGATTTAGATGAGGAGGTTTATATGAACCAACCTCAAGGTTTCATCATGCCTGGTCACGAAGGTAAGGTGTGTAAACTGATTAAGTCCTTATATGGACTCAAAGAGGCACCTAAGCAATGGCATCAAAAGTTTGATGAAGTGGTTTTGTCTAATGGTTATTTACTTAACCAAGCTGACAAATGTGTATATAACAAATTTGATGAATCTGGTAAAGGAGTCATCATTTGCCTATATGTTGATGACATATTAATCTTTGGTACTGACCAAGTTTAGGTTGATTTAACCAAAGAGTTTTTGTCATCAAGGTTCTCTATGAAAGACATGGGGAAGGCTGATGTTATACTTGGCATAAGGATTAAACATAAAAGTGATGGTATTGTAATTTCCCAGTCTCATTATATTGAGAAGGTCTTGAAGAAATTCAATCACTTTGATTGTACTCTAGTCAGTACACCTATGGATACAAGTGAGAAACTAAGGCCTAACAATGGTCAAGCTGTCTCCCAACTTGAGTATTCTAGGGTGATTGGTTGCTTGATGTATGCCATGACTAGTACTCGGCCTGACATTGCATTTGCTGTGGGTAAACTGAGTAGGTACACTAGTAATCCTAGTACTCAACATTGGCAAGCAATTCAGAGGGTACTTAAGTATTTGAAAGGAATAATGGATTATTGTTTGTCATATACTTGATATCCTTCAGTGTTGGAAGGTTACACTGATGCAAGTTGGATCAGTACTACTAAGGATAATTCATCCACAAGGGGCTGGGTATTCCTTCTTGGTGGTGGTGCAATTTCTTGGGCATCAATGAAGCAAACTTGTATTATTGGTTCAACAATGGAATCTGAATTTGTGGCTCTAGCAGCTGCTGGTAAAGAGGCTGAATGGTTAAGAAACTTGCTTCTTGAGATTCCATTATGGGTCAAATCTATGGCACCCATATCTATCCGTTGTGATAGTGCAGCTACATTGGCTAAGGCTTATAGCCAAATGTACAATGGTAAGTCTAAACACTTAGTTGTTAGACGTAGCATGATTCGTGAGCTAATCGTGAATGGGGTGATATCAATAGAGTTTGTAAGGTCTCAACAAAACTTAGTTGATCACTTGACGAAGGGATTGGCTAGAGACTTGGTCATAAAGTCTGCTAAAGAGATGGGTTTAAAGTCCAAACTAGTCACTGAATCCTAGGACACCCAACTCCCTCCTGAGGAAACTTGGGAGCTGAGTTCAATGTGGAAAGCTGAACATTTAGGGGACAGAAGCACATGTTTTACATATCATCCCAATGATGTGCTTGTACCTGCTAAAAGGAGGATGAAGTTATAAACTTCTTAATGGTTAATTTCTTTGAAAAAGTGCTTAAGGAGGAGCACGAACTAAAGAGGAACCACCTATGTAAGTGTTGAGGTTTCGCCGCCTCAAGGAGCATGGACTTTGGCTCTTACAACATTTATGAATTGGATATGGACACATGGCTTGTATGGCGTCAGGAGCGTTTTAAGTGTTTGAAAACTTGTGTGTATTTTATCTTCAGATATTCAAAGTAGTTGAAGGGTTTAATTCTTAGAACACCCCGATTCTCGAATATTTGAAGTGATGTACTAATATGGAAATTCAATCCTCAGGACATTTTCATTTATGCACTAGTTTTGTTAAAGTTGATTTTCATGCAAAAAGGAATTGTACTAAATTGGGGAGGATTGTTGGAAATTTAGTATAATTGTGGGATATGGTCATACTTGTAAATGGGTTTGGAGGTACGGAGTGTACACCCATTAAGTCCCTGACCACCCTGGAAGACTCAATATAGTGGTTGTTGATGATTCCTGTCAGAGGCTAGTTTAGCCTTGTTAGCGGCTGACTTTGCCTTGTCAGAGGCTAGGCTTTGCCTTGTCAGCGGCTGACTTTGCCTTGTCAGCGGATGAGTCATCAGTGGTGGGTTATCTTTGTAACCTCTTTGACCGTTTCACAAGGGGTTTAAGATTGACTTAACGACCATTATTCTGGTCATGTAACCACTATGTAATCATGTGGGAAATAATGAGATTAATTGGCCGATTAATACTCATTATTCCTTTGACTATGAGTTACATTCCTTAAGGAATGGGATCACTATAAATAGTGATCATACTTGCATGAGGAAAGATACAGAAACAAGAAACACTTATACGCATAGAGTTCTTGATTTGTGCCTAAAACAAGAACTAACTCTTGGTTTTATCCCAAGGAGGTATTCGTGTTAACCCATGCATAGGGTCGAATAATCTTCTTTGGAAAGTGATTACACGACTTCAAGAGATATCCGGTAACCATTCATTGGTACGTAGTTAGGCTATTGATTATCTTCACCCTGTTGGAACGAAGTAAACCCCAACATGAATAACGAGAAAAAGTAAGTACCTAATGCTCCAAGAACCGACTTAAGAAGTGTGAGCCTACCTTCGTAAGAAAGAGTTTTAGCTTTCCAGGAGGTGAGACGCTTATGGAACTTCTCGATTATAGGCTTCCAATTGCAACATTTTGTCTACCTTTCCAATGTTCTATCTTTTTCAAGAAATAGGACACTAACTGAAGTATGTAATATATGATGTTATCTCATCGTGCCAACTAGAAGGAGCCAAAAATGGGGTAAGAAACTATACAATAAATCACTTTCCTGTAGACCCTTCTATTATTTAAAATCCAGTTACTTTTCATGGTAGGTACAACATAGATGTGCATGATTATTCAGTGCGCTTGAGAGCCGCTCAAAAAATTTTAAAAGATGGCGACAAGGTACTTCTATCATCCCACAACTCTATGTTTAATATTGATATGTGATTATTTTGTTCATAAACTATTTCGTGAATTGACAGGTTAAATTAATAGTAAGCTTAAAGGGACGTGAAAATGAGTTTAAAAATAATGCTATTGAGCTTATCAGACGTTTCCGTGATGATGTAGGGGAGGTATGTGATCTGATTTATTCATTTCATAGTGAATTAGTATTATTTAGCGATTCAAATGCTCATGTGGTAAATTCTACATGTGAAAATGGGTTATACAAAAACTCTTTTATTGGTGCCCACGTCTGATGGGTAAATGGTTGTTATTGCAGTTAGCGGTCGAGGAAAGCAAGAACTTCAGAGACAGAAACATGACATTGGTATTGGTTCCAAACAAAGCTGTAGCACAAAAAGAAGCACCAAAGAAGAAAGAAAAGCCAACTGGAAGTCAAGTATCGGCCGGTGTATCAGCATGACCTGAGCCATGACAATTTGTGATTGTAATATCGATGAAGGAAGCTGCGAACTGCCAAGCTTCAGGTTTTATTCCTCAAATTCAATAGATTCTCAAAATTATGTATAGTTGTAGAAAGAGTGTTAAACTAGTATGCAAATAATCATTTTTGTTCTTTGTAGCAATAGCAGTAACCGTGGTATAATTCTTGTATGTTTTGTATTGTTTAGTAGCTAGTCCATTATCGAAAGTTTCATCTATATGTAACAAGAGGTGACTATACTGATATGTTGGGTAACGGGTTCTAGTCAAAATGGGTTATTTTACAAAACAGTCTCGAGTTGGGTTGACCCACTACTTTTTCTTTTTAAAAATCTTGTGTACTACTTCAATTATGTTCATTGGTATTCATTAGACTGTTTTTAGGTCTTTCCTTACCTACAAGGAGGTGAACAGTAGTGATGGCGGTCCTCATAGTTTGTTGTTCTGGAGCTATAATGCAAGCAGTGGTGCTGTTTTTGCAAATGCAGTTGTTGCTCAAGCTGCTCTTGCTATAAAACAGTCTGAGAGGGTGAAATTTGTTAATAAAGTAAGAGTTTATATAGTTCATGAGACCCTTTTTATTTTGGGTTTTTCTAACATGTGCCCTCAAGCACATGTTAAGCTATGTTTATTAAACATTAACTTTCCTTTTATATAATAAAATATATTTAATTCACATTAAATACATTAAAAATTCACCATAAATAAATAATAATTTGCATTTAATATATTCAAACTTTACTTTTATATAAACTCAAACATGTATCTTAGAGCACATGCTAGAAATTCCTTTTTATTTAACTTAAAGGCATCTCTAGAAATACAATTAATTTGCAAGCACGGTTTTCACATTCTTTATCTTTGATATGTGCGGTCCTCGATCGCTGGACAACTGCCCTCCACCCCTTGCTTCATGTGTGTGTCCTTCTTATCATTTGTTGGCTAGCCCTTTGTATTTCATGGCATGGCTACATGTGCCCTTTGGATTTGATGGCATTTCAACCGGCGTCTTTTTTCATCATTCGATGCAAACTCTGAGCTCATGCTTCTACCTCATGCTTAAGCACTTCTATCGATCAATACCCAACGAGTGAAGTACACGTAAGGAGTCAGAAGAAAGCAAGCAAATAAAAAAGAAAGATTTCACGGCAATATCAATTCCATCATTCTGAAAGAAATTCCTGAAACTAATAAAGAATTTTATCACTTGCAAACTAGTTCGGCTAGACGTCGCCGTGTTTAGGTTCTCTAACAGTGTACTATATGTATAGTTACAAAAAAATTAGAAAGACTTGTAAACATGTATTATCCTCATAGCCTAGTGATCGGTGAATCTACCTTCACGATCATCCTTCTCCGTCCAAGAGAAAACAGTCCCTCTGTCTAACTTTTCTAAGGCTTTCAAAACATGTTCCTATCTCAACTTCATGACTGTACTTTGGGAATCCCACAAGCATTTTGCATACCCATTGTCTAGATTATAAACTTTGCACTATAGTATATCAATAGATCACCATCGATTATAGGTTGCAAAACTTTTGTAGCATGCGGCAGTAAATTTAGAAACAGACATGAAGACCAAGATCTAACATTAGTAACATACTCTCTTTCATCCCCAGAATATAAGTAATGTTACTAACGTATGCGCCACAAATACTGATTGTGGCGCAACCTATGTGTACTCAAACTTGATGTCATTATAAAATGATTGGCAGTTGATAAACCACGATCACCTACAAACCGCAATGCACTGCAGTTAAGGGAAGTTTCTTTTAACATACTATAAGTTAACGCTACACCCATACTGCTAATTTATTCGCTAATTAGAAATATTGTAACAAATCTCGACTGATAACCCACAAGCATGTGCTTAGGAAAATAATCTAAAAAGAAGACATTGATGATAAAATCTAAAAGTACGACATTTTGCAACAATGAAAGAATACTCTTAAAGAACTCATGACTATAAAAACATTTGAATGAAACTACTTTGTGAACGTTGTCACCAATAACAGGGAAAAACAAGACATATGCAAGCTTTTGTTGCCCAACGATCAGACGAACAAAACACTTTTGTCGATTACAGAAAGGTAACTAGTGATTTAAATTGGAAGGCTCGTCAACGTCACACCACCTTTAGCACCGCCACTACCGGTCTACAAACCATCGTCAGCGTAGTCTAGTAAAGTGAATTTTCTTTTATGATTCTTCTTTTGAATACGGTTTTTCCCACAAGCAATCCCTCTGTCCAACAATTCAAGGCTCTCAACATACATTTCAATCTCAAGGTTAAAGCGCCGGACGTCATCCTTAAACCGTAAAGATCCAAATTCCCTAAGTTTTGTGAGCTTCTCTATCCTGGGGTTGTAAACATAGCACCATCGAGGATAGAAAGGACACTCACCGTGTATCAATAAATCACCATTTGGGATAGGTTGTAAAACATTGACAAGACCAAGATCTTCTATATTAAATTCGTAGATTTTAGACCAAGTTTCAACATTACCATACTCTTGCATCACCCAAATCTGGTTATGGTTACGGTTCGAAGAAATCATTGCTAGAGAACCATTGATGATATTTAGTTGGCCCGTAACAACAAAATGCGGAAGACTTGATTCTGGAAATTCAAATGTACCAAAAACATGAGTCGTCAAACAGAATGTCATTATAGAAAGACTCTCGCCATCTACCAGCCAATGCAATGTTCCGTTAAAAAAGCATGGATTTGATGAATTCACATTACTAAGAAGAGTAGTTGGAGATGCAATCGCATTCCAAGAGTTCCTTTTCAGTGAGTAAATATATGTATTTATATCACTGGGAATATCTTCATCCTCACCGTACGGTATGCATACAATCTTGTAATCATCGGTGATTGGGTCGAGACCAAACCCATATAGTGCATCTGGCTCTTTCTTAGAGCATCTGGAAGAAGGATGACTAGGTAAGGTTAGTTTGCGCCTAATTGAAACGTTCCAAAGATTAATTATTCCCTTATCATTCAAACATAATATTCCATTGCATGAACCAACAATATTGAGACTGAGAGGATCAGAATTAATATTAGGGAAGTACTCCACTCCTTTTATTACCATGTTCCTACATTCCGAATTCAACAACAACCCGTCTCCCGAGTGTAATACAAAAACGGCACGATGGTCACCATTTTCTGTAAAAAACTGGTGTCTAACGAGGACTTTCTTACAAGGATTCTTATTAAAAGATTGAACATTGTGCTTGCGAATGAAATCCGGGCTAGCAAGATGAGAATTCCATGACTTGGAGAGAGATGTAAATCTAACTACGGATTTAGGTGGTAGTCCTTCAAAGATATTAATCATTAGATCTTCACAAACATAACTAGACATTCTAAGCTACTTTATCCTAATACTATGTAAATCGAAAAAAAAAAGAAATTACTAACAAGAAAGCTTTTATGATTGGGAGATTATCGTTGGTAAATATACGATTAGCTAAGAGTTTTCTATGACCTTATATAAAATCTGGGTCTAATATATGTATATATAGTAAAAATTATAAGTTTATTTATGTCTTATCGTAGGATTGTATCACAAGGTTTGATAGATTAAGGTCCATAATCATATTACCATATATATGTAATTTTATTTTGTATAAGATCTTTGATGCGTAATTTAGTTATAAATTGGAAGTGAGGATTAATAAAGAGTTAGTATTAAGATTCATGAATTTGTGAAAGTGCTATATTTCTCATAATTTATTTTTCGTTCACTGAATACATATTTTTACCTATTGCCCAACCTGGCTCAAGCATACATTTTGCCACCTCTACATACCACAGCTAGAGAAGACCAAGAACTTCAGAGAACAGAACTTGGCTTTGGTATTGATTCAGAACAATGCTGTCATAGCAAAAGCACCACCAAAAAAACTAAAGTCAACAGGAACAGAAGGATCGGCTGGTGTATCAGCATGGCCACCTTCATGACAGTTTGATTTAAGGTTATAATTTTTTTTATTGAAGCACTATAATGACTTAAAGCTACACCCGTAGTATGTTAGATATATGGGTGGATCAAATAATCTGAGAGTCGTGTCAAACACTTTCAGATCAAAGTATTTTGGTGGTTCTATCGAAATCTCCAATCGGATAAAACTCAGATTCGAACTGTAATTGTGTTAATGTTGTTATGAACCAGAACCAGAAAACCATAGAGGTTATATGACCAAAACCTGTATCTTTCGGTTGTAACTGTCAAAACAGTTATTGTAACCAAAACTGACACTTTTAACAACGGGTAGAAAAAAGGTCCGAACACCCGGGAATTTTATTTTCTAGTGCGTTTTTAACACAGCACTTTATGCCAAATAAAATTTTTTCAGGCTGACATGGCAGCTCGACCCCAGCCAGGGGCGCTGCCCCTTGGACCCTGCCCAGGGGCGCTGCCCCCGGACCCCCGTCGTACGGGGGCTTCGCCCCCGTATGATAACTGTAATAATGTCATACAAGCGTGCACTCCGCACAACCCCGACTTGATTAACGTTTATCACGATTACAATTGGTCAACAAAGTAAATCCATTACACTTAAATCATTATTGGTAACACAAAATCACCAACAATCCTCCCCCATTTAAGTGTAATCTTGATTAACTTAAAGAAATCATAACACAATCAAACTGATGCATAAATGAAATGTCGACATGATTGAATTTCACATTAGTATATTAGCATTCCAAATATTCGAATATTAGAGTGTCACTAAGGATTGAACTCTTCTATCCATAAAGAATACCTGAAGATAATATACACAACAGTTTACACATTTACATGTTCTACATGACACTATTTTTACTAGCTTGTGTCCTATCCTTCAATAAGCATATCAAAGCCAAGTCCCAAACTTCTTGAAGCAGCTAAACTTCATGCTTATATAGGTGATCTTTTCTTCTTGCACCTGCACATGCAATTTGTCAAAAGATCATTAAGAAATATAATTTCAACCTCCTTTACTTGCAGTTCTGAACACATACCGTGGGATGATGTAATTATGCGTTCCAAATCAAAATATCAAGCTTTCCACATTGAATTCAGCACCTAACATTGCGTTAGGTGGGAATTGGGTATCTTGATACAAGGATTTTATTAGGTGGACTTTAAACCCATCCCAATAGCCGCCTTGCGCACGAGATCTCTAACTAACCCTTTGGTTAAATGGTCGGCTAAATTCAACTGAGTTTTCACAAACTTCACAGATATCACACCATTCATGATAAGGTCACGAATCATACTATGTCTAACACCTAAGTGTCTAGACTTACCATTGTACACATGACTATAAGCCCTAGCCAAGGTAGCAGCACTATCACATCTGATAGAAATGGTAGATACCGGTTTAGGCCACAAAGGAATTTCATAAACCAAATTCTCTAGCCATTCAGCTTCTTTACCAGCAGCAGCCAAAGCCACAAACTCAGACTCCATAGTTGAGCTTGTGATACAAGTCTGTTTCTTAGAAGCCCAAGAAATAGCACCTCCTCCAAGTAGGAATACCCAGCCACTCGTAGACGAGTGAACCTCCATGTTGTTAATCCAACTGGCATCTGAGTAACCTTCTATCACAGAAGGATAACCGCTATAAGTCAAACCAAAATTCATGGTTCCTTTCAAGTATTGAAATACTCGAGTAAGAGCTTGCCAATGTAAAGCACTAGGATTGCTAGTATACTTACTAAGCTGTCCTACAACAAACGCTATATCCGGCCTAGTGCTAATCATGGCATACATAAGACATCCAACAGCACTAGAGTATTCTAGCTGAGACACTGCAATTCCCTTATTAGGAATCAGTTTCACAGTAGAATCAAATGGAGTGTGAGTAGGAATACAATCAGCAAAGTTAAACTTTGCTAGTATCTTCTCAATATAATGAGATTGAGAAATCGAGATACCATTGTTTCCTCGTTTAATTCTAATACCAAGAATCACCTCAGCCTCCCCCAGATCTTTCATATCAAACTTAGATGACAAAAATTCCTTTGTCTTATCAACTTGATCTTGGTCAGTGCCAAAGATCAACATGTCATCTACATATAAGCAAATGATTACTCCCTTACAAGAAGCATCAAATCCGCTATACACACATTTGTCAGATTGGTTTAAACAAAAACCATTAGACAACACCACATCATCAAACTTTTGATGCCATTGTTTTGGTGCTTGTTTTAGACCATACAATGATTTCTTCAATTTACATACCTTGTTTTCATGTCCAGGCATCACAAACCCTTCAGGTTGTTTCATGTAAATTTCTTCATCCAAATTAACATTCAAGAATGCAGTTTTCACATCCATTTGGTGAATAACAAGATTGTTTATAGCAGCAATAGCTAATAACAATCTAATAGTGGATATCCTGGCAACAGGAGCATATGTATCAAAGAAGTCAATTCCCTCCTTTTGTCTAAAGCCTTGGATTACCAATCTGGCTTTAAACTTATCTATGCTTCCATCCACTTTCATTTTCCTTTTGAGGATCCATTTACCTCCTAATGCCTTGCATCCCGGAGGTAAATCAACTAATTCCCAAGTATCATTCTGCATGATGGAATCAATCTCACTTTGAATTGCTTCTTTCCAGAAGGCAACATCCCTAGACGCCATTGCCTCACTCAAGGTCTTTGGATCCTCCTCAACAGTGAAACAATATTTACGTAGAGATACAGTCTTATCTCTCGTTCCTTCAACCAAATAAAGTTGAAAATCAGAACCAAAAGACTTAGCTTTTCTTGTTCTAGTGCTTTTCCTAGGAACCGATGGACCAGGTACATCATCTGCACCTTCAATCTCATCTTCAGCTATCTCACTTGAAGATGGCTGAATCATACCTCTTGGTCTAGGTATAGATGAAAATCATTTTTCATCAAATATTGCATCTCTTGACTCTATTATAGAGTTCACCGACACATAATCATTAGGTTCTATAACATAAAACCTGTAACACTTGGAATGCTCAGCATACCCAATGAAGATACAATCTATACCTTTCTCACCCAGATTTTTCATCTTGGGTTGAGTCAACCTTACGACTGCTCTACAGCCCCAAACCCTTAAATAAGCCAAATTTGGTACCTTATTGGTCCAAATTTCATAAGGAGTTTGTTTGCTATGTTTGTTTGGAGTTCTATTCAGAATATAACAGGCTGTCAACATTGCCTCACCCCAAAATCCTTCACTTAGTCCAGAATAGGATAACATGGAATTTTTTTTTTTAAGGTCCTATTCTTCCTTTCAGCCACACCATTCTGTTATGGTGTGTAAGGAGCCGTGGTTTGATGTATTATTCCAGTAGATTGGAAATAAACTGGATCATAATACTCACCACCACAATCAGTACGAAATACTTTTATTGAATTTTGTCTTTGAAGTTCTACTTTTTGTTTATAAATTTTAAATTTATCAAGAGCTTCATTTTTAGCATGCAAAAGATATACATAACAATATCTAGAAGCATCATCAATAAAAGTAATAACATACTTATTTTGTCCTAGTGAAGGATTGGCATGAAAATCACATAGATCACTATGTATG
The DNA here is from genome assembly GCA_025667525.1 of Glebionis coronaria. Classification (NCBI taxonomy): domain Eukaryota; kingdom Viridiplantae; phylum Streptophyta; class Magnoliopsida; order Asterales; family Asteraceae; genus Glebionis; species Glebionis coronaria. The sequence continues at coordinate 562,538,961 of CM046882.1, forward strand.
AGATCTAATACATTGCTTTCCCGATTAACACCCTTAAAAGGTTGTCTAGTAATCTTTGTTAACATACAAGTTTTACAACTTTTATTTGTCATGTCAAAAGCAGGTATTAGACTCATTTTAGCCATATCTATCATTCTCCTGCAATGAACATGTCCTAGTCTAGCATGCCACAATTCAGAATTACTTACATCATTACTATGACCAGAAGTAATCATACAAGTAGAAGCATTAAACAAAGGATAATTCAGATTTAATCTAATCATTCCATGACATACATAACCAAATGCCAGGGGCCGCCGCCCCTTGGACCCTGCCCAGGGGCGCTGCCCCCGGACCCCCGTCGTACGGGGGCTTCGCCCCCGTATGATAACCGTAATAATGTCATACAAGCGTGCACTCCGCACAACCCCGACTTGATGAACGTTTATCACGATTACACATTGGTCAACAAAGTAAATCCATTAGACTTAAATCATTATTGGTAACACAAAATCACCAACATAGTACAGTTTTGCTAGATAAGAATTGTAGTAACAGAATTGGTGATTAAAACAACATATGCTCAGCAAGAACATGTAATGTAACCACTAAATCTTACATAACAGACATTGTTATTCCTCTGCATATATGGACATGATCAAGATCATGGTGTGTCATTTAAACGATGTCACATTATGCCATTGTTACCCAAGGTTATGTACCCACGTTTTGGATCCAATGGCAACTGGTTTTGTGTGTGTAACATAAAGATGTATTTAAACACATTATATTCACTATAAAACTGCTTATGACATACGAGGAATTTTTTATAAGGAATTTCTGTAGAAGATCGAATATTGTGCATGCGGATGAAATCAGGGCTAGCAAGACGAGAAAACTAACATTTTGACAGAGATCTATATATCTAAGTACACAGATTTTGATGGTAGTCCTTTAAAGATACTAAACATTAAATCTTCACATAACATAACTAGACGGCCAAACAGCCGAAAACAGTACTTATATCCGCCAATTCTACCTTGATATCTCTTTTCAGTGTGGCCCTAGGAACTAGAACATTGATTGCATTACGTACACTAAGTCACAAACCGCGTGTGGGACTAATTCTCTTCTTCATTTCTCATCTAAGAAATGATGTAGCGAAAACTAGGATAAATAATTGAATCTGTTGATTCCAAAGAATGTCAGACACAATCCTTCCAACTATCGTTGATTCAAAAAGAATACCGATAATCAGGTAAACTCCAACGATCGTTGATTCAACGAATACCCAATTATTAGAATGAAATCAAACAATAAATCCTAACATGGATTTAAGTTGATTAACAAAAGACTAAAAGTCTGTATTTTTTTTATTCATAACTTTATAATAAAATAAAATAAACAAAATCCTAATTTTATAGGAAAATTAAACTTGGGAAAAAAGATAACAATATTTTTCCCAGAAAACACAAAATAAGAAAAATAAATAAAAGATCACAAAATAAGAAAATTTAAATAAACTATATCATAAAGTAAGGAAACTAAATAACCCGTCTATTCTTGTTCCTCCATCATTCTCCCTCACTTCAAAAAGCTCGTCCTCGAGTTTGCCTCACTCGTACCTTGTACGCGTAGAATCCAAATTTGTATCCCTTCCATTAAATTTCCTTTCTTTAAAATGAATCGACCTCGAACCTTGATCGTCTTTAAACCCAACTTGTCGACCATGATAGTTTGGATCATTGTAGAACAAAGACTATTAACCACAACTACAGTGTCTTCAATGTTGTCTTCTTCCCTACCAAATTCTTTTTTCCTCGTCAATCCTTCTTTTTCCTCAATGACATATTCAATATCTGTATCATAAACTAGCATCGGTTCTTCTTCTTATTCATCAAATATTGGAGGTCCTTAATAATAATCACTAGCCTCACCATAATCATTCTATTCATCAAAAGATAAACCATCACTCTCAAAAAACGGATATCCTAACATCTTAATCAGGAAATTCGGCTCTTGATACCAACTGATGTAGCGAAAACTAGGATAAATATTTGAATCTGTTGATTCCAAAGAATGTCAGACACAATACTTCCAACAATCGTTGATTCAAAAAGAATACCGATAATCAGGTAAACTCCAACAATCGTTGATTCAACGAATACCCGATTATTAGAATGAAATCAAACAATAAACCCTAACATGGATTTAAGTTGATTAACAAAAGACTAAAAGTCTGTATTTTTTTATTCATAACTTTATAATAAAATAGAATAAACAAAATCCTAATTTTATAGGAAAACTAAACTTGGGAAAAAAAATAACAATATTTTTCCCAGAAAACACAAAATAAGAAAAATAAATAAAAGATCACAAAATAAGAAAATTTAAATAAAATATATTATAAAGTAAGGAAACTAAATAACCCGTTTATTCTTGTTCCTCCATCAAGAAATTAAAGGAACACAACTAGAAGTTCTTTTACAAGATGGTGTGCACCTAAACTATCCTGTAATAATTAATAATGATGGCCCTTACTAAAACAAAAATTACAGTAATAATGATGATTTTATCCAGAAAAAGAAACACTCATAGGACAAAAGAAATAAAAAACATTAGATAATCGAAGGATTGTTGCTGGTTATGGCCTATATTATTATCTTTCTAGGAATTATATGCCCTGTATATGATTTAGAAAATGTTATCATGATCGAAACGCATAATCTAGAGTCGTGTTGCTTCATATATTTCTTAGAGTAAATATATACAATTCTAGCTTCTTGCTTGTTTACATTTCTAGTTATAAACAACTGCCCTGCCCAATTCTAGAAATCGGTATGTCATATATAACCTAAAAAGTTTGAGTTCGATTCCCACATCTCTATACAAAACGCAGCAACTCCATTGTGAGAGGGGTCAGATGACTACACTAATTATTTACTAAGATAATGGCTTGCAATATTAAGAGTTGATGATTATCACATTCGAACTTCAAATACCAAAACAATTCTGATCTAGTGTAACTTTGGTATAATTGGAATGTATATTTAGTATAAATTCTGTAGCCTTTTGATCTTTTTATAAAAACTACTATGAATTGAACTGATTTATAGTTATAGAGAATAATTGAATCCCAAAACTAGAGTTACCAACACTTACACAGTTACACATATTCCATAATGAAATTGCATTCTAACCAAGTCAATTTGAGCCTAGCCAAAAGAACAAGACATGTAAGAATTAAAAGATGGCCAAACATATAATTAAAATTGACCTTCAGTCATGATCATGGAGTTTACATCAACGATTTAGATCCGAATACTTTTAAATAAATGGTAATTCAAACTGGAATACCCATCAGTATTTCTATCAGCTTCGCAGCAGCATCACCCACATCAACAACATCATCATCATCTTTGTTGCCATCGTCATCATCATCAACGTCGTCGTCATCATAGCCCAATGAACTAAATTTTCTTTTATGATTCTTCTTTATCGGCAAAGAAAAGATGGTTTTCCCAAAAGTATCCGTTTTGTCTAACAATTCAAAAGTTTCAACATACCTTTCAACTTCAAGTCCATGACAAGGTCCGAATTCCAAAAATTCTGTAAACAAGTGTTTTCGAGGATTATAAACTTCACGCCCCTTATCATATATCAACAAATCACCGTTCGAAACAGGTTGAAAAACCCTAACGTCATCACAAAACTTGGTTTCATATTTATAAAGCGTTAACCAAGATGCAGCATTGTTAGACTGGCTCATCAACCAAACCCATGTATGATCATCTGCCCAAGAAATCACTGCTAGAGAACCATTGATGATTGTTAGTTGCCTGACTCCGGAAATGTCTTCTGGCAACTCAATCGTGCCAAAAGCGTGAGTAGTTAAACTGAATGTCAGTATAATATGACTGCTGCCATCGCCAGTTAACACCACCCAATGCAATTTCTCATTAAAACAACACGCATTACATTGCACCGTATAAAACGGAATAGTTGGGGGAGCGATCACATTCCAAGAGTTCGTTTTTAAGGAGTAAATAAATAAATTATAATCATTATGTGTAGAAGAGATACACACAATCTTGTAATCCTTACTTAGCGGGTCAAACCCAAACCCTGACACCGTAGATTCATTCGAATAAGGATGCCTTGCGACGTCAAATTTGCGCCTAATAGAAAAATTGCATAAACTAAACTCCCTAGATGTTAAGAGACAAATAATTCCATTACACGAACCAACAATTCTATAATCACTAGAGGGTAACTCAATTCCTGTGATATTCGAGTACCCATAATCTTGATCCAAAGAAAGTTCACGGTCTCTCAAGTGTAATGTATAGATGTCTTTATACCCATCGTCATGTACCCGTTGCCTAACAAGAACTCTTTCACGAGTAGGGTCATTAAGAGATCGAAGATTGTACGCGCTAATGAAATCCGGGCTAGCAAGACAAGAACGCCATGACCTGGAGAGACATCTACATTGTACTACAATTTTGGGTGGTAGTCTTTGGAAGATATTAAGCATTACATCTTCACATATATAGCTAGACATAATCGTGCTAAACGTTAATGCTTAAGTTTAGAAAACTGTATATATATTACGATGAAGAAAAAAGATCTTACCAGGGGAATATCAGACGATCGATCGAGGCTTGTTGACGGTTCTGACCTATAGGTTTTCCTAAGAATTCTTTGACTTATATATAGATTTGGTTATGATAAAAAATTACGGCCGACTTTCTTATTTTTTAATTGTAGTCTAGTAATTCTTTGAAAGAAAGATAAATGAAAGTTAGGTGGATGAGGAGTATATATATTTTTATATTGCACAGTAGTCCTTCACTTTTCAATAGTTGCATCTTCAGCCCTTGTCCTTTTAAACTTGACACTCCAGTGAATAAACAGCACCTTTATTTTTAAACGCTTGTCACCATTAGTCCTACAGGTTATTGGCTTATACTCTTAACACTCCCTCTTAAGTCCTTAACCTGCAAATCCATTAAACAAACCAAGCATACTACAAAACGTTTTTATCGTCAGAAATTAACAATCCTTTTGTAAGTATATCTGCAGTATTATTCTTAGATTTAACTTTCATAGGTTTAATACAACCTGCAGATATTTTTTCTTCCAAAAAATAAAGGTCAATTTCAAAATGTTTACTTTTTTCATGAAGTACAGGATTCAAAGAAATTTGGATGACTGAATTATTATCACAACTCATATCAATAGGCAACATCACATCCACTTTTAGATCACAAAGTATTTTATGAATCCGCATAACCTTACAACATAAATTGCACATAGCCATGTATTCAGCCTCAGTAGAAGACCTAAAAACAACACTTCGTTTTTGACTCTTCCATGAAACCAAATTTCCACCAAGATATACACAATAACCAGTTAAGGATCTTCTGGTTATTTTACATTTAGCCCAATCTGAATATATAAACACATTCAATGTGTTACAGACACCGTTCTTAAAAGTAATACCTAGACCAGGTTCATTTTTCAGATTTCTTAATATTCTAAAAGCAAGTCTCAGATGAGACTTCATACGACTATGCATTACTTGACTAAGACAATGCACAACATATGCAATGTCTGGTCTAGTCATGGTAAGGTAAATCAATTTACCAACAGGTTTTTGATATGGAGTAATTTCATCAAGTTTTCATCATCACCAAACTTATTTTTAAGTGTTTTTACAATCTGGGCTGACTTCAATATGTGCACCACAAGGTTTACAACCTAACATCACAAACTCAGATAGTAATTCAGTACAATATTTCCTTCGGGTTAAACAAATCCCATTATCAATGTCAATAACCTCAATACCTAGAAAGTACTTAAGTTTTCCAAGATCTTTGATAAGAAACTTAGAACTTAAGAATTGTTTAAACTTATTCACTTCATCAAGGTTATTACCAGTAATAACAATATCATCAACATATACAAGCAGAACCAAGAAAATGCCCTTTTTGTTCTTAATAAACAATGAAAAATCATTTGGACTTTGTACAAATCCATTATGCCGACCTAGCTACTCGAACGTAACTACTTATGGATGGAATCAGAACATAAACGATCAGGTTATAGCGTGTGATTCGGGTTGATCCATTCGCATTCGGGTCAACTCGGGATGGGTAAACTCGGGTTGAGCCTAAAAAAGTTATATCCGAATCATAGCTTAATTAGAACTCGAGTCACTCGAGTTCGAGTTAATTCAGATCGGGTCAGTTCGGTTCGAATCAATTCGAATTTGGTTCGACCTGAGTATAAGAAAAAAAATTAAAAAATAGTTTATTTAAATATTAATACAATGTACAATGAACTAAACCATTTGCCAAGAACAACTTTTAATTTAAAACACAAATTTATATAACAAGAATAATAGGGATTTTAAACAAAATTGTGATTACGCTACAAAAACTTATGAATGTCCCCCGGACACCTTTGGTTCAGTCCCTACACACATTACATCTATTTTATGCGACTATGTCGCTTAAGTTGACAAATGCACAAGAAGGTCTCATATACGACCTAGTCCTTCATCTTATTTTTGTGCAGATGACTTTCCTAAAGAAAAGTTATGGGGTATTTTTTGTGTTGTTTTTGTTTTTCTTATTACACTATGTTAATCGGGAAGTTGTCTAGGAAAGTAAAAGCTAAATTGTCGGGATTGGGTGAAATTGTGGTCACCATTACCATTAGTCTAATAAAGAAGAAAAAGGTATATTGCATAAAATAGTTATTGTGATTCGGTCAAATTTCAAAACAGAAAATTGGTCAAATTGCATGTTTTGTCTGTAATTCTCAAAAGATGCGCGTAACTTCTCCGTGGGGAAACACGAAGATACCGGTTGCGTTTGGTGAAGGGTTAATTGGAACTTTATAAAGACTCGAGCTTATATTATAAATTACGTTACAAAATAAGTTCTATGTGTCACACTTGCTTATGGAAAGGTTATAAATCATAAGGCTCAATAGGTCTAAGCGCATAAAAACAAGCTTATCGGCACTCATAATCGGTAAAAATATGAGAATATATATATTTTAAACTATGATCAATTAACACGAAAAAGATAAAAATATATCCGAATTTGAGTTTAATAGAATATGTTAATCAAATTATACACTCCTATAAGATTATAAGATTCAACTTACCGCTTATGATATACTTAAGCCACAAACCCGATCCGGCCTCACGTCTTGACCATTTCAAAAAACATAGCATTCATATGGTTCAGTAATGGATCTATGACTTGTTGGGAATAAAATACAGCCAGTCTACTTGAGCGCTGACAAGAGTAAAACAAGCGTTGATAGGAAGAAAACAAACGCTGACAGATCAAGCGTTGACAAGAAGAAGTCAAGCGTTGATACATTGAAGACAAGCACTGATGGAAAGATTTAGTCTACGCGTATATTGTTTCTAGTTTGTTTCTAGTAAGGATAAGTTCAACATTGTATTTTCTATAGTTATCTTTACCTAGAATAGTTGATACGTAGACTCTTGTACAAGGCTTCTTATGTCTATAAAAGAAGACCTTTAGGTTATTGTTCAATAATAAGTTTTCATACGTTAAACACTTTCATTATAAGAAAGTTTGTTATCATTAATCAAGTGAAAGTTTGTTTACATCTTTGTAAGTTCTTGTTTAAGTGTTAATTCCGCATAACACTTAGATTACTATATACATATACAAAGGTTTCTCTACGTGTATAACTTGATCTAATCTCGTATACATAAAGCTAAATCGATCTAAGTTTGGGATCAACAAGATATGATATGACTTAATGTTGATTCATATCTTAACAGAAACCAAGGGTGTGATATGACAACGCTAAGTTTCTCAAGAACCCTAAAATCACCAAATATTGTTCTCGTATCATATCTGTCATATCTTAGATCGATTTAGCTTTATGTATACCAAACTTAGATTACACAATTCTCAACATTAAGTCATATCATATCTGTCAATGCTTAGATTGATTTAGCTTTATGTATACGAGAACAAATCGAGGCTCAGGCGTTGACAACAAGGTATTCAGAAGGTCATAAGAACAAATCAAGGCTCACGCTAAGTTTCTCAAGAGCCTTGGTTGTTGTGGCTTAAGATTTAGATTACACAATTGGTATCAGAGCCTGGTTGCTCGTGATGCTAGGACCAACAAGGTGTTCGTGTATGGTGAAAAGAAGAAAAATCCGTCTAGGGTTTTTCTGGACGTTTTTGTGTGCGCAGCAGTATTCAGAAGGTCATAACTTTTGATTGGACCGTTGGATCGTCATGAAATTTCTTGTGTGTGTTATATACACATATATCTAGACATCCACCGGAGGGATTGTCAAGTTTTATCCCCAAAAAAAAGTTATTAGGCGTCAAAGACAGCATCAAGATGAATGCAGTTTCTGTGAACAACCATGTTCAAAACACGTTTTCTCCTTCGTTAACCGTTGGATCTTCGTGATTTTTGAACTGTCGATTCTTGGCACTTGTGTCTAGGATCTCACCGAAGGGATCTTCGATCTGAGCTCTCTTGAAGAAGTTATTCGAGGTCGAAATTGGCTGCATAATGAGGTATTCAAGTTTCTGCTTTCACATAAAATCATGATTAGGGTTTTCTTTCAACCCTAAATCGACATAAAAAGCAGAAGGTTTTAAGGATTGTGGCTGTTGTAATTCAAGATGATACGTAATCTAAGGATCATTTATAAACCCTAAGTTAGGGTTTCGATGCTCCACTTTCAACAAACCCTAGATCGTGCTTATTGCAGCAGCTTAAAAGTTCATGTGGACTGATCAAGGTATTTGCTTTGTTTATTTGTTGTGCCTTGAATCGTATATGGACAAAAGAAAAAGAATCATATTGGTCGTTGCATTATTGTTTATTCGTTGATACAATGTGAGGTATTTGTTTTTGTGTTCACACGGAAAAAGAAAAGACACAGCTTAGAAGTCATCGTGGCTCCAGCAGTAACGATTCTTGGTTTTAAGATGTACATGTTGTTGGACTAGACATGTTCGCATGATTCTTGGTTATAAGTGTGTTCACACGGTGATTGAATGTTGATTGGATAAATGTATGTTGCTTACTGAATGATGAGTGTGACTGTTCAAGAAGAAAGTACGTGGCCCAAGGTACAAATAATACAACTTGCGTTTTGTATTAAGTTTATTTTGGAAGAATATTTGTTTGCTTTTGAGGTATTCATCACGTGATGTAAAGCAAAAAGGGTGAGCAGCATGTTTGTATTATTCACATCTATGTTTATATTGTTCAATATAAAAGTGGGACACTGCCAAGGATTTTAAAAGAATGTGAATTTTGTCACGATTTGGTGAAAGTGATGTGAGATTTATATGTATAAAGACTTCACGTGAAGGAAAGAAAGGCTGTTGTGGTTTCCATAAGTGAGATGACGTCAGCAAAAGAAGTAGACGCTGACGTTTGTAATTTTGACGCTGACAAGAAATAAGTTAACGCTGACAGGTGAGCGTTGACATGAGTTGTCCGAGAAACGCTTGCTCAAGCGTTGATAGGTTTTGTCCGATATCTGATAATCCATACGACTAAGATATTGGACAATGAAGGTGTTGGGTCAAAAAGTTGATGTGGCAGAAACTCAAAAACGAAGAAAACATGAAGATACTGTCTAAGTGTTGTCAAGAGCAATCCAAGCGTTGACAAGAGCAAACTAAGCATTGATGGCTTAAGCATTGTAATGTACAATCCAAGCATTGTCATGTACAATGTAAGCATTGATAGAAACGTAGACAAGAAGTCTTTAGAAGCTTCTATTTGGATATATATGCAGGAGATATTCTGTATATGTTTATCTAAATAGAAGATTTACTTGTTTATTCATTATTATCTCTTGTAAAACCCTAATCCTTACACTATAAAAAGAACCAAGGGTTATTAGGTTTTTCATAATAAGTTCATTCACAATGTAAACCTAAAGTGTGTGTCGACTAGACGTGGGATTCAATGTATACACGTCTAGTGATTGTTTGTTATTAATATAATAGGCAATCCAATTTGTTTTAATTCATATTTGTGTCTAAACACCTTGTTAAACGTGTTTCATTCTATTCCGCCTTGATTCAATCAAGTGAATGAGATTCGTTCCTAGTAGCTAAAAGATCCGGAAACCAAGGTTTCCACAGAAGGTTCTCGGATAACAAAAGAATGGCTGCTGTTGAGAAAAAAATGGTACGTTTTTAGCACACAAAAAGGAGGAATTTACACACGAAGGTACATGGAATCTCCGTTTTTATATAGAATATCATGTTGATATTTATGGCTCGGATATTTTTAAAGGGGTTAATGATCTTAATGCGAGTTAGCAACTATTCGTGGGAATTTGATGGCTATTTTAAACTATGTAATCGGGATAGCCTTGTGAGTGGCTTTTACATATGGTATGAAGATGTTATTCCATTAAAATCGTCATGAAGAGGTGTTGGCTTAAGGGGAAGAATTCTTATGGTAAGTTTGATGTTTGAAGAAGATTTTCGCGAGTTTGTGTTCTATCATATCTTAAAGTCATGCACTTCCAGCCACTGACTTTTAAGGTAACTTATTTGTGCTTTTAATGGTTGGTGATGAAGACTTGTCAAAATCTAGTAGTTGTAGATGCTATCACTTGAAGGAGTTATATTATCGTGCTCAGTGTCTCACATAGGATGAGGATTTTTGAAAAACGGATCGAGTTCTACTTATACTTTGTACCATGAGTATAAGTTCTTTATCACGTGGATAGTACAAGACATGGAACATAGGTTTGGGTTACTCTACTTCTACATCAATAATATTATAGTTATTTTTCTTCAAGATCATTACATAGAGCCTACATTTGGAGAATCTTCAAGATTGCATACATTATTTACTTCCCTGTTGATGTGACAAAAAGGGGAAGATACACATGCTACACTTGAGGGGAAGCAATTTGAAGATCATGTACAACTTACAAGAGATACACAAAGAGTTTTGCCGACATCAACTAGGGGAAGATTGTTGGGTCAAAAAGTTGATGTGGCAGAAACTCAAAAACGAAGAAAACATGAAGATATTGTCTAAGCGTTGTCAAGAGCAATCCAAGCGTTGACAAGAGCAAACTAAGCATTGATGGCTCAAGCATTGTCATGTACAATCCAAGCATTGTCATGTACAATGTAAGCATTGATAGAAACGTAGACAAGAAGTCTTTAGAAGCTTCTATTTGGATATATATGCAGGAGATATTCTGTATATGTTTATCTAAATAGAAGATTTACTTGTTTATTCATTATTATCTCTTGTAAAACCCTAATCCTTACACTATAAAAGGAACCAAGGGTTATTAGGTTTTTCATAATAAGTTCATTCACAATGTAAACCTAAAGTGTGTGTCGACTAGACGTGGGATTCAATGTATACACATCTAGTGATTGTTTGTTATTAATATAATAGGCAATCCAATTTGTTTTAATTCATATTTGTGTCTAAACACCTTGTTAAACGTGTTTTCATTCTATTCCACCTTGATTCAATCAAGTGAATGAGATTCGTTCCTAGTAGCTAAAAGATTCGGAAACCAAGGTTTCCACAATTGGTATCAGAGCTTGTTGAGAAACTTTTGATCTTAAAGAATACAAGAACCCTAAAATCACCAAAACCCTAATTTTCACAAATTCCTAAAACATCATGTCAAATCCAGAAGTAACCTCCTCCTCCTCACCTTTACCAAACATCAAGATTCCCATGCTTGATGCAACCAACTTCGAGTTGTGGAAATTCAACTTTGAGCAATATCTGGGGATCTATGACTACACTCTCTGGGAGATAATTGAATATGGAAACACATACAATAGAGCTGAAAAGGTTGCTGCTTCCATTGCTACAAGAACTGCTGTTGCTATATGTCCAGATGCAGATAAGAAAGAAAAACCTGGTGATGGTAGAGCTGTGTCTGCTGAAGACATAGCAAAGAGAAGGGTTGATATGAAAACCCTAAACATTCTGAAACTCTCTTTGGGACAAGAGAACCAGCATAAATACAGAGGTTATGATTCTGCAAAAGACCTTTGGGCAGCTCTTGAAGTTGCATATGGTGGCAATGATGATACTAGGGAAGAGAAGAAGAAGCAACTCATGCATGAGTATGCTGTTTTCAAGGCTCAACCTAATGAGAAGCTTAGCAGTGTGAGAAGCAGACTACTTGACATTACAAGCAAGCTGTCCTTCATGGGGACACAACTTGGTGATGTTGACATTAATGCTACTGTTCTTAAAAGTCTTGGTGATGCGTGGAAGATTGAGGCAAGATCTATACTTGCCAATAACACTCACAAAAGTTCTACTTTTGATGATATCTACAACAAACTAAGGCTGTTGGAGGATGAGACTCTTTTGGAGCATGGAAGTAAGTCTACTAATAGAAACATGGCCTTCTTCTCACATAGTGAAGGCCAATTTGATCAGAAGGACTCTTATATGCACCCAGTTACTGGATCAACATGTGTCAACGCTGGATCATGTTTTGTCAACGCCTCATATGCAGACGCTGACACATACAAAAGTGATTCTCCAAGAGTTAAGCCTGTTGGTTTGGATCTGGATACTGTGTGTGCATACATTGCTTCTTTGCCCCATGGTTCAGTGATTACATATAAGGACCTTGAGCAAATAAGTGATGAGAACTTGGAAGAGATGGATATTAAGTGGAACATGGCTCTTGCTAGTATAAGAGCAAACAGGTGGAATAGAAGGTTTAAGAAGAAAATGACCTTTAATGCAAAGGACACTGATGGATTTGATAAATCCAAAGTTGAGTGCTACAATTGTCATCGTATGGGGCACTTCATGAGGGAATGTAGATCTCCAAGAAGATCTGATGCTGGCAAACCCTCAAGCCAAATTGTTAAGGCTCAGGATCCTAAGGCCATGGTTGTAGTGCAAGAAATTGATGGTATGGGATGGGATTGGAGCTATTTGGCTAAGGATGGGGAAGAGGATAAAGCTTTGGTTGCTGAGATAGAAGAAGAAGAGCATGTTCAATATGCTCTCATGGCACATTCTTCCTCTTCATCAGATAATGAGGTATACGATGATGCTTTTTGTAGTAAGGGTTGTAGGTTAAATACTGAGAAACTTAACAAAGAGGTGTTAAGGTTGTTAGATGATGTGAGTACTGAGAGATGCAAGTTGTCTAACTACCAAATGGCTCTCACTCAAACTGAGAAGACAATTGAGGAGTACAAGAAAATGGAATTTGATCTGAAAGATAAAATTAATATCTTAAAACATGATTTAAATGCTAGTAATGATATTAGAAACATCATGGAAAGGGTTAATGCTGATATACAGGATAAGTTAGATGAGGCCATCAAAAATAAGGATAATGTTGACCTTAAAATTCAGAGATTTGATAAGGCCACACAAACCCTAGGAGAATGTGTTAATAAACAAAGGGATCCTAAGGACATGACTGGGATTGGGATGAAAGACTATACTCTTGTTCCACCACCACCTGGGGACTTCTATGGTGTACAAAGAAAGGACCTATCTTGGACTGGCCTACCAGAACTCCAAGAGGAGGAATTTATTCCTCCACCAAGAGTCATTACCCCAGTTGAAGAGTATCAACAGAAGTTGACTGGCTTGAATGAATGGAAGAAAGCCAACCCTACCTTGTTTGTTAAGGGTGGCTTGTTGTGTGATAGTCCTAATGAGTCAACCCCTATTAAGGTAACAAACCCAATCACTGGTAAGACTGTTGACCTTGGCTCAAACACTGTTAGAAAACCTAGCATCAAGTATGCAGAAATGTATAGGAATACTAGGTCACCTAAAAGCCAAGTTAGTAATGATGGAACAGGCTTCTTCTCTTCTATACCTAGGGTTGTGTCTAGAAAAGCCTGTTACACTTGTGGTAGCTTTTCACATTTAGCATATAAGTGTGTGAACGCTTCCAAGGTCAACGCTGTTAAAAGGTCAAACGTTGTCAGACCCAAAACTTTTGTGGAGCAAAGTCCACAAAGTGTTAGACCAGCCCCATTCTTCACTAGAGGGTCTAACACTCATGGACAAAGACCATTTCAAAAGACCAATACTTGGTCTAATAGGCAATGGGTTTCTGTAGCAAACCCTAGGTTCAACGTTGACAAGGGTAATTTCAGCGTTGATAAGACTAAATCCAACGCTGACAGAAACGTGAACAGACCTAAATATTTGCATCCACAGGGTAAGGGGTCTAAAACTTCTTCAAGCTTGACATGGAGACCAAAGCAAGATCAAAACCCTAATTATAATGGGATTTCTATGACCTGCAACAGATTTAATTATATTTCAAAGGTCATTACAAAACCTATTGGGGTTAACTGGGTATTTCATCCAAAGAGGGATGAAACAAGGGGTTGTTATAAGAACTAAGTCTGTTCTTGTTGAACAACGAGATGAATCCAAGTCTGCTAAGGCTTGGGTTCCCAAAGAAAACTAATTTGTTTTCTTTATGTGCAGGGCATTCAAAAACAGGTCAATGATTATGGATATTGGGATAGTGGATGCTCAAGGCACATGACAGGGAAGGAAGATTATCTGACTAACTTCACTCCCATTAAGGATGGTGATACGGTTTACTTTGGAGGCGGATATGGAACTATCACAGGCAAAGGAACTCTTCTCACCAAGAACTTGCGTTTTGAGAACGTATTTCTGGTAAAGGAACTTGATTACAATCTTTTTAGTGTATCACAAGTTTGTGATAACAAAAATAAAGTTCTGTTTATTGATACTGAATGCTTGGTGTTAAGCAAGGATTATAAGATCCCAGATGAGAAATATATTGACTATAGAACACCTAGACATAAAGACATCTATAATGTGAATCTTAATGGGATTAGGATGAATAATAATATGTCATGTCTTTATGCTAAAGCTTCAGTAGATGAGAGCCATCTATGGCACAGGAGACTAGGGCACATAAACTTTAAGAATATAAAAAGGTTTGTGAGACTTGGCTTGGTTGATGGTTTGCCTGAAAAGGCTTTTCACAATGACCACTCTTGTGTTACATGTCTTAAAGGCAAGTAGCACAAGGTCTCATTTAAGTCTAAACAGGTGCACTCTAGTTCTAAACCACTTCACTTGCTGCATATGGACCTATTTGGTCCAACTAATATAGAGAGTTTGAATGGTAAATCATACTGCTTTGTCATCACAGATGACTTTTCTAGGTTTACTTGGACTTTCTTTTTAGCTATGAAGAGTGATACTGCTGACACTTTAATTGATTTTATTACTCAGATAGAGAAGAAAACTGGTAATGAGGTTAAAATGCTTAGAAGTGACAATGGTGGTGAGTTTAGAAATAAGCTTTTAGATGATTTTTGTGCCAAGAAAGGAATTACTAGAAAGTTTAGTGTTGTTGCCAGAACCCCACAGCAAAATGGGGTTGATGGGAGGAAGAATAGAACCCTAATTGAAGCAGCCATGACTATCTTGGCTGATGCTCATTTCCCCATAGCTTTTTGGGCTGAGGCTGTGAATACAGCATGCTATGTTCAAAATAGAGCATTGGTCAACAAGATACAAAACAAAACACCTTATGAATTACTTTGGGGAAGGAAACCTAATATTGGTTTTCTTAAACCTTTTGGCTGTCATGTAGTTTTTCTTGATACTAGTGATGCCTTAGGTAAATTTAGTGCAAAAGGTGATGAAGGCTATTTCATGGGGTATTCAGTGCAGAGCAAGGGATATAGGGTTTATCTTAAAAAGGAAAAATGTATACTTGAAAGAGTACATGTTAGGTTTTTAGAGAGTAAACCTAGTGATCCTGAAAGTGGTCCAAATTGGTTGTTTGACTTGGAACCTCTATCTAGGACTTTAAATTATATGCCTGTTACTAATCCAGACATTGTGAAGGTAACTTCAAATGTGGTGGAAGAACAAGTTGTTGATGTTTCAGGTACACAGGTCAATAAAGAGGTTGGATCACCAGCAGAAAAGTCATCCCCCATACAAGAGTATGTCACTATCCCCATATGGACAGATGCTTTTGCTGCTGCTGCTGCTGGAAAGGATAATGGTGGTCCCCAAGTACCACCAATTAACAACATGCATGGTCCTTCAGGCGCTGACAAAGGCAAATCTAGCGCTGACAGGACAAATTCAGACGTTGATGGCTCAAACGTTGACAACAACATTTCAAGCGTTGATAGCTCAAACGCTGACAACCAAGGCTCAGGCATTGACAACACTTTTGAACATCTTTTCTCTTCTAATTTTGAGCAAGGTGAACCTTCCAATCTACATGAAGAGGTTCATATTGATGAAAGAGATTCTGAAGAAGATATTGGCAACATGGATAATGAGATTGAAGACACCAGACTTTTTGAAGGAGGAGTTCTCACTTCTACTATGAAGAATCACCCTACTTCTCAAATCATTGGTGATATTATGACTCCTGTTCAGACTAGAAGATCTCATCAAAGTCTTGGTGGATTTATTGCCAATATTCACAAGAAGGTTGATACCCCTCTTGTGCAAGCATGTTTGTTTACCTGTTTTCTGTCACAACAGGAAACCAAGAAGATCTTTGATGCTCTCAAAGAACCAAGTTGGGTGGAAGCAATGCAGGATGAGCTTCACCAATTTGTAATTCAGGATGTTTGGGAGCTGGTTGATTGTCCCAGATATGTTAGACCTATAGGGACAAGATGGGTTCTAAGAAACAAGAGAGATGAAAGAGGCATTATGGTCAGAAACAAGGCATGTTTAGTGGCTCAGGGATATACAAAAGAGGAAGGGATAGACTATGAGGAGGTCTTTGCACCTGTTGCAAGGATTGAAGCCATCAGAATATTTCTAGCTTATGCTTCTTGCATGGGCTTCACTGTCTATCAAATGGATGTAAAGAGTGCCTTCCTCTATGGAACAATTGTTGAGGAGGTGTGTGTGATGCAGCCTCCTGGTTTTGAAGATCCAGAGAATCCAGACAAGGTGTATAGAGTCAAGAAGGCTATGTATGGACTTCATCAATCCCCAAGAGCATGGTATGGCACATTATCCACTTATTTGGTGGACAATGGATTCAAGAGGGGCACCATAGACCAGACATTATTTACCAAGAAGGCTGGTAAGGATGTTTTGCTTGTTCAGGTTTATGTTGATGATATAATTTTTGGATCTACAAATCCGAGTGAGGACTTTTCCAAGCTTATGACAGACAATTTCAAGATGAGTGCAATGGGGGAGATGAACTTCTTTCTAGGGTTACAAGTTCAGCAGAAAGAAGATGGTATCTTCATCTCCCAGGATAAGTATGTAGCAGAGATCTTGAAGAAGTTTGGCTTTTCTCCACATGAAAAGAGGGCTACTACTCCTATGGATAGAGAACACCCTTGGGGAAAGATTGGAGATGGAAAGTATGTGGATGTCAGGCACTATAGATCAATGATTGGTTCATTGATGTATCTCACAGCCTCTAGACCTGACATCATGTTTGCTGTATGTGCTTGTGCACGCCATCAAGTTACTCCCAAAGAATGTCACCTTTATGCTGTCAAGAGAATCTTTAGGTATCTAAGATATTATCCCAGTCTTGGCTTGTGGTACCCAAAAGATTCACCATTGGATCTTATTGCATATTCAGACAGTGACTATGGAAGTGATAAGTGATACCAGGCTTTTAGATGGTTCGGATTTAATCTCGGTATCTCCTCGAATTGATCTCAGCTCTAAGTGGAATGATTTGTTCTTGGTTACTAAAAGGGTGTTGGTTTGTTTATCTATTTTAAACTAACAACAAATAAATGTAAGTGGCGTTGAGTAAATTAAAAGCTTTGAAAGATGAAACTGAATATTGATTAGGAAAATACTTAAAACTTAAAACTTTGTAAACTATAAAACTTAGATAATTTAAATGCAAAACTGAATTCTATCGGAATGTATTAAATTTAAAACCATCGGAATGTTATTAAAACTAAGCCATCGGAATGATTCAACTTAATGGTCATCGGAATATCAAAGTCTGTTCTGTCGCAATGTTGCCCTATCGAAAAGTTCTAGATCGGAATGTATCCGATCGGAATGTATGAAATCCAAACTCCTCTATCGCAATGTTGTCCTGATCGGAATGTAACAAACAAAATTTTGGCAGCGTTTCGACTTACGGTAACCTTAAATCCCATCGGAATATGCGATCGCAATACGCGATCGCAATCCAGATCGGAATAAGGGGAAATGACAACCGATCGCAAAGTAGAACCACACTTGGGTTATTGCGATCAAAATAGGTAACCGTCGGAATGTGTGTAAACCCTGATATTGCGATGGAAGCAATGTTGATCCGAAATTGGTGGCAACTTTAAAACTCAATAAGCTCAATAAATAGGCTAGCTAATCCGAAATTTAAACAACTCAAAAAGCTTAAATTCAACAACTTGTAAAACGTAAACGGTTATAAACTTTATGAAACGAATTTAAAAATGACTAAAACCTTTGTGAAACCCGAAAAGCAATAAGCTAAACTTGAAATAAGCTAATAAGCAGCCTAAACCAAATAAAAGCTTAAAAAGTAGTAAAAAGAGTAATCTTTTAACTACTTAAACATGGAACGAAATCAAACCGTATGGATTGTAATTTTCGGATTAAAGGCAAAATGAAACCAAGAAATGTAGGAAGAGATTAAAGAACAAAAAGCTAAACTTGAATTAGATTAATGAAATCCAAAATACAAAAAGCTTAAAACTTGAAAGATAAAAATGGAGAAAGAAAAAATCTTAGTGAGAGAAAGTTTGGAACTTTCTCTCTCTAAAACTAGAGAAAAATGAAAAACTAAAAACTAAGACTCTCCAAATGGTGAAGTGAAGTCCTATTTATAGGCGGGTGATTGTGGGCTTGTGAATGGGCTTTGGTTTTGGGCTTCTCTTCTTCTTTCTTCTTTAGTCTTTACGTTTCTTTAATTAAACGTTTCCGACTTTGGATTTTGAGAAGTGTCGGTGAATGATTCCAACTCGTCCTATAATCATTTGTTTAATAGACTCGAGTTCTTCGACATATATGAATCTTCCATCTTTGGCTCTATTCTTCGATAAATCTTTAAATAGGCACAATGACTTCAAATCTTTTGCATCTCTTGGACAATAGACTTCGTCTTGAGTCTTTTTCTTTGATAAATCCCGTGCAATCCCATATTTTCTTCAATATTCACCCGGTTGACTCTGAAAACACAATAAACACAAAAAGGACGCATAATTCCAAACAAATGATATCAACCTTGGCCTTATTGAAATACCACTAAACAAAAATTAAAGTACTACGAGAGATTAAAACTTTAGAGTAAACAAAATGACAGAAAATAGATACGTGGAAATAACTTGCAAAGAGATCTAAGACTTACATTAGGGTTTCGGTGCTGCGACGATTCATCACCCTCAAGTTTCACGTTCCCCAAACTAAGCTTAAAAACGAGATCATTGTTATTATAAGTTAGCAAATCAAACACTTACACACATGGCTTAATTATATACTTAAACTCCCTTATTCCTAGGTGTATCTCTTATATTTTATTTTTGTCTTATAATGATCATGAAGATGCATTTTGGGACTTGTTTCGATAGTTTATTTAGGCTGAAAGCAAAGTAGGACGATTTGATCAATAGTTAGCTAAAGGACAAAATCTCTTAAAACTGCTTCTCGGGATATCAAAAAGTTCATATCTTGGCATACCTTGGTTCACGATTTGAGACCTTTCTCGGGCCGATATTTGGCATATACTTCGTACTTCATATCTTGAGAGACGTTCTTGAGATAATGTTCTTCTCTTCGTTAATAGAGTTTCTTCACTTGGAGACTTTTGAGGGGTACTCCAACTTTGTTGACCACGACTTCATGATTATTTCTTCAATCTCTAATTGGGATTTTGAGATACAACGATCCGCATCCTTTTCGGACTTGGATCTTGATAGTCGTAGAAACACGTCTTTTAGGAAAAAGAGCGTATTATGGGCAAGTATTAAGTTGCGCGTTTTAGGAAAAACGCGAAACCGAACAAATGCGGGTTCGTTCTCGAGGAGGTGTGTGGATTAATGTGCCAAAATATATAATCAAAGGTTAGGGTAGTGTCGTTTTTGGATAAGAAAAGAAAGAAAACTAGAGACGAACTACGGTTACAATTAACTACGACGAAAGACGTAAAACGCGAACGTAAGTACGTAAAACGTGAAAATTTAAAAATTTTAAGCTAAAAACAAATTAAAAATGAAAAATTAGTTCAAAATAATATAAAAAGGATAAAAATCCAATAAAAATATTTTAAAACCTTTTATTAATTAAATATTCAATTTTTAATGCTAATTAAAGCCAAAAAATTAAATATAATTAAGAAAAAGCCCAAAATATTATTTTATTGGACAAATAACTCACTTATATTATTTATAAACTAAAAAGTATTTTTCCTAAATTTTAATTACTATTTTCCTATTTTTAAAACACTAAAAACTATTTTAAAACTAAAATAATTATAAAAAATAATTAAATAATGCTAAAAATAATTTACCAATTTAAAAAATCCTATTTTACTCTAATAAATAGAAGAAAAATGAAAAAGTTTGAAAAATAATAAATTTTTCACTAAAAGACAAAAACAGTTTTAAATAAAACCCTAATTAAACTAAATTAATTATAAAAAATAAATAAAAGATGAACAGTGAAAACTTTTTATACCAAAAATCTTAAAACATTTTTCTTAATCTATGAAAAATTTTAAACTGAAAAATATGGACTTTTCACACTAAAAGACAAAAACCAGAATTGAAAAAGTTAATTAAGAATGCTATTTAACCTAAAAATTATCAAATGAACAATAACTTAAAAAATAATTAAACAGAAAAATCAGAATTAAAATAAGAAAAATAATGAAAAAAGAATCAAAGCCTAAAACCTATTTTTCACCACAAAAGACAAAAAAGTCAAAAGCTGATAGTGACAAGTGAAGGACTTTTGTCCTCTAGCCAAGCAGGGGGAACTTTTACTCTAGTAGTGGGAATGAGTTCCCACTGCTTATGCAGAAAACGTGGGTCATGGTTTTTGATCTATAACTTGAGCTAGGATTGGTTTTGATGGACAAGAGGGGCACCCCCACACTCATGGAAGTGTGGGGAGTCAGAATGAGCAAGAAACAACACAAGCACAATACAAATTAAGCACAAAATGACCCCAACTCAGTCACTGTTTATCAGAAAGGTAAGGCAAAGTGGTTTGCTGATATGTTTGGTATTTTGGTGAGTTTCAGCTCACAAAATCTGACTCAATCCACTCACAAATCACAACTACCATAGCCTAAACCCTAGATGACACCTAGACCTAAGCAGATTACAAGTTTTGATGGTGAAAAATGCTAAATTAAAGCTATATTAGAGGCTTACTGATATGTAGCTAGTTTTTACCAACTTGAGCATGCAATTCCCTAAATCTGATTCAACACTTAAGGCAATGAATGATAAATAATATCAAATGATAAACCAAGTGTGTTTAGGCAATATTATCTAGCTAGAAGTTACCCTAAACCAGTTAACATTCCAATGCCAAACACCCCCTTAAAAACTAAAATCTAATTTTAACAAAGAATAGTGCACTTTTATTGCAAATTTAAGCAGTAAATCAACATGAACATAAAATAGGAACATAAAAGATTCCAAATAAGCAATTTAATACACCCAATAAGCACAAATACACATAAGCAGAAACAAGCTATTAAGCAGTTTGGATTTTAAATAAGTCAAAAGGAAATAGAGAAACTTACATTGAGTCCAAAGCTACGAAACTTCTAACTAATCTTACTATAAGCCTCTACCACCACTCTTGGACTTATTGTCAAAACTTCAATCCAGCTTATCCAATTATCCAGCTTATGCTTAAAAGCTTTAAGCTACTTGACAAAGCTTGAAACACCAAAAAAAATAAAACATCTTCATGAACCAATCTTCCTTCTTGAAAACTTGAACCAGTAGAAAGTGAACAATCGTAATAAGCACACATTCAAGCTTATGTGTCAAATAAGCTTGAGTGTAGCTTATGCTACAGTAACTTCTCAACAAAACCTTGGTTTTGTTATAAATGAACTTGGAAATGGGACTTTTGCAAAGTAAATAAAGATGACTGATATTTAAAAGTGCATGTAAGTAAATTGCAATGAAATTTAAAGATTGGAACTCATTTTTATTCAAGAAATCGTCTCATACAAAATTCTGAATAAGAATTGGAACAAGAAAATTAAAACCCCTATGCTGCCTTATATATATGGGCATACAGAACTATCTAGAATGCTTAAAAAGAGAAACCCTAACATGTCAATTTCCAGAAAATCCCCTTTGGTCTTGGTCTTGATCTTTGGTCAAAAGTGGCACATGTGAAGTCCAGCTGTGATGAATGATCTTGGGACGTCCATTTTGAACTTGGGGACAAGGTTTTGATGAGAATCGTTGGATTACTGGCGAGATTCTTCTTTTGCCCAAAATGGTGTGACAGGGGAAGGACGGGGGTCCCACTAGGAGTCACGGGGTGAATTTCTTATGGGTGGGTTTGGTTTGGGTTATGGTAAATCATGGTTCTGGAAGTCCATAGCCAAAATCCCCTTGATTAGGGGTTTAATCAGATTAGGGTTCATGAGGGATGTGGGTGATAGTTTAATATGATTAAGAGGAGATTAATGTGTTTCCCACGTTTTTACCAAGTTTAAACATTTAATAAATCTGTTTTTAAAAAGTGGTGGGTGGATTCTTGACGTGGAGGAATGGTGGTATATGATTGGGTGAGGGGAGATAGTGGGTGACGCGTCGTTGTGGGAGTGGTGGGGAGAGGTTTGTTTGTCTGGGCAGTATAGGTCCCCCAAGTTCCCAAATGTCTTCAAGTTGTAAATAATCAGCAAAAACAACTTTCTTTTGTTAAATACTTTGGCAGCTTGACAATTTCAGTCCTTGTGTTTGGTAAAAAGTATGAACAAGGACTAAACATGTATTTTCTTCAATCTTCAAGGGCATTTAATGACAAATCATGAATCTTCAAAGACCAAGTTGTTCAATCTTGATTCTTCAAGGGTAAAAAGTGCCAACTTGCAAATCTTGAGGGACCAATCTTGCAAATCTTTAAAACTTCAAGGACTTGAATGGAAATTCATGAATCGGGTCCGGTTCTTTGTGCGACTTCGTTTCCCGTGTTTGTTTTTGCTTCATTCTTGTGATCTTTTGGTGAATTCACGATATCCGTACCTGAAATACACAATGAACAAACACAGGCATATTTTTGGGTGTTTTGATGTATTTTAAGCGTTTTAAGCCCGATTTGGACGATGAGACTATGTATAATTGCAATCTCATCACTCCCCCATACTAAACCATTGTCGTGTCCCCACACAATGCTAGAATTAAGTATCATAGCACTTCCAAAATTCATTTTATGATGACATTTATTGAAGACATAAATTTAAATAAACTATTACACGTGTTTTAGACATAATGTAATGTTTTCATCACGATTAAGTGACTTTTAGGGTCAAAGAATAAGAACACGTGAATGCCTCATAGAGATAAGTTCGTCATCCTCGATTTTCACTCGATTCCATGCTAAGCGTGTAACGAGATCATTGTTATTATAAGTTAGCAACACGATCATATCTCATGAGTGTTAATTACGAACCTAAACTTCCTTATTCCTACTTGGTATCTCTTATATTTTATTTTGTCTTAATGATCACGAGGATACATTATTGACTTATGCGTGAATAGAGATTAAGTCTAAAAATAGAAACTTAAGGTGTAGCCAAAATCATTAAATCAATAATTCACCCCAATAGACAACGATGTCAAAAAATTAAGTCAACAAGAAGGATCGATAAACACGGTTTTATAACGGTTTTGAACATGAGACTTATTACCAAGACTTTTATACGCCCCCTAACGGAAGGGCCTTATTATCTTTGGTTTACCTCCTTCTTTTATTCAACTTCGCCATGAAGCTTTTATTATGACTTCGGTCTTGCCTTGCCTTTTATTATCCGCCTCATCGGTGGTTTTATTAGCCAAAGACGTATATCCTCACGCTAAAGCGAATTTTGGATCTTTAAAGCTTTGAAGATTAAGGCTTGATTCACTTTCAATTTGGGCATAGATTTTTCGGCCTTGTGAGCTTCAAATTTTTGCTTAATTTAGGTGAGCACTTGAAATCTTATTATTAGGTGAAGCTTTAGATTATTCGGGTGCCAATACTTCAAAACCGTGACGCTGGCGATACCTTAATGTTTTCCCAATTTAATTACATGGAAGCTACCAAAACAAATTAGAAACCAACAATAGTGACTAAACCGCCAAATCAATATTTATTAACAATTTATTATCAAAAGCGTGGGGAGAATAAGCTAATAATTACTACACATGAGATCGTGACGATTACGAGACTTATAAATAACTCTATCATTTCTCGTCCTCATTTAAGAGACTTAGCCTAAAAAGTTAAGGAATCGAAGCTAAGTGCTCAACACGCACGGTCGAGTAAAAAATTACTCTTATTCTCACCATCGGAAAACCTACATTCGTGTTTTAAACACTTATGAAAAATACGAAAATATTTAAAATTTGGCCATTTTTAGCCTTATTTTGCATAAAACGATAACAAAAAGATGAAAATTGGATTGCGTGGTGACGTAAGAAAGGTGAAGTATCTACTCACCCCCCATACTAAAACTAAACATTGTCCTCAATGTTTCGAGTCTAGGGGTGTAAACACCCCCATACTAGAGACGAAGTCGAATGCTTAATCTCGAGCATGGAAAGGGTAAAACGAATAACCTAAAAGCCGTTTATGAATTATGCTAATAAGATAAACGTTAGAACATAAAAGGATATCATTGGATATCGGAATCTCCAAAGGCAACGATCAAAGCTCGAGTGCTACGTAAAACAAACACGAGAAGCTTCAATGATGTCGATGTACCTAATGAATCACAATCACGAACAACCATGGAACAAAGGTTGGAAGGGCACAAATCCCCTCACATAAAACTAATTAGAAAGCAATAATATGTACATGGATAAGCATGGGTCTCCCCCACGAGGCACCTTGTTTTTGATAACCGAGTCAAAAGCTCGACTCGAATCCCCATAAATGTGATCATTTAGGGATTATCTTGGTTCGGTCATTTTTGGTGGGACTTACATGTAATCAAGGCCCAAAAGTAACCGTTAATAAAGGCAAAGCCTTTATACCGGGATCAAAGATCGTGTCTTCGTTTTCGGATGATAAACGAAACAACACGACTTTCAACATCATCGTCCCAAAGGGACACAAGAAAATAGCATAAGAAGAGAAGGGTGGGACAATGGTTGGGCATAAAAATCGAGTTACTCGAGGTAAACTCTCACCGTAAGTGTAGAAAGGATTTCTAGTGACTACTTCGGTAAAATACCGAGATTTTATCTTAAACGTGATGCCGGGGTCAAAAATCTCGTCCTCGGTGGAGAAGTGTGAGGGAACAAATGGGGCTTCCCCCATACTAGATCCACACAAAACATCGTCAAAAGAAGTAGACGCGTTTGTAGCAAGCTCAATTAAGCGAGGTGATGACGGAGTTAGCCTTGGAAAATTTTTCAAATTAATTGTAAAATCTTTTCCTTTTTCATTTTTTAACTCTTTGTTACGAAAACCCAAGTTGATTAAATTGAAAATATTTGGTGTTCCTAAAATAATTCTAGGCACACTTAAAATTTCCACATTTATCTTGAAGGCGGGAGGAGGATTTGAATTTTTAAAACGTGAATCGATTAACAAAACATCCCCCTCCGGGCTAACGCAACGGTCCTCATCAAACTCGAAAATAGAAGGTGGATCATCAAGAATACGTTTGATCTCGGAAAAGTCGCCATCGGGATCAAAAACGTCTTCTCTTCCTCGTGGAAGAGGTTGGGAAATTAAGTCGTCGATAGTCGAGTCGCTAGCTCCAACCATCGTGAAACTAGGAAAAGAAGGCTCTTCGATTGAAGATTTTGCCTTTGTCGTTTCGACCTCGATATCGAAAAACGTATCGATGTGAGCAAGGCCACCGGCGGACTTCTCACATGATAAATCCGAAATCTCACTCGGTGTGGGATTAGGAGTAAAAGGCTCGTCTCGTGACGATTTTGCCTTGACGGTTTCAACTTTGTCCTTCGAAGGGATCGAACGTGGGTTTTCGAACATTTTAGCAAAATTACTAACACGTCCATTCGGAATTAATTTTCGTTCATCTTGTAAAAACGAGGGTTCAATGATTTCCTTTAAAACCTTTTCACATTTTTCTTTTTTAAAATCATTTAATGGAATATTCTTCGTCAAAATTAAGTGTATATTGATTTAGAAAATCCTCAATAATTTCATCCTCATTAGAAAAATTAGGTTTAGAAGGTACAAGATTTAATAATCCCAAGTATCCTACGAGTTTTTCCTTTGGTTTATTTTCAAAAACATTTTTCAAAACTTCGTTGGATGACGTTTTTGTTTCCTCTACGTTTTTGCAAGACGACGAAGGTTGCACGACTCTAAAATTCGAGAGATTGGGATCAATACGAGACGTACGATTCTTAGGAGTCGAAATAACTTGAACCTCTCCCTCGAGATTAGGATTGGTGACGTTCGATGAAGAACTCGACTCGTATGAAGCTACTTTTTTCTCTAAGGTCTCAATCGTTGAAAGAAGTTCATTTTGCTTAATAGTGTAAGCCTCCACAACTTTATCAACAATTTTATCCCATCTCTCGTCAACTTGGTCAAATAATCGTTCTTGTTCTTTAGAAGCGGCATCATATTCGTTTTCCAACTCGGTTCTCATGGAGGCCATTTCCTTTAAGTAAAATTCCTTTTGAGTTTCCAATTGTTTTTCGTGATGTTCCTTAAGGTTCGTAACTTGTTCTTGAATCATCATTAAGTTTGCATTATTACGTCTCACATAGTCACAAAAGGCGTTTTGATTCATTTCATCATTTTGATTTTGATCACAATTAAAAGACGAATCATATGACAAGTAGAACGAAGACGATGGGTGATCTTGGTCGTAAGATTGAAAATTGTCACCAAGACCACGTGGAGCGGAGTTATAGATATAACCCTCTCGACCTCCAATAACCTTACAATTAAAACATGTGGCACCATCGGGCGGGCCTCCACAATATGGACACGAATAATATCCACCATGATTTGACATGATGCAACGAGAACGGTGTTTCGAGAATTAAACGTTATAGAGGGTGAAAGAAGAGAATTATGAATTTAGAGGGAATGTAGAAGACTATTTTTGTGCTTTTGATTGTTTTTTTAATTTTTTTTGGTATTTTGAATGTATTACGTAGACAAAAATCTACAAATCTCTCCTCGAATCGATTTTCTCGATTAAAAGAGCCTCAAAGAATGAAAACGATCACGTGGAGTGAACGCCTTCGATGACTTTAGAACGTTGGTGGAACACCAAAACGTTCAAGAGGGTTTAATCTTGAAAACAAGCAAATATATATACTTAGATAATACTTTGGTTGTCAAACCCTCGATTAGCCCTTTTTCTCAAAACACGCACAAGCAAGCGGGGGAAACGAGGCGGCGCTAAGCACTTAAGAGCCTTTTTCCCTTAGGTCGTGAAATACAACCGCCTTATACCCACCTTATAGTTTGTGTTAATTTAAATCAAGCCTCACGAAAGTATTTATCTATTTTGCCTTTTACTTTTGCTTTGGATTCGGATACAATGATCGAGTGATGAAATCCCGAATCAAGGTTGTGATTTCTCACGTATTTGGAGTACTTGTATTTTTATTGTTCTACGTAAGTACAATATATTAATAATATTCACAATAAAAACGAAAACCAATATATCTACAATATAGTAAAATGATGTTGTGTGTTTAAATTAGGAAAACTAAACACAATTTATTTGGATACTATAATATAATAAGGAAAAATAACAAAAATGAGTATGTACGATATTCACGCTTTTCAAAATGTGAAAAGCAAAAACGCGCCACTCACAAAAACACGATACTAATAATGGCACACTAAAAACACCTCCCCGGCAGCGGCACCATTTTGATAGTCGTAGAAACACGTCTTTTAGGAAAAAGAGCGTATTATGGGCAAGTATTAAGTTGCACGTTTTAGGAAAAACGCGAAACCGAACAAATGCGGGTTCGTTCTCGAGGAGGTGTGTGGATTAATGTGCCAAAATATATAATCAAAGGTTAGGGTAGTGTCGTTTTTGGATAAGAAAAGAAAGAAAACTAGAGACGAACTACGGTTACAATTAACTACGACGAAAGACGTAAAACGCGAACGTAAGTACGTAAAACGTGAAAATTTAAAAATTTTAAGCTAAAAACAAATTAAAAATGAGAAAGTAGTTCAAAATAATATAAATAAGGATAAAAATCCAAAAAAAATATTTTAAAACCTTTTATTAATTAAATATTCAATTTTTATTGCTAATTAAAGCCCAAAAATTAAATATAATTAATAAAAAGCCCAAAATATTATTTTATTGGACAAATAACTCACTTATATTATTTATAAACTAAAAAGTATTTTTCCTAAATTTTAATTACTATTTTCCTATTTTTAAAACACTAAAAACTATTTTAAAACTAAAATAATTATAAAAAATAATTAAATAATGCTAAAAATAATTTACCAATTTTAAAAATCCTATTTTACTCTAATAAACAGAAGAAAAATGAAAAAGTTTGAAAAATAATAATTTTTTCACTAAAAGACAAAAACAGTTTTAAATAAAACCCTAATTAAACTAAATTAATTATAAAAAATAAATAAAAGATGGACAGTGAAAACTTTTTATACCAAAATTCTTAAAACATTTTTCTTAATCTATGAACAATTTTAAACTGAAAAATATGGACTTTTCACACTAAAAGACAAAAAACAGAATTGAAAAAGTTAATTAAAAATGCTATTTAACCTAAAAATTATCAAATGAACAGTAACTTAAAAAATAATTAAACAGAAAAATCAGAATTAAAACAAGAAAAATAATGAAAAAAGAATCAAAGCCTAAAACCTATTTTTCACCACAAAAGACAAAAAAGTCAAAAGCTGATAGTGACAAGTGAAGGAATTTTGTCCTCTAGCCAAGCAGGGGGAACTTTTACTCTAGCAGTGGGAATGAGTTCCCACTGCTTATGCAGAAAACGTGGGTCTGTATGATTTTTGATCTATAACTTGAGCTAGGATTGGTTTTGATGGACAAGAGGGGCACCCCCACACTCATGGAAGTGTGGGGAGTCAGAATGAGCAAGAAACAACACAAGCACAATACAAATTAAGCACAAAATGACCCCAACTCAGTCACTGTTTATCAGAAAGGTAAGGCAGAGTGGTTTGCTGATATGTTTGGTATTTTGGTGAGTTTCAGCTCACAAAATCTAACTCAATCCACTCAAAAATCACAACTACCCTAGCCTAAACCCTAGATGACACCTAGACCTAAGCAGATTACAAGTTTTGATGGTGAAAAATGCTAAATCAAAGCTATATTAGAGGCTTACTGATTTGTAGCTAGTTTTTACCAACTTGAGCATGCAATTCCCTATATCTGATTCAACACTTAAGGCAATGAATGATAAATAATATCAAATGATAAACCAAGTGTGTTTAGGCAATATTATCTAGCTAGAAGTTACCCTAAACCAGTTAACATTCCAATGCCAAACACCCCCTTAAAAACTAAAATCTAATTTTAACAAAGAATAGTGCACTTTTATTGCAAATTTAAGCAGTAAATCAACATGAACATAAAATAGGAACATAAAAGATTCCAAATAAGCAATTTAATACAACCATTAAGCACAAATACACATAAGCAGAAACAAGCTATTAAGCAGTTTGGATTTTAAATAAGTCAAAAGGAAATAGAGAAACTTACATTGAGTCCAAAGCTATGAAACTTCTAACTAATCTTACTATAAGCCTCTACCACCACTCTTGGACTTATTGTCAAAACTTCAATCCAGCTTATCCAATTATCCAGCTTATGCTTAAAAGCTTTAAGCTACTTGACAAAGCTTGAAACACCAAAAAAAATAAAACATCTTCATGAACCAATCTTCCTTCTTGAAAACTTGAACCAGTAGAAAGTGAACAATCGTAATAAGCACACATTCAAGCTTATGTGTCAAATAAGCTTGAGTGTAGCTTATGCTACAGTAACCTCTCAACAAAACCTTGGTTTTGTTATAAATGAACTTGGAAATGGGACTTTTGCAAAGTAAATAAAGATGACTTATATTTAAAAGTGCAGGTAAGTAAATTGCAATGAAATTTAAAGATTGGAACTCAATTTTATTCAAGAAATCGTCTCATACAAAATTCTGAATAAGAATTAGAACAAGAAAATTAAAACCCCTATGCTGCCTTATATATATGGGCATACAGAACTATCTAGAATGCTTAAAAAGAGAAACCCTAACATGTCAATTTCCAGAAAAGCCCCTTTGGTCTTGGTCTTGATCTTTGGTCAAAAGTGGCCACATGTGAAGTCCAGCTGTGATGAATGATCTTGGGACGTCCATTTTGAACTTGGGGACAAGGTTTTGATGAGAATCGTTGGATTACTGGCGAGATTCTTCTTTTGCCCAAAATGGTGTGACAGGGGAAGGACGGGGGTCCCACTAGGAGTCATGGGGTGAATTTCTTATGGGTGGGTTTGGTTTGGGTTATGGTAAATCATGGTTCTGGAAGTCCATAGCCAAAATCCCCTTGATTAGGGGTTTAATCAGATTAGGGTTCATGAGGGATGTGGGTGATAGTTTAATCTGATTAAGAGGAGATTAATGTGTTTCCCACGTTTTTACCAAGTTTAAACATTTAATAAATCTGTTTTTAAAAAGTGGTGGGTGGATTCTTGACGTGGAGGAATGGTGGTATATGATTGGGTGAGGGGAGATAGTAGGTGACGTGTCGTTGTGGGAGTGGTGGGGAGAGGTTTGTTTGTCTGGGCAGTATAGGTCCCCCAAGTTCCCAAATGTCTTCAAGTTGTAAATAATCAGCAAAAACAACTTTCCTTTGTTAAATACTTTGGCAGCTTGACAATTTCAGTCCTTGTGTTTGGTAAATAGAATGAACAAGGACTAAACATGTATTTTCTTCAATCTTCAAGGGCATTTAATGACAAATCATGAATCTTCAAAGACCATAGTTGTTCAATCTTGATTCTTCAAGGGAAAAAATTGCCAACTTGCAAATCTTGAGGGACCAATCTTGCAAATCTTTAAAACTTCAAGGACTTGAATGGAAATTCATGAATCGGGTCCGGTTCTTTGTGCGGCTTCGTTTCCCGTGTTCGTTTTTGCTTGATTCTTGTGATCTTTTGGTGAATTCACGATATCCGTACCTGAAATACACAATGAACAAACACAGGCATATTTTTTGGTGTTTTGATGATATTTTAAGCGTTTTAAGCCCGATTTGGACGATGAGACTATGTATAATTGCAGTCTCATCACTCCCCCATACTAAACCATTGCCGTGTCCCCACGCAATGCTAAAATTAAGTATCATAGCACTTCCAAAATTCATTTTATGATGACATTTATTGAAGACATAAATTTAAATAAACTATTACACGTGTTTTAGACATAATGTAATGTTTTCATCACGATTAAGTGACTTTTAGGGTCAAAGAATAAGAACACGTGAATGCCTCATAGAGATAAGTTCGTCATCCTCGATTTTCACTCGATTCCATGCTAAGCGTGTAACGAGATCATTGTTATTATAAGTTAGCAACACGATCATATCTCATGAGTGTTAATTACGAACCTAAACTCCCTTATTCCTACTTGGTATCTCTTATATTTTATTTTATCTTAATGATCACGAGGATACATTATTGACTTATGCGTGAATAGAGATTAAGTCTAAAAATAGAAACTTAACGGTGTAGCCAAAATCATTAAATCACTAATTCACCCCAATAGACAACGATGTCAAAAAATTAAGTCAACAAGAAGGATCGATAAACACGGTTTTATAACGGTTTTGAACATGAGACTTATTACCAAGACTTTTATACGCCCCCTAACGGAAGGGCCTTATTATCTTTGGTTTACCTCCATCTTTTACTCAACTTCGCCATGAAGCTTTTATTATGACTTCGGTCTTGCCTTGCCTTTTATTATCCGCCTCATCGGTGGTTTTATTAGCCAAAGACGTATATCCTCACGCTAAAGCGAATTTTGGATCTTTAAAGCTTCGAAGATTAAGGCTTGATTCACTTTCAATTTGGGCATAGATTTTTCGGCCTTGTGAGCTTCAAATTTTTGCTTAATTTAGGTGAGCACTTGAAATCTTATTATTAGGTAAAGCTTTCGATTATTCGGGTGCCAATACTTCAAAACCGTGACGCTGGAAATACCTTAATGTTTTCCCAATTTAATTACATGGAAGTTACCAAAACAAATTAGAAACCAACAATAGTGACTAAACCGCCAAATCAATATTTATTAACAATTTATTATCAAAAGTGTGGGGAGAATAAGCTAATAATTACTACACATGAGATCGTGACGATTACGAGACTTATAAATAACTCTATCATTTCTCGTCCTCATTTAAGAGACTTAGCCTAAAAAGTTAAGGAATCAAAGCTAAGTGCTCAACACGCACGGTCGAGTCAAAAATTACTCTTATTCTCACCATCGGAAAACCTACATTCGTGTTTTAAACACTTATGAAAAATATGAAAATTTTAAAAATTTGGCCATTTTTAGCCTTATTTTGCATAAAACGATAACAAAAAGATGAAAATTGGATTGC
This sequence comes from Glebionis coronaria, assembly GCA_025667525.1. Taxonomy (NCBI): domain Eukaryota; kingdom Viridiplantae; phylum Streptophyta; class Magnoliopsida; order Asterales; family Asteraceae; genus Glebionis; species Glebionis coronaria. The sequence continues at coordinate 562,571,781 of CM046882.1, forward strand.
GTGGTGACGTAAGCAAGGTGAAGTATTTTTGATAGTCGTAGAAACACGTCTTTTAGGAAAAAGAGCGTATTATGGGCAAGTATTAAGTTGCACGTTTTAGGAAAAACGCGAAACCGAACAAATGCGGGTTTGTTCTCGAGGAGGTGTGTGGATTAATGTGCCAAAATATATAATCAAAGGTTAGGGTAGTGTCGTTTTTGGATAAGAAAAGAAAGAAAACTAGAGACGAACTACGGTTACAATTAACTACGACGAAAGACGTAAAACGCGAACGTAAGTACGTAAAACGTGAAAATTTAAAAATTTTAAGCTAAAAACAAATTAAAAATGAAAAAGTAGTTCAAAATAATATAAGTAAGGATAAAAATACAATAAAAATATTTTAAAACCTTTTATTAATTAAATATTCAATTTTTAATGCTAATTAAAGCCCAAAAATTAAATATAATTAAGAAAAAGCCCAAAAAATTATTTTATTGGACAAATAACTCACTTATATTATTTATAAACTAATAAGTATTTTTCCTAAATTTTAATTACTATTTTCCTATTTTTAAAACACTAAAAACTATTTTAAAACTAAAATAATTATAAAAAATAATTAAATAATGCTAAAAATAATTTACCAATTTTAAAAATCCTATTTTACTCTAATAAACAGAAGAAAAATGAAAAAGTTTGAAAAATAATAAATTTTTCACTAAAAGACAAAAACAGTTTTAAATAAAACCCTAATTAAACTAAATTAATTATAAAAAATAAATAAAAGATGAACAGTGAAAACTTTTTATACCAAAAATCTTAAAACATTTTTCTTAATCTATGAATAATTTTAAACTGAAAAATATGGACTTTTCACACTAAAAGACAAAAAACAGAATTGAAAAAGTTAATTAAAAATGCTATTTAACCTAAAAATTATCAAATGAACAGTAACTTAAAAAATAATTAAACAGAAAAATCAGAATTAAAATAAGAAAAATAGTGAAAAAAGAATCAAAGCCTAAAACCTATTTTTCACCACAAAAGACAAAAAAGTCAAAAGCTGATAGTGACAAGTGAAGGAATTTTGTCCTCTAGCCAAGCAGGGGGAACTTTTACTCTAGCAGTGGGAATGAGTTCCCACTGCTTATGCAGAAAACGTGGGTCTGTATGGTTTTTGATCTATAACTTGAGCTAGGATTGGTTTTGATGGACAAGAGGGGCACCCCCACACTCATGGAAGTGTGGGGAGTCAGAATGAGCAAGAAACAACACAAGCACAATACAAATTAAGCACAAAATGACCCCAACTCAGTCACTGTTTATCAGAAAGGTAAGGCAGAGTGGTTTGCTGATATGTTTGGTATTTTGGTGAGTTTCAGCTCACAAAATCTGACTCAATCCACTCACAAATCACAACTACCCTATCCTAAACCCTAGATGACACCTAGACCTAAGCAGATTACAAGTTTTGATGGTGAAAAATGCTAAATCAAAGCTATATTAGAGGCTTACTGATTTGTAGCTAGTTTTTACCAACTTGAGCATGCAATTCCCTAAATCTGATTCAACACTTAAGGCAATGAATGATAAATAATATCAAATGATAAACCAAGTGTGTTTAGGCAATATTATCTAGCTAGAAGTTACCCTAAACCAGTTAACATTCCAATGCCAAACACCCCCTTAAAAACTAAAATCTAATTTTAACAAAGAATAGTGCACTTTTATTGCAAATTTAAGCAGTAAATCAACATGAACATAAAATAGGAACATAAAAGATTCCAAATAAGCAATTTAATACACCCAATAAGCACAAATACACATAAGCAGAAACAAGCTATTAAGCAGTTTGGATTTTAAATAAGTCAAAAGGAAATAGAGAAACTTACATTGAGTCCAAAGCTATGAAACTTCTAACTAATCTTACTATAAGCCTCTACCACCACTCTTGGACTTATTGTCAAAACTTCAATCCAGCTTATCCAATTATCCAGCTTATGCTTAAAAGCTTTAAGCTACTTGACAAAGCTTGAAACACCAAAAAAATAAAACATCTTCATGAACCAATCTTCCTTCTTGAAAACTTGAACCAGTAGAAAGTGAACAATCGTAATAAGCACACATTCAAGCTTAGGTGTCAAATAAGCTTGAGTGTAGCTTATGCTACAGTAACCTCTCAACAAAACCTTGGTTTTGTTATAAATGAACTTGGAAATGGGACTTTTGCAAAGTAAATAAAGATGGCTGATATTTAAAAGTGCAGGTAAGTAAATTGCAATGAAATTTAAAGATTGGAACTCAATTTTATTCAAGAAATCGTCTCATACAAAATTCTGAATAAGAATTGGAACAAGAAAATTAAAACCCCTATGCTGCCTTATATATATGGGCATACAGAACTATCTAGAATGCTTAAAAAGAGAAACCCTAACATGTCAATTTCCAGAAAAGACTCTTTGGTCTTGGTCTTGATCTTTGGTCAAAAGTGGCCACATGTGAAGTCCAGTTGTGATGAATGATCTTGGGATGTCCATTTTGAACTTGGGGACAAGGTTTTGATGAGAATCGTTGGATTACTGGCGAGATTCTTCTTTTGCCCAAAATGGTGTGACAAGGGAAGGACGGGGGTCCCACCAGGAGTCACGGGGTGAATTTCCTATGGGTGGGTTTGGTTTGGGTTATGGTAAATCATGGTTCTGGAAGTCCATAGCCAAAATCCCCTTAATTAGGGGTTTAATCAGATTAGGGTTCATGAGGGATGTGGGTGATAGTTTAATCTGATTAAGAGGAGATTAATGTGTTTCCCATGTTTTTACCAAGTTTAAACATTTAATAAATATGTTTTTAAAAAGTGGTGGGTGGATTCTTGACGTGGAGGAATGGTGGTATATGATTGGGTGAGGGGAGATAGTGGGTGACGTGTCGTTGTGGGAGTGGTGGGGAGAGGTTTGTTTGTCTGGGCAGTATAGGTCCCCCAAATTCCCAAATGTCTTCAAGTTGTAAATAATCAGCAAAAACAACTTTCCTTTGTTAAATACTTTGGCAGCTTGACAATTTCAGTCCTTGTGTTTGGTAAAAAGTATGAACAAGGACTAAACATGTATTTTCTTTAATCTTCAAGGGCATTTAATGACAAATTATGAATTTTCAAAGACCATAGTTGTTCAATCTTGATTCTTTAAGGGTAAAAAGTGCCAACTTGCAAATCTTGAGGGACCAATCTTGCAAATCTTTAAAACTTCAAGGACTTGAATGGAAATTCATGAATCGGGTCCGGTTCTTTGTGCGGCTTCGTTTCCCGTGTTCGTTTTTGCTTGATTCTTGTGATCTTTTGGTGAATTCACGATATCCGTACCTGAAATACACAATGAACAAACACAGGCATATTTTTGGGTGTTTTGATGATATTTTAAGTGTTTTAAGCCCGATTCGGACGATGAGATTATGTATAATTGCAGTCTCATCAGATCTATTTATCCTCATACCTTGTGAGGGTCTTTTCGGATAGACTTCTCCATGATCTTTATGGGAGTTGATTGCTTTTCGTCGTGAGTCTTGATCCTTCATATTGATTTTGGGAATAATGCTTTTCACATCACCTTGGATCTTTAGCAATAAAATGGAATCCTCATGCCTTGTTAGGGCCTTTTCGGACTCGCCAATCTTCGCGCCCCGCTTCATAAGTTATGCCTTGGCTATGAACTCTTATCATTACCGAGCAACTTTTAAACGATCTTGGGCTAGAAGCTAAGTAACTTTTTAAATCGTACGACCTAACTTATTGCAGATAATTTATTAGCAAGTGATGGGAGAATAGGCAAATAATTACACCGAGTGAGCTTGTGCAAGAATACCGACTTATAATTGACTCTATCATTTCTCGTCCTCCACAATTTAAAATCTCAAGTAATGAGACTCGTAGATACTTAGCCTAATAAACCAACTAAGGTCTACATGGTTAAGGATACTAGCTAGAATAAACTTGGATAAGTCTATTCGGGTTGAGTCAAAATAATCGCAACGGGCCTAATATGTCAAAGACTTCTAAACTAGCTACACCACTTTATTAATATTTTTGACTTATTTGCGGGATATATACATATGAAAGCAACGATAAAAATTTAAAAATTACGACTACATGGCCAAAGTTAACAAAAAATTTGAAAAATGTTGAAAAAGATGATTTTCCGGTTAAATGGGGGCATTTTCATGGAAAAGTCCACTTAAAACTTCGATAGAAGTCCCCCCTACACTTAAGATAAACATTGTCCTCAATGTTTAATCATGTGGGAAAAGTCTCCCCTACACTTATGACATTGTGCATGTTGGTTAAATCAAGCTAAGGAAGAGACGAATAAAGTGATCAATTTCAAATGTGAGTATGAAGAAAATTGAATCACGATAGTTGAGAGATAGAACCGGATTTCGGATAACAAGGGAGCACGGTTCTTCAAAGGTTCCAAGAGTGCATTCATCCCTGTAATCACATCACCACACAGACACAAAGAACCTATAGAGGACCCCCTACACTTAGGAGGTTAAAACAGAAAAGGATAGATACTCGGGTTGCCTCCCGAGGAGCGCTTGTTTTTTATAACCGAGTCACGAGCCTGACTCGACCCAAAATTAGTTCATGGGGAACGTGGTGAGGGATGGAATCATCTCCTGAGAGATGTCCTCACCAAAGTACAACTTCACTTGTTGGCCATTCACCTTAAAATTAGGTCCATTAGGTTGAGCGAGCTCGAGAGTACCATATGGAAAAATTTGGGCAATGGTGAATGGGCCGGACCAACGAGATTTCAGCTTGCCCGAAAAGATTTTTTAACCGAGAGTTAAAGATTAAAACTTTGTCTCCAACTTGGAACTCTCGGTTTTTAATCTTGGAGTCGTGAATGAGCTTAGTCTTTTCCTTATAGATCAAAGAATTTTCATAAGCCTCATTACGGAGTTCATTGAGCTCATTGAGTTGGATCTTGCGTAGGTCACCGGCTTTGTTGATATCAAAATTAGCCCACTTCAAGGCCCAGTAAGCCTTGTGTTCCAACTCAATGGGGAGGTGGCACGCTTTCCCGTATATGAGACGATATGGTGTACAACCAATCGGAGTCTTGTATGCGGTACGGAAAGCCCACAAAGCATCATCAAGTTTATCAGCCCATGAGGCACGATGCTCTCCTATGGTTCTTTCAAGAATTCGCTTTAAGCCTCGGTTAGAGATTTCAGCCTGGCCATTAGTTTGTGGGTGGTATGCGGTGGAAAGACGATGATTTACACCATACTTAGCCATGACTCTTGCGAATTGGTCATTGCAAAAATGAGTCCCGCGATCACTAATAATGGCACGAGGCACACCGAATCTAGCGAACAGCGACTTCAAAAAGTTACAAACCACCCTTGCGTCATTAGTGGGTAAAGCTTTGGCTTCAACCCATTTAGAAACGTAGTCAACGGCTACAAGGATGTATTTGTTTCCTTTAGAGGAAGCGAATGGCCCCATAAAGTCGATACCCCAAACATCAAAGATTTCACATTCTTGTATGAAATTCTGAGGCATCTCGTCATTATGTGTGATCTTGCCTTGTTTTTGGCAAGCATCATAACGTTTAACCATCTCGTGAGCGTCACGATAGATGGTGGGCCAATAAAATCCCGAGTCAAACACTTTTTTGGCGGTGTAGGTGGGACCAAAGTGACCACCGGTGGGTCCTTTGTGGCAAGCGTCAAGGATTTCTAAAGCTGCCGGTCCATCAACACATCGGCAAATAATCAAATCAGCACATTGTTTGAATAGATACGGGTCATCCTAGAAGTAAGTCTTAATGTCTTTAAAGAACTTCTTCTTTTGTTGGGATGTTAACCCGTCAACGAGAATTCCACCCGCCAAGTAGTTTGCAATGTCCGCAAACCACGGGGTTTCATCAGAAGTCGAGTTGATAGACATTAAGGTCTCCAGGGGAAAAGAGTCATTGATCTCTTTGGTTGGATGTTCCCCTTGGTAAGGATCCTCAAGTCTACTGAGATGATCCGCGGCTAGGTTTTCAGCTCCTTTTTTATCGCGAATTTCGATTTTAAATTCTTGGAGTAGCAAAACCCAGCGAAGAAGTATTGGTTTGGAATCTTGTTTAGTTAACAAGTACTTCAACGCGGAATGATCGGTGTAAACGATTGTGGTGAAAAGGACAAGATAGGGGCGAAATTTTTCAAAGGCATAGACAACAGCTAAAAGCTCTTTTTCGGTTGTCGTGTAATGCAAAGTCGCTAGCATCACACATCAACTCGAAAGGCAGCTCCCAATTAGGGGTAACCAAGACGAGTGCCTTAGTTAGCTTATCCTTAAGCAAGTTGAAGGCTTCAATACACTCATCGGAAAAGATAAAAGGAGTATCTTTTTCCAAGAGGTGGGTCATCGGGCGAGCGATTTTAGAAAAATCTTTGATAAAGCGACGGTAGAAGCCCGCTTGACCGAGGAAACTTCTCACACCCTGCACGGTTGAAGGTGGAGGCAACTTAGAAATAACATCAACTTTAGCACGGTCTACTTCAAGACCGACTTTGGAGATCTTGTGTCCTAGCACGATGCCCTCTTTTACCATGAAATGGCATTTTTCCCAATTAAGAACAAGGCGAGTGTCTTCACACCGCTTGAGCATACGTTCTAAATTGGCAAGGAAAGCAGAGAAAAGAATCGCCATAAACCGAGAAATCATCCATGAATACTTCCATAGTTTCTTCAACCATGTCATGGAAGATAGCCATCATACACATTTGGAACGTCCCAGGAGCATTGCATAAACCAAAAGGCATACGTTTGTAAGCAAATGTTCCATAGGGACAAGTGAATGTGGTCTTTTCTTGGTCTTTGGGATCGATGGGAATTTGAAAATACCCGGAGAAACCGTCTAAGAAGCAGTAATAATCATTACCCGCTAGACGCTCGAGCATTTGATCCATGAAAGGAAGAGGAAAGTGATCTTTTCTCGTGGCATCATTGAGCTTGCGATAGTCGATACAAACTCTCCACCCAGTAACGAGACGAGTGGGAATCAACTTGTTGTGTTCATTGGGAACAACGGTTATTCCGCCCTTCTTGGGCACACAATAGACGGGACTTACCCATGGCAAATCCGAGATAGGGTAAATCAAGCCGGCATCAAGAAGTTTGATAACCTCTTGTTTGATGACGTCATGAATGCGAGGATTAACCCTTCTTTGGCTCTGGATTGCGGGTTTAAAGTTATCTTCCATGAGAATCTTGTGAGTACAAAAGTTCGGATCAATTCCGCGGATATCGGAAATTTTCCAAGCAATTGCCTTCTTATGATCTTTAAGCACGGCGATGAGGCGAAATTTCTCTTCTTCGTTCAAGTCCTTAGCAATGATGACAGGCGACTTCTTCTTATCTTCAAGGAACACATACTCGAGATGGGGCGGCAACTCCTTAAGTTCTAAATCCAGAGGATTTTCGATGGTAGGCGTATTCAAAGTCGGTTCATCGATAGCAATATCCTTGGGAGATGGTGGAGAAATATTGTCTTCTTTAAGAAAGTTCTCAATGAGGCGAAGATCTTCATCCCAATCGGTGAGAGAATCGTCATGTTCTAAGTTCACATCTCCCATGGTGGCTTCCAAATCTTTCCAAAGGAAATCACTTTCTCCAAATAGAGATAGTGATGAATCAATAGCAGAAACGGTCTCAACATTGGGAGGAGAGGTAGGAATAATTTTACAAGCATCTTTGAAGTGTTCTTCACAAGCCTCATCAAGAACGTCAATACAATTAACACTCTCGTATGAATAAGGCTGTTTAGAAAGCTTTCCCATGTTGAAGACAATTTTATCGTCACCCACTCTCATGATAAGCTCACCGGCTTCAACATCGATGAGAGTGCGACCAGTCCTCAAAAATGGACGACCAACAATTAATGGCACACGAGGGTCCATATCGTAGTCGACGACGACAAAATCGGCAGGAAAAGTGAATTTGTCGACTCCTACAAAAACGTCTTCGGCTATCCCCACTGGATAAGCAACCGTACGGTTAGCTAATTCCAAAGTCATTTTGGTGGGGACTAGCTCAGGGAGAGATAATTGCTTCCAAACGCTTAGAGGCATTAAATTAATACTGGCACCTAGATCGACTAGGGCCATGCAATTCTCTACTCCCGGGAAGTTACAAGGGATTAAGAAACGACCCGGATCACCAAGCTTGGTTGGCAATTTCCTTAAGAGCACTGCAGAGCAATTCTCATTAAGTTGGGTGTTAGCCATATCAAGAAGCTTCTCCTTGTCACTAAGAAGATCTTTGAAAATTTTCGCATATTTAGGCATGTGAGCGAGAGCCTCAGCGAAGGAGATGTTAAAATTCAATTGTTTAAACATTTTAAGAAAGTTTGAAACTTGAATATCATCCTTGCTTTTGAGATTCTCTTTCCTCAACCTTAAGGGATAAGGTATATCGGAAGAAGAGGAAGGCTTTGGAATAGTAGGATCACTCACATCCTTGGTTGGAGGAGGGGTAAAAGTAAGAGGTGGAGAAATTGGGGAAGTAGAAGGATGAGGAATATGAGCAGGTGACTCGTTTTCCTTAGTCACAATCACCGGTGGAGGTATAGGAAGCTCGGGTTCGTTGGTACCTTTGCCACTACGAGTGGTGATTGCTTTCATCTCCCCTCTTGGATTCGCAACGGTGTTACTCGGAAGAGTACCCGAAGAAGAGGATTGATTACCTTGGAAGAAACCAGCCATCATGTTCCTTAAGTCATTCGTTTGACTTGCCAAAGTGTTTCTCATATCAGCTCTCAGATCGTTTCCTTGTTTCACCATGTCTGCTTTCAAGTTGAGCACTTCCCGCTGGAGATTGTCCACGATCACATCATTAGTCCTCATGTAGGTTCCAATATCTTGAGGTAGTGCGGTGGGTTGGTTGGGAGGAGCATTGTAGGTGGCTGGTTGATACGCAGGTTGTTGGTAAACTTGGTTATTTCTTTGAGGTGGATATGGTTGTTTGTGAGGTGGTATGTATGGTGCACGAGGTTGTTGTTGTTGTTGAGGAGGGCGATTGAGGTTTTGTTGTTGGTTTGGGTTGTTAGGAGGAAAACCGGGTGGGGAAAGAAAGTTGTTAGAACGGTAGCTAAGCAAATTGCGGTCTCCTTGAGGACGAGCTTGATAAGCGGCCGGAGGATAGGTACCGTATGCTGCATTCACATTCTCAGAAGGATAGTCTTGGGTGGTGGTAAAAGTGGTGTAAGAGTGAGGACCCCCGCATATTTCACATGGTTGGCTTACAGCATTGACTTGAGCGTTTTTAGCATTGATGCTGTTGGTGTTGTTAGCGGTGTAGGTAACAAGCGATTCAAGAAGCGTAGTAATTTTGTCAAGTCGCTTGTCGCTGTCACTAGTACTAGCACTAGCGACATTGGTCCGAACACTCTTGGTTTGCACACGAGACTTATTCTCAATGATATCCCAAGCAGCATTGGAAGTCTTAACCAAAATATTGCCCCCCGAGGCACTATTTAGTGAATCTTGGTCATTCATGCTTAAACCATTGTAAAAAGTATTAATTTGGTGCACTTTGGTAAAGCCATGTTGTGGGCATTTTCTTAAAAGATCTTTGAAACGGTCCCAAGATTCACTAAAAGACTCATCGTACTTTTGTTCAAAATTAATGATTTAATTCCGCAAAGCGGTAGCACGAGAGGGTGGGAAAAAGTATTTGATAAATTTGGTCTCCAAATCCGTCCATGTAGGAATACTTTGTGGCGGTTCCTTAGCAAGCCAATGTCGGGCTTGTCCCTCTAAGGAAAAGGGAAAAAGTTGTAAACGGATTACCTCTTGTGGAACACCATTGAATTTGACCGTATTCGTGAGTTGTAGGAATCTCTTGATGTGGTCATGTGGATCATCAATGGTACGCCCCAAGAATGGTTGAGCAGAGACCATCTGGATAAAGCCGGATTTGAGCTCAAAGTTGTTGGCTGCAATCGCGGGTATGACAATTGGATCATTGTTGCCCTCCACATGTGCTTGTAACAGTTCAATCATAGGGCGATTGTCTGGTAGAGGTTCATTGTTGTTGTTATTATTGTTGTTGAGAGGTGGATTGTTATTGTTTTGAGGTGGGTTATTGTTGTTGTTTTGTACACCGACCATGTCTAAGTCTTCGAGAGGCTCGGGCTCTTGATAAGACGTTGATCGTGTACGCATGCACCTGCAAAAGAACTAACAAAGCAAGCAAGAAATATTTTTGGTTTTTATGGGTTTTTTAATTTTTTTTGTATTTTTGAAAATTTTATATTTTTTAGGATTTTTGAAATTTTTTATGAAAAAGTAACGTTCATGGTGAACGGATCCCAAAATCCAAGTTCTCACAAAAAACTGGTGATCTTAACGAGAAGAGCCGGCAGCGGAGCCATTTGATACCAGGCTTTTAGATGGTTCAGATTTAATCTCGGTATCTCCTCGAATTGATCTCAGCTCTAAGTGGAATGATTTGTTCTTGGTTACTAAAAGGGTGTTGGTTTGTTTATCTATTTTAAACTAACAACAAATAAATGTAAGTGGCGTTGAGTAAATTAAAAGCTTTGAAAGATGAAACTGAATATTGATTAGGAAAATACTTAAAACTTAAAACTTTGTAAACTATAAAACTTAGATAATTTAAATGCAAAACTGAATTCTATCGGAATGTATTAAATTTAAAACCATCGGAATGTTATTAAAACCAAGCCATCGGAATGATTCAGCTTAATGGTCATCGGAATATCAAAGTCTGTTCTGTCGCAATGTTGCCCTATCGGAAAGTTCTAGATCGGAATGTATCCGATCGGAATGTATGAAATCCAAACTCCTCTATCGCAATGTTGTCCTGATCGGAATGTAACAAACAAAATTTTGGCAGCGTTTCGACTTACGGTAACCTTAAATCCCGTCGGAATATGCGATCGCAATACGCGATCGCAATCTAGAAAGGGGAAATGACAACCGATCGCAAAGTAGAACCACACTTGGGATATTGCGATCAAAATAGGTAACCGTCGGAATGTGTGTAAATCCTGATATTGCGATGGAAGCAATGTTGATCCGAAATTGGTGGCAACTTTAAAACTCAATAAGCTCAATCAATAAGCTAGCTAATCCGAAATTTAAACAACTCAAAAAGCTTAAATTCAACAACTTGTAAAACGTAAACGATTATAAACTTTATGAAACGAATTTAAAAATGACTAAAACCTTTGTGAAACCGGAAGAGCAATAAGCTAAACTTGAAATAAGCCAATAAGCATTAAGAACTTATAGCCTAAACCAAATAAAAGCTTAAAAAGTAGTAAAAAGAGTAATCTTTTAACTACTTAAACATGGAACGAAATCAAACCGTATGGATTGTAATTTTCGGATTAAAGGCAAAATGAAACCAAGAAATGTAGGAAGAGATTAAAGAACAAAAAGCTAAACTTGAATTAGATTAATGAAATCCAAAATACAAAAAGCTTAAAACTTGAAAGATAAAAATGGAGAAAGAAAAAATCTTAGTGAGAGAAAGTTTGGAACTTTCTCTCTCTAAAACTAGAGAAAAATGAAAAACTAAAAACTAAGACTCTCCAAATGGTGAAGTGAAGTCCTATTTATAGGCAGGTGATTGTGGGCTTGTGAATGGGCTTTGGTTTTGGGCTTCTCTTCTTCTTTCTTCTTTAGTCTTTACGTTTCTTTAATTAAACGTTTCCGACTTTGGATTTTTAGAAGTGTCGGTGAATGATTCCAACTCGTCCTATAATCATTTGTTTAATAGACTCGAGTTCTTCGACATATATGAATCTTCCATCTTTGGCTCTATTCTTCGATAAATCTTCAAATAGGCACAATGACTTCAAATCTTTTACATCTCTTGGACAATAGACTTCGTCTTGAGTCTTTTTCTTTGATAAATCCCGTGCAATCCCATGTTTTCTTCAATATTCACCCGGTTGACTCTGAAAACACAATAAACACAAAAACCACACATAATTCCAAACAAATGATATTAAATACGTGTTTTGGTCTTGTTTTAGCCAGTTATAAGTGGTAAAAGGATGGGTGTTTTTACACCTATCAATAAGTTTGATAGAAAATCCACAACTGCTGGATGTCAGTTTCTTGGGAGCAGGCTGATATCTTGGCAATGCAAGAAACAAACAGTGGTGGCCAATTCTACAACTGAAGCAGAGTATGTTGATGCAGCTGCTTGTTGTGGACAAGTATTATGGAATCAGAACCAGCTGTTGGATTATGGGTATAATTTCATGCATACAAGATATTTGTTGACAATAACAGCACTTTATGCATTATTAAGAATCCTGTACATCATTCTAAAACCAAACACATAGAAATTAGACACCATTTTATAAGAGATTGTTTTGAAGGTTTAATACAACCAGATAGGGATGACACAGAAGAAAATGTGTCTGATTTACTAACTAAACCTTTTGATGCTGGAAGGTTTCAATACTTGGTAACAAGTATTGGAATGATCAATCTCACATAATATGTGTTTTGGGGTCTTTTTGTAAAAGTATGTACAGGATAATGCATTGTTATTGGTCTTTTTGAGAATTTAGATTTTCCACTATATTTTTCTAACACTGACAAAGATTGTTTTAATGCTGATAAGTGTTATTGTGACGTTGTCAGCAATATATTTGTCTAACGCTGACAAAGCTTTTCTTAACGCTGACAAGTGTTATCGGGGCGTTGTCAGCAACAATGTTAGTTTTGTGGTTTTCAATCTAAATGTACAGGTGGTGTTAGCATTATACCATTGGATACAGAGTTTCTTATGGATCCTTGGAGAATCATTTGAGCATGTTTTTATTTATGGATGATGGTTGGAATTTTTTATTCCTATCTTGACATAAAATTTTTTTTTATGTTCATGCATATTTTTGGCAACATATGTATCACAATTTAAGGGGAGGTTTTAGGAACCTTTAGGACTTTTGGGTATCCTTATGATACTCTTATCACAATTCTAGATTGTGTCCACAGGTGAGTATGAGTTAGTTAACTAAATCATGAGGCACTGTAGCATGCAAAGTTGATATACTATGCATGCTGCCAAGACATTTTTGGCCTAGAATTGGTTGTGGTCTGTTAGGAGACTTGGGAATGATTTTATCATGGGTTTTACCTGGGAGTAACAAAGAATTTTATGAGCTAACTTAGTTGTTAAGAGTTTTGGTTAGCAAGGGACACTAGAGGACTGTTATGTCTATCTTGCATAAGCAAGTGTACATAACTGGACATTGCTTGCCGCCCTATTATAATTATCAACTTATAGGTTATCTTCTCTAGGATAAATTACTTTGTTAAGGTCACTTTTCATTTTTATACATTTTTATTTTTGGACGCTGACAAGTACTTTTCCAAGCGTTGTTGTGACCAATTTAGACGCTGACATGGCTTTGGCAAACGTTGACAAGAATATAGCCGTTGGGCGTTGATGGGTTATTTTTTACCGTTGACACTCAATGGGACCTACCCAGTTGTTACTTTTTGACGAATTTTTGGGCCGTAATTTTGGGAGCAGATAACTTTCAATTAATGCATGAGATAAACTTATTTCTTTTCAATATTTTCATGATTGTATTTTGAAAATAGTTGCCTAATTTTTGACCAATCACATGCATATTTCTCTCCTATATATTTGGCTCCTATTTTTCTCTCCTATATATTTGGCTCCTATTTTTAAACAGGGTATCTATCATTCTTGTCTAACAATATTTTCACCTATACTACATCTTTATCAATCATTCAAACAGCTTTCAATAATGGCACCAAAATTTAAACCAAGTGATTTGGAATTGGGATTCAGGAGTCAACACAACATGATAGCATATTTGGACGCTGATGATACTCTGTTTCCCCAATACACACAAATGGTGGCGTATTTGAATGCATCCCCAATTAGGTATTCTCTTTCTCATGCTCCACTCATTCCTGTCACACATATTAAGCAGTTTTGGAAAACGTTAGTTCCTCAACAGTTAATAGAGTGACTACATTATCATCTATTGTTCATGGGTGCACATGGGTGGTTACTGAAGCTTTGGTTCGCCAAGCTTTGCATCTTGATGATGAAGATGGTATAACCACCCTCCCCATTAATGAAATAGAACATGGACTTAGGGCTTTGGGTTATCCTTTCCCTGATGAGGGAACTTTAAACAAATATCATAAACATGAGTTTCCCCCAGCCTGGAAGTACCTAATACATGTCCTCTTGCAATGTTTGAGTCCCAAGTGTACTGCACACAATGAGATCAATAGATCTATTGCTAGTGCTATTGTGTGCATTGCTACTGGGCAAAAGTTTAATTATTCCAAAATTATTTTTGAGGGCATGTGTAAAAATAAAGGGAATAAAATGACTTTAGCTTATCCCAGATTTTTACAAATGGTTTTTGATGTCCAAAATTACTACACAAGGGATCATGATGATTTTTATGAGATCCCTGTGCAAAAGAAAGCAATTTTTACAAAGATGAACTCACCCCATCACCGTGACTTACCCCTAACCCCAGCTATGATTGCTGTCATTGAAGCAACACAACCACAACCAAACCCACAACCCTAACTTGACCCACTACCTGAACCTTTACCTTCACCACAACACATGAAAATTGACCAAGAACCCTTCGACGCTGACACATTAAATGTTGGCGTTGACATGCCTATTCCAAACGTTGACAAAAATCCTTCACAAACTGAAACACCCCTTAACCAACCCACATCCACCCAATCCACATCATCTTCTCCCCCAAGATAATATAGGTTGCAAAAACGCCAAAGGACTACTGGAGTGTTCTCCTCTAGTGGTCCTAGCCATGTAGCAGAGAGAACCACCACCACAAGTGTGGTTGGTGCTATGGATGAGGCTGGGACTATTGGTTCTGGCTTAGAAGCTGGCCAAGACAGTCCTATCATCATTAAGACCTCTTCCATACCCCATGAATCTAACTTGGGAGGTCAAATACCCATTTTAGAGGAGGGCAGATTGGAACCAATGACATTAATGGAATTGACGGTTGTCTGCATAAGCTTGCAAAAGCAAAATGCAGACTTGGTACAAATTGTCAGTACACAAGACCTTGAACTCAAGCAATTGAGGGAGAGGATTGTTATTTTGGAAAATGCTAGCACAAGGCGTGGGATGGAGGAATCTTCCAAAGGGGAGGATGAACAGATAAATGTGAGTGATAAGGGCTCACATGATGGTGAATCTTTGGGTGTTGCTGAGGCCCTAACTAGTTTGAAGAAACAACCAGGTTTTGATACGTCTCTACTCACTCCTACAAACTTAAACTTGTCTTTTACAGCTATGTTGGAGGAAATTACACGAGGCGCTGAGACAGGTAACTTGGGCGTTGACAAACAAGATTTGAACACTAACATGAGTAAATTGGGCGCTGACAAAACAAATTTGAGCGTTGACAGACCTGCAGATGAGGTTGATGTATTCCAGTCATCATCCATCATCAAAGAAGTTTCTTCACAGGTATTACCATCTACCTTACCCATAATTGATCCATTAGATAAGGGTAAGGGAACCATGGTAGAAGTAGATGTTCTAAAGAATACAATACAGATTGAGTTTGATAGAAGGTTGGCTGCACAAATTATGGAACAAGAAAGAAAGAAGGTGGGTGAATCACCTTTTGTTGTCACTTCAGAAGAACAAGAAGGAAGTGATGAAGCCAGTTCAGACTCAAGTGTGATGATTATAGAACAACCAGAAAGACTTGAGTATGGTGATGGGTTGGCAAGAGAGAAGTTGAATGAGTTGAAATTGCAAGTTGATTTTGATATGCCAGAAGTTGTTCAGATGTACCATGCTTGGGAAGATAGGTGTATGGAGAATCCACATTTGACTATTTCAGACCAGATATGGGGTTTGGAGATTCTTCGAAGAGTACCAAAGGACTGCAAGGTAATTCTGAAATACAGAGCTAGCAATATTCTCTCAATGTTGAAAAGGGATAGAAGGGAGTTGTACTACATGATACTCAGATGTCATGGAATAGGATGGACTTTTAAGAAATTGATTGGATTGACATTTGAAGAGTTGGAGTTCAATGCTTATCCCATTTGGGCAAGAGTGCAGGAAGAAAACACTCTAAGACTTCTTTCCGATGAAAGGAAAGAAGAACTTGTAGAAGAGATGGAGCTTAAGAATGCAATGATTGTTCCCATACCTGTGAAGAAGGGAGTCCCTCTTGAGTTTCCCAAAGATATGGGTAGGTTGAATCCAAGTGAAGCTGTTATAAGAAGGAGCCTTAAGTTCTCACCATTAGAAGCTTCAGATATGGTGCAAGTGTTACCTCTTGATTCCAGAAACCCTATTATAAGCTATGAAGAAGATGAATGTGGGTTTTGGAAGATTGGCAGGTATGGGAAAGAGGTTCACACTTTTACCACTCTTATATCTTGGTTTGCAAGTTTGATAGAGAAGACTTGGTAGACCTATGGAGGTTGTTAGAGGCCAAGTATGAGACTGAAGATCTTACTTCAGTCAATGCAATAAAACTGTGGTCAACATTCAAGAGAATGTGTGGACCAAGAGATGAAGATCCTGCTATTTAGAAGGATCTTGAAGATGACCTCAGTGGTCTTCAATGGCGTTTGTATTCAGCTGCTGGTGTATATTACTTGAGTTCTACAAAGTTTGCTGAGTATCTTCTTGTAGATGCTCAGTATTCCATGTCCAAGGAAGTCTTGGAGAAGATGAAGACAACACAGCTGGAAATTGATTATTCAAGTGACGTGGCCAAAGATTTGATCAGACATATTTATTACCAATATGATAAGTGTTGTAAGATTCCTCCTAGTTCTTAATGATTATTCAGAAACTTGATTACTAGAGTAGATATCAAGTTTAGGGGAGGATTGTTGGAAATAAAATATAGCCAGTCTACTTGAGCGCTGACAAGTGTAAAACAAGCGTTGATAGGAAGAAAACAAACGTTGACATATCAAGCGTTGACAAGAAGAAGTCAAGCGTTGATACATTGAAGACAAGCACTGATGGAAAGATTTAGTCTACGCGTATATTGTTTCTAGTTTGTTTCTAGTAAGGATAAGTTCAACATTGTATTTTCTATAATTATCTTTACCTAGAATAGTTGATACGTAGACTCTTGTACAAGGCTTCTTATGTCTATAAAAGAAGACCTTTAGGTTATTGTTCAATAATAAGTTTTCATACGTTAAACACTTTCATTATAAGCAAGTTTGTTATCATTAATCAAGTGAAAGTTTGTTTACATCTTTGTGTGTTCTTGTTTGAGTGTTAATTCCGCATAACACTTAGATCACTATATACATATACAAAGGTTTCTCTACGTGTATAACTTGATCTAATTGCGTTAACAGAAAGCAAGGTGAATCTCCAAACCCCATAGCTTTATGTATCAGAGCTTGTTGAGAAACTTTTGATCTTAAAGAACACAAGAACCCTAAAATCACCAAAACCCTAATTTTCACAAATTCCTAAAAACATCATGTCAAATCCAGAAGTAACCTCCTCCTCCTCACCTTTACCAAACATCAAGATTCCCATGCTTGATGCAACCAACTTGGAGTTGTGGAAATTCAACTTTGAGCAATATCTGGGGATCTATGACTACACTCTCTGGGAGATAATTGAATATGGAAACACATACAATAGAGCTGAAAAGGTTGATGTTGCCATTGCTACAAGAACTGTTGTTGCTGGATGTCCAGAAGCAGATAAGAAAGAAAAACCTGGTGATGGTAGAGCTGTGTCTGCTGAAGACATAGCAAAGAGAAGGGTTGATATGAAAACCCTAAACATTCTGAAACTCTCTTTGGGACAAGAGAACCAACATAAATACAGAGGTTATGATTCTGCAAAAGACCTTTGGGCAGCTCTTGAAGTTGCATATGGTGGCAATGATGATACTAGGGAAGAGAAGAAGAAGCAACTCATGCATGAGTATGCTGTTTTCAAGGCTCAACCTAATGAGAAGTGTAGAAACTAGAAGGGGGGGGGGTTGAATAGTTTCTCTTCGATTGGTGACCAAATTAAAATTCCTTTCAATTTGGTTTGTATCAAAACTATCTTTTACTTAAGGCTAAGTTGCATAATGATTAGGTTCAATTGAAATGCACTAGCAAGGATAATAAGAAAGTATAATGATAATGAAATAAGTAAAGAGCAAGGAAGGAGACAACCTAGTGGGAAGACACCAAGATTTATAGTGGTTCGACAACGAGGCTCTATCCGCGTTTCTACTCCACTCCTCGAGTACACCTACTCGAGCTTTCCACTATATCCACAAGCTCCCTTCTCGGTGGAGAAAACCTTACATCGTTGCTTACATTATTTTCCGACACTAAGCTAAATGTCGAGACCTAATCTTTAGCTAGGACCAATCTACACGACGTTCCCTACTTCACAATTTAACGACACAAGGCTAGATGTCGAGTTCTAATCTTAAGGTAGAACCAATCTTCACGACGTTGCCTACTTCACCATTTTACGACACAAGGCTAGATGTCGAGTTCTAATCGAAAGCTAGAACCAATCTTCACGACTCTTCACTTTGAAGCTAAGTGAGAACTTCACACAACACAACTACTAATCACTTTAAAAGTTTAGTGAGAACTCACAAAACACAACCACATCACTTTATAGTTTAGTGAGAACTCCTAATCAAATCTATTACAACTCAACTAGACTTATCCAAGTACACACATGTAGCTTGGATTTACACAACACAAATCCAAGCAAACACATATGCAATGGATGTACACAACAAATCCAAGTATCCACAAATAACTTGGATGAACACAACTAGTCCAAGTATTCATAAATACATTGGATTGACCTAAAACAAAAAGGGTATGATGATGAATATGACTAGCTCATAAATTCATCTTTATCACTACACTAGTGAGTGAGTGATCTTCTCATTGGACATGGTAAAGGAGGGGATCAAGTGGATAATCATAAGTAAACATCCTTAACAATTTAAGTGATCATTTACTAATGATTATGCTATAGAAAATAGAAAGAGGGCTGAGAAAAACGTCCAAGAGGCTTGGTGGAAAATGAGATTTGACCCACTATTTAAAGGAGACAAAGTTACAACGGATCTATAACGGCTACTGTGCGCGATACCTTATCTCACCCCGCAGTACCATATCGCTAAGGTACCGCGTAGGTACTTAAGGTACCGCCACTAGACTCCGCTCCGTTTTTTGTCTTTTAGTGGGGTGGGAATATCTGAGGTATTTGAACCCTTCAAAGGATATTCTAACAGCATTTGGAATATGCCATTTTCAAATTTTCATTTTCCATTTTAATAAAACTTTTTCTAAAAAAGAAAGTTTATTAAAAAGTCTTTTGTCTTATTAACAAAAGTGAGTTTTAAGGATAATCATTTTGATGATCACTAAGTATGATTAAGAAAGGTTAGTGATATGATTATTACCTTGATGATAGTGTTAGTTAAATAATTCCATTTTGTGTTTTACACTAAATGTGTTGTATGGTTTGTTGTGATCAAAACTAAGAAAGATTAGTTAACACTAATAATATTTTAGGCATTACTTGCATTAACAATCTCCCCCTTTTTGATTACGACAAACGATAAAATCATTTACGTAGAAACACAAACTATGGAATTATTAACTAGTTTATCACTATCATTTCTCCCCCTTTGTCGTAGCAAAAAGGTTAGCATAAGTCTTTGAAGAGCATCAAACTTTGCTAGTAGCTCCCCCTTGGTGGTTGCTCCCCCTTGCTTGGGGCACCAAGTTTGTGAGCTAAGGTGACATGCTACACAAAGGTTAGTAGAAAGGAAAGAAACACCAATGTATATATGATCACTACCTACTAAGTAACTTGAGAGGGAGAAAGAGAAGAAATCTCAAATTAGAAGCAAGTATTTTGCTAAGTATGTCCAAAGAGGTAATTGACAAAATCAAACTTCAATCCAATGAAGATGATAAACTTGTCAATGGGTTAAAGCTTTAGAATTGATGGAATCACCCATAAGAAATTGTAAAAAATAAACACGATCAACTCAAAGTAGAACTAATTAGATAGCACACAAATAACACAAAGGTTACAAAAAAAATACAACAAAGAAGATAGTCATACACATAGTATGAGTATCTAAAAGCAATAAATATGGAAAATAAACCACTAAGCATAAGCTAGTCTAATAGTGATATTTTCCAAGATTGATAAAAATAAAATAAAACTAAAAAGACGACGATGCATCATTCGAAGTTTTGTCCACCGGAACGAAAACTTGAATAGGAGGTCGAGTGAGGAGGAATTCAAGAAAATTTAACTTCTCATACACATGAGCAAGTTAAATTTGTTGAAATCGGCAACAATCACACGAGGATCCATGATGCAACACAAAATCGTTTGATGGGGGTATGACATCAAACTTAGGGTTTGGTGGTGGTGGGGTAAAGGGTTTGGGAGTGTTTTCACAATGCCTTGTGAGGTTTGGGAAGGTTGAAAGGTCATTGAGTTGAGGGGTATTGAAGGATTGTAGTGGTGGTGGAACATGTTCTTTTGCTCCGGTGATAGGGTTTATGGTGTAAGTCTCATTCCAATACTTGATTGGAGAGAAGGTAGGGTTTTTGGGTGGTTTGGGCGAAGATGGTTCATTCTTCTTAACCCAAACGGGTCGAACCGAGATTTTCGGTTTCTTTGAAAGCTTGCATGAAGAAGCTTTGGGTGAGAGGGGTTGTGACAAAGAAATGTCAAGGTTAGGAATGTAGGAGTTAGGCATTGTGAGAGTGTGAGAATGATATCTCAAGGTTATGTGAGAATGAATTCTCAAGGTTGGGAAGGTGTGAGAATGAAATCTCAAGGTTGGGGTATAAGTAAAATGTGATCAAGGTAAGAATTTGAATACAAAATGTGTAGTGTCAAGGAATGTTTAGTCAATTTGAGTAAACAAGGAATCTTGACTGGGAATAGGGTTTTAAAGGTTTTGACCAAAAATTCGTCAAAAGTCACTTTCTGGCCGCGGTACCTTATAGGGGCCGGCGGTTCCATATCACTAAGGAACCGCGGGTCTTTAAGGAACCGCGTCCAGAGGACTTTAGACCATGTTTTTCCTGGGTTTTGGGAAAAACTGAGACTTTTTCAAAAAAAGTTGCAAATCTTGGAATTTTACCTCTATTAGAACCAAAATATGCTAGGGTTGCATAAAGCAACACATTCACAAAGAATTTCTTGACAAAGGGTGAAAAAATAATTTAGATATCATTTTGAACCAATTTTAGTCAAGTTTAGGGGTTGTGATAGATTTAGGTTCAATTTTAATTTCAAATTAAAGTTGATTAGTGTGCACAAAAGGATAGAATCACACAAAGCTAAATCCATAAGTCAACAATATAAAACATTCATTAATGATGCAAGTACAAAGATAAATAAAAACTAACTAATACATAGCTAGCTTAACATAGAATCTAGATAAGTAGTTTTCTTAGGCTTGGTTTTGTTGAAAACTCTTATTAAGACAACTCCATCATTCATCTCCTAGGAGGAGGCATGGAGAACAAAGTAAGCAAGAAATCTTGCAAACCCCTATGTAGTCCATACATATCCATCCTTAGGTTTTGGATGAGGAAGTGGTTGTAGAGACAACATGGACATCTAGGACCATGAGTTTGTTGAAACCCAAAGTAAGGATCACCCAAGAGGAGGGAAAGTGGGACACCCAAAATTGGGATGTTTGAGTTGGGTGGAGGTGCAGGAGGAAAGTTCTCCAAGGGTGGTGTGGGTGAAAGTGGAGGCATGTTCCTCAAAGGGGAAATGGGTGAGTGTGGAGGTAAATCCTCCAAGGTTGGTGAAATTGGTGAGTTGTGAGGGGTAAATGGTGAAGTCACCAAAATGTCATCAAAGTTATTCCCAAAAGGAATGCTTTGGATTGGTTGAGGTTGTGTGGTCACTTCCAAGGGTGCACTTGGAGTGAAGGGTGAAGAAAGCTCATTCATTCTAGAATTGAATGAAGAGGAGGTAGAACCAATGGAGTGGTTAGTACCATGGGTGGAGGAGGTCTTGCATGGTGCAAGAGGTGGGGAAGGTGATGAAGAAATGAGGATAGAAGCATTCTCATTCTTAGGTGTGTAGAAAGGTGAAGAGTTAGGTTTAGCTACCTTAACCCTTATTTTGAGTGTTTTCCTTGGGGTGGAGGTCTTGGAAGTGTTTGAGGTTTTGGTACACACCATGGTGGATTAGGGTGGTTTAAGGTGGTTTAGGGAAGTATGTTTGATGTGTGAAGAACATGGCAAACTAGGTGGGTTTAAATGGGTGAGGGGATGATCCAAACTAGTAATGGGTTAAAAACATTTTAGGTGAATAATGAATTTAGATACCCTAGTTTAGGAAATGTGCAGTTTATTACTGAAAATCATGCAAGGTTTACACAAAATTAAGAAAACAGTGTAAAGCAAAGATGCTGTCGTGCACAGTGACCGGCGGTTCCTTATCTAGGACCGGCGGTACCTTATCGATAGGGAACCGCGGGTCGATATGGAACCGTGACCAGAAGGTTTTCAAAAATTTCCCTTCCCAGTTTTTGATAAACCCAGATTTTTCCCAAAGGTTTCACAAGCCAAAGTTAACTACAGATCATAATCTAATAAGCTAACTATCATAAGGCATGCACAAAGCTATGTAAAACACAAACATTATTGCATAAGCAACATAAAGGATCAAAATAAATAGTAATCCAAGCATGAAACACAAGTTAATAAACAACAAAGCCAAAGTGTTAATAACCAAATGTTTAACCATCAAATCCAAACTTTGACAAAACTTCAAAGTCTTCACCTCATTTTCTTTCCTAAACCCTTGATCATCTTTCCCAAATACTTGAACCCTTTTCTTGGCTCCACTCGGTGTTCATGTAATTCTCCTCGAGTTCTAAGATTCTCACGATAAAGATGCTCCATATTGAGATCTTCAGGGACATCACTAGAAGGGTGAGGAGGAGGAGCTAAGTCTTCAAAATCATCCTCGAATTGATTTGAGGATGGATGGGAGTTACTCGAAGAATCAAAATGAGAACTAGGACCGATGCCATCACCATCACTTGGTGGCATATCGGTGTCCTCCTCATCCGGCTCTTGATGGTCGGATTTTCTCGAACCACGGTCACTTCTTGGCTTTCGTTGATACGCCTCTTGAATAGGCAACATAACCTGTTGAACCGGGTGAAAGCGAGAGAGATCGAGTTGACGAAAATCTTGACCAACCCTTCTAAAGAGGCGAGTAAGAAGCATAGCATAAGGGAGGTTGGTTTTGGGTTTGGAAAGAGCATAATTTATACGTCGAGCGATGTAATATGCAAGATTGTACTTGGTGGAAGTAAATAGGCAAAACAACATATGCCCCATGCAAGCCGGGATATGATCCCGGTTCTCACAAAGACAAAACACATTTTCCTTAAGGATGTTTGCCCATTGGAGTATGTAATCCTTAAGGTCGCTTGAGAGCACTTCATACCTATTCACATTTCGCACATTTGTATGAAGGCTTCTCACAACGTTTCCACTACGCTCTTTCGTGATGATTTCAAGGATGAAATTTAGATCAACTTCGGCGGTGTCATTTGGAGGTTTATTGTTTGACTCCAAGAGAGCATCTAGTCTCCACTTATCCGTGAAACGACAAGTGCCTTCAAATGGCACACCAAGAATATCACCAAAGTCATCGAGGGAATATTGAATGATTTGACCATTCAACAAGAAACGAATAAAGATTTGGTCGTTGATTTCAAGCATGGAGTAAGTACTGAAGAACTCAAGAAAGAACAAGGGATAAATTACCTCGTCTATGTAAAGCAAACAATCAAACCCAATAAGATCGAACATAGAGTTGATATAATTATCTTCCGCTATTCTTGGATCTACAATCCTACCCTCATGGAAACAACGAGAGGAAAGGGATGGAAAAGCGTTTTGGAGTTGAGGGGAAACAAAGGTTTGAGAGATGTCGGGCATATAATCTCTAGTGAATTGATGATCTTTTTGATATTGAGAAGGCATGATTAAGTACCTAAATACAAACACAAGACAATATTTCTCCAATCACTCATATGAAAAATAAAAAGGAAAACGAAAAATGAAAATGTGTTATATCAGTTTCTTAACAAACATAGGATTGAATCCATATCATTTTCATGTTCACAATGTGTCTATTCCATCATTAACCAAGACCACATGATCTATGTTAGATCAACAATGGATTAGAACATTGGTTTTTCAAAATAAGGTTTTTAGGTAAGCATTAACAATGTCATTACCTACTTGTTCATGGGTTCATCTCAAATCCATCATTCAACCAAAATTATTTAGCCTAAATTCGGATTTGTTCTACAAGTGGGTTTTAGTGAATCTTAATGAATATCAACCTAAGGAATCATAGTAAGATTACCATGTCAACCCACATTCCTATTAAGGTTTTAATTCAATTTCAATTTTAAAAATCCCCAATTATGAAAGGATGAACCCTAGAACAAAATATATTGACTATAGAACACCTAGACATAAAGACATCTATAATGTGAATCTTAATGGGATTAGGATGAATAATAATATGTCATGTCTTTATGCTAAAGCTTCAGTAGATGAGAGCAATCTATGGCACAGGAGACTAGGGCATATAAACTTTAAGAATATAAACAGGCTTGTGAGACTTGGCTTGGTTGATGGTTTGCCTGCAAAGGCTTTCCACAATGACCACTCTTGTGTTGCATGTCTTAAAGGCAAGCAGCACAAGGTCTCATTTAAGTCTAAACAGGTGCACTCTAGTTCTAAACCACTTCACTTGCTGCATATGGACCTATTTGGTCCAACTAATATAGAGAGTTTGAATGGTAAATCATACTTCTTTGTCATCACAGATGACTTTTCTAGGTTTACTTGGACTTTCTTTTTAGCTATGAAGAGTGATACTGCTGACTCTTTAATTGATTTTATTACTCAGATAGAGAAGAAAAATGGTAATGAGGTTAAAATGCTTAGAAGTGACAATGGTGGTGAGTTTAGAAATAAGCTTTTAAATGATTTTTGTGCCAAGAAAGGGATTACTAGGCAGTTTAGTGTTGCCAGAACCCCACAGCAAAATGGGTTTACTGAGAGGAAGAATAGAACCCTAATTGAAGCAGCCAGGACTATGTTGGCTGATGCTCATTTCCCCATAGCTTTTTGGGCTGAGGCTATGAATACAGCATGCTATGTTCAAAATAGAGCACTGGTCAACAAGATACAGAACAAAATACCTTATGAATTACTTTCGGGAAGGAAACCTAATATTGGTTTTCTTAAACCTTTTGGCTGTCATGTAGTTGTTCTTGATACTAGTGATGCCTTAGGTAAATTTAGTGCAAAAGGTGACGAAGGCTATTTCATGGGGTATTCAGTGCAGAGCAAGGGATATAGGGTTTATCTTAAAAAGGAAAAACGTATACTTGAAAGAGTACATGTTAGGTTTTTAGAGAGTAAACCTAGTGATCCTGAAAGTGGTCCAAATTGGTTGTTTGACTTGGAACCTCTATCTAGGACTTTAAATTATATGCCTGTTACTAATCTAGACATTGTGAAGGTAACTTCAAATGTGGTGGAAGAACAAGTTGTTGATGTTTCAGGTACACAGGTCAATAAAGAGGTTGGATCACCAGCAGAAAAGTCATCCCCCATACAAGAGTATGTCACTATCCCCATATGGACAGATGCTTTTGCTCCTGCTGCTGGAAAGGATAATGGTGGTCCCCAAGTACCACCAATTAACAACATGCATGGTCCTTCAGGCGCTGACAAAGGTAAATCTAGCGCTGACAGGACAAATTCAGATGTTGATGGCTCAAACGTTGACAACAACATTTCAAGCGTTGATAGCTCAAACGCTGAAACCAAGGCTCAGGCGTTGACAACACTTTTGAACATCTTTTCTCTTCTAATTTTGAGCAAGGTGAAACTTCCAATCTACATGAAGAGGTTCATATTGATGAAAGAGAGTCTGAAGAAGATATTGGCAACATGGATAATGAGATTAAAGACACCAGACTTTTTGAAGGAGGGGTTCTCTCTTCTACTATGAAGAATCACTCTACTTCTCAAATCATTGGTGATATTATGACTCCTGTTCAGACTAGAATATCTCATCAAAGTCTTGGTAGATTTATTGCCAATATTCACAAGAAGGTTGATACCCCTCTTGTGCAAGCATGTTTGTTTGCCTGTTTTCTGTCACAACAGGAACCCAAGAAGATCTTTGATGCTCTCAAAGAACCAAGTTGGGTGGAAGCAATGCAGGATGAGCTTCACCAATTTTCAATTCAGGATGTTTGGGAGCTGGTTGATTGTCCCAGATATGTCAGGCCTATAGGGACAAGATGGGTTCTAAGAAACAAGAGAGATGAAAGAGGCATTGTGGCTCAGGGATATACACAAGAGGAAGGGATAGACTATGAGGAGGTCTTTGCACCAGTTGTAAGGATTGAAGCCATCAGAATATTTCTAGCTTATGCTTCTTGCATGGGCTTCACTGTCTATCAAATGGATGTAAAGCGTGCCTTCCTTTATGGAACAATTGTTGAGGAGGTGTATGTGATGCAGCCTCTTGGTTTTGAAGATCCATAGAATCCAGACAAGGTGTATAGAGTAAAGAAGGCTATGTATGGACTTCATCAAGCCCCAAGAGCATGGTATGGCACATTATCCACTTATTTGGTGGACAATGGATTCAAGAGGGGCACCATAGACTAGACAATATTTACCAAGAAGGCTAGTAAGGATGTTTTGCTTGTTCAGGTTTATGTTGATGATATTATTTTTGGATCTACAAATCCAAAGATGAGTGAGGACTTTTCCAAGCTTATGACAGACAAATTCAAGATGAGTGAAATGGGGAGATGAACTTCTTTCTAGGGTTACAAGTTCAGCAGAAAGAAGATTGTATCTTCATCTCCCAGGATAAGTATGTAGCAGAGATCTTGAAGAAGTTTGGCTTTTCTCCACATGAAAAGAGGGCTACTACTCCTATGAATAGAGAACACCCTTGGGGAAAGATTGGAGATGGAAAGGATGTGGATGTCAGGCACTATAGATCAATGATTGGTTCATTGATGTATCTCACAGCCTCTAGACCTGACATTATGTTTGCTGTATGTGCTTGTGCACGCCATCAAGTGACAGTGACTCCCAAAGAATGTCACCTTTATGCTGTCAAGAGAATCTTTAGGTATCTAAGATATTATCTCAGTCTTGGCTTGTGGTACCCAAAAATTCACCATTGGAGCTTATTGCATATTCAGACAGTGACTATGGAGGTGATAAGTTTGATAGAAAATCCACAACTGGTGGATGTCAGTTTCTTAGGAGCAGGTTGATATCTTGGCAATGCAAGAAACAAACAGTGGTGGCCAATTCTACAACTGAAGCAGAGTATGTTGCTACAGCTGCTTGTTGTGGACAAGTATTATGGATTCAGAACCAGCTGTTGGATTATGGGTATAATTTCATGTATACCAAGATATTTGTTGACAATAAAAGCACTTTATGCATTATTAAGAATCCTGTACATCATTCTAAAACCAAACACATAGAAATTAGACACCATTTTATAAGAGATTGTTTTGAAAAGGGTTTAATACAACCAGATAGGGCTGACACAGAAGAAAATGTGTCTGATTTACTAACTAAACCTTTTGATGCTGGAAGGTTTCAATACTTGGTAACAAGTATTGGAATGATCAATCTCACATAATATGTGTTTTGGGGTCTTTTTGTAAAAGTATGTACAGGATAATGCATTGTTATTGGTCTTTTTGAGAATTTAGATTTTCCACTATATTTTTCTAACACTAACAAAGGTTGCTTTAATGCTGATAAGTGTTATTGTGACGTTGTCAGCAATATATTTGTCTACGCTGACAAAGCTTTTCTTAACGCTGACAAGAGTTATCGGGGCGTTGTCAGCAACAATGTTAGTTTTGTGGTTTTCAATCTAAATGTGCAGGTGGTGTTAGCATTATACCATTGGATACAGAGTTGCTTATGGATCCTTGGAGAATCATTTGAGCATGTTTTTATTTATGTATGATGGTTGGAATTTTTTATTCCTATCTTGACATAATTTTTTTTTTATGTTCATGCATATTTTTGGCAACATATGTATCACAGTTTAAGGGGAGGTTTTAGGAACCTTTAGGACTTTTGGGTATCCTTATGATACTCTTATCACAATTATAGATTGTGTCCACAGGTGAGTATGAGTTAGTTTTACTAAATCATGAGGCACTGTAGCATGCAAAGTTGATATACTATGCATGCTGCCAAGACATTTTTGGCCTAGCATTAGTTGTGGTCTGTTGGGAGACTTGGAAATTATTTTATCATGGGTTTTACCTGGGAGTAACAAGGAATTTTATGAGGTAACTTAGTTGTTAAGAGTTTTGGTTAGCAAGGGACACTAGAGGACTGTTATGTCTATCTTGCATAAGCAAGTGTGCATAACTGGACAGTGCTTGCCGCCCTATAATAATTATCAACTTATAGGTTATCTTCTCTAGGATAAATTACTTTGTTAAGGTCACTTTTCATTTTTATACATTTTTATTTTTGGACGCTGACAAGTATTTTTCTAAGCGTTGTTGTTACCAATTTAGACGCTGACATGGCTTTGGCAAACGTTGACAAGAATATAGCCGTTCGGCGTTGATGGGTTATTTTTTACCGTTGACACTCAATGGGACCTACCCAGTTGTTACTTTTTGACAAATTTTTGGGCCGTAATTTTGGGAGCAGATAATGCATGAGATAAACTTATTTCTTTTCAATATTTTCATGATTGTATTTTGAAAATAGTTGCCTAATTTTTGACCAATCACATGCATATTTCTCTCCTATATATTTGGCTCCTATTTTTAAACAAGGTATCTATCATTCTTGTCTAACAATATTTTCACCTATACTTCATCTTTATCAATCATTCAAACAGCTTTCAACAATGGCACCAAAATTTAAACCAAGTGATTTGGAATTGGGATTCAGGAGTCAACACAACATGATAGCATATTTGGACGCTGATGATACTCTGTTTCCCCAATACACACAAATGGTGGCGTATTTGAATGCATCCCCAATTAGGTATGCTCTTTCTCATGCTCCACTCATTCCTGTCACACATATTAAGCAGTTTTGGAACAATGTTAGTTCCTCAACAGTTAATAGAGTGACTACATTATCATCTATTGTTCATGGGCGCACATGGGTGGTTACTGAAGCTTTGGTTCGCCAAGCTTTGCATCTTGATGATGCAGATGGTATAACCACCCTCCCCATTAATGAAATAGAACAAGGACTAAGGGATTTGGGTTATCCTTTCCCTGATGAGGGAACTTTAAACAAATATCATAAACAGGAGTTTCCCCCAGCCTGGAAGTACCTAATATATGTCCTCTTGCAATGTTTGAGTCCCAAGTGTACTGCACACAATGAGATCAATAGATCTATTGCTAGTGCTATTGTGTGCATTGCTACTAGGAAAAAGTTTAATTATTCCAAAATGATTTTTGAGGGCATGTGTAAAAATAAAGGGAATAAAATGACTTTAGCTTATCCTAGATTTTTACAAATGGTTTTTGATGTCCAAAATTACTGCACAATGGATCATGATGATTTTTATGAGATCCCTGTGCAAAAAAAAGCAATTTTTACAAAGATGAACTCACCCCCTCACCGTGACTTACCCCTAACCCCAGCTATGATTGCTGTCATTGAAGCAGCACAACCACAACCAGACCTACAACCCCAACTTGACCCAATACCTGAACCTTTACCTTCACCACAACACATGCAAATTGACCAAGAACCCTTCGACGCTGACACATTAAATGTTGGCGTTGACATGCCTATTCCAAACGTTGACACCAATCCTTCACAAAACCAAACACCCCTTAACCAACCCACATCCACCCAATCCACATCATCTTCTCCCCCAACACAATATAGGTTGCAAAAGGCCAAAGGACTATTGGAGTGTGCTCCTCTAGTGTTCCTAGCCATGTAGCAGAGAGAACCACCACCACAAGTGTGCTTGGTGCTATGGATGAGGCTGGGACTATTGGTTCTGGCTTAGAAGCTGGCCAAGACAGTCCTATCATCATTAAGACCTCATCCATGCCCCATGAATCTAACTTGGGAGGTCAAATACCCATTTTAGAAGAGGGCAGATTGGAACCAATGACATTAATGGAATTGACGGCTGTCTACATAAGCTTACAAAAGCAAAATGCAGACTTGGTACAAATTGTCAGTACACAAGGCCTTGAACTCAAGCAATTGAGGGAGAGGATTATCATTTTGGAAAATGCTAGCACAAGGCGTGGGATGGAGGAATCTTCCAAAGGGGAGGATGAACAGATAAATGTGAGTGATAAGGGCTCACATGATGGTGAATCTTTGGGTGTCGTTGAGGCCCTAACTAGTTTGAAGAAACAACCAGGTTTTGATACGTCTCTAGTCACTCCTACAAACTTAAACTTGTCTTTTACAGCTATGTTGGAAGAAATTACAAGAGGCGCTGAGACAGGTAACTTGGGCGTTGACAAACAAGATTTGAACGCTGACATGAGTAAATTGAGCGCTGGCAAAACAAATTTGAGTGTTGAAAGACCTGCAGATGAGATTGATGTATTCCAGTCATCATCCATCATCAAAGAAGTTTCTTCACAGGTATTACCATCTACCTTACCCATAATTGATCCATTAGATAAAGGTAAGGGAATCATGGTAGAAGTAGATGTTCCAAAGAATACAGCACAGATTGAGTTTGATAGAAGGTTGGCTGCACAAATTGTGGAACAAGAAAGAAAAAAGGTGGGTGAATCATCTTTTGTTGTCACTTCAGAAGAACAAGAAGGAAGTGATGAAGCCAGTTTAGACTCAAGTGTGATGATTATAGAACAACCAGAAAGACTTGAGTATGGTGATGGGTTGGCAAGAGAGAAGTTGAATGAGTTGAAATTGCAAGTTGATTTTGATATGCCAGAAGTTGTTCAGATGTACCATGCTTGGGAATATAGGTGTATGGAAATCCACATTTGACTATTTCAGACCAGATATGGGGTTTAGAGATTCTTCTAAGAGTACAAAAGGACTGCAAGGTAATTCTGAAACACAGAGCTAGCAATATTCTCTCAATGTTGAAAATGGATAGAAGGGAGTTGTACTACATGCTACTCAGATGTCATGGAACAGGATGGGCTTTTAAGAAATTGATTGGATTGACATTTGAAGAGTTGGAGTTCAAAGCTTATCCCATTTGGGCAAGAGTGTAGGAAGAAAACACTCTAAGACTTCTTTCTGATGAACGGAAAGAAGAACTTGCAGAAGAGATGGAGCTTAAGAAGGAAATGATTGTTCCCAGACCTGTGAAGAAGGGAGTCCCTCTTGAGTTTCCCAAAGATATGGATAGGTTGAATCCAAGTGAAGCTGTTATAAGAAGGAGCCTCAAGCTCTCACCATTAGAAGCTTCAGATATGGTGCAAGTGTTACCTCTTGATTCCAGAAACCCTATTATAAGCTATGAAGAAGATGAATGTGGGTTTTGGAAGATTGGCAGGTATGGGAAAGAGGTTCACACTTTTACCACTCTTATATATTTGTTTGCAAGTTTTGATAGAGAAGACTTGGTAGACCTATGGAGGTTGTTAGAGGCCAAGTATGAGACTGAAGATCCTACTTCAGTCAATGCAATAAAACTGTGGTCAACATTCAAGAGAATGTGTGGACCAAGAGATGAAGATCCTGCTATTAGGAAGGATCTTGAAGATGACCTCAGTGGTCTTCAATGACTTTTGTATTCAGCTGCTGGTGTATATTACTTGAGTTCTACAAAGTTTGCTGAGTATCTTCTTGTAGATGCTTAGTATTCCATGTCCAAGGAAGTCTTGGAGAAGATGAAGACAACACAGCTGGAAATTGATTATTCAAGTGATGTGGCCAAAGATTTGATCAGACATATTTATTACCAATATGATAAGTGTTGTAAGATTCCTCCTAGTTCTTAATGATTATTCAGAAACTTGATTACTAGAGTAGATATCAAGTTTAGGGTAGGATTGTTGGGAATAAAATATAGCCAGTCTACTTGAGCGCTGACAAGAGTAAAACAAGCGATGATAGGAAGAAAACAAACGCTGACAGATCAAGCGTTGACAAGAAGAAGTCAAGCGTTGATACATTGAAGACAAGCACTAATGGAAAGATTTAGTCTACGCGTATGTTGTTTCTAGTTTGTTTCTAGTAAGGATAAGTTCAACATTGTATTTTCTATAATTATCTTTACCTAGAATAGTTGATACGTAGACTCTTGTACAAGGCTTCTTATGTCTATAAAAGAAGACCTTTAGGTTATTGTTCAATAATAAGTTTTCATACGTTAAACACTTTCATTATAAGCAAGTTTGTTATCATTAATCAAGTGAAAGTTTGTGTACATCTTTGTGTGTTCTTGTTTAAGTGTTAATTCCGTATAACACTTAGATTACTATATATATATATATACAAAGGTTTCTCTACGTGTATAACTTGATCTAATCTCGTATACATAAAGCTAAATCGATCTAAGTTTGGGATCAACATGACTAAGAGCAAAGGGTATGGTAGTTGATAGGTTGGCGTCAAAGGCTTTGGCGTGAGTCAACTTTTGAAGCACCGCAGCGCTGCTTATGTCAATGGTGCTAGCGTAGTTTTCATCACCAACCATCGTTAATCATTATTTTTTCTAAAAAATTTATCCGTTGGAGGGGTATATATGACCCTTTTTTGCATTTATTCCACCTTTTCCACTATTTAATCCCTTCAAAAGTTTATTAATACCATCTTTTTCACCAAAATTTATATACTTACTTATATTTTATGACATTTTTTTAAGCTGCTTGCTACAATATCGATCGCGAATCAGTCGACCGACTTCGAACCCGGTCGTCCCCGTTGCGACGACCGAGTCAAGTCGGTCGAGCCTCGAAGTCGTTCGCACCTACAACCCATTTGGGCAATCGGTCTTCTCTTTCTTCTTTTTTTTTCTTTCATTTTTTTATTAGATTATATTACTTTTATTATGTTTTAATTAGATAAAATTTGTAATAAATTTTCAAAATTTTAATAAATTGAGTTTTGTTTAATTATTCACAACATATATTAATTTGATTATTTTGAGAGATAGTTTTATATCCTTGTTATCTTTAATTAAGGTTTTTTAATCATTTTTAACAATATTTTACTAATAATTTTGAATAGAAAAAAATTTATCTTGGTCAACTTTTTGTGGAAACAAATCGTCTGTATGTCAATGGAGTAAGAAAGCTGATGTGACATGAAAAATGTAGGTCGCTCGTGGTCGCTGTTGTAAGTAGCCTAACTTCGCTTATTTTTTCCTACAAACGGACGACACATCCGCCATGCATCCGACCGATGTGGCTATCATCGAGAGTAAAAAAAATGTGATTCAAGTCTTGTATGCACCTCCCGGTAACTAGTTTATTTATTTGTATATTTATGTTCTATGTGGGTTTTTCTCGTAATGTTTTTTTATAATTAATGTATTTTCTTAAGTAACGTAATGTTTTTAAATTAAATGTACTGTTTTTTATATACAATTTTTTTTAAATAACTTTAAAAACACATTTTGAGGCTTAACTATTATAACTAAAAATGATGTAAACGAGTTTTTGATGTCAAAACCAATTTTTCGTACAAAATACCTTTTTTCCACACAAACTTTTAACACGCAACAGCTTAGTATGAGGCTTATACTAGTATTATATCCTTAATAAGAGGGGGGAATCACGTTCCCCAATGAACAGTTCCCCCCTCACATACAAGCTTTATTTTAATCTTCTTCTCATACACACACATACACAACACATACACAACTCTCCTCCTACTGTAGATCCATTAATTGTTCTTCAGCATTAATTGTTTGTGGCCAATTTTAATTGTTTGTGGCCACAAACCCATTTGTGTGTGTGAGTGGTGATTTCTGTAGCACTTCCCCCTTTGTAGCCGTTGATTAAAGTCCTACTCTTCATCCGTTGATTTGGTGGAAATTGTTATTATGTTGTTGTTTACTTGCCTCACCTCACACACGAATCCCACCCACTTTTTTTCTCTCTCTATCTAGATCTTTCTTGATCTAGATTCTTGATCGATTGTGGCTCTTCTGTTGATGCTAATCAGAACGAGGTCGGTTTTGCATAATACGGAGGTTATTATCTTTCCCCCAAATTTAATTTAATATAACTGATTTATTTTATAGTTTTAGGTTTTGAGTTTATTGATTTAGGGTTTTCCTGGTTTGATTAGAAGGTCAAACACGCATACATGTTCAAAATTTATTTGGTTTACGCAAATTGAGTATAAACCACCTTAGTTTGGAACTTTGTTTTTGGGTGTGGGTTTTGAAGTTTTAGCAGGGGGTGTTTGGATTAGCTTACAATTGATACATCGCAGGTCAGACACCATTCTATCCGTTTCCGAGGTCGGAAATCTGAGGTGAAGTGGTTTAAGTTTTATACGTAGTCGTATTAGCACTTTTAGAATACAGTGGGTTATAATTTGTTATGGACGCAATTATGTTGATTCAATGGGACATTAGTTCGTTGCCACTATTAATGGCAGGCGATGGTAGTGACAACTGTCACTTTCATTGCCGCTGTTGATGGTAGGCGATGATGCGCCCGTTTGAGTGCACAGTAAACAGATGGGTTATCCACGTCCATATGAGCTGAAACAAACACCTTCTGAGATTAATTGTAGTATTGCTTAAAAACGCCAGCTAAGATTGTTGTTGCGGTGAGTGTTTTTGCTTACGAAATATATGCAGTGGGGTTATTAGTTTTCCTGTTGTTTTTAACTTGGTCCGGTACTATAAAAGGTGTCGACAAAGCTGATATCGTTAGCGTCATCGCGCGGCAACCTTTTGTGGTTGCAGCCAGACGCGTTCTCTTGGTTCTATTATTATCCTGTCTAAGCCTTAATTTTGATATTTCGCCACAAGTTCCGTATTTCGACAGTTTGCAGCCTTCTATAGCGGGGCAGTCGCTTTATAGATGCGATTGCAGCCATTTCGGTTGCTTTCTGGTGCTTCTGATACACATTGGGTAACGATAATACTTCTAAAAGGCCATGATGATCATATTTGAGCATCTTTAACCGGGTTCATTAAAATTTTGATTATGTGCCTCTTGGCGGGGCAAGGTTGCAAACCTTGCAGCCATGGTGGCCATATCCTCATACCCGAATGCTCTCTTATCTGAGCCTAAATAATAATAAAATACTTGGTTTCGCATTTTGTTTACACACAAATGTGTGGTCACATATTGGTGGTGTTCACGCTGCGATATAGAGAAAAAGTTCCTCCCTCCCCAGGTGTGTTTTGAAGAATGGAGTGCTTTTAATTTAGCTGATCCATTTATCTCTCACACAATACTCAATCCCGATTATTGATTATGATTTGGTTAAAAAAAGTCGCAGGTTCCTCATATGGGATTCTTTTCGACTGTTTATGCAATTAAGCTGATGCATCTCCGAATCCAGACAATCCATTATTTTTTATTGAGGTAAGTGAAGCAATGGGTTTTACAATTACCTTATTTGTATCGATTATTTTCTTGGTATCGCATGATTTATGTTCACTTTGAATGGTAAACAGAATATAGTTATAAATTTCTTCCTACATCATGATTTATTAGTCTTTCGGCATAAAAATGTGCTATGCGCTCGCGATTATAGATTGTTGTTGTTAGAGAATGTTTTTCGCGGCGGGGAGGGGGCGGGGGGGGGGGGGGGGGAGGGGGGGTGTTGGTGGTTAAACTGGGTTTCAGTTTACTGCTTTCTGAGCGCTTGGGTGTTTCCCATGTGCTGCGTTGGACTTCAATGGGAATAAGGTTGTTAGGTTTTGGTGGATTGAGCTTTATGAGCTTCAAGGCACATTGTCTATGGTTTACTATGCCCAAGGCTATGATAACTGTAAAAGTGTGTGAAAACCCAGAAATGCTTTAGCGTTTTCCATCGCAACTAAATGTCGTTGAAGCCACGCCGAATGCATCATGTTTTGTCTATTATGAGTCTAACAACCTATCAAAAACTGAAAACGAGATGGTTCGTCGGGCGTTAGAGCAACCAGTTGTGGTTGCACCCACGGTCAGCACATCCTGTTTGCAGATAGTTGCTATACTAATATTTAGATCTGTTTATGGTAACTTCGGCCTCTCACAATATCTACAGTGGTCTGTTTTTTTTAATTATTTTCTCTTTGTTTTGGCTGGAGAATTTAAGGCACACGCGTACCTTACGTGTGTCGGCCTAATAACGGTTATTCATTATCATCGCTTTCATTCCGAATGTGAAAGAAAGCGTTGTAGTTGGTACATATACAAAAGATGGCAAAGACACTACATGCGTAGGTTTTACGCGGAAAGAGGAACACATTTTCGGGCTGTGATGAACTTGAGAAGCTCGGGATAAAGTTGAGAACGCCCATATCTTGGCGTGGCATCCTGTTGGGACTGCAGCCATGGCGGGCGTATACTCTTTTCCCTTAACGTGCCCCTATCTGAGCCTAGAAACACGACAATTTTTTATCATTTTTTTTAGTGACGCGGTCAAAAATGGGTTGACAATTTTGAGATTGTGTGCCGAGTTTTACGGATTCAGCACAAAAAACACATAAAGCTTAAGGTTTTTCATATGAAGGTATATTAACCTTTGAATTTGCATATTATAACTGGTCCAGCTATTTTTGCATCTATGTGTCATTACTCACTAGATGTTCTTACTCAAATGTTTGCTGGTCATGTTGGAATTCTTGATCTTGCTGCTTTTTCTGTCGAAAACTACCTCATTGTGGGGTTTTCTTTTGGAATCATTGTTAGTGTTTTTATTACGTATGCTGTTTCTTTTAGGCAAGTAATCTTTGCACATTTGGAGATATGATCATAAACTGATGGTTGAATGAATCGAGGTTAACTTGCTAACTCTTAGTAATCATAGATGTTAGTAAACATGGCCTTAAAGATTGAAGTTTTATAGAATTAATTCAACTGTTTTTATTTAGTTGCAACAACATTGATGTTTTATAATTGTAAAGTTTCTGGTTTTAGGTGATCATGATACCAGTAATTTCTGTTAACTTGCGGGAAAAAAAAAAGACGGATACGAAACTTGCATAAGATTTCAAAGCAGTTTTGGAATGATTTCAGAAGGTTCAGTGGCTTGCAGCAGAAAATAGAGAACGCTCACGCTCCATTTGTTTTGCAAGCCTTTCTTCCATCAAGGTAAAATATTTCAGAGTTTTTCTTAAGTAAAGTCATGTTAAAGGGGAGTGACAAAATACGAGAATATCCAATTAGTTTAAATCATGTCATAAGTTTGCACTTGGTGGAATGAACATGAGTTAAAAAAAAGTTAATATATGTTGAATCAAAAATGGGGGATACGATATTTATGTGATCTATCAGTAAGCTATAGGTGATTTTGTAGCTATTATTTGTTTTTCCAATAGCCCAATTAAATTTAAACTGTAATGTGAATCGACGAGGTTTATGCGCAATAGAATGAACTTATAAGTTTGAACCATTATCTCATCCGCCCATTTTGTCCATCCTAACTTTTACACTGTTATTATTACGTCATGCAATATGGTGGAATCTAACACTTGGATCTTGCTTTGTGATTTTTGCAGGACAAACACACCACCAGCTTTGTAACTGAGTGCGGGCGTAAAACGGGATCGTTCTTCACAACCTAGAATACGCTAACTTAGTTATAAATGCCCAGTTGATAATAAGTCTTATTATGGACCTGAAATTTTTTATCTAACAAGAATTTTATATGGTGTTCTTTTATGCAGTTATACAAGCGGGCTGGAATTCGTCGATGCAACCACCAAGGGATCATCTGGAAAAGACCAAAGGAATCAAAATTGTTGTAGCAGCTGTAGAATCATTAATACGACTGGCCATCCATTCTATGACAAACGGTTTCTGGATTACCAAATAGCATCTGGAACATCAATGGCATGCTCTCATGTTGCTGCGGCTGCAGCCTATGTTAAATCTTTTCACCCCACTTGGTCACCTGCTGCAATAAAATCAGCTCTCATGAGAACAGGTAAATTAGGTCATACGTATGTGTTGTGTAACAACCACAGTCTCTTTTGGACAACCCACTTATTTAGGAAACTGGTACAATGTCTGTAATGTATAACCGACTAACTGCTGCACATGGTGTGCTTTTAATGTTCTATAAAACTGTTACATTACCTTTTGTAACACAACGTTAGCCAGCAAGCAACACAAATATCAGCGTACAAATGTGAAGACCATAACACCCTACCCAACAACGCCCAGCCCTCGCCGCGGCGAAGCGCGGGCAAGAACCCTAGTGCAGACAAAAAACCAACTAGCAAGATAAGAGCAATTAATAATCAAATCAAAATCTTATCACAACTGTATCAAAACCATATAATTGAACCAAAACAGAAATCTCTCCACTAAAAAGACAAAAAAAGTCATTTTCAAAAGAAGTCTCTCGCACTTCGTTAAAAATCTGATACGTCTCTTAGTTTTCATTAAGGTTAGTTACTAATTGAGGTTAGTTATTACTAGTAGTACCTCTGTTAAAAAGCAAGTAATGCCTCTTAACATTTTCTTTAATTTTTAATTTTATATTATTTTGTTTATATTATATGATCGTGTAAAAAACGGAACATAAAACTACATAATGTAATAAGTCAAAAATAGCAAAAATAAAGAATAATAGGCAGGAAAACACAAAAATAGTATTCTCATTTTCTTGTTAATATGTAAAAGAAAATAATAACATTCGTTTTAAAATTATTTTTAAAAAAATGTATTAATTACTGGTTTAATTTTTATGAAAGCACAAAAAAGATAATTTTATCTATTGATAATTAATTATTGTTTCTTTTATTTTTGTAAATTTCAATTTGGATTAAAAGTAACATAGTAATCTTAAATAAACTCAACTTTTAATTTTTAAAATTAACAATAATTTTGAGATAGACAAAAAAAAAAAGTGGCCAATAATTTTAAAACAAAAGTAACAAAAAATTATAATGATGCTCAGCCAAAGCCCAAAGGGACGAGCATGCACTGCCGGATTTGTCAACAATTGGATCCTTTGTGATAAAAACTTAACAAAAAACAAAAAACACCAGTCTAATCATTTTGATTCATATCAAGAGAGTTCAAAATATGGCTTCTCTTCCTATTTTAACAATCATTGAAAACTGTCATGTAGCACCACCACATGCCACCATAGCTAATCACAAATCACTACCACTTACTTTCTTTGATATCTTTTGGTTAAACTTCATTCCTGTTCACACTCTCTTTTTTTATGACATCCCATTAATCACTAAAACTCACTTCACTCAAACTATTATTCCTAATCTTAAACAATCATTATCTGCCACCCTTCAACATTTTTTCCCTTTTGCTGGCAAGTTAACCTTGTTCCCTAGTAATCCTACCAGAACGCCCGAAGTTCGCTATGTTGAAGGTGATTCAGTCAAGGTTACATTTGCAGAATGTAATCTTGATTTTAATGATCTTAGTGGGAATCATCCTAGAAAGTGTGACATGTTTTATCCTCTTATACCTTTACTTGGATCCACTAATAAAGTAGATGATTACGTAACACTTCCGGTCTTTGCGGTTCAAGTAACGCTGTTTCCGAACTATGGGATCTCCATAGGAATGACAAATCATCATAGTTTATGTGATGCAAGCACAAGGTTTTGTTTCAAGAAGGCGTGGACATCCATTGCTCGATCTGGTGGTTTATATGATCAATCACTTTTGCCATCTTATGAAAGAGTGGTGCAATACCCTAAGTATGATCAAAGTTATTTGAAAACTGCGAAAGTAGAAAATTTTAATGAGCGGTACCAGCTTCCAAGACTTTCTGGACCAAGTGATAAAGTTCGAGTCACTTTTACAATGACTCGAACTATGGTGAATGAGTTGAAACGGATAGTTTCAACTCAACTACCAACACTAAAATATGTATCATCTTTTACAGTTGCATGTGCTTATATATGGAATTGCATGGCGAAACTACATAACAAAGATGAGCTAGCATTATTTGTTTTTGCTATTGATTGTAGGTCGCGCATGGATCCACCCGTCCCTGCGTCCTACTTTGGCAATTGTCTCACTTCATGTATGACGACAACAAGAACCAATCTCATAAATGGAAAGGAAGGATTTGTGACGGCTGCTAAATTGATTGGAGAGAATCTAAACAAGATGTTGACGGATAAGAATGGAGTTGTGAAAGATATAGTGCCTTTTGCAGAGTTGTTTCCTGACGGGATGCCAACAATGAAGATGGGGGTAACTGGAAATCCAAAACTTAAATTTTATGACTTGGATTTTGGATTTGGCAAGCCGAAAAAGCATGAAACAATTTCAATCGACTATCAATATGGATCGATATCTATGAGTGCTAGTAAAGAATTGAATGAACAGATGGAAATTGGTATGTCCCTTTTGGCTAATGAAGTGGATGCTTTTGTTCGTATCTTTAATGAGGGTCTAGCTTGAAGCATACATTCAGATCTATCACGCGCTGGTGAGTGTGTACTGTGTCCAAATATGACTTCAACAATTATATTCATACAGTAAGTACATGAGTGCTTATTCTGGTTTACTATGTGATGTAGTCAAAGTGCTTATCTAATAATATGGATTCAAAACATTCTTGTTAGTTTCGACCGGGCTTACGCTTACAAGCCTGGGCTAAAAACAGGCTAAATAGGGTTTTATTCGGCGAAGACATGCCAAAAAAGATTCCGCTCTAGACTTTTGGACCGGGCTTTAAACGAAGTTGCTATAAAGAAGGACTGAGCAAGTAGCATTGGAATCATGAGTGACAGGGTTGAACCCAAACCCAAATACTACTTTAGGAACTTTTATAAAGGCTATCAAAGAAAGGTGATTAGGCACAGCTATTACATAGACGATAAGTTTAGTCACTAAAAAATGACTTGAAAAAAAGTATAATGTTAGGTAAATATAATAGTTGTCGTCAAGGGTGTAAACGGATGGGGTCTGTAACGTGTCAAAACACATAACTTTTGTATGGGTCAAAATGGGTCGATAAGAAGCCCTTTTCATCCGGTAGATCTATGAGCAATAACAACTTACAACCATTTGAGCCAGTTAACCAATTTTCTTTCCAGCTAGTTTTCCTATAGTATTCACCCTAATAACCAAGCCACTTATAAGCATATGGTTGATAGTTACAAGTCACAGCATCTTGACCTCTTCCTATCAAGAAGTTAAACAAAAAGACCTAATATATAGACTAACACACAAATGGCCCGATGATGATTAGAAAAAGAAGTTAGAAGCATAGCAATGAGGTTTTTAACTAATTTAACCACCATAATAAGTAGTGTAGATATTCAGTAACTGTTTCTCATTTGCTAGTTTAAACTGTGATTTACTAAGAAGTGGCAAACTAGGATTATGTTTAATCTCTAATGGGTCGAACGAGTAAAATAAAAAAAGAAGAACTTGAAGAACAGTCGTGCAATGTAAAATTTTTACTAGGGTGAATAATACTCTTAACATAATAGGACGCCTTACAAACTGTGAGTCTTCAAGGCCTAGTTCTAGTTGCTGCAAAACCAATGCTTTGTAGTAGAGGTGACCAAGTTGAAGGTAGTTAACATCACCACATATTCAAGTCTTATATCTAGCTGACATAATGATTCAAATAAATAGTAAAAACACCATCGTCATCGTCTATCTTTGTAAAGTGTATTTTCTTTTATGTGTCCGAGAGAGGGTGGTGGTTTTTCCACAAGCTATCCCTATGCCTAACAATTCAAGGCTTTCCACATAGGTTTTGAGCTCAACATGAGGACAACAAACTCCAAATTTAGAATTATTTGTGAGCAACCTGTCTGAGGATTATAAACTTGACACCCCTAGCGCCACTGTATAAAATTAGTACACCATTAGTGATATAGGCTGCACAATGACGACTGACCTAAGACGGCCAGTTTCCAACTTAAAAGCTTGAGATGAAGATGCAATATTATCATACTCATTCATCACCCAAATCCGTGTATCTTGGTCCAAAGAAACTGCAGCTAGAGAATCATTGATAATTGTTAGGCTTTCGGTATCCCAGTTGGACTCTGGCAAATTAATTGTACCAAAAACATGAGTACTCAAACTGAATGTCATTATAAACTGATGCCTTTCATCACGTACCAACCAATGCAATGTTCCTTTGAAAAACATGGACTTTGGTCCCAATAACAAAAATAATTACTAGGTGAAACCATCACTCTCCAAGAGTCTGTTTTCAAAGAGTATTACCATCACGAATATTTCCATAGCATTGTAGGATATACTCGCAGGTCCCGGGACACCCATGGATTTTTGTTGCGTAGATCTATTAAAAACATTATATTTTTGCTAGATGCATGTGGTCCTTAAAAACTGTGTTTAATGTATTGTAAGTGCATCTGCCATTTTGTGTCCTCGTTTCGTCCATGCCCACAATCTTGTAATCATCACTGATCGGATCAAAACCAAACCCGAATAATACATCCAGATTTGCTATTGAGCCTTTGAAAGAAGGATGAACAAGCACATTTAGTTTACGCCTAATTGAAAAGTTCCATAGACAAAATGATCCCTTATCGTTCAAACACAAAATACCATTACACGAGCCAATAATTTTAGCATTACGAATATTTTAAGGGAACTCAAATCTTGTTAAGCCTGTTGGATCCAATGACAATTTGTCTACCGAGTGTAATGTACATGTCTTTAAACTCATTATATGGTTTATAAAACCTTTTGTCTAATGAGTACTTTTTGAGGAGAACTTTTATTAAAAGATGGAAGATTGTTCAGGCGGATAAAATCTCGGCTAGCAAAACAAGAACACCAATATTTTGATAGAGTTCTAAACCGACCAACGGTTTCGGGCGGAAATCGTACAAATATATTAACCATTAAATCTTCACATATGTAACTCCACATGGTGTTATTAAATGACCAATGGCGAAGGGATTTCTAAGAGTTCCATATAATCATGATAGGTTTGGTTTGAACTTTCAATTCTAGTTTTATTGTGATTCTAATTGTAATGACTAAAGCGTAGACGTATGGCCTGAGATTTACAGGGACGGAGCTAAGGGGTTGTCCCTTAGGTGCCCATGACACCTTTGGATTTTTTCAATATAGTTTTAATTTTCGAAAAAAACATCAATTTCTTGCAAATGCATCTTAAATACACCTGATCCATCGAAAATGTGTTTCTAATCTTATTTAGTTAGTATACAAATAGAAAAAAAAAATTAACTCTTATAAATTACGGTTCAAAATTTTTTGTGCACCCGATCACATATGGTCCTTCGTCCTTGGAGACTTATATGCACATGGTTAAATAAGTTAGATGTTTATACTTATCAAAGAAAATAAAGACTAACATGTTACCCAAAACTATAGGATCATTAGATAAACAGACCATTTTAAAGAGTTGAACCATAATCACGATTTTACCGAAGACTATCGGATCATTCGATAAACAAGAGTAAAAACCATGTTACATAAATGGAAGGATTATGATTATATTAGAACATGTATCAGTAGCATAGTCATGGGGTTTTCGAATAGTATTACATAACCATTTATAGATATAACAGCAAATTAAAAGACCATCTACTCATCTTATTTAGATGTGTCAATTATCGATAACGAAGAATTGGTAACTTAGGATCATGTATCGTTAACGGATCAAACTAGTAACTGAGGAATAAATAAAATGTTTCAGCTAGAGCAGTCATGCAAAGTTAAAACTTTAATGATCGGAAGTATAAGAACAAAATAAGAATAGAAAATTCTATGCCTTACAAACTGCGGGACTTGAAGCCCAGTAATAGTGGCTATGAAACTTATACGTCATAGTAGAGATGAGAAAGCTGAAAGGTTAGGTAACATCAAAACATACCTGAGTCGTACATGTGGCCGGAAAATTCTTCAAATCACTAGTCATCAACACCACCATTATTATCATAATCATTTAGCGTATTGTTGTTGTTGTATCTAGCTAGCCGACTCGTTTTCCCAGAATCAATACCTTTATCTAATAATTCAAGGCTTTCCACATAGGTATTGATGTCAACCACAGAGGAGGAGTGAAAACGAATGCCATATTTCCAAATTTTAGTAAACGACTCTGTCGCAGGATTATAAACTTGACACACCTTATCACTTTCGTGTATAAATAATACATCATTGGCGGATTGGTTGCAAAATGTTGTGTAACTTATGACTACTGGTTTGCAGTTTAAAAACTTCAGACCAAGAAGGAATGTTATCATACTCATTCATGACCCAAATACATGTATGAACGTGGATCGGAAAAGTCACTGCTAGTGCTAGAGAACCATTGACAATTGTTAATGCTATGTTTCTTTTATCCGAGATGGACTCCGGACAGTTAATTGTATAAAAAACATGTGTAGTCAAACTCAGTGTCATAATAAAATTGTCTTTGCCTTCTACCATCCAATGCAATTTACAAGCGTTTTGATACA
Source organism: Glebionis coronaria (assembly GCA_025667525.1). Lineage (NCBI taxonomy): Eukaryota > Viridiplantae > Streptophyta > Magnoliopsida > Asterales > Asteraceae > Glebionis > Glebionis coronaria. The sequence continues at coordinate 562,616,452 of CM046882.1, forward strand.
TAAAACGAAACAGAATACTTGGTGAAGCAATTACACTCCATGAATTTGATTTCAGAGAGTAAATAAATGCATTGTAATCAGGAGAAACGTCTCCATAGCGAGGGCAGGATACACCCACAATCTTGTAATCATCACTGATTGGGTCAAAACCAAACCCGAATATTAAATTTGAATATGAGTATTTCATACAGCATTTGAAAGAAGGCACGTAAAATATGCGTCTAATAGAAAAGTTCCATAGATTGATTAATCCGTTGTAATTAAAACACAATATTCCATTACAAGAGGCAACAATTTTAGCATCCTCAATATGATAGTGGAGTTCAACTCCTGTTACGTCTTGTTGATCCAATGGAAATTGGTCTCCCGAGTGTAATGTAAAAACATACCTAAAGTAACAACCATCTCTAGTATCAACACGGTGTCTAAAGAGTACTTTCTGAGAACAACTTTTATCAAAAGATCGAAGATTGTGCATATGGATAAAATCGCGACTAGCAAGATGAGTACACCAATGTTTTGAGAGCGTTCTAAATCTAAGTAGGGTTTTAGGTGGTAGTCGTTCAAAGATATTAACCATTAAATCTTCACATATATAACTAGACATGGTGTTAGCGAACGTACGTACCGGTGTCGTAAATTAAGATTGAGGGAAAGAGTATCACCGGTGACTGGTGAGAAAGTAGGTCTTAGGGTTTTCTAAGTCTTCCCATGACTAATATATATAAACGTTGTGGACTTTTGATTTGGAGTGGGGCCCAATTATACAACTTGAAGTGTTTACAATGCAAGGATAACGAATGAAAAATGATAACTACTGAAAAATAATACTAACAAGGTTTGAAGCCCGTACTTCGCGGCGGGTTGTTTGAGAAGAAACAATGAAACAAAAAAGTACTAATTCCGTCTAGCATGAGCGGCTCAAGCCTTATGGAAGGCTAAAGGAAAACCCAAATAGTATTCTCGGAAATCAGCATACTTGGAACTCTTGGGTTCCTAAAAAAGTAAATGTTTGTGTTTGGAGGGCGTCGCTTGATATGTTGTCATCTCTCGCTAATTTGGTTAAGAGGGAAGTCAATTTAGTTTCGAATTTTTGGCCTTTTTGTTTCGACCGGGCTTAGCCTAAAAAAATCAAATAGAAGATTTGAAGAGCCGTTGGCAACTATAGACATGCATAAAAAATGAGTTCAAAAAAGTTAGTTTCGACCGGACTTAGCCTGGGCTAAAATCCAGGCTAAATAGGGTTTTATCCGGCCAAGACACGGCAAAACAGATTTCGCTCTAGGCTTTGGACCAGGATTCGAACTAGAATTTGCTATAAAGTAGGAACGAGCAGGCAGGATATTTATAAACTTGACACCCCTTAGCGTCACTGTATAAAATTAGTACACCATTGGTTATAGGTTGCACAATGACGACTGACCTAAGACGGCCAGTTTCCAATTTATAAGCTTGAGACCAAGATGCAATATTATCATACCCATTCATCACCCAAATCCGTGTATCTTGGTCCAAAGAAACTGCAGCTAGACAACCATTGATAATTGTTAGGCTTTTGGTCTGAGTGAAAGTTTATGGACTTAAAAATCGATAGTCGTGCGATAGGATCGAACTCGAGATCACGTGATTGCACACATTACGTGAAGAGTTAATTTATTTATTAAATATATTTATTATATATTTATTAAATCAAACTGTAGTTAACGATCGTTAAGTAATTAAAAGTTAAGTATAAACGACCGTTATAGAATGTTAAAGAAGCTAAAAGAAGGTGTCGGAAATGTTAAACCTCTTTTGGGGGTGATGTATATCCGCCTAAAGAGGAGACAAAAGAAAAGGGAAAAGATTTTGTGGCTTTATTTTGTTTAACCTTGGAATAGAAGTTTTCCAAGGTGTATATAAAAAACCAAAAGCTTCATAATTTTTTTACCTCACATCTCTCTTTTTCTTTCTCAAACCGCCGGCTATATACCCTAAATTAGGGTTCTTCTTTAATTTTCAATTAAGCTATTTTAGATCTAGTCCTAGCCCATCTCTAGGGTTGTTGGGTAGATCTTCCATAGACTTGGAAGCTCGGTTTGTTCGTGCTAGACTCACGGTTAACTCGTCGTATCACGTGTGTACAAGATCGTGGTGTAATCTTGTTTTAGATTACATTCTGGTGGTGTTCGTGATCTATCTCTACCGGTGACCGTTCCGTCGACTTGTAGATCTTGCTAGGATAAAGGTATGTAACCCTAGCCTTGATTATTTATAATCGTGTTAATTAAAGATCTTGTTAATCTGCTTCCGCTGTGTGTTCTTTGATCCATATTAGGGTTTTTATAATTGTTATGATAAACATAAACCAACAGTGGCATCGAGAGCCGTTTTAACATGATTTTAATTATCAAGATCTAAAGTTTTTAACTAATATTGATTTGTGTTAATAATTACATGTTGTTTTTTAGGTTTTATAAAAAAATTAGGTTTTTTTGCTTTTTGTTTTTTAAATTCGGATATGCCAAATTTTTATAAAAAAAAATAAAAATTTTGGTAAACCCTAAAATTGCATGGTAATTAAACTTTAGATGGTTTACATGAATTAATTGTTATGTCATGCGTGGTTACGATCCGTAGTAGTTTTTTAATTGTTAAGAGAATGTGGGAGATCCGTAATAAACATGCATGTTTTTACGGATCATATAATTTTGATTGCTATTTGCTTTATTTGATTCAAAGTTTTAAATTAGTGAAGACTTTTTATGTTCATAAAAACCCTAGATTTAATGTTATTTGAAAAAATTGTTATTGCATGTGGCTATTTGATTTAGTTTTTTTTTTGTACTACTTGTTTTCATGCGTTTTTACATTGTATGTTGTAAACAAGGGTAATTTTTTCTAAGAAAAATGATATGGACTAAATCTTATCAAAATTAATGTATTGTTTTGAGATCTAAATTACATATGATTTGTGTTGATTAGAATTGCAATAACAACTTAACGGCCTACTCAATTTTGACAAACTATAAAGTGGGTATAACGCACCGCTGGTCAAGTACCCGGTTAAGGAAGGAGGTGTTATGCTTCAGCGCTGACCAAATTCCCGGCTCGCCTGTGCGTTAAAATTGGAATTACCTACGGTTGTTATTTGTTTAATTCTTTAAGGTTGATTTAACTGCATTAATTCACATCCGAAACACAATGAATAACGTTATTGCTTTGTGCTTTAGCTAAGTTCTAGAAAAAGTACGGTGTGAATTTAGTTGTGTGTAAAATCTTTAATTGGTTTAACCAATACCTCAACTTGCAAATATATGATGAACTTTTAGTCTCACCAAAAAGTTTACTAAATGTTTTATTAAACTTATGTTATGGAGATGTATGCATGCTTCTCCATACATGATTTTGACACCAAAATCTATACCCTAAAATTTAAGTCATATGCCCTCTAATTGACGAACACTTGAAGTTACAATTGTCGTCATATAAGATATCGGACGATGTTGTAATGGAGAGAAAACTTCATGACTGAATAAGATTGCACATGAAGGTTTTACATTCTTTAGATTAGTCGACTTAATTGAGTTACTCAGTGAGAACTGGAAACTTAAGGCATAAAGTAGGGATGAAACATGTTTACAATGCAAATGATTTTGGCAATGTAAATCCCTAACGTATCTAGAAATTGCAAATATGTTTGTCAATTATTGTTCGACAAGTTACAGTATTGAATACATTTGTCACTAGCAGATCAACTGGTGTGATAAATCTATGTCAATATGGATTCTAGTTTTTCAAGGAAAATACTATGGTTTTATTACCGGGGTAATTTTATTTTCTTGAATTGTATTATCAAAAATACTAATGTTTGAACTTATTTCTGTAGAAATGGCTCAACCCGAAAGCAATCTGACAATCAGCTCGGTGTTCAAAGCTTTCTTTGAACGGCCTGAACTTACTGGCCCTAATTTCAATGGCTGGTATCGCTCACTAAGAATTGTTCTAAGAGCAGCGGGTACTATCAATATCTTGGAAACTCCTTTTCCGGAGGATCTTGCTGAAGGAGCATCTGATGCGGAAAGGCTTCAACACGCTGCTAACGTTAAGAAGCACCATGAGGTGGCTGCTGTAATGTTAGGGAGAATGGCTCCATCACTTCAAAGGAAGTATGAGCTATTTCCACCTCAGCAAATGCTTGATGAACTCAAGGCTGTGTATGAAACGCCGCAAGCTGTAAAGATCTATGATTTGGTTGATGCTCTACATAGTTGCAAGCAAGCTCCTGGAAAGTCCGTAAGTGCTCATTATATGGAAATGAGGGGTTATATGGAACAACTCATTGCACTAGGACAACCCTTTGATCATAATATGACTATTAACTTGATCAATAGGTCCCTTAATAAGGACTTCAATGATTTCGTTCGTAACTATAATATGCATTGCACGGGGAAAACGGTTAATGATTTGCATGCAATGCTCATTGACTTTGAAAAGGGGTTGAAAGATAAGGCATCCACTACTACTCCTCAAGTACTTTATGTGCAAAAGGGTAGAGTGACGAAACCAAAACCGCAAGTGAATAAGAAGAAGAAAGGCAAAGGCAAGGTTGATAAGAGCAAACAAGTTGCGACTCCATCAAAACCAAAGTATAACTTTGTCAAGAAAGGTCAATCTCAGAAAGATGAGACTTGTCACTGTAACATCCCAAAATGTGATATGCGGAAGCGGTGAAGCTCGGGGGCTGTTACGTCATTGTATCATAGTTCAAGGTACAAGAGAACAACTCTAAATGAGACGTTTTATAAAAATACCTCGTTGAATTTAAATAAAAGCATCACATTACAAAATGTCTCAGTTTCAAAAGATAGTGCAGCGGAATGTAAAAGTTTTAAATATCAACGAGATAATAGTTCAAAAGCATAAGTAAATAAATGTCCGAAGATAGCCATGAAATGCATGCGGACTCCAAGTACTTCAGACAGCAGATACAACTCATCATCAATTACCTGAGATAAATGCTAAATTGGGTCAACATAAAGTTGGTGAGAATATAGGTTTCAAGTAAAAATTCATAGTAAATCGATTTCAGATTTCATTTCATGTACACATGCAACTATAGGAGGTATAGTGCCAAGTGTAGGATAAATTGAGTGTTCACAATATTTATGATAGCTAAGCTCGTGACATCGAAACTAGTGATCCAGTGCATACAATAGATTGTATACATAAATTTTGCCCCAATGGAGTACCTAGCCAAGATAACTCCGTTTATACAAATGGTAAACACTCGTCCGGCGTCAGAATGCCCGAGTGGAGGTTGTGAACCCTCAGTAGATCTATCCATAACATAAGAGCTTACTCCAGCAGAGTAACTAACGATTCACGATAGTGGGGATTATGGCTAAAGCAACTTAAGCTATCTCATAAATAGTGTTCACAAAGCGTTCACACAAATCAAGTTTTACTTGCGTCCAGAAGCAAGCATCAAAGCATTTATCACATCCCAAAACATTAAACATATAAAAACAGTTTAATAGGGATCTATAAACGCACCTCAAGCAACGATTCAAACCGCACAAGTAAGATCAAATAGTAGCGAGCAACTCTAGCAACAACCTAAATATAATACTATAGTTTAGGCGCTAGCAAATAAGTCACAATAGTTCGTCATGTACGTTACTCATCAATCATATATATATATATTGTTGTTAAAATCGTGACTTGTAAATGTTATATCGTTATAAGCATTATAGTATATATATACTTAGGCAAAAATATTTATTTTTGACTCGACGAAATTTCGACAGCCTTTCGGCGTAAATTTTAATTTACCCAAATTTATCTTAATAAATTTTCCAACACGATTTCTAACGAAAATTCGGCAGCCTTTCGGCGTTACATAAAAATTTGCCATTTTTAATAAGTACCCAAATCTCGTCCTAAAACCCCTATTTTCAACACTTTCTCAATTGCCAATATTTCAACAAGTCATTTTCTCGCAATAGTATCAATTTCCACTTTCAACGCTCAAACTTTTAACGATACACCAAGTATTCACATTTCGCGCTAATACTCTTTTTCAAAATGAGTCCAACATTTATACACAACTTTTAGTAACCATTTCGACACTTAAAACAACTCCGTTTAACTCGAAAATGTCGTTTCGACCACTTTAAAAATCTAGACAGCAAGTACATTATAGTGCTTTTCACAAAAATTAAGTTTTCCGACAACGAAATTTAAACAACCATATCTTACTCATTTTAGCTCCGTTTTTAGCCCATAATATATCGAAACGAAGGTATTAACTTATATTTTGATAATATCGTAGTAAACTAGTGTCAAAACAATTTTTACGACCCTCTATGCCTCTTATAAAAATCGGACAGATTGTATGTTTTTCGTAAAAACTCGTTTTCGACCATTTTCAAGCGTAACCACTAGTAGTAACACTACTAGTTCCCTCAAATTTTTCATAAACACATTCAAAATCAAAGATTTAACTTTAAGTTCACAATTCTAAAAATATAAATTTTTATATTTTTACAAGTCTTTCAATTAAACCATTTTTATGCATGGATCTAATAGATCCACACACAATTCTCATAGATCTAAAATATTTCATGACCAAAAATAGTTTTTATCATTTTATTTCAAGAAAATAGTTGATGAGTAACATGCATGCATAGATCTACAAAGATTATGCATGAAAAGTGAAAAAGAAGAAAAAGGTTTAAGAAGTAACCTTGAGTAACGACTCTACGTAACCACAACAACCCGATCTACGCTCTAACCCACTAATAATCAACAAGAACTCAACTTCTATAAACTACCACCAAAACTCCTCAAATCTACAAACCAAGAAAATCCATTCTTCTTTATACTTGTATAAACCCTAGGATGATTTTATTTTGTGTCAAATCTTCTTAAAATGAAGCTTCAAGAAAATCAACAATGGTGGAAAATGGTTTTGTGTGTGCCCCATGTGTTTTAGAGAGAGATGGAGAGATATGTGTGTTTTTTTGTGAAGTGTAAGTGTAAATAATGTGAGGTGATGTTAAGGTTAAATGGCTAATAAGTTAAATGGTGTAAGGATATGTAAGTTAAGCTCAAAATGGTAAAGAGTAGAAATTTGGTGTATCTTGCATGTGGGTGGTTGTTTGGCCGGTTATGGGGGTCCCACTTAGGGTAAATAATTCAAAAAATTTACCATGGTAACTAGTTAGAAGGTTTAAGGTAAAAATGTTAGTTAGTTTTAGGTAAATATCGAAAAGTATATAGTTAAGTTTAAAATTACGTAAAACTTAAAAATTTGACGAAATATATTAAATTTACGATTTTTCGACGAAAACTGATATTTTATGATTTATAAAGTATTTTATGCATGCTAACGACGGTTAAACGTAAAAACGACGTAAAATACGAAAACGCGATACGTTAATTAAATATTCACAATAAATACGATTTATTACTATAAATAGCAAAAATACTAAAATACAGGCATATAAACATATACAGAAATATTTAAATACGATGCTCAAGAAAATACGATCACGCTGTTAAAAACTAAACAGTTAAGCACATAATTCACAGATAACGAATAATCTCATGGATTATCGTCAATTCATTGACCGTCTCAGCACTTTGGTCAGGTTCACAGAAAATGTTCAAAATAATGACTGAGCACAGTGTCAAGTCATTACTCGTCAGCAAACAGTTTTTCAGAAAACGCGGGATAACTTCCCGGTTCCAACACAGTTAAATCACATAGTTGACTAAATAAAAAGTCAAAGGGTAAAATAGTCATTTTACAAAGTAGGTAAAATTACCAGGTGTTACATCATCCCCTTGATAGAGAAGCTTTGTCCTCAAAGCTTAGGAGTGTCACGGTTTATAGAGTTGTCAAAGAGTTGCGGATATTTCTTGCGAAATTGATCCTCACGCTCCCAAGTGAATTCAGGTCCACGTTTAGAATTCCACCTCACCTTGATGATCGGAATACGACTCTGCTTCAATCGTTTAACCTCACGGTCCATGATTTCAACAGGTTCTTCGACAAATTGCATCTTGTCGTCGATTCGGAGTTCCTCCAATGGTATAACGAGTGTCTCATCAGAAAGGCACTTCTTCAAGTTCGACACATGAAAAGTGTTGTGCACGCGGCTCAACGCTTGCGGTAATTCGAGACGATAGGCTACAGTTCCAACCTTTGCCAGAAGTTTGAAAGGTCCAATATAACGGGGGTTCAGCTTTCCTTGCTTGCCAAAACGTACCACACCTTTCCAAGGCGATACTTTTAGCATCACTTTGTCTCCCACTTGAAATTCGAGAGGCTTACGTCGAACGTCGGCGTAACTCTTTTGACGATCACGGGCTGCTTTAATTCGACTCTTGATTTGAACAATATTCTCAGTCGTTTCACGGATGAGTTCAGGTCCAGGCGAGCGACATTTACGACCATACAACGCTTCAAACGGTGCAACCTTAATACTGGTATGATAACTATTGTTGTAAGAGAATTACACTAGAGGCAAATGTTTGTCCCGTTGCTTCCCAAAGTCAAGCACACAAGCACGCAACATGTCCTCCAGTGTTTGAATAGTTCTCTCACTCTGTCCGTCAGTCTGCGGGTGATAAACAGTACTCATGTCCAATTGCGTACCCAACGCTTTCTGAAGTGATTTCCAGAACTCTGAAGTGAATCTACCGTCTCTATCGGAAATTATCGATATCGGTATTCCATGTTTTGCGACCACTTCCTTCAGATAAAGTCTCGTAAGCTTATCCATTGAATCATCTTCCTTCATAGCCAAAAAGTGTGCAGATTTCGTAAGTCGATCAACAATTACCCAAATTATGTCGTATCCGTTGGTCGTTTTAGGTAGCTTAGTTATGAAATCCATGGTTATGTTTTCCCATCCACATAGGAATTATAGGTTGAACCAACAATCCAGATGGTTTTTGGTGTTTTGTTTTCACTCTAGCACAAGTCAGACACTTCCCTACGTAAGTAGCGATTTCAGCTTTCATATTTGGCCACCAATATAGCTTCTTCATATCCTGATACATTTTGTCAGATCCTGGGTGAATTGAATACTTAGATTTATGCGATTCGTGCATAATCACGTCCCTTAGTCCTCCAAATCGTGGTAACCAACTTCTACCATTCAGACATAGCGTTCCATTAGTGCTAGTCTTCAATTTCTTAGTGACCATTCCCCCTAGTTTCTCAGCTTCAACATGTTCAGGCTTAAGGGCTTCGGTTTGTGCTTCCCTAATTTGCAAAGGTAAGTTCGGATTGATAACCATAGCTAACGATCTAACTCTACGTGTCATCAATTGTTCCTTTCTACTTAGCGCATTCGCCACTACATTGGCCTTCCCAGGGTGGTAGTGGATTTCACAGTCATAATCGCTGAGCAACTCGATCCATCGACGTTGTCTCATGTTCAGTTCCTTCTGGTCAAGAATATGTTGTAAACTCTTGTGATCGGTATAGACGACACACTTGGTTCCATACAAGTAGTGTCTCCACAGTTTCAAGGCAAATACCACCGCTCCTAGCTCCAAGTCGTGCGTAGTATAGTTTTTCTCATGCGTTTTCAATTGTCGTGACGCGTAGGCGATAACTTTCTTCCTTTGCATCAACACAGCTCCTAATCCTTTTGCTGATGCATCATAGTAGACCACAAAGTCTTCTGATCCTTCTGGTAACGATAGAATAGGCGCAGTACACAACATTTGTTTCAACTTCTGGAATGCTAATTCCTCCTTATCTCCCCATTCGTATTTCACCTTCTTTTGAGTCAACTTCGTCAATGGTTTCGCGATCTTCGAGAATCCCTCGATGAACCTTCGGTAATATCCGGCGAGTCCTAAGAATTGGCGAATTTCAGTCGGTGTCGTAGGAGCAGTCCACTCCCTAATTGATTCAATCTTGGCAGGATCAACATGAATCCCCTTGCTATCAATAACGTGACCTAGAAATTGTACTCTTGGCAACCAAAAATCACACTTCGAGAACTTAGCGTACAATTCCTCCTTCTTAAGCAATTCCAGTATTATCTTAAGATGTTCCTCATGTTCCTTCTCATTCCTTGAGTAAATCAGTATGTCATCGATGAACACAATGACAAACTTGTCCAAATACGGTTTACACACCCGGTTCATGAGGTCCATAAACACAGCAAGTGCGTTTGTCAAACCGAACGACATCACTTGGAACTCATAGTGTCCATACCTAGTCCTAAAAGCAGTCTTTGCAACATCTTCCTCACGGACTCTCAATTGGTGATAACCATACCTAAGGTCAATCTTCGAGTAAACGCTCGATCCTTGCAACTGATCAAACAAATCGTCGATCCTAGGTAACGGGTAACGGTTCTTGATGGTAAGTTTGTTCAAATCACGATAGTCGATACACATCCGAAAACTTCCATCCTTCTTCTTTACAAATAAGACTGGAGCTCCCCAGGGTGAAGAACTCGGTCTTATGAATCCTTTATCAGTCAACTCTTGTAGTTGCGCCGCCAGTTCTTGCATTTCTGACGGTGCTAAACGGTAAGGCGCTCGAGCAACAGGTGCAGCTCCCGGTATTAAATCGATTTGGAATTCAACTTGTCTAGCCGGCGGTAATCCAGGCAAATCTTCAGGAAAGACTTCCGGAAAATCCCGTACGATAGGTACATCTTCCAACCGTTTTTCTTTCGTCTGCTTTTCAGTAACACAAGCTAAAAATACGTGGAACCTTCCGACAACAACTTCTGAGCCTTGACACGCAAGATAATGTTCAGTCGTGACTTCCCTTTTCCGTTACTTGTATCCCCTTGTACCTCCAAAACTTCATCACCAAATGGTAAACGAACGATCTTCTCGTCACATACAATCGTAGCACGATATCTCGACAACCAATCCATTCCGACAATCACATCAAAACTCCCTAACTCAACAGGCATAAGGTCTATTACGAAAGGATGACCTAGAAGATTTAAAGTGCGTCCACGAAGTATAGTGTCGGCTTCTATCAACTTCCCATTTGCTAACTCAATAGTGTACTTAGTGTCTAAGGGCGAAGGGGTCACATCAAGTAAAACACTAAAAGCAGTCGACACAAAACTCCTATCGGCTCCAGTATCAAATAAAATAGAAGCATAACGACCATTGAGAAGAAACGTACCCGTCACGACGTTGGGGTTTTGTTGCGCTTCTCCTCCTCCTATCACATAGACCCTTCCACGAGCTTCCCCAGCTTTAGCAATCTTTCCTTGGTCCTTGTTCTTTTTATTTGGGCACTCATTGCTGTAGTGTCCCTTTTGCTGACATTCAAAACAAGTGACGTTGGTTTTCGTGTTGGGTGGTGACTTACAATCTCTAGCAATGTGTCCAGTTTTCTTGCAGTTGTGGCATTGTACATTGCATTGTCCATTATGGTGACGCTTGCATCGATTGCACAAAGGTAACATCCCATTGTATACTCCTTTTTTCCCAGGCACAGCAGTGTGCGCTTTCACAGTTTCTTGCCTCTTATTCGGATAGTTCCCATGGTTGTTCCTTTGGTTATTCCCCCATTTTCTCTTGTTGTCCGCGGCATTCCCAACATTTGCTCGAACAACTTGGTCCATCAGACTGTGAGCCATCCTTATAGCATCACTAACTTTTGTCGGTCCAGACGATGTCACATTCCCTTGAACTCTACCATGTAAACCCCAAATATAGCGCTCAACCTTCTTTTCTTCATCTGGAACCATTCCAGGACATAGCAAACACAACTCTTGGAACCTCCTAGTGTACGTACCAATGTCATTGTTCTTCATAGTCAGGTTCCACAGTTCAATTTCCATTTTCTAAATCTCATTACGAGGACAGTATTCCTTAGTCAACAACTTCTTAAGTTCCTCCCAACTTATTCCATACGCCTCCTCGGCTCCAACCGTCTGCACATGGGTGTTCCACCATGTCAACGCTCCAGCAGCTAAAGTACAAGTAGAATAAGTCACTTGGTTTTCAACAGTACATCCACTGACATGGAACACAGATTCCATCTTTTCAACCCAACGAGCTAATCCGACAGCTCCTTCAGTACCATTAAAATTCAAAGGGTCACAACTCCTAAAGTCCTTGTAAGTACACGGCTTAGGCGGTCGATTGTCAACATTGTTCGGTGGTGCTTCGTTCACGTTGTTGTTAGCTTGAATGTTTGCCTGTGTAGCAGTCACTCGTTGCGTAATCAGTGCTTCTAATTGTGCGTCGGTCATTCCGTTACGTGTGTTCACCATTGTTTCTCTGCGTTAAGACAACAATGCAATTAAGGTTCAAGCACGAATATACACGTTATATATTTCTTATGCTAAAATAGAATGCAGAATTTAACAGTACAACAAACATAGAAAGGATAGTCACTGGTCAAAGTCATAAAGTTAAATTCCCATTCATAATCAAAATATCGAGTACATAGTCATAAAATAAGAGTTTGATTACATCTAGTCTACTCCAACTAACCGAGTACTACTCTAGTTTAGTGGATACAATGCCCAAAAGATAAAGATGTCAATCTACTCTAGAATTAAGCACAATAATGATGAATCTCTAAGTGCGACGACGACGATCACACTCAGCACATCTCGGTGAGTCACTCCTCGGGTCTCCATCTGCAGCTCGGTCTCCTCCACGAACTGACTCCAACTCACGCCTCAACCTAGCAACCTCCTCAAGTATGGTATCCAACAAGTCGCGGGTATCCTCGTTATCCTCTAACAATCTAAAAACCGCATCCTCAAGTAGACGAAAACGAATAGCATCTGAATCCCTAGCAGATCCTATCATAACAACACATGACCTAGGTCTAGAGGGCTCTCCAACATGATGAGTAGGTGGTGTAGAAACAGTAGTAGCAACTCGACTCCCATGAGTAGGCGATGCCTCAGGTGTAGTGTGTGAATCAGACATACGAATCTTCTTCCGTAGGCATGACGAATCAGAATCAGACAAAGCTCGAGATCTAACACCGGATGGTACAACTCCATCAGCAGGTGGTACAGTATCATCGGAATCAGTATAAACCTCAGCTGGTGGCGTACCCCATAAAGCTTCCCTCTCCTCTCTAAACCGCTGACACGGAACAATAGGCTTCTTCCTCAAGTTGGACGTCTTCCTAATCTCACTCCTCCTACTGGGCTCAACTCTCTCAGGTACAACAGATAAAGCATCAACCCTACTATCATCATCAGCCTCAGCATCCTCGCTATCACTACTAGCCACAACCATCTTAACGTCAGTATCACTCGCAATCTCATCATCCATGTCCTCATCATCCTCACGATCTACCTCATATCCATCCATATCATCATCACCCTCATGATCTACCTCAACACCATCCATATCATCCTCATGACCTACCTCATGTCCATCCATACCCTCATCACCCTTGTGATCTACCTTAACACCATCCACGTCATCCTCATCATCCTCATCGTCCTCACTACCACTAACCCACTCGATCAAAGTACGATGCACAACAGGTTGCATCCCATCAACAACATCGGAAGTATCAGACAACACATCAGGCTCACCCTCATCATCCTCCTCCGGATCCTCGTCAGGGTCATACTCCACACCTTCCTCCTCAAGATCAGCCTCCTTTGGGTCATTCTCCGGCTCGACATGATCTGGTATCATCTCGATCTCGTCTTCCCACTCTTTGTCAGCAGAGTCGGGCTGGTAAGTAACAGTAGATGACGACATAACCTGCAACAACCAAAATGCGTATTAAAGTAGTTGTAGGGTATGCATGAAATAATCATGTATAGAAATTAAAGTATGCAAATCAGCGAAATGCATATGTATATAATACATATTACTTATTACATAATATATATTACATATTACTTATAGTGTTATCCTACGTAATACATTACGTAGTACATATACGTATATAGAGTAACAAGTAGCCACATCGGTTATAGTCTAGGCCTAAGATGCAAACCTAGTTCTCTATAACCAAGGCTCTGATTACCAAATCTGTAACACCCCAAAATGTGATATGCGGAAGCGGTGAAGCTCGGGGGCTGTTACGTCATTGTATCATAGTTCAAGGTACAAGAGAACGACTCTAAATGAGACGTTTTATAAAAGTACCTCGTTGAATTTAAATAAAAGCATCACATTACAAAAGGTCTCAGTTTCAAGAGATAGTGCACCGGAATGTAAAAGTTTTAAACATCAACGAGATAATAGTTCAAAAGCATAAGTAAATAAATGTCCGAAGATAGCCAAGAAATGCATGCGGACTCCAAGTACTTCACACAGCAGATACAACTCATCATCAATTACATGAGATAAATGCTAAATTGGGTCAACATAAAGTTGGTGAGAATATAGGTTTCAAGTAAAAATTCATAGTAAATCGATTTCAGATTTCATTTCATGTACACATGCAACTATAGGAGTTATAGTGCCAAGTGTAGGATAAATTGAGTGTTCACAATATTTATGATAGCTAAGCTCGTGACATCGAAACTAGTGATCCAGTGCACACAATAGATTGTATACATAAATTTTGCCGCAATGGAGTACCTAGCCAAGATAACTCCGTTCATACAAATGGTACACACTCGTCCGACGTCAGAATGCCCGAGTGGAGGTTGTCAACCCTCAATAGATCTATCCGTAACATAAGAGCTTACTCCAGCAGAGTAACTAACGATTCATGATAGTGGGGACTATGGCTAAAGCAACTTAAGCTATCTCATAAATAGTGTTCACAAAGCGTTCACAGAAATCAAGTTTTACTTGCGTCCAGAAGCAAGCATCAAAGCATTTATTACATCCCAAAACATTAAACATATAAAAACAGTTTAATAGGGATCTATAAACTCACCTCAAGCAACGATTCAAACCGCACAAGTAAGATCAAAAAGTAGCGAGCAACTTTAGCAACAAACTAAATATAAGACTATAGTTTAGGCGCTAGCAAATAAGTCACAATAGTTCGTCATGTACGTTACTCATCAATCATATATATATATATATATATATATATATATATATATATATATATATATATATATATATATATATATATATATATATATATATATATATATATATATATATATATATATATATATATATATATATATATATATATATATATATATATATATATATATATATATATATATATATATATATATATATATATATTGTTGTTAAAATCGTGACATGTAAATGTTATATCGTTATAAGCATTATAGTATATATATACTTAGGCAAAAATATTTATTTTTGACTCGACGAAATTTCGACAGCCTTTCGGCGTAAATTTTAATTTACCCAAATTTATCTTAATAAACTTTCCAACACGATTTCTAACGAAAATTCGGCAGCCTTTCGGCGTCACATAAAAATTTGCCATTTTTAATAAGTACCCAAATCTCGTCCTAAAACCCTTATTTTCAACACTTTCTCAATTGCCAATATTTCGACAAGTCATTTTCCCGTAATAGTATCAATTTCCACTTTCAACGCTCAAACTTTTAACGATACACCAAGTATTCACATTTCGCGCTAATACCCTTTTACAAAACGAGTCCAACATTTATACACAACTTTTAGTAACCATTTCGACACTTAAAACAACTCCGTTTAACTCGAAAATGTCGTTTCGACCACTTTAAAAATCTAGACAGCAAGTACATTATAGTGTTTTTCACAAAAATTAAGTTTTCCAACAACGAAATTTAAACGACCATATCTTACTCATTTTAGCTCCGGTTTTAGCCCATAATATATCGAAACGAAGGTATTAACTTATATTTTTATAATATCGTAGTAAACTAGTGTCAAAACAATTTTTACGACCCTCTATGCCTCTTATAAAAATCGGACAGATTGTATGTTTTTCGTAAAAACTCGTTTTCGACCATTTTCAAGCGTAAGCACTAGTAGTAACACTACTAGTTCCCTCAAATTTTTCATAAACACATTCAAAATCAAAGATTTAACTTCAAGTTCACAATTCTAAAAATATACATTTTTATATTTTTACAAGTCTTTCAATTAAACCATTTTTATGCATGGATCTAATAGATCCACACACAATTTTCATAGATCTAAAATATTTCATGACCAAAAATAGTTTTTATCATTTTATTTCAAGAAAATAGTTGATGAGTAACATGCATGCATAGATCTACAAAGATTA
The DNA here is from genome assembly GCA_025667525.1 of Glebionis coronaria. NCBI lineage: Eukaryota > Viridiplantae > Streptophyta > Magnoliopsida > Asterales > Asteraceae > Glebionis > Glebionis coronaria. Next base: position 562,632,635 of record CM046882.1, read on the forward strand.
TGCATGAAAAATGAAAAAGATAAAAAAGGTTTAAGAAGTAACCTTGAGTAACGACTCTACGTAACCACAACAACCCGATCTACGCTCTAACCCACTAATAATCAACAAGAACTCAACTTCTATAAACTACCACCAAAACTCCTCAAATCTACAAACCAAGAAAACGAATTCTTCTTTATACTTGTATAAACCCTAGGATGATTTTATTTTGTGTCAAATCTTCTTAAAATGAAGCTTCAAGAAAATCAACAATGGTGGAAAATGGTTTTGTGTGTGTGCCGCGTGTTTTAGAGAGAGATGGAGAGATATGTGTTTTTTTTTGTGAAGTGTAAATGTAAATAATGTGAGGTGATGTTAAGGTTAAATGGCTAATAAGTTAAATGGTGTAAGGATATGTAAGTTAAGCTCAAAATGGTAAAGAGTAGAAATTTGGTGTATCTTGCATGTGGGTGGTTGTTTGGCCGGTTATGGGGGTCCCACTTAGGGTAAATAATTCAAAAAATTTACCATGGTAACTAGTTAGAAGGTTTAAGGTAAAAAGGTTAGTTAGTTTTAGGTAAATATCGAAAAGTATATAGTTAAGTTTAAAATTACGTAAAACTTAAAAATTTGACGAAATGTATTAAATTTACGATTTTTCGACGAAAACTGATATTTTATGATTTATAAAGTATTTTATGCATGCTAACTACGGTTAAACGTAAAAACGACGTAAAATACGAAAACGCGATACGTTAATTAAATATTCACAATAAATACGATTTATTACTATAAATATACTAAAATACAGGCATATAAACTTATACAGAAATATTTAAATACGCTTTTCAAGAAAATACGATCACGCTGTTAAAAACTAAACAGTTAAGCAAATAATTCAAAGATAACGAATTGTCTCATGGATTATCGTCAATTCATTGACCGTCTCAGCACTTTGATCAGGTCACCGAAAATGTTGAGAATAATGACTGAGCACAGTGTCAAGTCATTACTCGTCAGCAAACAGTTTTTCAGAAAACGTGGGATAACTTCCCGGTTCCAACACAGTTAAATCACATAGTTGACTAAATAAAAAGTCAAAGGGTAAAATAGTCATTTTACAAAGTAGGTAAAATTACCAGGTGTTACAGTCACTACTGCAAGATGACTGGACACTGGAAGAGAAATTGCTCTCTCTATCTCTATGAAATGCAAGAACATAAGAAGAAGGCTGAGTTAGCTGCTGCAGCATCTTCAGGTAACTTATTTATGATAGAGTTATTTAATCTTTCCTACAAATCAAACTCCTGGGTATATGATACGGGATGTAGTATTAACATTTGTAATACCCTGCAGGGATTTGAGTTGAAGAGGAAGCTTTCCTATGGGGAACAATTTCTACAAGTGGGCAATGGCGCACAAGCAGCGGTTGAAGCTATAGGAATATTTAAATTAGTTTTACATTCGGGTTTAGTATTGTTTTTAAATAATTTCATTATGCACCTTCAATTGTTAGGGGTGTCATTTCCTTTTCTTGTATGTTGGATCTTGGATTTAATCACACAATTGATAATAATAGAATTTCTGTTTTCAAAGATGGTTTATTCTATTTTGATGCAATTTTTGTGAATGGTGTTTTTGAAATTAACATGCATGATAATAATTCCAAGAGGAAAAATAATTCTGTTTTTAGCATGAATAAGAAGATAAAGTTAGACAAGAACTCTTCTTATCTTTGGAATTGTAGACTTGCCCATATTGGGAAGACTCGCATTCAAAAGCTTCAACGTGATGGTCTTTTGGAAAATATCAATGATGAATCATTTGATAAATGTAAATCTTGTATCTCTAGAAAGATGACCAAGAAACCTTTTAATAGCAATATTGAAAGGGCTACTGAACTACTTGGTTTGATACATACTGATGTGTGTGGACCACTTAGACATGTGTCAAGGAAAGGTGCTAGCTACTTCTTAACGTTTACGGATGATTATAGCCATTATGGTTATATTTATTTACTTAAACATAAACATGAGGTATTTGAAACATTAAAAACGTTTAAAGCAGAAGTAGAGTTACAACTCGGAAAGAAGATTAAAGCTTTTCGTTTTGATCGAGGTGGTGAATATTTAAGTCAAGAGTTTAAAGATTATTTAAGTAAGAATGGAATTGTTCAGAAACTTACTTCTCCATATACTCCACAACAAAATGGTGTATCTGAAAGGAGAAATCGTACATTATTAGATATGGTGCGATCTGTGTTTAATCTTACAACTTTACCATTATCCTTTTGGGATTATGCTCTTGAATATGCTGTTCGTATTCTAAATATGGTTCCCACAAAGAAGGCTGATAAGACACCATATGAACTGTGGTATGGCAAGAAGCCATATTTGTCTTATTTAAAAGTCTGGGGTTGTGAGGCGTATGTGAAACGTGACTCTAGAGATAAACTCCAACAACGCTCAGTAAAATGTATCTTTGTAGGTTACCCTAAGGAAACTATGGGTTACTACTTTTATTATCCGGCTAAGAACAAAATAGTTGTGGCTCGGTATGACTTCCTTGAAAATGATCTTGTAAATCAAGAATTCAGTGGGAGAAATTATGATCTTGAAGAAATTCAAGAAGATACATTGCCTTCTGAAAGTACTAGCGAAGAAATTCCTGTAGAACCAGAAAGTATGGGAGTTCCACCAGAATTAATTCCTCCACGTAGGTCTCAAAGGACCATACATGCGCCAGACAAACTATGTCTTTACATAGAGGATGATGAGGAGGAAGTAGGGGATCTTGGTGAACCTGCTAACTATCGATCCACAATGTCTGATCCAAAAAAGTTAAAATGGATAGTTGCGATGAATGAGGAAATGAAATCCATGGAAATCAACGATGTTTGGATTCTTATGGATGCACCTAAAAATGCTAAAGTAGTGAAAATTAGGTGGATCTACAAGAAGAAAACCGACATACAATCCTATAAAGCGCGTTTAGTAGCTAAAGGTTTTACACAAACTTTTGGCGTAGACTACGAGGAGACTTTTTCTCATGTAGCAGACTTACGAGCTATTAGGATTCTCATAGCTATAGCAGCATACTATGACTATGAGATATGGCAAATGGATGTTAAAACTGCATTCTTGAACGGTCGCTTAGATGAAGACATCTATATGCAACAACCGGAAGGGTACGTTGATCCTAAATATCCAAAGCGCGTGTGCAAACTTCAAAGATCTATTTATGGTTTGAAGCAACCATCACGTCAATGGAATAAGCGATTTGATGAAGAAATCAAAAAGTTTGGATTTATTCAAAATCGTGATGAGCCATGTGTATATCACAAAGCTAGTGGGAGTAATGTAGTGTTCCTAATTTTATATGTCGATGACATATTAATCATGGGAAGTAACATTCCAAGACTTAAGGAAGTTAAGGACTATCTTGGTAAATGTTTTTCTATGAAGGATTTGGGAGATGCTGCATATATTCTGGGAATTAAAATCTATCGAGATAGGAGTAGACGGTTAATTGGTCTTAGTCAAGATGCTTATATTGATAAGATATTGAAGAAGTATAACATGCATAACTCTAAGAAAGGTTTTCTACCGATGGAGGTTAAGCATGAGTTAAGTCATGAGAAAGATGCATCAACACCTGAAGAGGTGGCTTACATGTGAAAGGTGCCTTATGCTTCGGCTGTAGGATCTATTATGTATGCTGTAAGATGCACAAGGCCTCATGTGGCGTTTGCTCAGAACTTGGTCAGTAGATACCAACAGAATCCAGGAAAGTTCCACTGGACTGCTGTTAAGCATATTCTAAAGTATTTGAGAAGTACGAAAGATATGTTTTTGGTATTCGGGGGTAAACCAGACACAGAATTGAATGTAACAGGATTCTGTGATGCGTCCTGGCAATGTGATAAAGACGATACGAAGTCTCAGACGGGTTACGTGTTTGTCATCAATGGAGTTGACTGGAAAAGCAGTAAGCAGAAAACCATTGCTATGCATGCGACTCAATCCGAGTACATGGCCGCTTCAGAAGCTGCAATGGAAGCTGTTTGGATTAGGAAGTTTATTGGAGATCTTGGAGTGATGCCTTCAATTAAAGAACCTATTGATATATATTGCGACAATTCTGCTGCAATAATATTCGCCAATGACCCTGGAGTTATGAAAGGCGCCAGACACTTTAAACGTAGATATCACTACGTTCGAGAACAAGTGGAAGCTCGAGAAATAAAATTAATAAAAGTTCACACAGATGATAACGTAGCTGATCCTTTTACTAAGGCTTTGTCTAGGCCAAAGGTAGTTAAGCATGCCAAGGCAATTGGGCTGCAACTAGCTAGCGAATTCATGCAATAAATATGTTGATTAGTATTTGGATAAAGGATGTAAGACATTATTGAATTGATGAAATAAAGATTGGATTTCGTTTATTTTTATGTTATTTGATTATGTATCCTATTTTACATGTTTTAATCCATGAGCATTATGATGTTTCTAAATATCCGTTGTCGATTAATAATATGAGAGAATTATTAAACTAAGACAATTTAAAATAGTGACAAAGTATACTTGAAAGTATATTGGTCAATTTTGGATGATATTTGATGGATCAAATATTGGACTTATCCCAACTATATGATTTTACTTTATGGATCTTTGTCATTAAGTAAATCATAAATAGTTATCCTTAGACCTGAGATACCAGAAAACTGCATTGAATGTAGTGCATTTCTGTGAGATAACCTAACGCTAAACGTAACTGGTAGTTATAAGGGTTATTTTCAGAAGTGTTGCAAAGTTCATGTGTTTTGCTTGTAGTCAAAATGGGATTTGTTTCCTTCCAATTATTTTGAAGTATAAATACAGCTGGGCCCCTCGGGGGAGTAGTAAGATGTTTGTGTGGCCACACCCAAATGTGTTTTGGTAATCTTGCTATATCCGTAAACGAGAAACATAATAGTTAATGAAAGGGATGACTGAGATCCATATCCTTATTAACGATGTATTTGAAATGAAAGGATAATAATAATAATGATTATATATCATTAAAAGGTTTTGTACAGGAAACCTTACTCGTGTTGTACTAGTGACATTGTTAGTGTAACTAGACGCTAATCAATGTGATCACGATATTCGAATTTTTTTCAAGTGGGAGCTGAAAGTTTATGGACTTCAAAATCGATAGTCGTATGATAGGATCGAACTCGAGATCACGGGATTGCACACATTACGTGAAGAGTTAATTTATTTATTAAATATATTTATTATATATTTATTAAATCAAACTGTAGCTAACGATCGTTAAGTAATTAAAAGTTAAGTATTAAACGACCGTTATAGAATGTTAAAGAAGCTAAAAGAAGGTGTCGGAAATGTTCCGAAACCTCTTTTGGGGGTGATGTATATCCGGCCTAAAGAGGAGACAAAAGAAAAGGGAAAATATTTTGTGGCTTTATTTTGTTTAACCTTGGAAGAGAAGTTTTCCAATGTGTATATAAACAAACCAAAAGCTTCATAATTTTTTACCTCACATCTCTCTTTTTCTTGCTCAAACCGCCGGCCATATACCCTAAATTAGGGTTCTTCTTTAATTTTCAATTAAGCTATTTTAGATCTAGTCCTAGCCCCTCTATAGGGTTGTTGGGTAGATCTTCCATAGACTTGGAAGCTTGGTTTGTTCGTGCTAGACTCACGGTTAACTCGCCGTATCACGTGTGTACAAGATCGTGGTGTAATCTTGCTTTAGATTACATTCTGGTGGTGTTTGTGATCTATCTCTACCGGTGACCGTTCCGTCGACTTGTAGATCTTGCTAGGATAAAGGTATGTAACCCTAGCCTTGATTAATTATAATCGTGTTAATTAAAGATCTTGTTAATCTGCTTCCGCTGTGTGTTCTATGATCCATATTAGGGTTTTTATAATTGTTATGATAAACATAAACCAACACCGAGTTGGAATCTGGCAAATTAATTGTACCAAAAACATGAGTACACAAACTGAATGTCATTATAAACTACCAACCAATGCAATGTTCCTTTGAAAAAACATGGATTTTGGTCCCAATAACATAAAGAATAACTAGGTGAAGCCATGACACTCCAAGAGTCTGTTTTCAAGGAGTAAATATATGTATTGTTACCATCACGAATATTTCCATAACCAGTGTAGGATATACCCACAATCTTGTAATCATCACTGATTGGATCAAAACCAAACCCGAATAGTACGTCGAGATTTATTATAGAGCCTTTGAAAGAAGGATGAACCGGCACATTTAGTTTGCGCCTAATTGAAAAGTTCCATCGACAGATTGACCCCTTATCATTCAAACACAAAATACCATTACACGAGCCAATAATTTTAGCATTACGAATATCATAAGGGAACTCAACTCTTGTTACACGCCTGTTGGATCTAATGGCAATTTTTCTACCGAGTGTAATGTAAACATGTCTTTAAACTCATTATATGGATTATAAAACCTTTGTCTAATGAGTACTTTTTGAGGAGACCTTTTATTAACCGGTCGAAGATTGTTCATGCAGATGATATCTCGGCTAGCAAAGCAAGAACACCAATATTTTGATAGAGTTCTAAACCTACCTACAGTTTTCGAATCGTTCAAAGATATTAACCATTAATAAATCTTCACATATATAACTCGACATCGTGTTATTAATGACCAGTGGCAAAAGGTTTTAAGAATTTGATGATAAGTTTAGTTTATGATATAATCATGATAAGTTTAGTTTGAAGTTTCAATTCTAGTTTTATTGTGAGTCTAATTGTAAAGACTACAGCGTAGTATGGCCCGAGATTTTTATATGCACATGGTTAAATAAGTTATTAAAGATGTTTATAACGTATTAAAAGAAATTATAAAGAAAGGATTGATAATAACAAAAAAATATAAGTTAGAATTGTGGTATATATCAGTTGGGCTTTTTACATGGTGCCCCTCAAACCGGCGGCCATACACAAGAACCCTAGGTGTTGTTTGGTTCGTGAGATTTTAAATTATGGATATTAAATTTCCAGAAATTAAAAAATTTTCTGAATTTAAAATGGTGCAATTAAAAATTCCAGCACATGTTTGGTTTGTTATAAATCTGGAAATTTGGAATGTTGTGATACTAGTAAATGACAAAACTACCCTTATCAATTCTTTTATCTTTATTACTTAAGACACTTTTTTATATGCGAATCCATTCATTTCTTCTTCCATAGCAGGTATCTTGAAACTGCTCTTTTAATAGTTACCATTTTTTTCAACAAAAACATGATGCCAAGCCTTGCCATTTACCAACTTGAAGCAAAACTAAAACGAAGAATGTTTGAAAACGGTGAGGAAGCGATGCGGGTTTGTAAGATTAAAGGAATATCCAGCATGTTCTGAACGTTCATAGATAAAAAAATTGTATAATTTTAAGCTGGGTATTATTTTGTGAGATAGGGATTGTAATGAATTAAAGAAGATGGAGACATTAAATATGAAGGATAGTTTTGACTTTAAAGACCCCACCATTCACTAGCATTTTAATATCCTCTCTCATCCATAGAATTTTAATTGCCCATTTTTAAGGAAATTATATTCCCCATCATATTTACTTGTCAGTTTTATTTGTCACCCAAACACAATAATTGAAGGCATTCTCATTTCAATATCCACAAATATCCTTCAAATTCTTCTAACCAAACACGACCTTAGGGTTTTTTTTTTTTTTAAATTTGTTTGTATGAATGACTAAAGGTTTTATTTTTGGTTCTCTTAGAGGACCGGGCCTTTGGGTTTTAGTTATTCTTGTAAGAATTATGTCTTATACTTAGTTCGTTTATTTCATGTCATGTATTTTAACCTCGTGCATTCGTAACTTTATCATTTTCATAAAAATTAACTTGTCGTGTCGTAATTATTATACGCACTCACTTGTCGTAAATTTATTATATTCTTTTCGTGTTATAAATAACTATACGTCATTTTTTGTCGTTAAAATAAATAATTAATATACGTAATACTTATATTTATACATTAAATATTCATGATACGTGTCGTGTATTAATTAACTATAAAGTTTTTAATTAATCCGTGTTTTCGTGTAATTAATGTCTTATGTATTTTATACGGGGTTTACACTCCCGTTTGTCAGAACCCAAGAACTTACTTTTCCAAAGAACTCCATTAATGGATCTTGAAGCAGATTATTTCTGATTCTTTAATTCCACTATTGATTTTTCAAGAACTGAATCATATTCCTTCTTGACCCCTTTTCATAACATCCCCAAGTCAATATATCAACATTTTTCGCACAAATTGCTTATGCCAATCGAATGCTTTGCCGGACACGTGCCTTGACACCAAATTGGGTTTCTGATCATCATCAACGATGTGAGCAATCTAAAAAACTCATTAACCCTATATAACCAACCTTGCACATCTTCTCCATCAAAGTTCGGAAATTCTCTCTTTTGACTAATACCTTTACCTCTATCCAATCTTTGTTGCATAGCTTGAACATCAAACTGTAAATCAGAGATCATAGACATCAATCGCTGCATGTCCCCAACTTCTAAACCACCATTATCAGATGACCTTGTAACCACCATTTTTTTGAATTTTGGCTAACAAACTCAACTGATCTAACAGACTAACAAACTTCTGAGTATGTTCTGGATTGCCAAGATCGCATCTCTAATACCACTGTAACATGCATAGATAAGAAACTCCAATTGGAATGTGAATTATGATTTTACAATGCAACAATTCAACTAGAATTCTATAACAAGAAAGAAGAACTGAAACGAAATTGTTATTTGATTAATTGAATGATATGAACCATTACAATCAAGAAGTGAATTGAGAGAGAAACATTTAACAAATCATTAGCTTCTTTCTAAAATTAGATTGGAATGGCTCTTATAGGCTGAGATGGAATAACATACTTAATCCCAACAACTTGTAAGAAGTTGTACTTCCAGCCCTCTAACTTTCAAAGTTATCACAACTAGTCCCCGACGTATTTTGTCATGTAACATAATCGTTCAAATATATTAACCATTACATCTTCACATATATAACTAGGCATGCTTAGGCATGCTGTTAGCGAACATATATAAAGAACGTAAGTACCAGTTTCGTAAAAAGATTGAGGGAAGGATTATCACCGGTGGGCGGTGGCTGTTGAACGAGTGAGAAAGTAGGTCCTAGGGTTTTCTAAGCATTCGAATGCCTTATCATACTATCTTATAAAAGAGATTAGACCATCTCTCTTTATTTAATATCAAAATATTAAGTAGTACAACATATACAACATATTAATGTAGCCAAGAAAATTAAATTCAAGTATTACCCGATTTTAATACATATGTACAACTTTATATCTCTAATATATACAAAGCAATTAATAATATTTAATTAAAACATAATTGATAATACAATTAAAATAGCCCATCGCCACAATTTACAAGCAAAACAACACAATATACAAATCTCCTATATCATATTTTTCTCTATTTTTCCTTGCAATCATATGTACAAATCACTTTTTGTTTGATCTTATCATTCAAATGTTCAAAAGAGGTTATGTCAATTATCACAATTAATTGAGTTCCGAATATAGTTACACATATTACATATTATATATACGCTACAGCTACAAGTAATAATATCTCTATATCAAAATTACATTTTTTATACATGTTCTTAGGTGAAAACTATTGTCATCCATAAATTATCAATATGAAAGACGAATAACCGAATAACATTCACTCTTAAGAAAAATTTATTCACAGGTACCCGCCGCCGCATCGCGCGTACCCTGCTATAAATACGTTATGGACTTTTGATTTGGAGTGGGGCCCAATCATGAGCCTATATAAGTCATCGATATATCTTTAAAAACCCTTCGACCTGTTTTTTTCATTCGTTTAATCAACAGCCACCACCCACCGGTAAGAATCCTTTCTTCACTCTTTTACTACATTCGTACATTTGATAAGACCATGTCGAGTTACATGTGTGAAGATTTAATGGTTAATATCTTTGAACGATTACCGGCCAAATCCGTAATTAGATTTAGAACTCTCTCAAAAGATTGGTATTCCCGTCTTGCTAGCCCAGATTTTATCAGCATGCACAATCTTCGATCTCTTAATAAATCTTCTCCAAAACTCCTCGTTGTATATAAGAATACTTTTAGTGACATCATGTGCATATCACACTCGGCAGACGGATCTCCACTGGATCTAGATAGCGTAGAAGGAGTTGATTACCCTTATGATATTCGTGTAGGTGGTCTAGTTACAAAAGTTGGCTCGTGTAACGGAATTTTGTGTGTGCAACTTTTTAATGGATCAATCAGTTTATGGAACTTTTCAATTAGGCGAAAACTAAATGTGCCTCTTCATCCTTCTATCAGAGACTCTTTTAAATATCGGAGTGTAAATATATTCGAGTTTGGTTTTGACAAAATCAGTGATGATTACAAGATTGTGAGTATAGTCTACTCCAGTAATTCAGAATTTTCAGATGGTAACAAGTCATATATTTACTCGCTGAAAACGGACTCTTGGAGTGTAATTGCTTCACCGGCTCCTTTTCGTTATGTGTATACAGATGCCTGTTTTTTCAAAGGAATATTGCATTGGCTGGTATACGAAAGCAGGAGTAGCCGTTTTATAATGACATTCAATTTGAATACTCATGTTTTTGGCACAATGAAATTGCCCGAGACCAACCGGGATGATACTATAAATAACCCAACGATTATCAATGATTCTCTTGCAGTATTTTCTTGGGACAACCATTGTACACGGATTTGGTTGATGAATGAGTATGGTAATATCGCATCTTGGTCTCAAGCTTTTCAACTTGAAACTGTTCATCGTGAGGTAACCAACATTTTGCAACCTATCACCAATGGTGTACTATTTATGTACAATAACAAGGTGAGAGATATGGACTGTCAGGTTTATAATCCAAAGACAGGGTCGTTCACCAAATTTCTGAAATATAGGCATCCTCCTTGGAGAATTGAGCCTAAAAGCTATGTGGAAAGCCTTGCGTTGTTAGACAGAGGAATTTCTTGGTGGAAAACCACCACAAAAAAGAAGAAACATAAAAGAAAACACGCTTCACTAGGCTAGACGATGGTGATGATGATGATGATGATGATGATGACTTTGAATTTGAATTATTATTCTAGCTACTCATACCCCTTCCAAGTCTACTATCGCGTATTGGTTTCATACTACAGGCCTCGCTGTTTGTAAGGCCTCCAATTATAAATTTAGAAGACTTTTTTCAGACTAGCTAGTTCAAGTTCTAACTTTGCATAATGGATGTAGTTCAAATTTTCTTAATTTTACATTAACATAAAACAGAATCCTAATTTATGAATTTTTCGTGGGTCGAAACATCCTGCCATGTGTGTGCAGGTTTTTTTTTGCTTACTGAATCCCCATACTCTTACGTCCTCTTGTTCTACTTCCAGAACGGAAGAGGTTTTAACTATGAACAATATTCTTATAAACGGCTCGATTCATAGCATATTATATCTAAGGGCTAAGTCCATATATTAGTAACTTACTTTCCAACTTTTACACATCTAGGCAACGAAATTCATATATTACTAATATCGTCATTAAAATTTCAAATTTGTTCCAATATAGGTAATATGACTGGCACCAAGCGGTCATATTACCTATATAGGAACCGATTTGAAAGTTTAATGACGATATTAGTAATATCTAAGTTCGTTACATAGATGTGTAAAAGTTGGAAAGTAAGTTACTGATATATGCAAATGTCTTATACTACATTTTGTTCAAAATTAGACTGTTATTTAGAGAACATAGTTTTTGTAATTATATTAAACTTGGCACATTGATTGCCCTTAAATGTTTTCGGATAAAAATTGCTTCTGCTTAACAGGATCCGTTTCGACCCGTCCCAAAATACCTGATTTGACCCGTTCTTGAACCTTTTCTGCCCGCCACTTATACTTGCACCATATATTGCATTTTACTACCTCGGTCTCAAAATTATTGTCATTGACTTTTTTGGTCTTTGTTTTCCAGCTTTAACCTTAAATAATTTTGATTCTGTTATATAATACTTGATGAACCTTATAACAATGAAAATATATATTAAAAATCAATCAATTCATATATATTTCATCAAGTATTATATAACACAATAAAAAATATTTAAAGTCAAAGTTAGAAAACAAAGACTGAAAAAGTCAAACAGTGACAAATTCTGTGTATGGATACTGTGAAGTGATTTTGATGAATGTGAAGATGCATATGATTCTTTAGCTTCTTTACAGGTAAGGATTACTTTTATTACATTGAGATTTGACCCTTTATCACAAACACAAAGATCGTCCAATTGATAGATTTAATTTAGCTCGGTTCCAGACCTGCAGGGAACCGAGAGTTTCTAAAAGAAACCAAAATTATATATTCTTTATGTGTTGCACTCATTTCTGTCTAAACCATAAATAATATTGAACGATTAAAGTATATAGCAGAATTCCGATCGGGTTAAGGATTAATATGTTGTAAAATAGTAATTCACTTCAACAATTATAAAGATTCACAAAGTGTCGAACTGAGATACCATCTATAAAAAGCCAAACTGGAGCTTAGCTTATATAGCAATGGTCAATGAACCAGCATCCTTAGAAAAACAAAAGGTTGCAACGTTATAGTTCAAAGTACAAACACAAATAATGTTCCTTAACACGAGCATGAAGGTCTACTTGAATACATGATATCACCGTCACCACACAGAAAGTTGTTCACTAAATACGGGAAGACGTTACATTATCGGCTTGAAGTGAAGATCCAACCAATTACCCTATAAAGCCTTAACCAACGACGAACGTGATGACGACCCTTGTTGGTTAAGCATCATGAAATTTGATGTCAATACTCAATAGACTTAACATTAAATTCAGTCTGGACCTTTTCTTGATCAATATATCTAATCAAATACAGTAGTAAGAAAATATGTGAAATAGACCTTAAAAAACACTTTTCCAAACATAAGTATTAAGTACCACAATACTAGAAAATTGCATAGGGTAAAAAGCTAGTACATCATAATATAAAAACCAAACATGAAATGTACGTGCAAGCTTATATGTTCTGTACTGAAATATGATGTTTGTAAACCTAGAATGCAAAGTTGAGATCTTATCACTCGAATTGATTACCAGTAATTATTATATCCTCCCCCATAAGGAGATCGATACATTTGCGTTGATCTGTCATAGGGAGAATATTGTGGTGGCGGTGGTCGTGGAGGATACACTTGCCTATCTTGGTGATAAAACGGTGGTGGTCGTTGGTGATGAAACCCTGGTGGTCGCATCATCATTTGTTGTTGCATCATCATTTGCTGTTGCATCATCATATCTGGTACATTAGCCTCGATAGATGATGGTTTGATGAACGGTTTCTTATAATGATCTTTGCAATGTATATCCCGACATATATAGTTTTTAACTTCAGGTATCTTATGTGGTTCAATCTTATGATTAGCAATAAATCTTTCATGTTCACTTTCTTGATTATGCCCGTGGTTACTGCGGCCTGACATCTGTTTCTTTTGAACATGTTCATGACATGACTCACACTTGCGATGTTCTTCAGTTTTACACTGGTCTTCAACTTTCGACTCATCTGCATTTTTCTTCTTGCAAGATTGATTACAACACTTGGATCCACAATTCTGCATATTAATATTATTTAACCATAAGATAGCAGAACACAATATTAGTATCTATGTTCGTATCTTTTATATTACATTTGATGAGAAACGTTCAATATAGACTTAAAATTTAATGATAATCGAATTAGCCAATTCTAGTCATTTACTTACTATTTTCTCATCAATTTTTTAAAAAAAAAACTCACTTTCATCTCTTTTTTTTTAACTTAAGTATCTCAAAACTCGTTAATTATTGTGTAAAACGAAACATGCCCATCGCAACGAGAATTAAAAAAATCTTTTCTATCAAATGCCTCTACTACTTTTGCATTTGTTTCCATTTTAATTTTTTTTTTTGTTATGTCTGGAAAAATCACACTTGATTGTCATACAAATCACATGTGATTATGATACAAATCACTTGTGATTATGATACAAATTACTTGTGATTGTGATACATTTTTAGACATAACCAAAAAGTTCATGAGAAGTATATCGAGGTACTTGTCTACCCAAAGATTAAAAAAAATACTCGGGTTTACCGTTAAAAGGAATACACAAAAATAAGTAATCATTGGCTTCAACATTTACTAAAAAGTAATACACAAAAATAAGTGCCAAGTATTAACTATAATGTTCTAGGCAAGAGACCATGGGTGATGATATAATGCTGAGGAGTACGAGCTGAGTCCAACAGTTGAAACTTGAAGACAATACGGTAACAGAGTGCGAAATCTCAGAATTCGACTGTGATTACAGAAAGAAATTAAGGAAAGACTCACAGAAGAGGTATTGTACACTAGTGACTTTACTGTTATCTCGAATTAAGGTTTTAGGATTGCTTTTCTGAAAGTGTTTATCTATAACAAAATAAGCTGAAACAATAGTTTAATCTTGTTATTTCTGCTTGAAAAAATACTACCAGGTTATCACTTGTCTGGCCGAAGACTTGATTGATGAAATCTTTGCAAGACTACCAATTAGAACTCTCAGCCAGTTCAGATCTTTATCAAAATCATGGTATTTTCGTATTGCTAGCCCTGCTTTCATCTGTATGTTCACTATTCTTAGATCAATAAGTACTCCTGATAAAGTCCTCATCCAACACAGCGACTTGCAAAGTAACATCATGTGTATGCGCATGTGTCCACTACGTGGGTAGACCACTACACGAGATAGTTCCAACGACCTAAACTCAGAACCAGGACCTCGAGAGACTTGCCACAAAAAAAACAACGACCAAGAAAGTCAGGGACGAACCCCAGGATTATTCACAGAGGGTGTTGCCCAATCTATTTTTATGTTTATGAGTAGTAAATTGACTCACAAAAAAATTACTGTATTAGGTAAAATTCAGGGTCACCCGGTGCCTAGAAAAAACATCTATTATAAAAAAAAATATCATTTGTGACCTAAAATCGGGTGTGGCCGTGCAACTATGCAAGAAAAAACAAACTCTATGAAAAAACAACTCAAAAGGCCTAACAAATAACGTCTCCTTTAGAACAAACTCTCACATAATAATCTACAACTAATTATGCTGTAAAAAAAGAACTAAACCTATATTTGCTCATAACCATGTCTATGTTACAAGGAAAAAAATTGTACAGAAGAATAAGATCAAATAAATATAAGAACATGCATGGTAAAAAAAAAATAGTGAATTACCTGTTCAGCTCCAGACATTGTTAGGTCTACTCGTCTTGTCTTGGAAGAATAATTTGTGTAAAAATATTATGACCATTTCATTTGTTTATATAATAGGGCCTAAACGGTATCTTCTAACCCAAGAATATGATTTGTTTCATTTTGAGAAATTATATGCAAATCCAAGATATTATTTTCCTAATGAGTATCAAAATCTTATTCTGTGGATAAATTTATTTATGTAAAATTATATGCAAATCCAAGATATGATTTGTTTCACTAGATTTAACTATTTAAGGTTTAAAATGAAAGTTGCATTTTGTAAATTGTCTGACTTCAAAAGTTTCAAATTTTTATTAATAATTATAATTTACATATTAGGAGAAGGCAAACGGGCAACAAGCTGCGCCGCTAGCCCTTTTTGTATAACAAAACCAAGTCTATTAAATACAACGTTTGTGGATTTAGGAGTCAAAACATTACTATTCATAACACGTTGTATTCTCGTAAGTAGCTCCACCGCCTCAGGTGCAAGGAAACCAAATGTATCAAACGCGAAAGGAATAAACACGTGTTGATTTTCAACACATGCTTTCTCGTGTTTAGTCACTTTGCACGAGGCAGCTTTTATAGCAGCCTGACCCGCTAAGTGTTAAAAAGAGAAAAAATTAAGAACGGGGGTACTAGGGTCTTTTAACTTTCATTTAATTTAACGGGCTTATAAGTTTATTAGTTTATATTAGGGCTGAGCACGGCAGACCCAAAACCGACCCAGACCGAAAAACCGGACCGGACCGAACAATTTCGGTCCGGTCCTCGGTCTGGGGTTTTGGGCGAATTCGGTCCTCGGTCCGGTCGGTCCGGTCCGGTTCGGTCTTACTAAAATCTTGTTGATTATGCCTAATAGGACCGAACCGAACCGAGGACCGAACGGAACCGGACTGTAAAACCCGCAAAATAAGGTCATTACTTAAATCTTACTTTTCAAATATTTTTAAAGTATTTATAACGTTAAATATTATTATGTTTAACGGTTTAAGTTGAAACCGATATTGAATATTTTATTTTAATATTTTGACGAGCAACGAGGACTACTAGTGATCGCGATACCGACGGATGCCTAAAATTTTATATTTTATTATCGATCGTTTCGATATTTAATATTTTCGACGATATCGTTTTAATTACGTATCAAGTCGTTCTATTATTATTTTTCGTGTGCGTTTAAACTTTTAAAAAGTATTTTTATGAAACCCGAGTCCCGTAAATATTTGTAAAATTGACTAATAGTCATTTCCCGCTTTTTAACTTAAATGTTACATTTTACTCCAAAACTATCCAATATTTACAAATAACACCCTACCTACACTATATAAATCTTTTCCACTAAAATTGTCTCATTTATTTTATACAAAAAAAAACACACAATCCCCCCCCTCCCCTCCTTGTTTCATCCGTCACCCTCACATACCAAATCCATCATCAAAAATTCTTTTTCTAGTTTGATTCATGAGATTTTAAACAAAGTCCCATCCTTAGAATTCAAAGGGCTACACATTGGTATAAAAATTTCATACATGCATTACATTTTTAATTTTTGTGAATTTTGATCAACTATATGCTTGTATGATCATGTGTAATTATTAATTTTATATTGTAACTAGTGTTTTTGCTAGTTGTTGATGGTTTATGATTATCATAACAATTATAAAAACCCTAACATAGATCAAAGAGCATACAGCGGAAGCAGATTAACAAGATCTTTATATAACACAATTATAATTAATCAAGGCTAGGGTTACATACCTTTATCCTAGCAGAACGATCACCGGTAAAAATAGATCAAGAACACCACCAGGATGTAATCTAAAATAAGATCACACCACGATCTTGTACACACGTGATACGATGAGCTAATCGTGAGTCTAGCACGAACAGAACCGAGCCTTCCAAGCCTATGGAAGATCTACCCAACAACCCTAGAGAGGGGCTAGGACTAGATCTAAAATAGCTTTTAGAAAATCAAAGATGAACCCTAATGGGTGTATATATGGCCGGCGGTTTAGAGCTAGAAAGAAGAATAATGGAGTGAAAAATATGAGGCCTTAAGGTTTGTTTATATACACCTTGGAAACTTATCTTCCAAGGTTTAAACAAGATAAAGCTTAAACTTTTCATCCCTATCCTTCTTCCTCTAATATGGCCGGATATATACATGTGCTCAAAAGGGGTTTCCGGAACTTTCCGACACCTTCTTTTAGCTTCTTTAATATTCTATAACGATCGTTTAATACTTAACTTTTAATTACTTAACGATCGTTAACTACAGTTTGATTTAATAAATATAATAAATATATTTAATAAATAAATTAACTCTTCACGTAATGTGTGCAATCCCGTGATCTCGAGTTCGATCCTATCACACGACTATCGATTTTAACGTCCATAAACTTTCAGCTCCCACTTGGACAAAATTCGAATGTCGTGATCACATTGATTAGCGTCTAGTTACACTAACAATGTCACTAGTACAACTCGAGTAAGGCTTCCTGGAAAAAACCTTTTAATGATATATAATCATTATTATTATCCTCTCATTTCAGATACATTGTTAATAAGGATATGGATCTTAGTCATTCCTTCATTAACTATTCTGTTTCTCGTTTACGGATATAGCAAGATTACCAAAACACATTTGGGTGTGGCCACACAAACATCTTACTACTCCCCCGAGGGGCCCAGTTGTATTTATACTTCAAATAATAATTTGAAGGAAACGAATCCCATTTCGACTACAAGCAAAACACATGAACTTCGCAACACTTCTGAAAATAACCCTTATGACTACCAGTTATGTTTAGCGTTAGGTTACCTTACAGAAATGCACTATATTCAATGCAGTTTTCTGGCATCTCAGGTCTAAGGATAACTATTTATGATTTACTTAATGACAAAGATCCATAAAGTAAAATCACATAGTTGGGATAAGTCCAATATTTGATCCATCAAATATCATCCAAAATTGACCAATATACTTTCAAGTATACTCTGTCACTATTTTGAATTGTCTTAATTTAATAATACTCCCATATTATTAATCGACAACGGACATTTAGAAACTTCATAATGCTCATGGATTAAAACATGTAAAATAGGATACAAAATCAAATAACAGAAAAATAAACGAAATCCAAACTTTATTTCATCAATTCAATAATGTCTTACATCCTTTATCCAAATACTAATCAACAGATTTATTGCATGAATTCGCTAGCTAGTTGCAGCCCAATTGCCTTGGCATGCTTAACTACCTTTGGCCTAGACAAAGCCTTAGTAAAAGGATCAGCTACGTTATCATCTGTGTGAACTTTTATCAATTTTATTTCTCGAGCTTCCACTTGTTCTCGAACGTAGTGATATCTTCGTTTAAAGTGTCTGGCGCCCTTCATGACTCCAGGGTCATTGGCGAATATTATTGCCGCAGAGTTGTCGCAATATATATCAATAGGTTCTTTAATTGAAGGCATCACTCCAAGATCTCCAATAAACTTCCTAATCCAAACAGCTTCCATTGCAGCTTCTGAAGCGGCCATGTACTCAGATTGAGTCGCATGCATAGCAATGGTTTTCTGCTTACTGCTCTTCCAGTCAACTGCTCCTCCATTGATGACAAACACGTAACCCGTCTGAGACTTCGTATCGTCTTTATCACATTGCCAGGACGCATCACAGAATCCTGTTACATTCAGTTTCGTGTCTGGTTTACCCCCGAATACCAAAAACATATCTTTCGTACTTCTTAAATACTTCAGAATATGCTTAACAGCAGTCCAGTGGGACTTTCCTGGATTCTGTTGGTATCTACTGACCAAGTTCTGAGCAAACGCCACATCGGGCCTTGTGCATCTTACAGCATTCATAATAGATCCTACAGCCGAAGCATAAGGCACCTTCTTCATGTAAGCCACCTCTTCAGGTGATGATGCATCTTTCTCATGACTTAACTCATGCTTAACCTCCATCGGTAAGAAACCTTTCTTAGAGTTATGCATGTTATATTTCTTCAATATCTTATCAATATAAGCATCTTGGCTAAGACCAATTAACCGTCTATTCCTATCTCGATAGATCTTAATTCCCAGAATATATGCAGCATCTCCCAAATCTTTCATAGAAAAACATTTACCAAGATAATCCTTAACTTCCTTAAGTCTTGGAATGTTACTTCCCATGATCAATATGTCATCGACATATAGAATTAGGAACACTACATTACTCCCACTAGCTTTGCGGTATACACATGGCTCATCACGATTTTGAATAAATCCAAACTTGATTTCTTCATCAAATCGCTTATTCCATTGACGTGATGCTTGCTTCAAACCATAAATGGATCTTTGAAGTTTGCACACGCGCTTTGGATATTTAGGATCAACATACCCTTCCGGTTGCTGCATATAGATGTCTTCATCTAAGCGACCATTCAAGAAGGCAGTTTTAACATCCATTTTCCATATCTCATAGTCATAGTATGCTGCTATAGCTATGAGAATCCTAATAGCTCGTAAGTCTGCTACAGGAGAGAATGTCTCCTCGTAGTCTATGCCAAAAGTTTGAGTAAAACCTCTAGCCACTAAACGTGCTTTATAGGATTGTACATCACTATCCATGTCAGTTTTCTTCTTATAGATCCACCTATTTTTCACTACTTTAGCATTTTTAGGCGCGTCCACAAGAATCCAAACATCATTGATTTCCATGGATTTCATTTCCTCATTCATCACAACTATCCATTTTGACTTTTCTGGATCAGACATTGCGGATCGATAGTTAGCAGGTTCACCAAGATCCCCTACTTCCTCCTCATCATCCTCTATGTATAGACATAGTTTGTCCGGCGCACGTATAGCCCTTTGAGACCTACGTGGAGGAATTAATTCCGGTGGAACACTCAGACTTTCTGGTTCTACAGGAATTTCATCGCTAGTATTTTCAGAAGGCAATGTATCTTCTTGAATTTCTTCAAGATCATAATTTCTCCCACTGAATTCTTGATTTACAAGATCATTTTCAAGGAAGTCTCCATGCCGAGCCACAACTATCTTGTTCTCAGCCGGATAATAAAAGTAGTAACCCATAGTTTCCTTAGGGTAACCTACAAAGATACATTTTACTGAGCGTTGTTGGAGTTTATCTCCAGAGTCACGTTTCACATACGCCTCACAACCCCAGACTTTCAAATAAGACAAATATGGATTCTTGCCATGCCATAGTTCATATGGTGTCTTATCAATCTTCTTTGTGGGAACCATATTCAGAATACGAACAGCAGTTTCAAGAGCATAATCCCAAAAAGATAATGGTAAAGTTGTAAGATTAGACATAGATCGTACCATATCTAATAATGTACGATTTCTCCTTTCAGATACACCATTTTGTTGTGGAGTATATGGAGAAGTAAGTTTCTGAACAATTCCATTCTTACTTAAATAATCTTTAAACTCTTGACTTAAATATTCACCACCACGATCAGAACGAAGAGCTTTAATCTTCTTTCCTAGTTGTAACTCTACTTAGGCTTTAAACGTTTTGAATGTTTCAAATACCTCATGTTTATGTTTAAGTAAATAAACATAACCATAACGGCTATAATCATCCGTAAACGTCAGGAAGTAGCTAGCACCTTTCCTTGACACATGTCTAAGTGGTCCACACACATCCGTGTGTATTAAACCAAGTAGCTCAGTAGCCCTTTCAATATTGCTATTAAAAGGTTTCTTGGTCATCTTTCCAGAGATACAAGATTCACATTTATCAAATGATTCATCATTGATACTTTCCAAAAGCCCATCACGTTGAAGCTTTTGTATGCGAGTCTTCCCAATGTGGGCAAGTCTACAATGCCAAAGATAAGAAGAGTTCTTGTCTAACTTACTCCTCTTATTCATGCTAAAAACAGAATTATTTTTCCTCTTGGGATTTATATCATGCATGTTAATTTCAAAAATACCATTCACAGAAATTGCATCAAAATAGAATAAACCATCTTTGAAAACAGAAATTCTATTATTATCAATCGTGTGAGTAAATCCAAGATCCAACATACTAGAAAAGGAAATAACTCCCCTAACAATTGTAGGTGCATAATGACAATTATTTAAAGACAGTACTAAACCCGAAGGTAAAAATAATTTAAATATTCCTATAGCTTCAACTGCTGCTTGTGCGTCATTGCCCACTTGCAGAAATTGTTCCCCATAGGTAAGTCTCCTTTTCAACTCAAATCCCTGCAGGGTATTACAAATATTAATACCACATCCCGTATCATATACCCAGGAGTTTGATTTGAATGAAAGATTAAATAACTCTATCATAAATAAGTTACCTGAAGATGGTGCTGTAGCAACTTGCTCAGCCTTCTTCTTATGTTCTGCCATTTCATGGAGATAGAGAGAGCAATTCCTCTTCCAGTGTCCAGTCATCTTGCAGTAGTGACAAGTCTCATCTTTCAGAGATTTCTTAGCAAAGTTTTGCTTTGGTTTTGATGTAGTCGCAACTTGCTTGCTCTTATCAACCTTGCCTTTGCCTTTCTGCTTCTTATTCACTTGCGGTTTTGGTTTCGACACTCTACCCTTTTGTACATAAAGTACTTGAGGAGTAGCAGTGGGTGCCTTATCTTTCAAACCCTTTTCAAAGTCAATGAGCATTGCATGCAAATCATTAACTGTCTTCCCCGTGCAATGCATATTATAGTTACGAACGAAATCATTGAAGTCCTTATTAAGGGACCTATTGATCAAGTTAATAGCCATATTATTATCAAAGGGTTGTCCTAGTGCGATGAGTTGTTCCATATAACCCCTCATCTCCATATAATGGTCACTTACGGACTTACCAGGAGCTTGCTTGCAACTATGTAGAGCATCAACCAGATCATAGATCTCTACAGCTTGCGGCGTTTCATACACAGCCTTGAGTTCATCAAGCATTTGCTGAGGATAAGCTAGCTCATACTTCCTTTGAAGTGATGGAGCCATTCTCCCTAACATTACAGCAGCCACCTCATGGTGCTTCTTAACGTTAGCAGCGTGTTGAAGCCTTTCCGCATCAGTTGCTCCTTCAGCAAGATCCTCCGGAAAAGGAGTTTCCAAGATATTGATGGTACCCGCTGCTCTCAGAACAATTCTTAGTAAGCGGTACCAATCATTAAAATTAGGGCCAGTAAGTTCAGGCCGTTCAAAAATGCTTTGAACGCCGAGCTTATTGTCAGATTGTTTTCGGGTTGAGCCATTTCTACAGAAATAAGTTCAAACATTAGTATTTTCGATAATAAAATTCAAGAAAATAAAATTACCCCGGTAGTAAAACCATAGTATTTTCCTTGAAAAACTAGAATCCATATTGACATAGATTTATCACATCAGTTGATCTGCTAGTGACAAATGTATTCAACATAGTAACTTGTCGAACAATAATTGCCAAATCATATTGCAATTTCTAGATATGTCAGGGATTTACATTGCCAAAAACATTTGCATTGTAAACATGTTTTATCCCTTCTTTATGCCTTAAGTTTGCAGTTCTCACTGAGTAACTCAATTAAGTTGACTAATCTAAAGAACGTAAAACCTTCATGTGCAATCTTATTCAGTCATGAAGTTTTCTCTCCATTACAACATCGTCCGATATCTTATATGACGACAATTGTAACTTCAAGTGTTCGTCAATTAGAGGGCATATGACTTAAATTTTAGGGTATAGATTTTGGTGTCAAAATCATGTATGGAGAAGCATGCATACATCTCCATAGCATAAGTTTAATAAAACGTTTAGTAAACTTTTTGGTGAGACTAAAAGTTCATCATATATTTACAAGTTGAGGTATTGGTTAAACCAAACAACCTTAAAGAATTATACCAATAACAACCGTAGGTAATTCCAATTTTGACGCACAGGCAAGCCGGGAATTTGGTCAGCGTAAAAGCATAGCACCTCCTTCCTTAACCGGGTACTTGACCAGCGGTGCGTTATACCCACTTTATAGTTTGTCAAAATTGAGTAGGCCGTTAAGTTGCTATTGCAATTCTAATCAACACAAATCATATGTAATTTAGACCTCAAAACAATTCATTAATTTTGATAAGATTTAGTCCATATTATTTTTCTTAAAAAAATTACCCTTGTTTACGACATACAAAAAAAAAACGCATGAAAACAAGTAGTACAAAAAAAACTAAATCAAATAGCCACATGCAAACAATTTATTCAAAGAACATAAAATCTAGGGTTTTTATGAACATAAAAAGTCTTCTCTAATTTTAAAACTTTGAATCAAATGAAGCAAATAGCAATCAAAATTATATGATCCGTAAAAAAAACATGCATGTTTATTACGGATCTTCCATATTCTCTTAACAATTAAAAAACTACTACGGATCGTAACCACACATGACATAACAATTAATTCATGCATACATCTAAAGTTAATTACCATGTAATTTTAGGGTTTACAAAAAAAATTATATAAAAAAACGGCAAAGCCATTTTTAAAACAATAAAAAAAAACAAAACCCCTAATTTTTATAAAACCTAAAAACAACATGTAATTTTAACACAAATCAATATTAGTTAAAAAAAACTTTAGATCTTGATAATTATAATCATGTTAAAACGGCTCTCGATGCCACTGATGGTTTATGATTATCATAACAATTATAAAAACCCTAACATAGATCAAAGAGCATACAGCGGAAGCAGATTAACAAGATCTTTATATAACACAATTATAATTAATCAAGGCTAGGGTTACATACCTTTATCCTAGCAGAACGATCACCGGTAAAAATAGATCAAGAACACCACCAGGATGTAATCTAAAATAAGATCACACCACGATCTTGTACACACGTGATACGATGACCTAATCGTGAGTCTAGCACGAACAGAACCGAGCCTTCCAAGCCTATGGAAGATCTACCCAACAACCCTAGAGAGGGGCTAGGACTAGATCTAAAATAGCTTTTAGAAAATCAAAGATGAACCCTAATGGGTGTATATATGGCCGGCGGTTTAGAGCTAGAAAGAAGAATAATGGAGTGAAAAATATGAGGCCTTAAGGTTTTTTTATATACACCTTGGAAACTTATCTTCCAAGGTTTAAACAAGATAAAGCCTAAACTTTTCATCCCTATCCTTCTTCCTCTAATATGGCCGGATATATACATGTGCTCAAAAGGGGTTTCCGGAACTTTCCGACACCTTCTTTTAGCTTCTTTAATATTCTATAACGATCGTTTAATACTTAACTTTTAATTACTTAACGATCGTTAGCTACAGTTTGATTTAATAAATATAATAAATATATTTAATAAATAAATTAACTCTTCACGTAATGTGTGCAATCCCGTGATCTCGAGTTCGATCCTATCACACGACTATCGATTTTAACGTCCATAAACTTTCAGTTGTTGTGTTTAAATTTTTGAAAGAATTTTGTAAAAATTACATGCAAGTGTGTTAGAGGTTTGATCATAGTGTAGGAGTGATGGAATGATCATATTAGTGGTATAGAAATGGGTAAATTGTGTTGAAAAATTGATTTTGTATGGTTTTTAAATGGTCAATTTTGGGCAGTAGGTTTGAGACCATTTTCGGGGGCCTTAATTCTGAAAATAGATTGATATTATGGGATTATGTTGTAGAGAATTTCGTTAGCTTCGATTTGATATAAAGTAGGCCTTCCAACTCCAAACGAGGTTGAAGATACACTAGTTTGATTTCGTGTACCGGAGACGAGTGTTGACACAATCCGAAAATTGTTGTCGATATTTGGATTGAATCTCGGGGACTATAAAATGAGATTCAAAATGATTCAAGGGCTGTTCTCAGGCTCAAAGTTTAGTATTTTGAGTCTATTTTTAGAATCAAGTGTCGGTTTTATAAATGGAGTTGTTTAGAATGGTCTAAATGGTTTCATAAGTCAAGGTCGCTAAACTGTCCGGATTTTTTGATTCAAAGATGAGTCGGGCAGGAAACTTTAGGAGTAAAATATTTTGATGGGCTCTTGGGAGGACTTTGTACATATAGTATGTGAGTTCCTCAGGTGGTATCATGAAGTTTTGATGTGTCTAAGTATGGGAAAACAACTTGGACATTCGGTATGTTCCGGCAGATTTTTATTAAAGGCATAGGATAATAAAATGAATATATAGGAGAGTATAATAGAACCACTTGTATCATTTTCTCTCGAGTTGTCGTGATTTTATACTTGAGTTTGATTTTATTATGTATCATTTATTTCTCGAGTCTATTATTAATGTACGCACCTTATTTGCTAGGTTGCGGTTGTCGTGTTTATCGGGCATCTATTATCGTCGGCGATCGTCTTCAACTACTTCTACTACTTAAGGTGAGTCTATAGCCTCGTTTGCGCAATTATATGATTTTAAAACCCGCGAGGGGGAATACATGTCTTATAAACTTATAACACAAGATTCTTATGGTATGCTTGTCCCTCTATGAATGGACCCGTGGTTGCCTTTAAATTGCATTAAGTGATTGCCTTTGTTAAAGCCTCAATTATGGACCGTTAACTAGCTTATGATGGGCTAGCCGCTAGTACAATTAATAGATCTATGGGGGAAGCCGCCCCGGTTCAGTTTTTGTGGACTTGTCATAGAAGCTTAGGCCCGACCTCCACACTGTTTGAACATATTGTATTGAGAAGTCAGGTATACGGCAATGTACCAATAATCTGCAGGTAATGACAATTAATAAATCTCTTGTCTTATTAGACCCAACGGAGTGTCTAAGGGCTTGGTTCCATGAGCTTATTGCAATTTATGCTATATACAATTATTATTGTTGATGTAAATTATTATTTGATGCTTGTTGCCTTCAAGTATGCCACAAACTTATAATCTTTGCTTGTGTTCAAAATGATTATATAAACCTATAGATTCACTCGGCATTTTTGCTGATGATTTTCTCACATGTATTTCAGGTAATCAAGAAGTGTGAAGCTTGGAGGTCACGGGAAGGATGTTGTGCACTACTTTGTAATATAAACTCTTTGAATGTTTGTCGTTCCTTTTGTTCAAAACAATTTAAATCTTTTGTTTTGGTTGTACTTTGGTTACGATGTCTTAGGACTACGCTACTCTGACAAATATTTTAGGAACGATAAATTTGAAACGTCTCTTTTCGAGTCGTTCTTTATAAATTATGTGTTATCGTATCATTGTTTAGCACCCAAAGATGTATTCCGCTGCGTGTAAATTTGGGGGTGTTAAAGATTGGTACCAGAGCCATGAGTTATAGAGAACTAGGTCTTTTTCTAAAAACCTAAACTATAACTGTCAGTTTTTATTTTTCAAAGAGTCGGTGCACATGATTTCTCGTGACTTCAAGTTCAAGATACTTCTTGGATTACAATTTTAGTATACATTATTATGTATGCCTTATTGCTAAGTATTTATAAATAAATATTATAATCTCTGATCAATATATACTAATATCGTTAAACTTTTCGACAAAAGTTTATCATTTACTAATGAATTATTTAAATAAATTTCTGAAAATTTCCTGTATTTATTTTGAAGGATTTTCTATATTTATTTAAGATTTTGGAATTGATTATATTTCATTTTATTATGACCTTATACCTATTTTGTGAATTTACCACCGTCAAATTACGTCTTCGATGAGGAGGAAGCAGGTTCCACTGCTACAAGCGAGTCGTAGTCAACTAAGCCATGTGGATCCCCACGTGACTAGTGTCTATTATTTTGTGTCATTGTACTCTATTTGTCTTTAAGATCATTCCTTGTTGATCTATGATAATAGTTTCCTTTGATTCTTATAGTGATTGTGAATTCATGTATCGAGAATGTGTATGCATTTGATGATTGATTTTGTACATGATATGACTATACCATGATTACAATTAACTCATTCATTTTATCTTCTCTCTTTGTGATATGACAGAATCATGCCACCTAGGAGAATGACAAATGATGCCATTGCAAGGCTAGTTGCTGAAGAGGTTGCGAAAGCATTAGCTGCGGATAGAGCTGCACGTGTTAACATTGAAGGAGCAGGTGGCTCTGGAGGTGCAGGTGCTGAAGGTGAAGGTGAACCTGTTGGACCAGAAGTTGTTGGAGGAGCAGGTGTAGCTGAGAATCCTGCAGATGAGGTTGCTCAGGCTGCTGCTGCGGTTAAAGAGTGTACTTTTGCTGGATACATGAAATGTGGACCCACTACATTTCAAGGAACTGGTAGAGCACTGGAATTATTCAGGTGGATTGAGAAAACAAAAACAACATTTTAGATCAGTGATTGCTCAGAAAGGAACAAGGTTAAGTTCGCAGTTGCTACTTTCAAGGATCGAGCTTTAAGCTGGTGGAAGACTCAAGTTGCTACAGTTGGTTTAGAAGCTGCAAACAGGAAACCTTGGGATGAAGTCAAAAGGTTGTTGAAAGAAGAGTTCTGTCCAGAAGAAGAGTTATCTGCTTTGGAGGATGAGTTGAGGCACCTGAAGCTGAAGGATAATAACATTGCTGCGTATACTAGCCGATTCAATGAGTTGGGTTTGTTGTGTCCAGATGCTTTTGTTACTGAGAAGAAAAAGATGGACCAATACATCAAAGGGCTGCCTGGGTACATTAAAGGTGAGACAACTTCATCTCGACCCAAGAACTTTGTTGAAACTGTAAGAATGGCTCATACACTAATGGGGCAGAAAGTTCAAGATAGGGCTGAGAGAGCTGCTGAGGGTAGTAAAAGGAAATGGGAAAATTCGCAGAGTGGTAATCAGGGTAGTAACTGCCATAAGCAGTACAATCAGAAAAGAAATGATGGGGCTAGAGCTGCAACTAACAAGAATGATAATGTTGACCATGGGGGACCAGCCCAGAAATGTAAGAGCTGTGGTGCTTGTCACTTTGGTAATTGTCCACCAAGGTGGACTAAATGTGGAATATGGGCATGTTGTGGAGAAATGCAAGGCAAGGACCCCTGCCACTGGAGCAAATGCTATTCCGATCAAGAATTGCTTTGAATGTGGAGAACGTGATCATATTCGCCCTAGATGTCCAAAGTTGACGAACAAGAAAGCCGGCGAAGCTGCTGGGGCAGTTTATGTTGTTAAGGATGCTAATCAGGCACGAGGTCCAAATGTGGTGACGGGTACGTTGTTACTCATCCATCGTTATGCTAGTGTGTTGTTTGACTCAGGATCTGATAGGAGTTTTATAAGCACTTCCTTTAGTCATTTAATTGATATTGAGCCAACAAGCCTAAATACTAGTTATGAGGTCGAGTTAGCTGATGGACAATTAGTTAGTACTACCACTATATTTAAGAAGTGTCCTTTGAAATTAGCAAATCATTTGTTTGAAATTGATTTGATGCCGATAGAGTTGGGTTCGTTTGATGTGATTGTTGGTATGGATTGGTTGGTTGCTCATGATGCGGTGATTGTATGTGGGGAGAAAGTTGTTCACATACCGGTAAAGGGCAAGGTGTTAG
This sequence comes from Glebionis coronaria, assembly GCA_025667525.1. NCBI lineage: Eukaryota > Viridiplantae > Streptophyta > Magnoliopsida > Asterales > Asteraceae > Glebionis > Glebionis coronaria. The sequence continues at coordinate 562,661,519 of CM046882.1, forward strand.
TAGTTAAAGGTGATGTTGGTAGATCTCGTCTGACGGTGATATCTTGTATCAAGGCGAGGAAATATGTAGAAAGAGGTTGTCACTTGTTCTTGGCTCAAGTAGTGGAGAAAGAACTAACTGTTAGGCGTGTGGAAGATGTTCCGGTTATTCGTGGTTTCCCTGAAGTATTTCCTGATGACTTGCCAGGGCTTCCGCCTCAGCGAGAAGTTGAGTTCAAGATTGATCTAGTGCCAGGAGCTGCACCGGTGGCACGTGCACCTTATCGTTTAGCACCGTCTAAGATGAAGGAGTTGGCAGATCAGTTGAAGGAGTTAATGGAGAAGGGGTTCATTAGACCAAGTTCGTCACCTTGGGGAGCTCCAGTATTGTTCGTGAAGAAGAAAGACGGATCGTTCAGAATGTGCATAGACTACCGAGAGTTGAACAAGTTAACTATCAAAAATCGTTATCCACTCCCTAGGATCGATGATTTGTTCGATCAACTTCAAGGTTCGTGTGTGTACTCGAAGATAGACTTGAGGTCAGGTTATCATCAACTTCGTGTTAAAGAGGAGGACATACCTATTACAGCTTTTCGGACGCGTTATAGACACTTTGAGTTTCAAGTGATGCCGTTTGGGTTAACCAATGCACCTGCGGTATTCATGGACTTAATGAATCGTGTGTGTAAACCATACCTCGAGAAGTTTGTGATTGTATTTATCGATGATATCCTGATTTATTCCAAAAGTCGGGAAGAGCATGAAGGTCATCTGAAGATTATTTTGGAGTTGTTGAAGAAGGAGAAGTTGTATGCAAAATTCTCCAAGTGTGATTTTTGGTTGGATTCAGTCCAATTCCTTGGGCACGTGATCGATAGTAGTAGTGTTCATGTCGATCCTTCAAAAATTGAAGCTATTAGAGATTGGGATAGGCCTACAACCCCGACTGAAGTTAGACAATTCCTGGGATTAGCTGGGTACTACCGGTGATTCATAGAAGGATTCTCTTTAATTTCTAAACCTCTTACTAAACTTACACAGAAAAAAAAGAAGTATGAGTGGGGTTTAGAAGAAGAAGAAGCATTCCAAACTTTGAAGCGGAAGCTGTGTTCTGCACCAATTTTGGCTTTGCCCGACGGAGCTGAAGACTTTGTGGTATATTGTGATGCATCACGTAAGGGTTATGGTGCTGTGTTGATGCAAAAAGAGAAAGTGACCGCGTATGCATCTCGTCAATTGAGGAAGCATGAGGAGAATTATACTACACATGATTTGGAATTAGGAGCTGTTGTCTTTGCTCTTAGACTTTGGAGACACTATCTCTACGGTACAAAGAGTGTGGTATATACCGATCATAAAAGCCTGCAACATATTTTAGATCAGAAGGAGCTTAATATGAGGCAGAGAAGATGGGTAGAATTGTTGAGTGATTACGACATTCAAATTTGCTATCATCCCGGTAAGGTGAATGTAGTTGCCGATGCTCTTAGTAGGAAGGATAGAGAAATAACCAAAAGGGTTAGAGCTTTAGCCATGACAACTTATTCTGATTTATCTAATCGAATACTTAAAGCTCAAACAAAGGCGATGAAAGAAGAGAATGTAAGAGATGAAGACTTGGGTAGAAGGATGACACCTATATTCGAAATTCGTGATGACGGAATTTGGTATTTCGAGAATCGTGTATGGTTACCGGTGTATGGAGGACTGAGAGATCTAATTATGCACAAATCTCATAAGTCTAAATATTCGATTCACCTAGGATCGGATAAAATGTACCAAGACTTGAAGAAATGTTACTGGTGGCCAAATATGAAGGCTAACATTGCTACTTATGTTAGTAAATGCTTGACATGTGCTAAGGTGAAGTTTGAGCACAAGAGACCTTCGGGTTTACTACAACAACCTGAAATTCCAGAATGGAAATGGGAGAGAATCACTATGGACTTTGTTTCGGGACTTCCGAGAACTTCTAGTGGTTATGATACGATTTGGGTGATTGTTGATCGGTTGACTAAGTCGGCTCATTTCTTGCCGATAAAGAAAACTGATGACTTAGACAAACTTACTCGGTTGTATTTGAAGGAAGTTGTTTGTAGACATGGATTTCCTTTGTCAATTATTTCTGATCGAGATAGTTGGTTCACATCTGAGTTTTGGAAATCGCTTCAGCGAGCTTTGGGGACTCGGTTGGACATGAGCACTGCGTATCATCCGGAAATGGACGGACAAAGTGAAAGGACTATTCAGACCTTGAAGGATATGTTACGCGCGTGTGTAATAGACTTTGGATGTAGTTGGGATCGACACTTACCTTTGGTGGAGTTCTCATACAACAACAGTTATCACGCAAGTATCAAGGTTGCGCCTTTTAAAGCACTTTACGGGAGAAAGTGTAGATCACCAGTTGGTTGGTGTGAAGTTGGAGAAAGTCAATTGATGGGTCCTGAATTGATTAGAGAAACGACTGAGAAGATCGTGCAAATCAAGAATCGTTTATTGACAACTCGCAGTAGACAGAAGAGCTATGCGGATAAGAGGAGAAAACCATTGGAGTTTGATATTGGCGATATGGTTATGTTGAAAGTATCACCTTGGAAAGGAGTAATTCGATTTGGCAAGCGACGAAAGCTTAGTCCACGTTATATTGGTCCATTCAAGATTATTGATCAAGTTGGCCCCGTGGCATATAAGTTGGAATTGCCAGAGAAGTTAAGTGTTATTCACAATACTTTTCACGTTTCTAATCTTAAGAGGTGTTTGGCGGACGAGAATTTGATAATTCCACTTAAGGAGATTCAACTGGACGACAAGCTACATTTTATTGAAGATCCGGTGGGGATTATGGATCGAGAGGTGAAACGGCTTAAGCAAAGTCGGTTCCCGATAGTGAAAGTGCGATGGAATTCCCGACGTGGAACCGAATACACTTGGGAGCGAGAGGACTACTTTAAGAGCAAGTATCCGCATTTATTCGTAGACGGATCACCTAAGGAGAAGTAAGCCCCGAGACGGTGCTCTCCTAAGGTGGTGAGGATGTAAAACCCGCAAAATAAGGTCATTACCTAAATCTTACTTGTCAAATATTTTTAAAGTATTTATGACGTTAAATATTAATATGTTTAATGGTTTAAGTTGAAACCAATATTGAATATTTTATTTTAATATTTTGACGAGCAACGAGGACTACTAGTGATCGCGATACTGACAGATGCCTAAATTTTATATTTTATTATCGATCGTTTTGATATTTAATATTTTCGACGATATCGTTTTAATTACGTATCAAGTCGTTATATTACTATTTTTCGTGTGCATTTAAACTTTTAAAAAGTATTTTTTACGAAACCCGAGTCCCGTAAATATTTGTAAAATTGACTAATAGTCATTTCCCGCTTTTTAACTTAAATGTTATATTTTAGTCCAAAACTATCCAATATTTGCAACTAATACCCTACCTACACTATATAAATCTTTTCCACATTTATTTTATACAAAAAAAACACACAATCCTCCCTCTCCCCTCCTTGTTTCATCCGTCACCCTCACACACCAAATCCATCATCAAAAATTCTTTTTCTAGTTTGATTCATGAGATTTTAAACAAAGTCCCATCCTTAGAATTCAAAGGGCTACACATTGGTATAAAAGTTTCATACATGCATTACATTTTTAATTTTTGTGAATTTTGATCAAGTATATGCTTGTATGATCATGTGTATATGTTAATTTTATATTGTAACTAGTGTTTTTGCTAGTTGTTGTGTTTAAATTTTTGATAGAATTTTGTAAAAATTACATGCAAGTGTGTTAGAGGTTTGGTCATAGTGTAGGAGTGATGGAATGATCATATTAGTGGTATAGAAATGGGTAAATTGTGTTGAAAAATTGATTTTGTATGGTTTTTAAATGGTCAATTTTGGGCAGTAGGTTTGAAACCATTTTCGGGGGCCTTAATTCTGAAAATAGGTTGATATTATGGGATTATATTGTAGAGAATTTCGTTAGCTTCGATTTGATATAAGGTAGGCCTTCCAACTCCAAACGAGGTGAAAGATACACTAGTTTGATTTTCGTGTACCGGGAGACGAGTGTTGACACAATCCGAAAATTGTTGTCGATATTTGGATCGAATCTCGGGGACTATAAAATGAGTTTAAAAATGATTCAAGGGCTGTTCTCAGGCTCAAAGTTTAGTATTTTGAGTCTATTTTTAGAATCAAGTGTCGGTTTTATAAATGGAGTTGTTTAGAATGGTCAAAATGGTTTCATAAGTCAAGGTCGCTAAACTGTCCGGATTTTGTGATTCAAAGATGAGTCGGGCAGGGAACTTTAGGAGTAAAATCTTTTGATGGGCTCTTGGGAGGACTTTCTAAATATAGTATGTGAGTTCCTCAGGTGGTATCATGAAGTTTTGATGTGTCTGAGTATGGGAAAACGGCTTAGACATTCGGTATGTTCCGGCAGATTTTTATTAAAGGCATAAGATAATAAAATGAATATATAGGAGAGTATAATAGAACCACTTGTATCATTTTCTCTCGAGTTGTCGTGATTTTATACTTGAGTTTGATTTTATTATGTATCATTTATTTCTCGAGTCTATTATTAATGTACGCACCTTATTTGCTAGGTTGCGGTTGTCGTGTTTATCGGGCATCTACTATCGTCAGCGATCGTCTTCAACTACTTCTACTACTTAAGGTGAGTCTATAGCCTCGTTTGCGCAATTATATGATTTTAAAACTCGCGAGGGGGAATACATGTTTTATAAACATAGAACACAAGATTTTTATGGTATGCTTGTCCCTCTATGAATGGACTCGTGGTTGCCTTTAAATTGCATTAAGTGATTGCCTTTGTTAAAGCCTCAATTATGGACCGTTAACTAGCTTATGATGGGCTAGCCGCTAGTACAATTAATAGATCTATGGGGGAAGCCGCCCCGGTTCAGTTTTTGTGGACTTGTCATAGAAGCTTAGGCCTGACCTCCACACTGTTTGAACATATTGTATTGAGAAGTCAGGTATACGGCAATGTACCAATAATCTGGAGGTAATGACAATTATTGCAGTTTATGTTATATACAATTATTATTGTTGATGCAAATTATTATTTGATGCTTGTTGCCTTCAAGTATGCCACAAACTTATAATCTTTGCTTGTGTTCAAAATGATTATATAAACCTATAGATTCACTCGGCATTTTTGCTGATGATTTTCTCACATGTATTTCAGGTAATCAAGAAGTGTGAAGCTTGGAGGTCATGGGAAGGATGTTGTGCACTACTTTGTAATATAAACTCTTTGAATGTTTGTCGTTCCTTTTGTTCAAAACATTTTTAATCTTTTGTTTTGGTTGTACTTTGGTTACGATGTCTTGGGACTACGCTACTCTGACAAATGTTTTAGGAACGATAAATTTGAAACGTCTTTTCGAGTCGTTCTTTATAAATTATGTGTTATCGTATCATTGTTTAGCACCCAAAGATGTATTCCGTTGCGTGTAAATTTGGGGGTGTTAAACGGACCAACCTGGACCGGACCGGACCATTTCGGTCCGGTCTCGATCCGGGGTTTTGGACCATTTAGGTCCTCGGTCCGGTCCGGTCCGGTCCTGGACCGATGCTCAGCCCTAGTTTATATAAGTTTATAAATTGAGGCTAAGTGTTTGATTAAGCTTATATAAGTGGGCTTATAAGTTTATATAAGAAGGTTTTAGTAAGCTAAAAAATTTAAGAGTAGGTAAAGTTATATAAGATATTATAAAATAAAATTTATACCCTCATTTAATAATTATATCCTTTTTATTTATATGTATCTTTAAGTCATTTTACCTTATTAATTATATAACCTAAATCAAACACTTAACAAAGGCTTATAAACTTATTATATATAAGTCATATATGACTTATATGATATATATAAGCCCAATTCATAAGCTTAACCAAACACCCCGAAAACAAAGGTTGATGATAAAATTATGACACTAATACCTTATTTTGAAAAACTTCATAAACAATAACTAGTATGTGCTTTTAGTGGCTCAAACTAAGGTTAATAATGTTACTTTAATGCATTTTTACTTCTTTTTGTTAACTAAAACTTGAAACATGAGATAAGTGTGTAAAATTTAGAGACAATAAGGGGTAAATGCGTAAATAACTCATCTTTTTCATTCATCTAAGAGAACATTACATACGTCATGCCTATTTTTACCCAATTTTCTAACTTACATTATACAACTATACTAATCAAATTTACGCTCATTATTTTTGTAAAATATCATAGTTTTCACTCTTGAGCACACGGTACTAGTTTTGTGCCTAAAATCGAATAATATCCGCCAAATTCGCTCAGCTTCACATAGTGAATCTATGTGTGGGACGTGCCACAGGTAGCCAAGGCATAGCTTCGCCCCTGCCTATATCTATGGTGATAACTATCAATAATATGACTATGAGGATGCTAACGGTCTATTACAGTGATGCTAAAATCAACTATAACGACGACGATGATCATGATGATGACCAATGCAACTAATGCTAATGATCAACGACATTGATGAAAATGGTTAATTTATGAACCATGATGCCGAAAATGGTGACAGATAGCTAATTAAAATGATCAATGACACCAATGATGGTCGATGAGAATGATGATGAAGACAATGTAAGTGAAAATGATGTTGCCTAGACATATGATGATATGAACAAAAATCTGCAAAAGTGAAACTAAACACCATCTTTAATTAAAGGGTAAAGAGCAAATTTGGTTCTTTGACTTTTTTTAAATCGGCAAATAAACCCCTGAGTGCAAAGGTGGCGGATATTTGTCGCCATACTGCTCAATTTCATGCGAAAAAACCCTGAGTTCCTATTTTTTAACTTTCGCAACTTAACCCCATTTAACTCCCTCACGTAGCATGCACGTTAAGGAATTTTTATCATTTTGTATCGTTTGCATCTGAATTCCTTTTTCCACCTTTCGTTTCATGCGAAACTCGACCCCCGAAACTTTTTCCCGTCATTAAAACCACAAGACCTGGTTTGCACAACACGATAATGGTCGTCTGGCACTTCAATTCAGACAGTTACAAAATGAATTCACCAGAATATGATGATCATGACTGGGTATTTTTGCTTAATATAGACGATTCTGATCTCCGACTAACTCCCTTCATCCATCCCTGCAACAGCCAACATAATGTTGCCAGAACCACCACAAAACTCTTAGTTGCATCACAAAACCCACTTGTTGATAACCTTAATGTTGATAATTATGATGAAAATCTGATTAGGACCACCACCACGGACACCATATTTTCAGCGCAAAACCTAGTTGTTGATAACCAGAATGTTGCTAATTGTGATAAAAATCCGGTTAGGAAAACCACCACTACCGAAACCATTATTTCATTGCAAAACCCCATTGTTAATGATTCGGATGCATAAACGGTTAGGATAATACCAGGCCCCGCTGGTATTGTTCAAGTAGCCAAAATCTGTAAATTAATGGATAGCCAGGAATGTGCCCAGGAGGTCGTGGTGTCCAGACAAGAGTATATTAGGAAAGTTATTGAGGATGTTGGCGAGGATGAAGATTATAGTCGTGTCTGTGGGTTAGCGCGATAGAGTTTGTGAGATTTAAAAGGGGTATTGTGAGTGGGTGTTTAGGCAATGTCAATAACTTTCTTAAGAATGGGAAACTTGAACAAGTGATTACGATACTCAAGTATTGTACGTGAATGCTTTGGGTGATCTAACATTAACACTCAAAGACCTTTCGGAGTCTGTTTCTGGTGCAATTCATCACAAAGTCCTTGTCATGGAGGATCTTAGAAAAGATATTAGTGTAGGAGTTGCTTTGATTCTTCGTAATGTCTCAGTGTTTACTCCTAAACCATCCATATATTATCTTAATATTACTAAAAAACCTAGCTAAGGTTTTCACGAAGGATACATTTATTGAAAATGGTAGTGGTGTAAGTGGTAATGTAAGTTCAATATCATCTGTTGCTTGTTGTTTACTTGTTCTAAGTTGTAGTTGCTTGTTGTTTACTTGTTCTAAGTTGTAGTTGCTTGTTGTTTTCTTGTTTACAAACTCAATGTTTAGTATGAAATTCTTGGAATTTACCCTATTAAGACAGTTATATGTTGATTGCTTTGTTGCTACTTAAGGGTTATTTAGATCATTGGTTAGCAACCCAGCTTGGATACCCCTTTATGATCTATCTTTATACTCCCCCTCATGTTGAGCAATATCCAAGTTAGATATCTCCTTAAGGCCTTAAGACATTAGCTGCTATATGTATTGTTGCTTTGTAAAACCCGCATGCTTTTACCATGAATAGTACCCTTAAGATCGTACGTACATGATTAGAACTTTCCTTTTATAGCTCGTTTACGTTTCATGAATAAGAATTACAAGTATTACGTACGTGTTATAACACGATAAGTATTTATTACGTATGAACACACGATAATTATTCCAATAATAATTATAATCACGAACATACGAACATGAAATCATGAACGTAAATTAATCACGAACTAATATTACGTATGTATATATATTTATTACGAACACGAATAAATATATTAAGTTACGATCGATAACTAATTAGAACACGTAATTTACGAACACGAGAACACGCGAGAACACACTAGTATTTTAGACACGGGAAAAGGTACAGGTTACCCCATGTGGGGCCCCCCTACCCGTGGCTATACCAAGAAACATGGGCTTAGCGCATGTAATTTTTACTAAACAAGGGAATTTAGGAAAACATGTTTCATTTATAACAAAATTAGAAAAGAAAGAAAACCCTAGTTCTTCCTTTTTGTCCTCTTTGGCCGCCGGATTCAAGAACACCAAAGGAGTGTTAGGGTTGATTTTGATCTTTGATTTATTGCAAGGAATCGTGTGTGTTCATCCTTCTTGATTTCACGTAATCGGTATAACCTTTAACCTTTTCTTTTATGTTTTGATTTATATAATCACATAAAATCATGATGTTTTTAATAAACAAATTAAAAACAAGTAATATAAACATGTTCTAATCATGGGGTTAAATCAGATCATGGGTTTAGGGGTGTTTTTGTTGTGGCCGACGCCTAACCGAGCCCCAAGGGGGTCTCGGCTTGGCTTATTTCACACCACCGAGACCATATGGTCTCGGTATGGTGGTGGTGGTCCCACGGCAGCAGCAAGGCAAGGGTAAACCCCGACCTCGGTCGGGGTATGGTGATGGTTACGGGTCCGGTTCATGGGTTTTAATCACGGGTCCGGTTCATGAATCATTTTTTTCAAGGTTTATGATTTTTACAAGTTATGTTATTTTTTAGACTTAAATTAAATTAATTAAAAACATGAACATGATTAATTTAATTTACATGACTTAGATTATTAATTTAATTATTAATTCATGAATTTTAACCTAAGTATTTATCTTTAATTAGACTATATAATTAATTAATTATTAAAACCATGACTTATAATTAATTAATTAACATGACTTAGGTTATATTGTTAATAGATAATAATACATGTTTAACCTAAGTATTTTACCTTATTTAATTAAAATCATGTTATATTTAATTAAATACTTTAACCTATAGTTTATTTAATTTACATGTAATAATTAATAAACTATACTATATAATCACATGACTTAGAACATTAATCAGAAAACACTTAAGCTTATGTAATTAGCTTAATTAACCAGCTTATATCTATTTGTGGACACTTTCTATTTTTAGAAACTTATTTAATTAAGGCAGCTAATCTATTTATGGAAATTTTCTATTTTTAGAAACTTATCTATTTTAAGCAGTAATTCTATTTTTGGAAACTTTCTATTTTTGGAAACTTTCTATTTTTGGTAAATTTTTATTTTTGGAAACTTTCTATTTTAGGAAACGTGCTACTTTTAGAAAGTTACTTATTATTACACAACAAGTATAATAATACATGAAATACAAGTAATAATTAATCAGAATAGACAGAATATATGATAAACACAGTATAAAGCTTAAATCAGTAAAACATGACATGAACATATAAAACAAGCTAAGACATGATACAAAACCAGTTACCTACTCAGTAATCAGATACTTATACACGTGTGTATTTATGTAGCATTAGTGATACCGAAGTAGGACTATCTTCCGTTCGTCTTCTTCGTTCACTGGACATAAGGTACGGATTCTTCGTCCTTTCAGTATGGACATTCTTTCCTTATTAGGATTCCCCGTATGCAGCCAACTGTTTTCCCTAGTATATGTTTTATATGTTTTGATTGCTTATGTTTAATTAGAATACCTAAAGCCATATACATGCATGACCAGTTTCACCTAGTTATGGAGGTACCATAACCATAACACTGGAGGCACCAGTGTTATGACTTCCCCACGGCGGAGTGATTGCTCGTGGCGTCCCTTTCAGCTTTTGGCCATTTATTATATTATCAGGTGGGGCGTATGGGTGCATCCTAGTTACATGTTTTCAGCAGATTACTCAGTGTGAATGTGGTGTGTGCCTTGCATCCTTCACAAGGAGCTGGTCCCTCCTACCCAAAACCAGTATATTAAATTAGAGGTAGACCCTCTAATTTGCATGACGATGTCACCCCTCCAAGTATTCATGCACGTTGATATTTCATGACCTATATTGGCTAACGGTAAAATATGCTAAACAGTTTTACAAGATAAACATAAGGCTTTTCAAACTATAAAACCAGTTTTACTAAGATATAACCGGGTTATTCAGGACTTAGTTTCTTCCGTTGTTTCATGATTATATGCTTATATTATTCATGCTATATTTGTACATCCGTGCACTGAGCGTATTGCTCAGCCGTTTTCCTTTTCATGTTGCCAAAACGACAGGTACTCAAGGACGCTCGTAGACTTTAAGCGTACGTGCATATGGACTGGAAGCTTTCTAGCCTTCTTTACTTTATGCATTTATCAATACTTTGATACTCATTTCTATGGACATTGTTTAGTCCTTTCATTTTCACTACTTATGTTTGTGTGTGATGAGTTCTACTTTTGGACTACCGATGTTTGATTCCGGTATTTCCTTTATCGTCATGTAATGTTTAGACATTTATCCTTGTATGCTTTGATGACACGCCATAATCACACGTGACATTCCATTTATCAAAATGGGATGTTACAGTTATGGTATCAGAGCCAAGGCTTCGACATGTAGGCTCTCAAAGCATGACCTATGATTAGTGGGTAGTCACTATGGTCTTCTTAGAACTGACAGTCAGTTTTCATGCATTCATCATTTTCATGCATACATATATATGTCATTGTCGCAGGTTTATAACTAAGTAATGTCTGGTACAGGACTGACCCTATTTAGTCGCATGTGTTTTATCTAATCTTTTAAATTCGGGACCGACCCATAGGCGTCCCCTCGCCATGTCTTTTATTTTTGGTGAACTGACCATAGGCGTTCACTCTCGAGCATACAAATGTTTTCATAAAACTGCATCATGCATTCATGTACTAGTTTTCCTGCATAAAATTTTTCTCATGATTTATTGGTATAAAATTTTTTCATGTATATATTTTATGTTTTGATCAGTTTAATCATGTATTTTATGTTATACTGTCAGATGGTTCTCACATGCGAGCAGGAACAACTCAATGCAGCAATCCAAGCTGCAATGCAAGCTTTGCTTCCTCAGCTGAGGAACGACATCAGGGCTGAGGTTCAGGCTGCCAACAATCAGCAGCATCACCCAGCACCTCCTCCTCCTCCTCCAGTGACATTGGCAACATGGCTGGAGAGATTCAACAAGCTCCGTCCTCGAGCTTTCGAGAGAACAGATAGCCCCAGTGAAGCTTAAAGCTGGTTGGCTCACATCGAGAAGATCTTCGATGCTATGGGTTGTGACCCTGTCTTCAAGTCGAGGTTGGCATGTTACCGGTTCGAAGGTGATGTGTTAAATTGGTGGTTAGCATTGAAGCAGTCTGAGGGAGGTGATAATTGGGTGGCTGGTTTGACATGAGCTCAGTTCAGAGATAGGGTGATGGAGCATTTCTTTCCCAAGGCTGAGCAAGACAAGCTGAAGAGGGAGTACCATAGGATCCGACAGAGAGCTGGGGAGAATAGCTTCGAGTTTATGCAGCGCTTTCTTCGCTTAGCTGGTTTCCTTGGTGCAGCGGCAGGTACTCCTGAAGAGCAGGCACACCACTTCAGGTGGGCTCTTCGTACATCGGTCGCAAACAACTTGGTGTGTGATACGTTCAACACGGTAGCACAAGTGGCCGATGCAGCACGTAAGTTGGAGATGCTGCAGGAGAGAGATGAGTTCGGGGAAGCAGAGAGACCCGATAAGAGGTAAACATTCGTATTCAAGCGGTCATCAATCCGTATTCTTTCAGTATATGTCAACTTTCATCTCTTTAAATTGTATCTTCCAGGCAGAAGACTGGGGACCAGTCTCAGCCGGCTACTCAGCAGCAACCAAATCAGCCCAAGGGAAACGGTCAGACTAACAACCGTTCTGCTACGGATAGGCGTCGTGGTAATGATAATTACCGTAACAACGCTGGACACTCCAACAACAGCAGGTCCTTATACTTACGCAATTTCTTATGATTTCATGTTATAACTCATAATTCTGACACATTAGCAAATCTTCTACCAGGAACCATGGAAACGGTAAGGACCAGAACCAGAGAGGTTCACAGCCTAGCCGTCCAGCTATCACTGGTATTCAATCTTACAATTATTCGCATTGTCCTTTGTACCCTATTATCATGTCCCATGAATAATGTCTTATCAGGTTCTCAGCCAGTCAGGACACCTACTGGAGGATATACTCATCCTCTTTGCTCCACTTGCCACCGTAGGCACCCAGGGCCATGTCACCGCGACAGTGACGCATGCTTCAAGTGTGGTCTTCCTGGCCATCGCATGAAGGACTGCCGCAAGGGCGGGATGGAGGGTACATCGGGACATGCTGATACCAAGCCACCTCCTACCACTAGACGCGTTTACTCGACACTCGGTCATTTCTACCGCTTATGCCAAGAATGCTAGGATACTCCCCATGCCACTAGAGAATAGACTCAGTATTTCCACGCCTTTGAGAGACTCTGTACTTATAACCCATGTGTACAAGAGCCTTCCCCTAGAGTTTGACGATAAGGTTCATCCTGTTGACGCACTTCCGCTGGACATGAATGACTTTGACATGATTTTGGGCATGGATTGGCTATCCAAGCATCATGATACCATAGACCGCCATTCATATCGAGTCATCTTCGGTGATGTTAATGCGCCAGAGTACATTCATAATGGGTTCATACCCGGCATGTCTGTATAAATCATATCTACCCTACAAGCACGTGCACTACTGTCACATGGCTGCGAGGGTTATCTAGCTACGGTTCATGACATGCATGCTGAATCCCCATTAATTCAGGATCAGCCGATAGTGTCGGAATTTCAAGACGTATTTCCAGAAGAACTTCCGGGCATACCACCTGCACGTGAAGTGGAATTCAATATCGAGCTCATCCCAGGAGCTGAGCCGATTTCTAAGGCTCCTTATCGCATGGCTCCCTTAGAGTTAAAGGAGCTGAAGGATCAACTGCAAGAACTTCTGGAACGAGGTTTCATTCGATCGAGCATATCTCCATGGGGCGCACCGGTCTTATATGTTAAGAAGAAGGACGACAGTATGCGTCTTTGCATAGACTGTCGCGAGCTCAACAAGATTACCATCAGGAATAGGTATCCACTCCCACATATAGACGATCTGTTTGACCAACCCCAAGGGGCCAAACACTTCTCCAAGATTGATCTTAGGTCAGGCTATCATCAGCTACGGGTTAAGGAGCAGGACATCGCCAAGACTGCCTTCCGTACACGCTATGGCCACTACGAATTTGTAGTCATGCCATTCGGCCTGACCAATACTTCAGCAGTGTTCATGGATTTGATGAATAGAATCTTCCATGAATTTCTGGACAAGTTCGTCATTGTCTTCATCGATGACATCCTGATTTTCTCAAAGTCCAAGGAGGAACACGAAGACCATCTTCGTACAGTACTACAGATTCTTCGCCAGAAGCAGCTGTATGCTAAATTCTCCAAGTGTGACTTCTGGTTAGACAAGGTGGCATTCTTAGGTCACATTGTATCAGCAGAAGGAATCACTATGGATCCAGCGAAGGTTGAGGCTATTACTAAGTGGCTGTGGCCAACATCAGCGACTGAAGTCCGCAGTTTCCTAGGCTTAGCTGGCTATTACTGTAGGTTCGTGGAGAACTTTTCCCGCCTAGCACTACCATTGACCAAACTGATGCAGAAAGGGGAGAAATTCGTCTGGACTGAAGAACGAGAGAAGAGCTTTGAAGACTGATAGGTGTGTAAACACCCATCTTTTCTACCACTTAATTACAAGAATAACCGGACCTAAATGTGTATTTTATGTCTTTTATGTCAGAATTATGCGTGGTTTGTGTTTTTGTTGTAATTTAGGATGAAATTATGAAAAGTGGAGAAAACACGGGAATTCACGGGCATTCACGACTTTTATTGAAGAAAAAGATGAAAGACGGAGTCGAGAAGTCAAGAGTGGAAAAAGAACGGAAGTCCAAGACCAATTCTGAAGATTTATCGAAGAAAAAGTCAAAAGACGGAAGTTTATCAAAAGCCGAGAAACTCAAGTCTATTTTATTGAAGAAATTAAAGACGAGTTCAAAAGATATCCCGAGCCACAAGTCCTTAAAGTCCAAATTTAAAAGAAAGATTAGAAGAAAAGGACTAATGACGTAATTAATGAAGATTAAATGAAGGAGGGACTTAATCCCGCAATTAACAAGAAATGAAGGAGGGGAGGAAGCTTCCTAATCCTCCCCTATATATAGATTAGGATTGTTAATTTTCCATTTGGTTGGCTAACTTGACAAATTAGCTCTTCCACCTTTATTTTTATGCACATTTAAATACTTGTCCATTTAATTACCTTGTCTTGCACCTTAATTACCATTTAATTCAAGTAAGTTTTTCTTTTTAATTCTTGTCAAGCTTTATCTTTACCTTGTTGATCTCATTCTTCCTTTCTTTAATCTTTGTGTTGATTTGTTTATGTTCATGTTCTTAATTTTTGTTGATTTATTTAAGTGGGTTTTGATTGTCTTGATCTTTATTGTTTGATTTGTTGCTTTGGATTGATTGTTTATGTTTATTAGATGTTTTGTTATTAGATTGGTTTAATCTTTTTGTTGATTTGGTTAAGTTTTTATTTGATTCGTATCTTTTTAGCTTTCCTTGTTCTTCGGATCTCTCTTACTGTTCTTGCCCAGAATCGTGCCAGCCAACATTCCGAATAGGAGATCACCAGATTTATTCCGAGTAAAGACTTTCATTGGGAGACTATTCGGAATATTCATTATTCCGATTGGAGGTTGTTTTCCGAATAGACCTGTTATTCCGAATAGGGGGATATTCCGTGTAGGACAAACTTTCCGAATAGAAGCTATATTCCGAATAGGCCTGAACATTCCGAATAGCACGTTTTTCCGCATAGGGGAGTATATTCCGAATAGGAGGGATTTTCCGCATAAAGCACTTTTCCGAATAGACCAAACATTCCGAATAGAACTTTATTCCGAATAGGGACAGATATTCCGAGTAGAGAATATATTCCGAATAGGAGGATTATTCCGAATAGGGTTTTGTTTTCCGCATAAGGAATTATTCCGAATAGGGCACCTTTTTCCGAATAGTGACAGTATTCCGCATAGGGGTTTTATTCCGGATAGGGACTTATTATTTTCATTTTAGCATTTAATTTCGAGCTTTACTTTTCCTACCTTTTCACTTAGTTGCACTTTAAGTTTATTGCCTTAGATTTACTTTAGCTTTGCCTTAGTTTAAGTTTTAGTTTTAGTTGCGTTTTAAGTTTGTCTTAGTTAGATTTAAGTTTGCGTTATTTACTTAATTGCCCTTTAGTTTTAGTCGCACTTTAAATACTTGCACTTTATTTTAATTAGACTTAGATTTATTTTAATTGCACCTTTACTTTAATTGTTTTGCACCTTTAATTTTCAAAACTACAACGACACATTTTTGTTCCACCAAAGTTCAACTGAGTCACACATTAAACAATAAGTTTTTCAATTCGAAGAGAACCACACAACGAACTTTAATTAATTTTTATATAGGGTGTCAAAAGCCGTGTATCAAATGGCGCCGCTGCCGGCTCTTTTCGTAAAGATCAACAGTTTTTTGTGAGAGACACGTTGCTTTTTGGGATCCGTTCACTTGTGAACGTTATTTTTCTTGCATTAAAATTCATAAAAACCATAAAAATTAAAAATTTCAAAATTTCAAAAAGATTTTATCTTTATTTTGTATATATATTGTCTTTGTGTTTGGTTTTGTTTTCTTTTGCATTTTTAGGTGTATGCGTACTAGATCTTCTAATTATCAAGAGCCCGAGCCTCAAGAAGATTTAGATATGGCAGGTGTCAACAACAACAACATGCCACCGCACCTCAATAATAATAATAACAACAACAATGCTCTTCCACAGCCCGATCTTCGGACCATGGAAGAACTTTGTCAACCAACAATGTTTGGACGAGGAGGACCGATTGCGCCGATGCAAATCAACGCTCCTGAGTTTTCGTTGAAGCACCACATGATTCAGCAAGTACAAACAAACCCATTTAGAGGATTGCCTGATGATGATGCCAACAAACACCTCGACAAGTTCATTACAATCACCCAAAGCATGAAGTTGCCTGGGGCCACAATGGATGTTCTCCGCCTACAACTTTTCCCACATACTCTATCACATCATGCCGAGAAATGGTTTGATCGTCTCTCGAAGAATTCTATTCACACTTGGGATGACATGACTCAACGCTTTTTGTCGCGCTACTTTCCACCATCCATGGTCACAAGCCTTCGCAACCAGATCAGCGGTTTCATGCAAGATCCCGATGAATCTCTTTTTGATGCATGGGAGAGATATAATGTCTTGATCGACCGTTGTCCAAACCACAACATGCTTCTGGTCACCTTGATCGATACTTTCTACAACGGATTGACTTTTCGAGATCGTGATACGATCAATGCAGCCGCCGGTGGCACATTCATGAAAAGGAGACCCGAGGAGTGTCGAGAGTTAATTGAAAACATGACTACTCATCATAAGAACTGGGATTCCTCTGCTTCTTCTAGAAACAACACGAGAGTCAATGTTTCTTCTACCTCAGCAAACCCTGAGATGACCGAACTCACCCGCATGATGGCTGAAATGAGCAAAAGTATTACGCTTCTCGCTTCAAACCAACAACAACAAGAAGTTAAAGCGGTTGCTAATCCTTGTGAAACATGTGGCGGTCCTCACTCATACACCGATTGTCCTTCGACACAAGGAAATTCGGAAAATGTGTATGCAGCTTACGGTAATTATTCACCGGAAAATTACCAAGCTAGACAACAAGGGGATAGAAATCTGCTGAGCTACCGTTCCAACAACTACCTTTCACCCGGTTTTTCTCCTCAAAACCAAAATCCCGCCAACAACTACAATAGAAGCAACCAAATCCCACCTCGTGCTTCTAACCCTTATCAACCACCCACCCAACAACACCCACCCATTAATCCCGATGTTGACACCATTATGAGAACTCAAGGTGAGCAAATCAAGAATCTACAGAGCCAAATAATCAATTTGAAAGGAGATATCTTGAAGCAAGGTAACGACATCAGAACCGAGGTTCGTGATAATCTTCAATCCTCTTTCATCACTCAAACAACTGAATTGAAGAATCTGTTGGCTAGTTTCTTGCCCGAAGCTCAACCTTCTTCTTCTTCGGGTTCTCTACCTTCAAACACCGTCACCAATCCGCGAGCTAATGTGAGTGCTATAACTACGCGTAGTGGAATTACCATTGTCAATCCACCTGACTCACCACCATCATCTACACCTCCTCCACCACCATGTATCCCTACTCCTCTTACACTTAGTGATAGTACACCATTACCGTCTCCGCCTCGTCATGAAGATGTATCTCGGAAGGACCCTTCAACATCACAACCTTCACCACCTACACCTTCACCTAACCCTTACCAACCTAGAATCCCATACCCTTCTCGCATAGGCAAGACCAACGATCTAACCAAGAATGATTGTCAAGTATCGAAATATGTGGATATGCTATCTAAAATGACCATCAACATTAGCCTTGTTGAAGCACTTTGCCACATGCCGAAATTTGTCAAAGCATTCAAGGAATTGCTTAGCAAGAAGGAGAAGCTGATTGAACTCGCCAACACACGCTTAAATGAAAACTGCTCTGCAGTCCTTCTTCGAGAACTTCCGGAAAAGCTTGGAGATCCCGGTCGTTTTGTGTTGCCTTGCGTGTTCAACAAAACTGAAGAATTTACTGCCCTTGCTGATCTCGGGGCTAGTATTAGTTTGATGCCACTCAGTGTTTGGAAAACACTATCATTGCCCGACCTCATTCCAACAAAGATGACTCTCGAACTTGCAAACCGCACTCTCGCTTACCCCGTTGGTATAGCCGAAGATGTGTTTCTTAAAGTTGGCACATTTACCTTCCCGGTCGATTTCGTCGTAGTTGATTATGAAATGGACCCTCGTATTCCTTTAATACTTGGTCGGCCATTCTTGAGAATCGGACGTGCTTTAATAGATGTGGCCGAAGGTGAGTTAATCTTACGAGTCGGGGATGATTCTAAAGTTTTTAAAATGGGGAAGCTTACAGGAAAATCTTTTGGAGGCCGAGAATCAGTGAATATGATAAATGTGCTCGATGACTTTACCATCTATGACAATCCTCTATTCGAGTCTTCCACAGATAATCCACTCTTTGAAGATAATGTGGATGATTCTCACTCTACTATGGAACCTTCCACCATTTATAACTCGCCACCGGTCTTTGATGCTTATGATGATGATGATTCTAGCTCAGATTCGGATGATTTTGATTGTACTTCTGAGTATCCCGAGCTGCCCACATTCGATGATTTTGATGAGGCCGATACTCTTTCGAGCGATTCTTCACATAATGAAGATGCTCCGCCATCACTCGATCCTACTCTGGACGATTATTCATTTGAGGAAGATTTCTCTGAATTTCTTAACACTTACTTCCCTTATGAGAGTGATGCTCCTCCTTATTACTTTGAAGATTATCGTCTTGATCCTACTTTGGATTTGAAGAGCATTTTGTCAAAGGAGAAGAAACCGGTTGACACCAAAATCCGTTGCACGTATGATTTAAAACCTCTTTGTCCCACTTCTGAGGACGAGGTTGTGCTTCTTTGTGGATCTTCTTCACACTCGGCTGAGCCGGAGTGCTATTTTCCCCTGAAGGAAAAGGTGTTCGACCCCGGTATTGAAGTCTTTACGCCATCTCAGTATCCACCTGATGAAATAAAAGGAAAAATCTTTGGAACCATTGAAGACATGCTTGCACCACTTCATACTTGCTTCCACCGTGCTCCATCGCTGCTTAAGGGAACCCTGCCACTTTTTCTTTGGCTTGCCTTGTTCGCCTTAAGCTCTTGCTTATTGATGGATGAAAACTATGTCTTTGATCCTGGTGGATTTGTTTCATGCTACTTCCGTTGATGATCAAGGTCGAGTCAGGCTCACGACTCGGTTAACAAAAACCAAGCGCTCCTTGGGAGGCAACCCATGCATCTATCTTTTCGCTTTCTTTACCATAAGTGTAGGGGGGACCCTTTGGTTTGCTATTTCCTCTCCTCACTTCTTAATCAGGGATTCGAGCTTCACTGATCCATTCTTGATGATTCTTGACGACCCGTGATTCCGTGTTCTACTTCTTCCCGGTTCTATCCTAAACTCTTTTCGATTCACTATTTTATATTTTCTCAATATTAAAATAGGAATCTCTTTAGTTGTCTTTTCCTTCGTAAGATTTAAACAACGTGCACAATGTCCTAAGTGTAGGGGAGTTTACTTCCACATGCTTAAACATTGAGGACAATGTTTATCTTAAGTGTAGGGGGGACTTCTATCGAAGTTAAGTGGTCTTTTCCTTGTATTTGTCCTCATTTTAACCGGAAAATCAATTTTTCGACATTTTTCAAAATTTTTGATCTATTTTGGCCTATTAGTTTTTCCCTTTGTATAGTTATTTTCTTTCCTTATTAGAATAAATGTTTAATAAGTGGTTTTAATTTTCAAGCGTTGTGAATCTTTTGACTCAATCCGAGTTTACTCTAGCTAGTATCCTTAACGTGTTTAAGTCAAGTTTTGCTAGGCTTTTATATAGGGAGCTATAAAACACGAAAGTCTTAACTCTCACGGGTTAAGAACAAGAACTTTTCGCAAGTTCCTATAATTGATCCTAGAGAGTTGTTTATCAAGGGAACTTTAAGATGCGACTTCTAAACTTGAAAGAGTCTAAGAAGTTGCAAGATCCTATAGGCGACTCGAAAACCCAAAACTTTGATTTAATAGGCTAAGTATCCACGAGTCTCATTACTTGAGATTTTAAACTGTGGAGAACGAGAGATGATAGAGACAATTATAAGTCGGTATTCTTTCGTGAATTTATGTGAGTTAATTATGAGCCTATTCTCCCATCGCTTGCTAATAAATTTATCTGCTAATAAATAAGGTTGTACGATTTGAAAAGTTACTTAGCTTCTAGCCCCAGATCATTTAAAAGTTGCTCGGTAATGACGAGAGTTCATAGCCAAGGCATAACTTATGAAGCGGGGCGCGAAGATTGGCGAGTCTGAAAAGGCCCTAACAAGGCATGAGGGCTATGTTTTGTTGCTAAAGATCCAAAAGTGATGTGAAGAATCATTTATCGAAAATCAATATGAAGGATCGAGACACACGACGAAAAGCAAAAACTCCCAAAAAGTCATGGAGAAGTGTATCCGAAAAGACCCTAACAAGGTATGAGGATAAATAGATCCAAGTCAATAAAGGAGGCGGATCGTTGTATATCAAAATCCAAAATAAAGATTGGAGAAAATGAAGAAGTCGTGGTCCATATATGAAGAATCTCTCAAAAATTCCAAGTGAAGAAATTCCATTTATGAAGAGAAGACCATTATTTCATGAACGTCTCTCAAGATTTGAAGTATGAAGTCGCTGCCAAATATCGGCCCGAGAAAGGTCTCAAATCGCGAACCAAGTTATGCCAAGATATGAACTTTTTGATATCCCGAGAAGCAGTTTTAAAAGATTTGGTCCTTTAGCTAACTATTGATTAAATCGTGCACTTTATTTTCAGACTTAATAATTATCTAAATAAGTCAAACAATGCATCTTCGTGATCATTCAAGACAAATAATAAAATATAAGAGATACCCATAGGAATAAGGGAGTCTAAGTGGATAATTGGCCCACATGAGTTCGTGTTAGTTTACTAACTTATAATAACAATGATCTCGTTTTTAAGCTTGGTTTGGAGAAAGTGAAAAGTTGAGGATGATGATTATTCATGACATTTTCAAAACCCAAGGTATGCTTTTAATTTCTTTGCTTTGCATTTTTATAATTTTCTATCTCTTTAATAAAGGCCAATGTGGATTGATTAAGATGAAAAGTGTAAACATGCTTTGTAACTAATGCATTGCATGAGGACATTGCAATGGTCAAGTGTAGGGGATTTGATAGGTGTGTAAACACCCATCTTTTCTACCACTTAATTACAAGAATAACCGGACCTAAACGTGTATTTTATGTCTTTTATGTCGGAATTATGCGTGGCTTGTGTTTTTGTTGTAATTTAGGATGAAATTATGAAAAGTGGAGAAAACACGGGAATTCACGGGCATTCACGACTTTTATTGAAGAAAAAGATGAAAGACGGAGTCGAGAAGTCAAGAGTGGAAAAAGAACGGAAGTCCAAGACCAATTCTGAAGATTTATCGAAGAAAAAGTCAAAAGACGGAAGTTTATCAAAAGCCGAGAAACTCAAGTCTATTTTATTGAAGAAATTAAAGACGAGTTCAAAAGATATCCCGAGCCACAAGTCCTTAAAGTCCAAATTTAAAAGAAAGATTAGAAGAAAAGGACTAATGACGCAATTAATGAAGATTAAATGAAGGAGGGACTTAATCCCGCAATTAACAAGAAATGAAGGAGGGGAGGAAGCTTCCTAATCCTCCCCTATATATAGATTAGGATTGTTAATTTTCCATTTGGTTGGCTAACTTGAAAAATTAGCTCTTCCACCTTTATTTTTATGCACATTTAAATACTTGTCCATTTAATTACCTTGTCTTGCACCTTAATTACCATTTAATTCAAGTAAGTTTTTCTTTTTAATTCTTGTCAAGCTTTATCTTTACCTTGTTGATCTCATTCTTCCTTTCTTTAATCTTTGTGTTGATTTGTTTATGTTCATGTTCTTAATTTTTGTTGATTTATTTAAGTGGGTTTTGATTGTCTTGATCTTTATTGTTTGATTTGTTGCTTTGGATTGATTGTTTATGTTTATTAGATGTTTTGTTATTAGATTGGTTTAATCTTTTTGTTGATTTGGTTAAGTTTTTATTTGATTCGTATCTTTTTAGCTTTCCTTGTTCTTCGGATCTCTCTTACTGTTCTTGCCCAGAATCGTGCCAGCCAACATTCCGAATAGGAGATCACCAGATTTATTCCGAGTAAAGACTTTCATTGGGAGACTATTCGGAATATTCATTATTCCGAATGGAGGTTGTTTTCCGAATAGACCTGTTATTCCGAATAGGGGGATATTCCGTGTAGGACAAACTTTCCGAATAGAAGCTATATTCCGAATAGGCCTGAACATTCCGAATAACACGTTTTTCCGCATAGGGGAGTATATTCCGAATAGGAGGGATTTTCCGCATAAAGCACTTTTCCGAATAGACCAAACATTCCGAATAGAACTTTATTCCGAATAGGGACAGATATTCCGAGTAGAGAATATATTCCGAATAGGAGGATTATTCCGAATAGGGTTTTGTTTTCCGCATAAGGAATTATTCCGAATAGGGCACCTTTTTCCGAATAGTGACAGTATTCCGCATAGGGGTTTTATTCCGGATAGGGACTTATTATTTTCATTTTAGCATTTAATTTCGAGCTTTACTTTTCCTACCTTTTCACTTAGTTGCACTTTAAGTTTATTGCCTTAGATTTACTTTAGCTTTGCCTTAGTTTAAGTTTTAGTTTTAGTTGCGTTTTAAGTTTGTCTTAGTTAGATTTAAGTTTGCGTTATTTACTTAATTGCCCTTTAGTTTTAGTCGCACTTTAAATACTTGCACTTTATTTTAATTAGACTTAGATTTATTTTAATTGCACCTTTACTTTAATTGTTTTGCACCTTTAATTTTCAAAACTACAACGACACATTTTTGTTCCACCAAAGTTCAACTGAGTCACACATTAAACAATAAGTTTTTCAATTCGAAGAGAACCACACAACGAACTTTAATTAATTTTTATATAGGGTGTCAAAAGCCGTGTATCAAAGACCTGAAGCAGAAGTTAGTATCTACACCTATTCTTACTCTCCCATCTGGTACAGGTGGATTTCAAACCTACAGTGATGCATCGGGGAAGGGACTTGGCTGTGTTCTCATGCAACATGGGAAAGTGATCACGTACGCTTCACGGCAGCTTAAGCCCTATGAGGAAAATTACCCTACGCATGACATGGAACTTGCTGCGGTCGTGTTTGCATTGAAGATATGAAGGCACTACTTATATGGAGAATCATGTGACATTTTCACGGACCACAAAAGCTTGAAGTATATCTTCACTCAGCGTGAATTGAACATGAGACAGAGGAGATGGTTAGAGCTGTTGAAGGATTATGACATTAATCTGCAGTATCATCCCGGCAAGGCGAATGTAGTAGCAAATGCACTTAGCAGAAAGTCCGGAATGATCAACGACATTAAGATTGTGGAGGAAATCATAAGAGACTTGGAGCGACTAGACATAGAGATCATGGTACGTGGACAACACGGTTACTGGGCTAATCTTAGAGTAGAAACCGAGTTACTCTCTAAGATCAAGGAAGCCCAGAAAGATGATGGAGAAATCTGGGCGATAATTCAGAATTTGGAGAAGCAGACAGAATTCCGAGTAGATGCAGATAGTATCTTATGGCAGGGCACGAGACTTTGTGTTCCTGATGATCAAGAACTCCGGGAAGCCTTGTTACCTGAGGCTCATAGCTCCCCATTTTCTATACATCCTGGTTCGACTAAGATGTACCATGACATCAAGCAATATTTTTGGTGGAGTGGTATGAAACAAGATGTTGCCACTTACGTCTCCAAATGTCTTACCTGCCAGCAGGTTAAGATCGAGCATCAGCGATGTGGTGGTCTCCTTCAACCGTTAGATATTCCAGAGTGGAAGTGGGACAAAATCACCATGAATTTTGTCACTGGTCTTCCGCCAACCAAGAGGAAGCATGATGCAATTTGGGTTATCGTAGATCGACTTACCAAATCAGCTCATTTCTTACCGATCCGCAAGGAATATTCGGTCAGTAAACTCGCCGATACTTATAGAAGGGAGATCATGAGACTTCACGGTGCTCCATCCAGCATCGTCTTAGACAGAGATCCTCGATTCACTTCGTGATTCTGGAAAAGCCTGCAGAAAGCTTGGGGTACACAACTTAAGCTTAGCACGGCTTTTCATCCTCAAACAGACGGGCAATCGGAGCGAACGATTCAGACATTAGAAGAGATGTTGAGGTCATGTACGTTGTAATGGACGGGTGATTGGGACGATTATATCTGTTTGGTGGAGTTTGCATACAACAACATTTGGCACGCAAGTATCAAGTGTGCTCCTTTCGAGATGTTGTATGGCAGGAAGTGTCGCGCCCCAATCTGTTGGGATCAGGTTGGTGAGCGAACACTTGAAGGACCAGAGATCCTAGAGTTGACTAATGAGAGGGTCGCAGTAGCTAAGCAGAAACTTCAAGAAGCACGGTCACGTCAGAAGAGCTACGCAGACAAGCATCGTAGGCACATACATTTTAACGTAGGAGATCACGTTTTCCTTAAGGTTTCGCCGGCACGTGGTGTTAGACGTTTTGGAATTAAAGGGAAGCTCAGTCCTCGTTTCATCGGACCGTTTGATATCATTGAACGTGTCGGAGAAGTATCTTACCGTTTAGCGTTACCTCCGCAACTTTCGCATGTACACAATGTGTTTCATGTGTCCTTACTCAGAGGGTAGCAGAATCATTCCCTTCACATGGTTCAGTATCCACTGGAACAGATACGTGAAGATCCCACTTTCATAGAAAAACCCGAACGAGTTCTTGACAGACAAGAACGAGTCATGAGAAGGAAGACGATTCCATTCGTCAAAATCCTTTGGAGAGATCATACCGAGCGGGAAGCCACTTAGGAAACAGAGGAGTCTATCCAGGCTTCTTACCCTCATTTCATATTTTGAATTCGGGTATGTTCTTCTTTTCCTGTTTACTTTATCTATAATTCAGGGACGAATTATTCTTTTTAGGGGGAAGAGTTGTAAAACCCGCATGCTTTTACCATGAATAGTACCCTTAAGATCGTACGTACATGATTAGAACTTTCCTTTTATAGAACGTTTACGTTTCATGAATAAGAATTACAAGTATTACGTACGTGTTATAACATGATAAGTATTTATTACGTATGAACACACGATAATTACTTCAATAATAATTATAATCATGAACATACGAACATGAAATCATGAACGTAAATTAATCACGAACTAATATTACGTATGTATATATATTTATTACGAACACAAATAAATATATTAAGTCACGATCGATAACTAATTAGAACACGTAATTTACGAACACGAGAACAAAGTATTATTTTAGACACGGGAAAAGGTACGGGTTACCCCATGTGGGTCCCCCTACCCGCGGCTATACCAAGAAACATGGGCTTAGCCCCTGTAATTTTTACTAAACAAGGGAATTTAGGAAAACATGTTTTATTTATCACAAAATTAGAAAAGAAAGAAAACCCTAGTTCTTCCTTTTTGTCATCTTTGGCCGCCGGACTCAAGAACACCAAAGGAATGTTCGGGTTGATTTTGATCTTTTATTTATTGCAAGGAATCGTGTGTGTTCATCCTTCTTGATTTCACGTAATCTGTATAACCTTTAACCTTTTCTTTTATGTTTTGATTTATATAATCACATAAAATCATGATTTTTTTAATAAACAAATTAAAAACAAGTAATATAAACATGTTCCAATCATGGGGTTAAATCAAATCATGGGTTTAGGGGTGTTTTTGTTGTGGTCGACGCCTAACCGAGCCCCAAGGGGGTCTCGGCTTGGCTTATTTCACACCACCGAAACCATATGGTCTCGGTATGGTGGTGGTGGTCCCACGGCAGCAGCAAGGCAAGGGCAAACCCTGACCTCGGTCGGGGTATGGTGATGATTACGGGTCTGGTCCATGGGTTTTAATCACCGGTCCTGTTCATGGATCATTTTTTTCAAGGTTTATGATTTTTACAAGTTATGTTATTTTTTAGACTTAAATTAAATTAATTAAAAACATGAACATGATTAATTTAATTTACATGACTTAGGTTATTAATTTAATTATTAATTTATGAATTTTAACCTAAGTATTTATCTTTAATTATACTATATAATTAATTAATTATTAAAACCATGACTTATAATTAATTAATTAACATGACTTAGGTTATATTGTTAATAGATAATAATACATGTTTTAACCTAAGTATTTTACCATATTTAATTAAAATCATGTTATATTTAATTAAATACTTTAACCTATAGTTTATTTAATTTACATGTAATAATTAATAAACTATACTATATAATCACATGACTTAGAGCATTAATCAGAAAACACTTAAGCTTATGTAATTAGCTTAATTAACCAGCTTATATCTATTTATGGAAACTTTCTATTTTTAGAAACTTATTTAATTAAGGCAGCTAATCTATTTATGGAAACTTTCTATTTTTAGAAACTTATCTATTTTAAGCAGTAATTCTATTTTTGGAAACTTTCTATTTTTGGAAACTTTCTATTTTTAGTAACTTTCTATTTTTGGTAACTTTCTATTTTTGGAAACTTTCTATTTTAGGAAACCTGCTATTTTTAGAAAGTTACTTATTATTACACAACAAGTATAATAATACATGAAATACAAGTAATACTTAATCAGAATAGACAGAATATATGAAAAACACAGTATAAAGCTTAAATCAGTAAAACATGACATGAACATATAAAACAAGCTAAGACACGATATAAAACTAGTTACCTACTCAGTAATCAGATACTTATACACATATGTATTTATGTAGCATTAGTGATACCGATGTAGGACTCTCTTCAGTTCGTCTTCTTCGTTCACTGGACATAAGGTACAGATTCTCCGTCCTTTCAGTATGAACATTCTTTTCTTATTAGGATTCCCCGTATGTAGCCAAATGTTTTCCCTAGTATATGTTTTATATGTTTTGATTGCATATGTTTAATTAGAATACCTAAAGCCATATACTTGCATGACCAGTTTCACCTAGTTATGGGTACCATAACCATAACACTGGAGGCACCAGTGTTATGACTTCCCCACGGCGGAGTGATTGCTCGTGGCATCCCTTTCAGCTTTTGGCCATTTATTATATTATCAGGTGGGGCGTATGGGTGCATCCTAGTTACATGTTTTCAGCAGATTACTCAGTGTGAATGTGGTGTGTACCTTGCATCCTTCACAAGGAGCTGATCCCTCCTACCCAAAACCAGTATATTAAATTAGAGGCAGCCCCTCTAATTTGCATGACGAGGTCACCCCTCCAATTATTCATGCACGTTGATATTTCATGACCTATATTGGCTAACGGTAAAATATGCTAAACAGTTTTTACAAGATAAACATAAGGCTTTTCAAACTATAAAACCAGTTTTACTAAGATATAACCGGGTTATTCAGGACTTAGTTTCTTCCGCTGTTTCATGCTTATATGCTTATATTATTCATGCTATATTTGTACATCCGTGCACTGAGCGTATTGCTCAGCCGTTTTCCTTTTCATGTTCCCAAAACGGCACGTACTCAGGGACGTTCGTAGACTTTAAGCGTACGTGCATATGGACTGGAAGCTTTCTAGCCTTCTTTACTTTATGCAATTTATCTATACTTTGATACTCATTTCTATGGACATTGTTTAGTCCTTTCATTTATAGTACTTATGTTTGTGTATGATGAGTTCTACTTTTGGACTACTGATGTTTGATTACGGTATTTCCTTTATGGTCATGTAATGTTTAGACATTTATCCTTGTATGCTTTGATAACACGCCATAATCACGCACGACATTTCATTTATCAAAATGGGGTGTTACATGCTTGGTCACCTGAACTTCTAGACACAACACCTGATTTGATTTATTTGATATCCAGTATATAGGTGAATCTCTCAACAATATACACTATCACAATCAGAAGCACAATAAGCATTGATCATTAGAGATCATCAAGATAGAAAAAAAAGGGGTACAACTTTATAGAAGGTGTACTCAAAAAAGTCAAAACCAAAATACAACCCAAACATAAGCGACATCTGGAATTTCTACAAAAGATGCCAAAACAACATATGAATCGTTTTTACATTGATTGTTTAGGATTTTCCAAATTCCTTCTTCATAATTTTGTCCCATGTGGTCATTGATGCAAGCCCTAAGATGCAATGCCCTATTGCAGGTGGCCTTTTTTCCTAGAACAACGGCTTGTTCAACTTTGAAGTTGGACCTCAATTTAGCTTTATAACTGTTAGAAGTGGAACATGGCTTAATAAGAACATTGATTTTATGCTTTTTAGTGTCGGAGTCCGAATCAATTATTATTATTTATGCAATTAAGATATGATCTAGGTTAAAAATCAAATGCAAAAAGGGTGTTTGAAACAACCTAATTTTCAAATCCAAGATCCTCTAATGAAAATTTCTACAACAATAGGTTTACCTTTCTTTCGTAGCATACGTTCTTTTGCTTTTTGAAAAATCTTTTCTAGCTTTTTTTATCTTGATTTAAAGATCCTCGAAGCCATTTAATTCTAGATCTTTTGAATCTGCCATTGATCGACAAAAGTTTGGTTTTTTTTAGTTACGCGTGATATGGTTGTTGTTACTGGGGGATGCATATATGTATAAGGGTGATGCCCTAAATGTGATGGGATGGACCCGTATATATCACAAATGAACTTTTGCAACCCTGTACCGAACAATAGTATAGTTACATCCAAACACCCCTTAACGCTAACCAAAACCATATAATTCACATTTGTTATAATTCTCTTGACAATTCACAGCTCATAAAAGTTTAGTGACATTTCTTAACTAAAAACCATAGTACATTAGTGTATATCGTACATTACAAAACATGTGAAAAACACACACCCAAACAAGCAACACTTAAATCACTACGACATGAAAGCATTCTAGTCATGAACACAGTGTTGGCTGTTGCAGCACAACGGGCTGCTAGAAACAGCTCATTCAACCTCACTACCATTTCCACACTACACTCACAAGAGTTCTGTTAATGCAACCAGTGCCTAAAAATATTATTTGTAATAACTAATCTTTCTTAGTTTTGATCACGACAAAGTGTAAAAACATTTATCATCAAAAATAACCGAAAGACAAATTATTTAACAAACACTATCATAAAGGTAATACCATTTAAGTCTTACACAAGCATATCTTATACATGTTTAGTGATCATAGAAAGTGATTAACCTCAAAACTCACATTTATACAAATGTGACAAAATATTTTTTTAAACTTTATTTTAAAGAAATTTTTTTATTAAAATATAAAATGAAATTTTGAATTTGGCATATTCCAAATGGCCTAGGAATATACCCTTGAGGTATAAACTGCCCCAAATGGAATTTCCCCACTACGGGACAAAAAGGATCGGACTCAAGGGCCGCGATTCCAAATAGGCATGGTTGGTTCTTTAGTGATATGGAACCGTGGGCTTATTTATCGAACCGCGCCTAGAGAGTCGTTATTCCTTGTCCCCTATAAATAGTGGATTATATTTTTATTTTCTAGTGGACCTTTTTGGTTAATTTTCTCAGCTTCTTATCTTCTTTCTATGTTTCCATTCATTAGTAAATGATCACTTAATTTGTTAAGTATGTTTACTTATAATTATCCTCTCGATCCTCTTATTTACTTGTCCAAAGAGAAGATCACTCACACATTGTGATGTGATTAAAGATGAAGCCTTGATGAAGATCTTCCTTTCTTAGATCTAGTCATGTTCATCATTTTGTATGCTAGAGTCTTGTGTAGATCCAATGTATTTGTGTTTACTTGGATTAATCTTGTGTAGCTCCAATGTAGTTGTGACTACTTGGATTAGTCTTGTGTAAATCCAATGTATATGTGTATACTTGGATTTGTTTTGTGTAGATCCAAGTTATATGTGTATACTTGGATATGTATTGTGTTGTAATGAGTCTTGTGTGTTAGTTCTCACTAAACTACAAAGTTATGTGTGGATGTGTCTTGTGAGTTATCACTCAACTTGAAAGTGAAGAGTTGTGAAGATTGGTTCTAGCTTTGCATTAGGACTCAACATCTAGCCTTGTGTCAGAAAAGAAGATGGGGACGAAGATTGGTTCTAGCTTTGGATTAGAACTCCACATCTAGCTTTGTGTCAGAAAATTATAAAGTAGGCGACGTGTGTAGATTGGTCATAGCTAAGATTAGGTCTCTACATTTAGCTTAGTGTCGAAAAAATGTAAGCGACACTGTAAGGTTTTCTCCGCTAAGAAGGGAGCTTGTGGATACAGTGGAATCTCGAATAAGGTGTACTTGAGGAGTGGAGTAGGAATGAAGAGAGAGCTTCGTTGCCGAACCACTATAAATCTTGGTGTCTAGTCTTTGGTTGTTTCTTTCCTTACTCTTTACTTATCTTTACATTCTTACATTTCACTTCATTATCACTAGATGCAGTAAATGCATTATAAATGAACCTAACAACTACGAAACTAGTTTTCAAGTAAAAGGTAATTTTTTGGGACAAACATAATTGAAAATATTTCTAATTAAGACCTTAATCAAGAGAAATATTCAACCCCCCCCCCCCCCCAAAAAAAAAAGGTTTCTACAATTGGTATCAGAGAAATGGTCACACAAGATCTTTGAATTTTATTGTACTTTGAAGCTTGGATCGATCCATTGTCTCTTCAAATTAGAAAGGTTAGTTGTACTAAAGTTTTTCTTTGGTCAAAACTATTTTTCAATAAAAATAGACCTTTTAATTGTTGTTATATCAACTCGTCTTAATTATGATCTTACTAGTAGCTTTTATGCATTTTAGATTTGCTCTTGAAATGAATCTACTAGTTTGTATCTTGCTTTGTATATATACTCATGAAGATTAATCATTAATTTTATTGTGGATTGAGTCACTTACACTTGTTGAAGACTCATCTCCTTTTGATCTCCAACATCATATGATGATGATATCAAGATTGGTGAATGTGATACTAGTCCTTGAAGACTTAGTATGCACTTTGGTCAAGTTCGGGTGTTGCATTAGTCCATAAAAGACTTGGGATGCACTTTGCGGCTAAGGTGCGTTTTCGTCCTTCCACACTCCCTTTTGATCACTCTTTTGATCATTACTTGACTACGTGATTGTCCTTGGCATCCTTGCCTTGACATTTATTTTTGCTATGTGATTTTGTTCTTTCACCCTCTCAAACCTTCATGGTCTTGGATACTTGACTCACTTAGGGGTTGTAGAGTGAGTTAGTAGTAGCATAAAGTACCAAGCATGATTTATATGGTTTGCAACTTATACGATTATTAGGCCCAATATCATGTGTAGTATGTGAAGGTTTATGAAGTTCATAACAATTATAAAAACATAATATAAGATCAAAGCACATAATAGCGGAAGCGATTTAAACAAGATCATAATTAACACATTCGTAATTAATAGAATTAGGGTTACGTAAATTTTGCAATGTGATTCCAACGAACAAGAACAAATCACCAATTAGGGCTTACGAGGATCAATGATTAACCCTTTACCGTTTTGTTAATCGAGTCAAGATATAATCTATAGTGCGATTATATTACGTTCTTGTACACACGTATAATAACGAGTTAACCGAAAACCCAGTTCGTATAAAACAAGCTTAAACGTGAAGTGGAAAAAAGCAAACGAATGCCCTTGTGGGTAGTTCGTCCGATCGCAAGAGAAGAGAGAAAGAGGGATGATGATTTATGAGGAATTCCATGGGTATATATAGTACAAAAACCTTGGAGCCCAAGTTTAAGGTTTGTACTATAATTAGGATTAAGGAAAAACTTTCCTTTTTCCTTCCCCTAGCCTTAGCCGATCGGAACACCACCACCAATGGGTGTTCCGGAACCTTCGATTCTCTTCTAATTTATTCCACGTTAATCGTTAGTCCTTAATTATTAAAACTTAACGACCATTAAATGTTTAAAAATCATTTTAATTAATAAATATATAAAATATAATTAATAAATATATAAAATATATTTATTAAAAATCGGATTGGTGATAGGTGTGTAAACACCCATCCTTTTACCACTTAATTCTGGCTAAAACAAGACCAAAACACATATTTAATATCATTTGTTTGGAATTATGCGTGGTTTTTGTGTTTATTGTGTTTTCAGAGCCAACCGGATGAATATTTAAGAAAACATGGGATTGCACGGGTTTTATCGAAGAAAAAGACTCAAGACGAAGTCTATTGTCCAAGAGATGCAGAAGATTTGAAGTCACTGGGCCTATTTGAAGAATTATCGAAGAAAAGGACCAAGGATGGAAGATTTACATATGTCAAAGAAACTCAAGTCTATTAAACGAAGAAATTAAAAGACGAGTTGGATTTAATCATCGACAAATCCCGAATCAGAATCGAAAACGTCAACTTTACTGAAAAGACGAGAAGACGAAAAGAGAGAAGAAAGCTCACTCACCAACCAACCACTAGGACTATAAAAGGACTCTCCCACACACAATTAGGAGTTAGTTAGTTTTCCAGTTTTCTTTCTGTCTTCTCTTGGTTCGTAGCATCACCAACACCATTAGGGTGTTTGGTGATTTTTAATTTTCTTTCGATCTTGTAAGTGATTAATTCTTACTTTTGTTTACTTTTACATTAATCTTTCAATACAATCTTTTCATTCATCTTGTTCATCTCATTTTTATTCAAAGTTCTAAAAGTTCTTGTGTGATTGATTTTGATCTTTTAAAAGTGGTTGATTTTGTGTTTTTGTTGTTGGGATTTGTTACTTATGATATTTAAATGATTTGTGGTTAATTTGGTAAAACCTTTTTGCTTATTTAGTTTGATTTTGGATTAAAACCGTGTCTCCCTGTTCTTGCGTTGCTGTTTCTGTTCTTCATCCCAGACTTTCCGAATAGACGATTTTCTGCTTCTCTCATTCGGAATATTGGATATTCCGAATAGGCCTATTTACTTTTCTCTTATTCGGAATAAAATTTATTCCGAGCAGTCTTCTTTGATTTTCCCTTATTCGGAATAATTTATTCCGCATAGCCTATTCTCTTTTCCTTTACTCGGAATATTTCTAATATTCCGCATAGACTGATTTCCATTTCCTTTATTCGGAATATTTTCATTATTCCGAATAGCCCTTTTTCCTGACCTCTTATTCGGAATATTCCGAATAGGACCTTGTTTTCCGAATAGCTTACTTTCCGCATAGGACCTCTTTCCGCATAGGGTTATTTTTTTCCGCATAGCAAAACATTCCGAGTTGAACTTTATTCCGAGTAGTAAATTTATTTCGCATAGGACTTATTTTTCGAATAGTATTTTATTCCGAATAGGGTTATTTTTCAGTTGCTGTTTTATTTCTTATTCAAGTTTTACTTTTTAATTGTTTTAAGTTTTAGTCTTTATTTACTTTATTCATTTCCCTTTTTTAGTAGATTAGATAACCAAACCCCTTTTTGTCACCAAGAACAAACCTTCCACTTAGAGCTGAGATCAATTCGAGAGGATTCTGAGAATCGAACTTTCAAAACGAGTAAAATATTTAATATCAAATGGCGCCGCTGCCGGCTCTTCTCGTTAAGATCAAAAGTTTTTTGTGAGAACTTGGATTTTGGGATCCGTTCCCCGTGAACGTTAATTTTTCATAAAAATTTTCAAAAACACTAAAAAATATAAAATTTTCAAAAATCCTAAAAAAGTAAAAAACATAAAAAACCAAAAATATTTTGCTTTGTTTTTCTCTTGTTAGTTCTTTTGCAAGTGTATGCGCACTCGATCCACGTCTTATCAAGAACCCGAGCCTCTCGATAACTTAGACATGGCCGGTGTACAAAACAACATACCACCTCCAAACAATAATAATAACAACAACAACCCACCTTTCAACAACATGAATAATAACAACCACAATGAGCCTCAACTGGATAATCGCCCGATGATTGAACTGCTACAAGCTCATGTAGATGGCAACACTGATCCGATTGTTATACCAGCAATTGCAGCCAACAATTTCGAGCTCAAGTCAGGCTTTATCCAGATGGTCTCCGCTCAACCATTCTTGGGACGTACCATTGATGATCCACACGACCATATCAAGAGATTCTTGCAACTCACCAACACAGTCAAATTCAATGGTGTTCCACAAGAGGTTATCAGGTTACAAATTTTTCCCTTTTCTTTAGAGGGACAAGCCCGACATTGACTTGCTAAGGAACCGCCACAGAGTATTCTCTCGTGGACGGATTTGGAAACCAAGTTTATCAATTACTTTTTCCCACCCTCTCGTACTACCGCTTTGCGGAATGAGATCATAAATTTTGAACAAAAGTACGATGAGTCGTTCAGTGAATCTTGGGATCGTTTTAAAGATCTTTTAAGAAAATGCCCACAACATGGTTTTACCAAAGTACATCAAATTAATACTTTTTACAATGGTTTAAACATGAGTGACCAAGATTCACTAAACAGTGCCTCGGGGGGTAATCTTTTGGCTAAGACTTCCAATGCTGCTTGGGACATCATTGAGAATAAATCTCGTGTGCAAACCAAGAGTGTTAGGACCAATGTCGCTAGTGCTAGCACTAGTGACAGCGACAAGCGATTGGACAAAATCACTACGCTTCTTGAATCGCTTGTCACCCACACCGTCAACAACAACAGCAGCAACGTTAAAAACGCTCAAGTTAATGCTGTCAGCCAACCTTGTGAGATATGCGGTGGTCCTCACTCTTACACCACTTGTACTGCCACCCAAGACTAC
Source organism: Glebionis coronaria (assembly GCA_025667525.1). NCBI lineage: Eukaryota > Viridiplantae > Streptophyta > Magnoliopsida > Asterales > Asteraceae > Glebionis > Glebionis coronaria. Next base: position 562,696,835 of record CM046882.1, read on the forward strand.
CCTTCAGAGAATGTGAATGCAGCATATGGCACCTATCCTCAACCTGCTTATCAAGCTAGACCTCAAGGTGACCGTAATTTGCTTAGCTACTGCTCCAACAACTACCTCTCACCACCCGGTTTTCCTCCTACCAACCCAAACCAACAACAAAACCTTAATCGCCCTCCTCAACAACAACAACAACCTCGACAACCATACATACCTCCTCACAAGCAGCAACAACCTCCTCAACGTAACAACCAAGTTTACCAACAACCTGCTTATCAACCACCCGCATATAATGCTCCTCCCAACCAACCCACCGCTCTTCACCAAGAAGTGGAAACTTATATGAGGACTAACGATGTGATAGTGGGAAATCTTCAGAGAGAAGTGCTCAACCTGAAAGCAGACTTGGTCAAGCAAGGAAACGATTTGAGAGCCGACATGAGAAATACGTTGGATAGCCAAACGAATGACTTGAGGAACATGATGGCTAGTTTCTTCCAAGGTAATCAACCCTCTTCCTCGGGCACTCTTCCGAGTAACACCGTTGCGAATCCAAGAGGGGAGATGAAAGCAATCACCACTCGAAGTGGTAAAGGTACCAAGGAACCCGAGCTTCCTATACCTCCACCGGTGGTTGTGACTAAGGAGAACGAGTCACCTGCTCCTATTCCTCATCCTTCTCCTTCCCTAATTTCTCCACCTCTTCCTTCTACCCCTCCTCCACCCAAGGATGTGAGTGATCCTATTCTTCCAAAGCCTTCCTCTTCTTCCAATATACCTTATCCATCTAGGCTGAGGAAAGAGAAGCTCAAAAGCAAGGACGATATTCAGGTTTCGAACTTTCTTAAAATGTTTAAACAAGTGAATTTCAATATCTCCTTCGCTGAGGCTCTCGCTCACATGCCTAAATATGCAAAAATGTTTAACGATCTTCTGAGCGACAAGGAAAAGCTCCTCGATATTGCCAACACCCAACTTAATGAGAATTGCTCCGCAGTGCTCTTAAGGAAATTGCCAACCAAGCTTGGTGATCCGGGTCGTTTCTTAATTCCTTGAAATTTCCCGGGAGTAGAGAATTGCATGGCCCTAGCCGATCTAGGTGCCAGTATTAATCTCATGCCTCTAAGCGTTTGGAAGCAATTATCTCTCCCAGAGCTAGTCCCCACCAAAATGACTTTGGAATTAGCTAACCGTACGGTTGCTTATCCAGTGGAGATAGCCGAAGACGTCATTGTAGGAGTCGACAAATTCACCTTTCCTGCTGATTTTGTTGTCGTCGACTACGAGATGGACCCTCGTGTGCCACTAATTGTTGGTCGTCCATTCTTGAGGACCGGTCGCACTCTCATTGATGTTGAAGCCGGTGAGCTTATCATGAGAATGGGTGACGATAAAGTAGTCTTCAACATGGGAAAGTTGTCTAAACAGCCTTATTCATATGAGAGTGTTAATTGTATTGACGTTTTTGATGAGGCTTGTGAAGAACACTTTAATGATGCTTGAAAAAGTATTCCTACCTCTCTTCCCAATGTTGAGACCGTGTCCTATATTGATTCATCATTGTCTCTATTTGGAGATAGTGATTTGTTTTGGAACAATCTTGAAGACACCATGGGAGATGTGCATTCAGCTACTAATGATTCTCCCACCGATGGGGATGAAGACATAAATTTCTTTGACAATCTTCTCAACGGAGACAATCCTTCTCCTCCATCTCCTACGGTCATTGCTATCGATACTCCGACTTCGAATACGCCTCCCGTCAAAAATCCTCCGGATTTAGAACTTAAGGAGTTACCGCCCCATCTCGAGTATGTATTCCTTGATGAAGAGAAGAAGTCGCCAGTCATCATTGCTAAGGACCTAAAGGAAGAAGAAAAAGTCCGACTTATCACCGTGTTGAAAGATCATAAGAAGGCTATTGCTTGGAAGATTTCTGATATTCGTGGAATTGATCCTCACTTCTGCACCCACAAAATTCTCATGGAGGAAGACTTTAAGCCCACAATTCAAAGCCAACGAAGGGTGAATCCAAAAATCCATGAAGTCATCAAAACAGAGGTTATCAAACTTCTTGATGCGGGTATGATTTACCCTATTTCGGATTCACCATGGGTTAGTCCAATCCATTGTGTGCCCAAGAAGGGCGGAATAACCGTTGTTCCCAATGAAAACAACGAGTTGATTTCCACTCGTCTCGTTACAGGGTGGAGAGTTTGTATAGACTACCGCAAACTCAATGATGCCACGAGAAAGGATCATTTCCCTCTACCTTTTATGGACCAAATGCTTGAACGTTTAGCGGGTAATGAATATTACTGCTTTCTTGATGGTTTCTCGGGTTATTTCCAAATACCCATCGATCCCCAAGATCAAGAGAAGACAACATTCACTTGTCCCTATGGCACATTTGCGTACAAAAGAATGCCTTTTGGCTTATGCAATGCCCCCGGGACTTTCCAAAGGTGCATGTTAGCTATCTTCCATGACATGGTTGAACAAACCATGGAAGTCTTCATGGATGATTTCTCGGTCATCGGGGATTCCTTCTCTTCTTGCCTTGCCAATTTGGAACGTATGCTTAAGCGGTGCGAAGACACTCGCCTTGTTCTGAATTGGGAAAAATGCAATTTTATGGTAAAAGAGGGCATCGTGCTGGGACATAAGATTTCTAAAGCCGGTCTTGAAGTAGACTGTGCTAAAGTCGATGTTATCGCCAAGTTGCCTCCACCTTCAACCGTGAAGGGTGTGAGAAGTTTTGTGGGTCATGCGGGCTTCTACCGTCGATTCATCAAAGATTTTTCTCAAATCGCTCGCCCGATGACCCACCTCTTGGAAAAAGATACTCCTTTTCTATTTTCCAAAGAGTGCCTTGAAGCCTTCAACTCGCTTAAGGATAAGCTAACTAAGGCACCTGTTTTGGTTACCCCTAATTAGGAGCTTCCCTTTGAGTTGATGTGCGATGCTAGTGATTTTGCTATTGGAGCGGTTTTGGGACAAAGAGTGAATAAACACTTCCAACCAATCCATTACGCTAGCAAGATAATGACTGGGGCACAATTGCATTATACGACAACAGAAAAAGAGCTTTTAGCTGTTGTCTATGCCTTTGAAAAATTTCGCCCCTATCTTGTCCTTTCCACCACAATCGTGTATACCGATCATTCCGCGTTGAAGTACTTGTTGACAAAGCAAGATTCCAAACCAAGACTTCTTCGCTGGGTTTTGCTACTCCAAGAATTTAAAATCGAAATTCGCGATAAAAAAGGAGCTGAAAACCTAGCCGCGGATCATCTCAGCAGACTTGAGGATCCTTACCAAGGGGATCATCCGAACAAAGAAATCAATGATTCTTTTCCCTTGGAGACCTTAATGTCTATAAATTCGAATTCTGATGCTACCCCGTGGTTTGCGGACTTTGCAAATTACTTGGCGGGTGGAATTCTCAAGGAAGGGTTGACGTCTCAACAAAAGAAGAAATTCTTCACCGACATTAAGACTTACTTTTGGGACGACCCTTACCTATTCAAACAATGTGCCGACCTGATTATCCGCCGATGTGTTGATGGACCGGCAGCTTTGAAAATCCTTGATGCTTGCCACAAAGGACCCACCGGTGGTCACTTTGGTCCCAACTACACCGCCAAAAAAGTGTTTGACTCGGGATTTTATTGGCCCTCCATATATCGTGACGCTCACATTATGGTTAAACGATGTGATGTTTGCCAAAAACAAGGCACTATCACACATAAAGACGAGATGCCTCAGAATTTCATTCAAGAGTGTGAAATTTTTTATGTTTGGGGTATCGACTTTATGGGGCCATTCCCTTCTTCTAAAGGAAACAAATACATCCTTGTAGCCGTTGACTACTTTTCAAAGTGGGTTGAAGCCAAAGCTTTACCTACTAATGACGCAAGGGTGGTTTGTAACTTTTTGAAAGCTCTATTCGCTAGATTCGGTGTGCCTCGCGCCATTATAAGTGATCGTGGGACTCATTTTTGCAATGACCAATTCGCAAGAGTCATGGCTAAGTACGGTGTAAATCATCGTCTTTCCACAGCCTACCACCCACAAACTAATGGCCAGGCTGAAATCTCCAACCGAGGACTTAAGCGAATTCTGGAAAGAACCGTGGGAGAGCATCGTGCCTCATGGGCTGATAAACTTGATGATGCTTTGTGGGCTTTCCGTACTGCTTACAAGACCCCAATAGGCTGTACGCCTTATCGTCTTGTGTACGGGAAAACATGCCACCTCCCCATTGAGTTGGAGCACAAGGCTTATTGGGCCTTGAAGTGGGCTAATTTTTATATAAACAAAGCCGGTGACCTACGCAAGATCCAACTCAATGAGCTCAATGAACTCCGTAATGAGGCTTATGAAAATTCTTTGATCTATAAGGAAAGAACTAAGCTCATTCACGACTCCAAGATCAAAAACCGAGAGTTCCATGTTGGAGAAAAAGTCTTACTTTTTAACTCTCGGTTGAAAATCTTCTCGGGAAAGCTCAAATCTTGTTGGTTCGGCCCATTCACCATTGCCCAAATTTTTCCATATGGTACTCTCGAGCTCGCTCAACCTAATGGACCTAATTTTAAGGTGAATGGCCAACGAGTGAAGTTGTACTTTGGTGAGGACACCTCTCAGGAGGTGATTCCATCCCTCACCACGTTCCCCATGAACTAATTTTGGGTCGAGTCAGGCTCGTGACTTGGTTATCAAAAACAAGCGCTCCTCGGGAGGCAGCCCGAGTATCTATCCTTTTATGTTTTAACCTCCTAAGTGTAGGGGGACCTCTATAGGTGTTTGTTTTTGTGTGGTGATGTGATTACAGGGATAAGTGCACTCTTGGAATCTCTGAAGAACCGTGCTCCCGTGTTATCCGAAATCCGGTTCTATCCCTCAACTATCGTGATTCAATTTTCTTCATACTCACATTTGAAATTGATCACTTTAGTCGTCTCTTCCTTAACTTGAGTTAACCAACGTGCACAATGTCATAAGTGTAGGGGAGACTTTTCCCACATGCTTAAACATTGAGGACAATGTTTATCTTAAGTGTAGGGGGGACTTCTATCGAAGTTTTAAGTGGACTTTTCCATGAAAATGCCTTCATTTAACCGGAAAATCCTATTTTTCAACATTTTTCAAATTTTTTATTAACTTTGGCCATTTAGTCGTAATTTTTTAAAATTTTTATCTTTGCTTTCATATGTATATATCCCGCAATAAAGTCAAAAATATTAAAGTGGTGTAGCTAGTTTAGAAGTCTTTGACATATTAGGCCCGTTGCGTTTATTTTGACTCAACCCGAATAGACTTATCTAAGTTTATTCTAGCTAGTATCCTTAACCATGTAGACCTTAATTGGTTTATTAGGCTAAGTATCCACGAGTCTCATTACTTGAGATTTTAAATTGTGGAGGACGAGAAATGATAGAGTCAATTATAAGTCGGTATTCTTGCGCAAGCTCACTTGGTGTAATTATTTGCCTATTCTCCCATCACTTGCTAATAATTTATCCGCAATAAGTAAGGTCGTACGATTTGAAAAGTTACTTAGCTTCTAGCCCAAGATCGTTTAAAAGTTGCTCGGTAATGATAAGAGTTCATAGCCAAGGCATAACTTATGAAGCGGGGCGCGAAGATTGGCGAGTCCAAAAAGGCCCTAACAAGGCATGAGGATTCCATTTTATTGCTAAAGATCCAAGGTGATGTGAAAAGCATTACTCCTAAAATCAATATGAAGGATCAAGACTCACGACGAAAAGCAATCAACTCCCATAAAGATCATGGAGAAGTCTATCCGAAAAGACCTTAACAAGGTATGAGGATAAATAGATCCAAGTCCGAAAAGGAGGCGGATCGTTGTATCTCAAAATCCCAATTAGAGATTGAAGAAATAATCGTGAAGTCGTGGTCAACAAAGTTGGAGTACCCCTCAAAAGTCTCCAAGTGAAGAAACTCTATTATGATGAGAAGACCATTATCTTAAGAACGTCTCTCGAAGATATGAAGTATGAAGTACATGCCAAATATCGGCCCGAGAAAGGTCTCAAATCGTGAACCAAGTTATGCCAAGATATGAACTTTTTGATATCCCGAGAAGCAGTTTTAAGAGATTTTGTCCTTTAGCTAACTATTGATCAAATCGTCCTACTTTGCTTTTAGCCTAAATAAACTATCGAAATAAGTCCAAAAATGCATCTTCATGATCATTCTAAGACAAAAATAAAATATAAGAGATACGTCTAGGAATAAGGGAGCTTAAGCATATAATTAAGCCATGTGTGTAAGTGTTTGATTTGCTAACTTATAATAACAATGATCTCGTTTTTAAGCTTAGTTTGGGGAACGTGAAACTTGAGGGTGATAAATCTTCGCAGCACCAAAGCCCTAATGTAAGTCCTTGATTTCTTTGCAAGATATTTCCATCCTTTTGTTTATTTTAAAGTTTTAATTTCTCTTAGTATTTTGATTTTTATTTAGTAGTATTTGAATAAGGCCAAGGTTGATTGATTATGAGAAAAGTATAAAATTGCTTTATCACTAAGCATTGCATGAGGGCATGGCAATGGTTAAGTGTAGGGGATTTGATAGGTGTGTAAACACCCATCCTTTTACCACTTAATTCTGGCTAAAACAAGACCAAAACACGTATTTAATATCATTTGTTTGGAATTATGCGTGGTTTTTGTGTTTATTGTGTTTTCAGAGCCAACCGGATGAATATTTAAGAAAACATGGGATTGCACGGGTTTTATCGAAGAAAAAGACTCAAGACGAAGTCTATTGTCCAAGAGATGCAGAAGATTTGAAGTCACTGGGCCTATTTGAAGAATTATCGAAGAAAAGGACCAAGGATGGAAGATTTACATATGTCAAAGAAACTCAAGTCTATTAAACGAAGAAATTAAAAGACGAGTTGGATTTAATTATCGACAAATCCCGAATCAGAATCGAAAACGTCAACTTTACTGAAAAGACGAGAAGACGAAAAGAGAGAAGAAAGCTCACTCACCAACCAACCACTAGGACTATAAAAGGACTCTCCCACACACAATTAGGAGTTAGTTAGTTTTCCAGTTTTCTTTCTTTCTTCTCTTGGTTCGTAGCATCACCAACACCATTAGGGTGTTTGGTGATTTTGAATTTTCTTTCGATCTTGTAAGTGATTAATTCTTACTTTTGTTTACTTTTACATTAATCTTTCAATACAATCTTTTCATTCATCTTGTTCATCTCATTTTTATTCAAAGTTCTAAAAGTTCTTGTGTGATTGATTTTGATCTTTTAAAAGTGGTTGATTTTGTGTTTTTGTTGTTGGGATTTGTTACTTATGATATTTAAATGATTTGTGGTTAATTTGGTAAAACCTTTTTGCTTATTTAGTTTGATTTTGGATTAAAACCGCGTCTCCCTGTTCTTGCGTTGCTGTTTCTGTTCTTCATCCCAGACTTTCCGAATAGACGATTTTCTGCTTCTCTCATTCAGAATATTGGATATTCCGAATAGGCCTATTTACTTTTCTCTTATTCGGAATAAAATTTATTCCGAGCAGTCTTCTTTGATTTTCCCTTATTCGGAATAATTTATTCCGCATAGCCTATTCTCTTTTCCTTTACTCGGAATATTTCTAATATTCCGCATAGACTGATTTCTATTTCCTTTATTCAGAATATTTTCATTATTCCGAATAGCCCTTTTTCCTGACCTCTTATTCGGAATATTCCGAATAGGACCTTGTTTTCCGAATAGCTTACTTTCCGCATAGGACCTCTTTTCCGCATAGGGTTATTTTTTTCCGCATAGCAAAACATTCCGAGTTGAACTTTATTCCGAGTAGTAAATTTATTCCGCATAGGACTTATTTTTCGAATAGTATTTTATTCCGAATAGGGTTATTTTTCAGTTGCTGTTTTATTTCTTATTCAAGTTTCACTTTTTAATTGTTTTAAGTTTTAGTCTTTATTTACTTTATTCATTTCCCTTTTTTAGTAGATTAGATAACCAAACCCCTTTTTGTCACCAAGAACAAACCTTCCACTTAGAGCTGAGATCAATTCGAGAGGATTCCGAGAATCGAACTTTCAAAACGAGTAAAATATTTAATATCAATTGGCGAACCGGCTAGACTACTGACCTTTGTATTTCTGGTCACGTCCGTTCCGGAGTTCTGATGGTTACTGACTGATTATTTATAAGCACGGTGGTTGTCATTACCGCCTTGTCTGTCACTCTATGATGGTCATTATCATAACCGTGATTCCTGTAACTATTCTGCTGAGTGGCCGACTGGGCTCCGGTTCCCACTCTTCTAAATGAACGGTTAGCTGAGTGAAGTGTGCCATATAGCTGAGAAGGTAAAAGTATGGAATAGAATGGTAGTGTCTGATTGTTGAAATTTTATTCTTGTCCGAAATTTCAAATTTATAGTTTTCGTCCTTGTTCTGCAGAGTCTTCATAGTATGAACGACGTTAGCATCTTGAGAAATCTCCAAAGTATCAACAACATCAGCATTTGTGAGGTCTTCAAGGTGTTAGCAGCATCAGCATCTGGTAAAATCTTCAACTCACGAGCAGCATCAGCACCTGGTAGAATATCGACAAGTGGCAATGCCTGAGATGATTGAGGATAGATTAGAAATATCCATGGATTAGGGTACCTGGAGTACACCTGGACTACTATACATGAAGTACAAAATGAATACTGCACATGGAACATATCTGAGGCACTATACGTGGAGTACAAATGAAATATTGTACATGGAGTGTAACTAAGACACTGTACATGGGGTACATATGGAATATTGTACATGGCACTGGTGGAAATGTTATGGGATGATCGATACTGGTGTCGCTTGTCTGACATGATCAAATAAAAAAATTTGATTTAATTAGTTAGCAACTGAACCGAAATAGTTAACATGATAGGCTGAAAATTTTTGCGTAGACTTAATGCTGGATGTATAGAGGCTGAAAAGTATGATTAAACGGAGTTTCATCAATGTTCAGTATAAGGACATGATTGATGAAAACCAGAACATGATTTATCATGAAATAGGATGATACTGTAATCCTTCTGTATTTTGGGATGAAAACATTATCACTCTGCTGAAAACATAATCCTTGTAAGGAGACATGAAACTTAATCAGCATGAAAACGACATCCGTGTGAGAGTATGAAACTTCACCATTATAAAGAACATAAAAGTATAATCAACTGAGGTTTAACATCAACTGGTGTGGATGGCTATGGTTCAATCCACCGAATTTAAAGGAGGAAACATGTGACTAAGTATGGGCGATCCTGGTTCGATCCATACTTGTCTAAATTTCATGAGAACTGTCATGTATAGTAATTTACAATCTGGGACTAAAGATGGACGAATGTAGTCCAACCATACTAGTAAAAACTTTAATGATACATCATGATATGAACAAAGGTGAACGCTTTTGGTTCGGTTCGCAAAAAAAATCATCTTTTGAAAATATGAACTTTGACCTGAACAATGGCGAACGTAATGGTTCAGTTCACGAATTAACATTTGACTGAAAACATGTATCTGGCATGAGTAAGGATGAACGCCTATGAGTCGGTTCATCAATACAAAAAATTTAGAGTGAAAAGCACATGCGACTAAACAAGACCAGTCTTGTACCAACCTTTTACTTAGTCAAAATTCTATGAAAACTAACTGATAAACGAAGAAAACCGACTGATGATTGCATGAGAAACATGAAGGATAACAGTGCCAAAATCTAGGAAGTTCCTGGTGACTAGCCACTAGTCACAAGTCACGTTTTAGAGCATACAGGTTGAACCTATATCTCTGATACCATAATTGTAACACCCCACTTGGATAAGTGGACCGTTACGTGTATTTATGGCGTGTCATCAAAGCATAAGGTAAATGTCCTAAAACATTAACTAACCATAAAGGAAATACCGAAATCAAACATCGGTAAACCAAACATAAGCTCAAAACATGAAAAGTAAAATACTGAAGGAAAGGACTAAACAATGTCCAAATATGCAAAAATAATGTAAGAAGTGCATAAAGTAAGAAGTCCGGATAGCTTCCTTCAATGCACAAGCTATCAGAATCCTAAGAGCGTCCTGGTTTACCTGCCGTTAGAACATGAAAGAACTACGGCTGAGCATAACGCTCAGTGAATGGATATAAAGCATGATAAGGAATTACTGAAATGAAACAGATGAGTAAAATACTAGAGCTGTAAGACTGATAAGTAAAGTTGTAGCGGAAATCTGTGTATAATCTGTAAAGTCTGATTTATATATAATAAAGCTGAACTATTATCTGTTAAATCTGAAAACATGCATTTACTATATTTCAATTGCCAGAGCTTATATAGGTCATGTGTTGTAACAACGGTGCATGAATAACTGGAGGGGTGACCTCATCATGCTGTAGAGGGGTGACCTCTAAATAACTGTAGAGGGGTGACCTTTAAATACTGTGCTGGGTGGAGGGATCAGCTCCAATGTGAAGGATGTAGAGCACACACCACATTCACCCTGATAACTGTAAACTGATAAGCCTAGGATGCATCCATATGCCCCACATGATATGATAATAATAATGGCCAAAACGTGAAGGGACGATGTAGGATATCACTCTCCTGCATGTGAGTCACGACACCGGTGCCTCTAGTGCCATGGTTACGGTACCTCCGTAACTAGTACATAAACTGGTCATGCTTGTATATAATGCTCAGGCAATTTATTTAGTTATTAACATGAATACTGATAAGCTTAAACACATACTGGGAAAAACATTTGGCTGCAGACGGGGAATCCTAATCATGCATAGGAAAGAAAGTCCTTACTAAAAGGACGGAAAATCCGTACCTCGTGTCCAGTAATGAAACAAGAATGAAAGTTGAAAGATCTACTCCGACTTCACGGTTACTACATAAATAATGGAAGGGTAATAAGTCGACTAATATTTATTTATTTTCACTGTTTTTAACTGTTTCTCGTGATTTATTTTATTCTTGGAATAATGTATGTATATAAACTGATAAGTCTGAGTATTCTAATATTTCCTTTTAACATATTTTCATTCTACTATTAATTACGGCATAACACGTATTCTGACGTTATACTAACTCTATATTTGGTAACCTGCTAGAAATAGAAAGTTTTCAAATTAAGAAAGTTTCCAAAAATATTTTAATTCATTTAATAAAATTATACCCTTTTAAATTTTATAAAACTATTTTAATATAAATAAATTAATTTACTACATAAATCATTTAAAACCTTTAATTATAAAAGTGAATTAAATAAGGTATAATTAAGTCGTCGTTTTATCCTTTAAATCCATCCCGAGCCTACCGAGATACCCCCTTCTCGGTCGCACTAAAGCAAGCCATCAAACTTACTAAATCTAAAACTGGATTAGCGACAGAAATTTCTGTCGCTAACTAGTTCTAACTGTCGCTAAAAGCCGTGGTCAAAACTGTCCCCAAATCTGCTAAGCAAACTGCGACAGAAAATGTCGTCGCTAAACTGTCGCTAATTTCTGAATTAAATCTTATTAGTTTCTGATTAAGAAGTACCCACTGCTCTCTATATTGTTCCCACTTTCTATGCAGTGGTTCCCACTGCTTATGCAGTGGTTCCCACTGCTTAACAGACCCAAACACCCCTGAACCATTTTCCACTGCATATAAGCCCAAACACCCCCTTATATGCAATACCCCTTTTCTGTTTTGTGTTTAGGTTGCGGTTGGTCAACAAAGGTTCCATCGAGACACTAGGTCTCGATTACACCAAGAGAAATCAAACAACCCCCTGTTTGTTCCAGGGCTGCGTCGGTTAGACAAACACCACCGAGATCTTCTTGTGGTCTCGGCTGGTTCAGGCTCTCGGTTCTTCATGATTCAACAAGTACTCATTAACCAACATGTTGAAAAATCAGAAATCATATAATCTTGATTTATTTATTTTACTGAGTTCGTGATCCAAAAGAAAGAAAAGAGGAGAAAGATTTACCAATGATCGTGATTAAGAAAAACCCATAACAATGCACGAAATCTTGGTTAAAACCAAGTTCCGTCTCTTTTCTTTTTGTTTTGGCTGGCGGCAGACTAGGGACAAAAAACCCTACTCGTTTCTTTTTTTGTTTAGAGTTTCACCAAAAATGGGTAACCCCGTTTGTATATTTGTTTTAAGGATGGGCCGGGCTCCAAGGCCCAAAAGTCATTTCTTTTGCTTCTATAAACCGCCAGCCCTTGTTGGGAATACAATGTAGCCAGTACACTTGGACGCTGACAAGAAGAAAACAAGCGTTGATAAGAAGAAAAGAAACGTTGACAGATCAAGCGTTGACAGGAAGAAGTCAAGCGTTGATAGGTTGAAGACAAGCACTGATAGAAAGATATGGTCTACGCGTATTATGTTTCTAGTTTGTTTCTAGTAAAGGTAGGATCAACAATGTATTTTCTATAATTATCTTTACCTAGAATAGCTGATACATAGACTCTTGTACAAGGGTTCTTATGTCTATAAAAGAAGACCTTTAGGTTATGTTTCATATAAGTTTATATACGTTTAACACTTTCATTGTAAGCAAGTTTGATTCAATCAATCAAGTGAAGGTTTGTTTTACATTCATTGTGTGTTCTTGTTTGAGTGTTAATTCCGCATAACACTTAAATTGTCTTATACACAAACAAAGTTTCTCTACGTTTTTAACTTGATCTAATCTCGTTTACACAAGCTAAATCGATCTAAGTTCGGGATCATATCCTGTCAACGCCTCACATTCAGACGCTGACACATACAAAATTGACTCTCCAAGAGTTAAGCCTGCTGGTATAGATCTAGATACTGTGTGTGCATACATTTCTTCATTGCCCAATGGTTCAGTGATTACATATGAGGACCTTGAGCAAATAAGTGATGAGCATTTGGAAGAGATGGATATTAAGTGGAATATGGCTCTTGCAAGTATAAGATCCAACATATGGAATAGAAGATTCAAGAAGAAGATGACTTTTAATGCTAAGGACACTGCTGGATTTGATAAATCCAAGGTTGAGTGTTACAATTGTCATCGTATGGGGCACTTTATGAGGGAATGCAGATCTCCAAGAAGATCTGATGCTGGAAAACCCTCAAGCCAAATTGTTAAGGCTCAGGATCCTAAGGCCATGGTGGCAATGCAAGAAATTGATGGTGTTGGATGGGACTGGAGCTATTTGGCTAAGGATGAGGAAGAGGATAAAGCTTTGGTTGCTGAGATAGAAGAAGAAGAGCATGTTCACTATGCTCTCGTGGCACACTCCTCATCTTCATCAGACAATGAGGTATATGATGATGCTTTTTGTAGTAAGGGTTGTCGTCTAAATACTGAAAGACTTAATAAAGAAATTTTAAGATTGTCAATAGATGTGAGTAATGAGAGATGCAAGTTGTCTAACTATCAACTTGCTCTTACTCAAACTGAAAAGACTGTAGCTGAGTATAAGAAAATGGAGCTTGACCTAAAGGATAAAATAAATATCTTAAAACATGATTTAAATGCTAGTACTGATATTAGAAACATCATGGAAAGGGTCAATGCTGAATTACAGGCTAAGTTAGATGAGGCTATCAAGAATAAGGATAATGTAGACCTTAAAAATCAGAGATTTGATAAGGCCTCACAAACACTAGGAGAATGTGTTAGTAAACAAAGGGATTCTAGGGACATGACTGGGATTATGATGAAAGAGTATGCTGGTGTTCCACCACCAACTGGGGACTTCTATGATGTCTAAAGAAAGGACTTATCTTGGACTGGTTTACCAGAACTCCAAGAAGAGGAAGTTATTCCTCCACCAAGAGTCCTTACCCCAGTAGAAGAATATAGGCAAAAGTTGACTGATTTGGACCAATGGAAGAAAGCCAACCTACCTTGTTTGTCAAGGGTGGCATGCTTTGTGATAACCCAAATGAGTCTACCCCTATCAAAGTAACAAACCCAATCACTGGCAAGACTGTTGACCTTGGCTCAAACATTGTTAGAAAACCTAGCATTAAGTATACAGAAATGTACAGAAATACTAGGTCACCAAAAAGCCAAGTTAGTGATAATGGAACAGGTTTCTTTTCTTCTAGACCTAGAGTTATTTCTAGAAAAGCCTGTTATACTTGTGGTAGCTTTTCACATTGATCCTATAAGTGTGTCAACGCTGACAAAAGGTCAAACACTGTCAAACCCAAAACTTTTGTGGAGCAAAGTCCACAAGTTGTTAGACCAGCCCCATTCTTTACTAAAGGGTCTAACACTTATTGGCAAAGACCTTTTCAGAAGACCAATACATGGTCTAATAGGCAATGGGTTCCTATAGCAAACCCTAGGTTTAACGCTGATAAGGGTAATTTCAGCATTGACAATACCAAATCAAACGCTGACAGAAACGTTGCCAAACCAAATAATGGTAAATATTTACAACCACAAGGAAAGGGGTCTAAAGCTTCTTCTAGCTTGACATGGAGACCTAAGCAAGATCAAAACCCTAATTCTAATGGGATTTCTATGCTCTGTAATAGATTTAATTATAGTTCAAAGGTCATCACAAAACCAATTGGGGTTAACTGGGTGTTCAATCTAAAAACGGATGAACAAGGGGTTGTTATGAGGACTAAGTCTGTTCTTGTTGAACAACCAAATGAATCCAAGTCTGCTCAGGCTTGGGTTCCCAAAGAAAACTAGTTTGTTTTCTTTATGTACAGGGCATTCAAAAGCAGGTAAATGATTATGGCTATTGGGATAGTAGATGCTCTAGGCACATGACTGGGAAGGAAGATTATCTCACAAACTTCACTCCCATTAAGGATGGTGATAAAGTTTACTTTGGAGGCGGATATGGAACTATCACAAACAAAGGAACTATTCTCACCAACAATTTGCATTTTGAAAACGTGTTTCTGGTAAAAGAACTTGATTATAATCTTTTTAGTGTATCACAAGTTTGTGATAACAAAAATAAGGTTCTGTTTACTGATACTGAATGCTTGGTGTTGAGCAAGGATTTTAAAATACCAGATGAGAAATTCATTGATTATAGGACACCTAGGCATAAGGACATTTATAATGTGAATCTTAATGGAATTAGGATGAATAATAACTTGTCATGTCTTTATGCTAAAGCTTCAGTTGATGAGAGTAATATATGGCACAGGAGACTAGGGCATATTAACTTTAAAAATATAAACAGACTTATGAGACATGGCTTGGTTGATGGTTTGCCTGAAAAGGCTTTCCACAATGACCACTCTTGTATTGCATGCCTTAAAGGCAAACAGCACAAGGTCTTATTTAAGTCTAAACAGATGCAATCTAGTTCTAAACCACTTCACTTGCTGCATATGGACCTGTTTGATCCAACTAATATAGAGAGTTTGAATGGTAAATAATATAGAGAGTTTGAATGGTAAATCATACTGTTTTGTAATCACTGATGACTTTTCTAGGTTTACTTGGACTTTCTTTTTAGCTTTGAAAAGTGACACTGCTGATACTTTAATTAACTTTATTAACCAAACTGAATAGAAGACTGGTAATGAAGTTAAGATGCTTAGAAGTGATAATGGTAGTGAGTTTAGAAATAAGCTATTGGAAGATTTTTGTGCCAAGAAAAGGATTACTAGACAGTTTAGTGTTGCCAGAACCGCACAGCAAAATGGGGTTGCTGAGAGAAAGAATAGAACCCTCATTGAAGCAGCTAGGACTATGTTGGCTGATGCTCACTTTCCCATTGCATTTTGGGCTGAGGCTGTGAATACAGCTTGTTATGTTCAGAATAGAGCATTGGTCAACAAGATACATAACAAAACACCTTATGAGTTACTTTGGGGAAGGAAACCTAATATTGGTTTTCTTAAACCTTTTGGTTGTCATGTAGTTGTACTAGATACTAGTGATGCCTTAGGTAAATTTAGTGCTAAAGGTGATGAAGGCTACTTCATTGTTATTCAGTGCAGAGTAAAGGATATAGGTTTACCTTAAGAAGGAAAAACGTATACTTGAAAAAGTACATGTTGGGTTTTTAGAGAGTAAACCTAGTGATCCTGAAAGTGGTCCAAATTGGCTATTTGACTTAGAACCTCTATCTAGGACTTTAAATTATTTGCCTATTACTAATCCAGACATTGTGAAGGTAACTTCAAATGTTGTGGAAGAACCAGTTGTTGATGTTTCAGGTACACAGGTTAATGAAGAGGTTGAATCACAAGCAGACAAGTCATCTCCCATACTTGAGTATGTCACTATTCCCATATGAACAGATGCTTTTGCCACTGCTGCTGCTGCTGGAAAGGAAAATTGTGGTCCCCAAGTATCACCAGTTAACAACATGCATGGTCTTTCAGGCGCTGACAAAGGAAAATTTGGCGCTGACAAGACAAATTCAGGCGTTGATGGCTCAAACGTTGACAACACCATTTCAGGCGTTGATGGATCCAACGCTGACAACCTTGGTTCAGGCGTTGACAACTCTTTTGACCATATTTTCTCTTCCAATTTTGAACAAGGTGAACCTTCAAGCAGAAATGGAGAGGTTCATACAGATATTGATGGGAGAGAGTCTGAAGAAGATATTGGTAACATGGATGATGAGATTGAAGACAACAGACTTCTTGAGGGAGGAGTACTTACTTCTACAATGAAGGATCATCCCTCTTCTCTAATTATTGGAGATGTTATGTCTCCTGTCAGACTAGAAGATCTCATCAGAATCTTGGAGGATTTATTGCCAATATACACAAGAAGGTTGATACCCCTCTTGTTCAAGCATGTTTGTTTGCCTGTTTTCTGTCACAGCAGGAACCCAAGAAGATTTTTGATGCTCTCAAAGAACCAAGTTGGGTGGAAGCAATGCAGGATGCGCTTCACCAATTTGCTATTCAGGATGTTTGGGAGTTAGTTGATTGTCCCAGATATGTCAGACCTATTGGGACAAGATTGGTTCTTAGAAACAAGAAAGATGAAAGAGGCATTGTGGTCAGAAATGTAACACCCCCAAATTTATACAACTCAATACAGCGGAAGACTAGTTGGTGTTACGGGATAGCACATTACTCACATCATAGACAACACATAAAAATCGCGTCGTTTATTAATAAGGCATTTCCATTCATAAATATCAATGTTACATAGGTCCCAAGTCATTATATTTCATACAAAGTTTTACAAAGTATTTGAATGGAAAATATTGTTTAAGTGCGGGCCATGAATTCTTGTCGTCTTCCTGAGAATTACCTTCAAGTACCTGAGATAAAACATGTTAAAAGAAAAGGTCAGCGATAACGCCGAGTGAATTCATAGAGTTTAATAAATTCAATCAATATAACTTTGGTATAAAATTATTACCAAAACTCATTTCATACAAACCATTGTAATAGGCCATAAAATAGCAAAAATCATTTTATACAAATCTTTATCAAAATCATAATATAAGCATTTGCCTTAAAAATCATTATACGAATCATTGTCGTTAAGAACACCATACAATACGTTTTGCAACGTTGTATAGATTAAATAAAAATCGTTATATGAATATGGTTATAAAAAGCCTTAGAAATCATTATACGAGCCAATGTCGTAAAAACGTCATACAATACGTCTTATGACGTTGTATAAAATCAAATAAAAACCGTTATATGAATATGGTTATGAAAACCAAAACACAAACATAATATCAATAGTATGACCCTGTATTGCTAGTCAGGCAATACATCGTAATTCGGAGCGTCTAGTAATATTTCGGTGATTGGATTATTATAAGCCGCATGACATTGTTACCTTACTAAAACCAAAACGGTTAGCTAACCCGATACCAATTTTGCCCATCTAAAGTAGCGTGTCGTCACAAAGGTCACGCTATGGAAATCTTCTCATACATAAATTCGCTTACCAATCAATGTGGCACGACGGGGATCAACCGTCAAGGCGCGAACTGGGGTGATCGTCTCCAAATAGTACTATTAAATGCATAAGCGTCTACCAAATCCCGGTAGTTCACAATTCATGCTAATGGGACTTTTAGTGACATAACCTAACTTTAATAATCCATTTAATTTCATTTATCGAGTCCTTTAATCATTTATCGGGTCATACAATCGGGTCATTCATTCATTCGGATCCAAATCAATAAACAAACAATCGGGACAAATGGTGTCCTATTTTATAAAAACTAACATGTTATCTCCCTCGCGGGTTTATAAACATTTATCAAAACATTTAAAATAGTGCGAGGCTATGAACTCACGTTGATGTGGGAAGGCGGGTTATCGGCAACTCGGACGTACGGTACGTGCTTCAATAACGGAAACCTAGACAAATAATACTCGTCTTAGACTCATGTCCAATGACTTTATAAAAATAACAATTATGTATACATATGATGATTATATATATATGATGATCAAGTGGGTTTACATATTCTTGTTTACTTATTTTAGTGTTATATGTCGATAACTTTTATACTAGTTTTCTCGTTTTACCTATTTACGTGTTTTAGGTCCAATAAGCCTATTATAAGTTATTTAACTTATTTTAATCTATTTTGTACTTATATTATCAGTACTTAAACTTCAAAAGTTGGGCCCAAATGGGTTAAGCCCAATAATAAGTTTATAAGTGTTTTAGTCCATTTTTGTTGTATTGTTAGTCCAATAACGTTAATTTAGTCCGTTAACGTCCGTATGTCCTATAGTTCGGGTTTTATTGGTTTTTACTTGTTATACATGTTTATATATCAGTATATAAGTTTTATAAAGTTTACATTAGACGGGTCCAACCATCTAAGTTTTATTTAACAAAAACGTTAATTTTACGGCGATAGCCGAAAAAGTCGTAAAAATCAAGTTTATAGTTTTATAACTTATAAGTGTTATTCCACTACCATTTTTATAATTTATATACTTATTCCACCTTTTACATATTTATATAAATAGAATCTAAGAGTTAGTGGGTTTTAACTTTACATTTTATACAATATAATTTTGAGTGCTTATATAATAGTATTATACTTTAATTTCCAAAAATTTGATTTTTATCTTCACTTTCACCAAAACTGCCATATCTTGAGTTCTATATGGAGATAGAAGCTCAAATTTTTATCACATAAACTACATGATATGTGCTACATTTAACTCCTCTATAGCTACTGTTGAATCATCTTCTAAGTATTTTCTAAAAATCGTCCAAAACAGTAAGCTCAGATTTATACCCTAAACTTGTTTTGATCATATCTCACTCATTATTTTGATTCCATTGCATGGCCAACTCTCACATGTGTACAAGACCCATAGCTTACTGTAAATACATTCTACTTCATCATTTTATCAGTTTACCATATGGTTATTTACTGTTTTATACAGCCATCAAATTTTCCCAAGATTTTAACCTTGTTTCTTATGGTTTTTCACCTTTTTAATCATGTTTATCAACAACAAATCCCCACATAACATTTTTATCATCATATAATCATCATATACATATACAATAGGAAATAAAATACATGTTTACATAATCAAAATAACAATAAGATGAGGAGTACAATCTTTATACCACCATGATGATGTAGGTTGATCAAAACATGGATTTTGATGGAGAAACTTGTGCATAGCCAAGGCCATCTTCAAGACCACCATTCTTCATGTATACCTTGTGGAAAATCAGCCTCAAGACACTATGAAAACTCCTCCATGGATGTTATAATTACCACTAATCAATAGGGTTTCAAAAGAGCTTCATCTTATGTGTAAATAACATAAGATTCCATGGTAAATTTTTGATCAAAATGGTGTTTTAGGGTGAGAATAGGGACGGCACAAAATGGAGAGTAGAGAGGATTTGTGTGGTATTGCATGTGAGAAATGGGAAGAGTGGTTTGAGGTTTGCTTGTTTTTATGAGTTAGTGGAATGTGTAGCTTAACATTGAAGCTAATATGGACATGTGTAAGGCTTGTTAGCTACACTTGACACATAAGTGTCTTGTGTAACTAGTTAAGGCCGGTTTTGATGGGGGTGGGACAAGTGTCCCACTTGTCTCATCCCCATTTATTTACGGGTACTCCTCGATTCTAGTCTCCTCGATTCTAGTTTCCTCGATTTGCGTGCCCTCGGGTCATTTTACGAAAAACGTTTTTATTAATTATGAATCAACGGCACAAAACGAATCTAATAAAAATTGTCTCATCAAAAACGGAGTTCGAAAACGTAAATACGTAATCCTAAGGTTTCCGGTTTAGTCGTAAAGGACGTTAAATTAAAATCGTAAGTCCTAATCTCTTCTCGTAAATTTGTGAGTTTATGAACTAACAAATTTAAAATCTCAAAATAATATTCACGGAAAAATTTATTTTCTGAAATGTCGGACTGTCACCAAAACGGTGTATGTAAACGTAAGCACGTAACGTAGAATCCTCCGGTTTAGACGTAGTCGATGCTACTTCAAGACGTAGACCTAAATTTCTTCCCAAAAATATGTGAGGTCATAATATAACATTAAAATAATGTTTTTAAATAATACTTGAGAATAAAATATCAACCATAAATTGACGGATTGTCACAACATTTACCCCTAAACAGGATCTTTGTCCTCAAAGATCATCTTACCTTACTACTCGCTTCTTATAGAGTTAAAGCCATGTGGGTATTTCCTCCACATTCGGTCTTTTCTCACAAGTTCAATTCATTACAATACACGAGTTCTATCATACATAACTACGGGAATAAGATCAGGCTTAATGTTGACTTACTTTCTCTATCCATGATGTTCACGGGTTTTTGATGAATGAAACTTTTCGCCGATCTAAGCTTTACTAAGAACAATCAGATTTTCACTTGATAGATATTCCATCAAGTTCGATTTACGAAACATAATTCACGCAGTTCTTGAAGTCCTAGGGTAGATCAGCTTATATGCCTTTCAATCCCAACTTTTACATCATCTCAATGGTCCCATACAACGGGGACTTATATCCCATGATTTGTCAGATCATGAATTCATTTTTCCAAGGTTAAAAAAAATTGTGGCATAACTTCGCTACCCATCTAGCACTTCAAGATCTACAATTCACATTCACATAACCTCTTGCCCACTACCGGCTGTCAATAATCAAATCCTAATTTCAACAATCATTTCAGGTCTCGCGGTTCGGGTATTTTGTAAGGTTAGGTTCGCCATTATAGGAAACCTTAAACCTAAAAGACATGTCTAACTCACTATGGGTGTATGTCGGATGTCTTCATCTCAACTCTTGCTTACAGATGCTCTAAGATTTAGATCCTAACAAGATTCGATCTCGATCCTAATACGATAATTATCAATGATAATCTCTTCAAAGGAAAACGATTATACGGTTTATTGCCAAAGGTCAATCATTCAAACATAAAACAGCACTTATATTAATTTGCATCGTTACTTTACCTCGTCCCTTCGATTGGGGTGGTGCATAGTACTCTCATCAAGGTTCGTTCTCAATGATTTCTGAGCAAATCTCTAGAAATTCGATGCGACGCGAGGATCTTGATAAAGATGTTCGATACAGGCACACTATGTTTACATAACTCTTTGCATTTATCATTAACGGGAATGATATTAGCAGATTTGGTCAGTTTGTCGACGATGACCCAAATCGAATCAAATTCAGATGGTGACCTTTGCAATAGCTAGACGTTTACTAATGTTTGAGGCGATGTCTGCCTTCATAATTGCCATTAGTACAACTCTTTAGACAAAGATACTTTTAGTCAAAAATGACATACATATAATACTTATACTTACAAATTCTAACATAACTATATCTCACAATCTCCATATTTAGACAATCATAAGTGGTCTTTTATACATCTAACACTATCGGCTTCTCTATATTAATGGTTCACATTAGCCGTGAAACCTTTCACTATTTATATTATCCTTTTTACAAACATTGTTTATTTTTATACCGTTCAGCAATTTATTTTGCACCTTCATTATTAAGGAACACGTCCTAATGGATTCTTCATATTTTCTACATAATGTGTCAATAATTACGTTCACTTTCCTGATGAAATAAATATCATAATTGTATTTATTCAAAATTCTTTCTTCATATCTTCTATGTTTTAGTTTCGTCTTTACTATTATCTTTATCTATTTTACTCAATCTAACGTCTAAAGCGTCGATAATTATTACATGTACATTAACAATAATTATTTAGTTTTTATGAGACGTAAACGTAAAAAATTTAAATTTCTTAGTTCGACCAATTATATAAAATGTTCAAAACAAATTTGAATTTAATTAACAAGATTTTTGTTGATTTATCGAAAATATTTAATAAGATTTGTAAATGTTCGAAAAATCTTTGTTTATACTTTGGTAGAAGTTTTCTTAGTTGAAAAGCAAAAATTGTCGTTTCAAATTTCAAGTCATAAGTTATATAGTTTCCTCAATTCTTTTTCTTAGGTTGTCTAGAAGTATACACAAACATTTACCCCTAAACAGAAGTTTAGTTAAATGGTTTGTGTATAAGGGAATAATCCCTTTAGAAATCCTTTGTTAAAACATTTGTCAAAACATATTTCCATTTCTTTTTGGTAAAATCCAAAGTCTTAAAAGGGCTCTTAATTTTTGAAGAGTCTATATGCATATATCTTACCGTCATTATTCCAATGGTCATTTTATGTAAAGGATTAAGTCTTTAATCTCATGTTAATTATTCAAGGTACAGGTTTTAATTGTTCGGCAAATTCAGGGCAATCTATAAATAATTATTAACTCATTCTCATTCTTATATACAAACAAATAAATAGTCCTTAATGATTACGAGCATGAATTTATCAAATTACAGCCTACACACGTGATTCATCAAATTCATGAATACTACATGTGCATTAGTCAATCCAAACGGCATCACGTGAAACTCATAACGTTCATTACAAGTACCGGATGTAGTGATTGAAATAGATGATCTCTTTCGCAGATGCGAAGTTGATGATAACCATGCTATGGACCAAATTTGCTAGAACCTTGTAAATGATCGAACAATTCTTCCATTTCGAGTTATGGATATCGTTTTCGATTGTCAATTTACTCAATTCACAGTAATCTATAAATATAAGGAATGATAACACCATAGCTCTTCAGGATGACAGGCTTGGTAGAATAAAATCTTTCTCCGACAACTTTCTTAGTTGTACGGTAATTCCTTTAATTTAGATGGTGCTGACGTACAGTGCACAAGCCACAGGTGCAGCACCGGAAATATAATCAATACCAATTTCAACTTGCCTTAATGGCGAAAGTCTAGGTAACTCATCAGCAAATACTTACTAAAGTTTTAGATAACATAAACATCTTTTAATACCTTTATTTTAAGTTCTTTCTAGATTATAATATCTATGATTAATTCACAACCGTTCACGGTATAATTTCAAGTCTAAATGCAGGATAAAATCATCCATCAAGAATTATTTAGATCACCTTTGATAATCAACATCTTATCATTTAGGGGAATTCTACTCGAGTTCCCATCAATTAGGACAATGTCGTCATGTCGTAATCAATCAATCCATTCTACGGGCACTATCAACTTTCCAGTTGCGTTGCCGTCGATAAGATGTGAACTTCTCAAAAGACCAATAATAATTCATAATCCTTCACAAATTCAAGGGATATATGGAGATACAACTACCGTTAAAAGAGTAAGGTCAACGCATAATCTATGCGAGAGAATTTCAAATCAGATACAGACGAAAACATTTAACGAATATGAATATATCCCATGTTTTCATAATTCGAGTACGCATTCGAAAGCTCCTCGGGTCGTTACCCAGGTCATTCAAATGAAATCAAATCAAAAGAAATGATAGGAACGTCGATACATCCAGTCGGGTATCAACACTCGGTAATCAGATACTTTTCCTAAGAATCTCACTACGAGAGAATTGGACAAGAAAGAATTGTCAATTGTCAAATAAGACAATTTCCACAGATGAGTAAATTCGGCTTAGAAGAATAGATGCTACAGGCACATATGTAGGTGTCCCTAACATTATGTCCTTATTTTTCACTTCTTGCAGATCTCATTAAAATTTAATCTTTCACAATCCTCAAAGAAAATGTAGTGTTTATTCATTAGTTTTATGGTGACTACTAATCAGTCTTGCATAGTCCATTCCAAATTGTATGTAGGCGCGCAACTATATACAATTTCAAGATTAACGATGCAATACTCAGTTCGTCAAAATTTTATCATTATGTTTATAATAGAAACATTTTCATGCTTAATTCAAAAATATATTTACAAAGGTTTTCTTTGTTATGGAAATAATTAAGTTTCCAAAGCGTCTCATAAACAACTTCATTTTGATATCAATCACTTATAAATCTCACTTTGAATAATCCTTATTGTGATGAAAATTAAATTTTCTCAAAGGATACCGTTTTAACTTTATAAAAACAATGTGTGATCTGCAAAAGAGTGATGAAGAGTTGTTAACCAAGAACTAACTACGATATGATAGGAAATGAGCTTAGCCAAATAATCATGAGGTTCATGACCTCGATGGCACTCAGGAAGAATAATCCACAACGTAACTCGATTCAAGATGAGTACTTGCTCAATAGTTGCATCACTAATGCGAGCATTAGGATGAAGCAATAAAGGATAGATAACATCGATACATGTAGGATTTAGCAATCAAAGGTAGTCTTTTCATTAATCACAAATAAGTCAAATTGTACCGTAACACATTACGTGTCACTATGTCATACAATTCTCAGAACTCATCCTACCAACTGATATCTCAGTTAAGTTAGGGATTTTTTTTAAAAGATACCATAATGAATACTAATCTACAAGAGTCATTAGGTGTTACATATGTCCCGGAAGATCCATTGGTCCCAATTCAGAAGAAGATTTCTTCAATTTATTTCTTGGACACTGGGCATCCTCGTCAGTAGACAATGGCCTAGGAACAGCCCTTAACATAAACTAACAATCAATTAAAACCTTATAATTTAATCACATAACTTAACGACTTCCTCTTAACAATCTCATATTCCAATCAAGTTAACTTTTACTTTATTCAAGTTTTAACAAATTTTATACTCGATTCGATATTCTACCTCATGTTCCAATACTTTCAATCTTATTCTTAGGCCTTAATAGGCAATAAAAGCTTGATATGAACAACACTTAATTTCCAATCCTATATCTCTTACAACAACAATTATTAAATGAGTCATTAATATAAAATGACTTGATCATTCAACTATGAAGGTCTACGAAATTAATGGCCTATTCTATGTTATGGATTTGGTGGATTAGGTTGTTGATTTAGATGATAATCATAAAGAGATGAAGGAAAGAGATGAAGGATTAGAGAGAGAAAGGAGAGAAAAGGGGAAATGTAGAGAGAGAAAGAAAAGATGGAAAATATGATTAATTGTAAAATGGAATCAACAACCCCCTCCTAACATGCTAGGAGGGGTTATATATAGCCCACCCTACATGTGGGCTATATGGACCATACATAAAGTAAATAGATCACGAGCCCATTACATAATTATCGTTGGAGCGACCGATCCTTCATAAATACGTAAAACGTATTTCCAACAATCTCCCCCTAAGGGAGGTCGCTCCAAGTTACAAAGTTCTAAATAGTCTATAACTCGTGATCTATGCTAACTAAGATGTGACCGAGACTTTATTGGGAAAAACGTATTTCCAACAATCTCCCCCTAAGGGAGGTCACATCTTTTTACAAAATCTTAAACCTAGCATCTATGCTTGAGTCTTCGATCTTGTTCTTGTGAATATGCTTGATGTGATCTTTGACTTTAGTCTTGAGCATGTTTCCTTGCCTTGACCTTGTGCATTCTTCACTTGTAATATTTGCCTCTTTGTGACTTCATGTTCCACATACTTATACTTTTAAATTCTTGAAAGCTTCAGAGTTTGATACAGCGGAAGACTTGACCTTCAGGCTTTCTTGAATTTGTTGAAGTACTAATTGTATGTAGTATAAGCATGTGGTGACGACTTCTTCTGGATTGTACACCGCAATGCCACCTTCTTGTTAC
The DNA here is from genome assembly GCA_025667525.1 of Glebionis coronaria. Taxonomy (NCBI): domain Eukaryota; kingdom Viridiplantae; phylum Streptophyta; class Magnoliopsida; order Asterales; family Asteraceae; genus Glebionis; species Glebionis coronaria. The sequence goes on from CM046882.1 coordinate 562,722,924, forward strand.
GCTGCATAAGACAGTTAGCAACAAAACAATATACACGGATGAAATGGCCTTGAACATTTCATTCTAATTCGGTAGCAATTTACCTCCGGTCGGTGAAGACCGTTGGACGATATTAAATATCGTACTTGTGGCAGGTAGTTTCAATAAAGAACCTCCTTGACAAGATTTCGCGGGTAAACCCGTTCTCTTTACTCGACCGTCCAAAGCTGACTGCGAACGTAAAGAGTGGATCATTTGGATAATATTATCCGCATGATTTGAAGCCGTCAATTCATGTTCCTGGAACAAGTGAAGTTCAATTAAGAACCGCACCATCGTTGCTTTCCAGTTGTCACTAGCTTGATTCATATAGAATCTTGCAAGTTACCTACCAAGTGCTGTTTGATGTTAACACTAGAAGGATTTCCACTCGTCACTGTGATCAATAAAGAGTCACTCTGAGTGTTCTGGCAAGATCATATGATAATGCGAAGAGGCCTGGAACGAGTTTAAGTTCATTTAAGAATTAAACCACTGTTGCTTTCCAGTTATCACAAGTTTGATTCATAAAGAATCGCACAAGTCACCTACCATGAGCTTTTTGATGTTCGCTCAAGAAGGATTTCCATCTTCATTGTAGATACTTTCGTATTACTCGGATGTTCAGGCAAGATCATGAAGATTTTGCGTAGGACTCTTAAGATCTTTCTTACTTTTCACAGTGTGTGAAGAAGCAAGGAATATGAAAGTGTGTCCTAATGAGATATATGATGATCTCAAATGGCTCTAGACTCGATCGTGCATTTTGGATTTTTAGTGATCGGAGGCTGGAGAGGAGTGCCACCTTTTCAATACCAATTTATTCGGAGTGAATAAATCAATAGATAATGTGTTGATCTCCGTGTGATTAAAACAAATACCTTTTGAGAGATATTTGAGTTAGCTGGGAAGGGTTGTGCATTGCATCACTGGGTCCATGACGTCTTTCTTCAATATCGAGAATCATTAGCAAAAATGACCTCAATAGCATATGTATTGACCCGGTTTCTGCCTAAAGTTGTAAGGAGGGCTTCTTTCTTTACACCCTTTATCTTTACAGTTCTTTTTCATTCTTCAACCCCTTCAATGCTTACCAATACGTCATCACTAGCACCTTGTTGTGATTGTTCCAGTGCTAACTTAAGTACTTGGTCGGCATTCAGCTACATTCACAATCTTTCTCCATCTTTCCTAAGGACTACTATTTCTAGCTATGGAATGTCCTTGGGAAGATTCCTCCGGTTCTAGAGAAATCATTGGACTTTAACCTATCCTACCATCCTTATGTCACCACAATCTTCACCGTCGTGAATAGAGATGTTTTGGGTAAGTGTATGTCACCATGAAATCCATTTTGAAGTGCAAATCCATTTTGCTCCCCCTTAACATATGCTACGATATTCGAAAACATTTCGCACATGTCGGGATGAGCTAACACGTTAAGTCAAACCATTTATGATTGATCATATCCCATATTAAATCACATTTTCTCCCCCATATTAAAAATATTAACCCAATCGATGTTTTTAATATCAATTGATTTAATAGCATTTTAAGAAAATTTGGGAAGAAGAATGCAAGTCCAATTATCTTCATGAAATACACAAGCTCCCCCTCAAATTAATGAGGGTGTGCTGAAACGTAAATTAAATACCTTTTAAACACAAGTGTAAGGTATTTATTACGTGCAAAGATCATATATAATAATGCATTCACAAGATTAGCAATGTACGAGGTTGGACCTGAATAATGGAGAACAGCATATGAGAGAAGCACATGGTTCTTGTTCACGAATGTTGGTCACCTCGTCACGTCCCCGAGAAAATTAATTCTCGTTGTAGAGTCAAAGCTTTCCGGTGAAATGCTTGAGTTAATTATGAAAAGCGGGTTGCTATCTGAAATAATAGCAAACCATTTTGAGCATGTTTTAAAAGTTTGAACTTCTGCTCGAACTTTATTTACAACCCCGTGTCATTATTGAATGACATTTCTAGGTTCGTAAATATTATCGATTCCAGAAGACATGCTCGTTTTATCAAAACGTTTTTGAACACACAATTTTGAAAGATTTAGAAAAAACCTTTTGAGAAATTCTCGAAAAATTGTGTTCAAAGTTTTGAAAAAACAATTACTTGAGCTTAAGATGTTGAATATCTTAAAAGCGAGCTCAAGTCCGAGAAGTTGTAAACTTCTCGTTGTTAAGGATAAGTTTATCATCGGCGATAAACTTTCCTTTTATCGGAAGAACGAGTCCTAAGCTGACAATTACTTAGAAGTCGTGTTCATGAGCTTGAAAACTTTGACTGTTTTAACGGAAAGCTCATGACCGAGAAAGGTTAATTTCTCGTTATGAGGAAAAGTTCTCTTATTTAAAAGATACACTTTCCTTTCTGAGCTTAAAACTTCGAATGTTTTAATACAAGCTCATGACCGAGAAAGGTGAATTTCTCGTTAAGAGGATAAGTTATCATAAAAGATAATCTTTCCTTTATTTTAAGTTCGAGTTACAGTCTGACATTTAACTGTAAGTCATATACACGAGCTTAAAACCTTTGAATGGTTTTAATGTAAGCTCGTGTCCGAGAAAATTTAATTTCTCGTTGTTAGGATAAGTTTATCATCGGCGATAAACTTTCCTTTATTTGAAGAACGGGTTACCATCTGATATAATGATAAACCATAATGCATGAGCTTAAAAACTTGGAATGTTTTTGATATAAGCTCATGCCCGAGAAAAATGAATTTCTCGTTTTTAGGATAAGTCATCATCGGGATGAACTTTCCTGTCTTTGGAGATCGAGTTACAGTCTGTTATGTGACTGTAAGTCCTTGTTTGCAGCTTAACCATGAATCCCCTGAGACATTTGTTTCTCTGATATCTGCTTCTTCAGCAACCAAACTCTAAGAGTGTCCTTAGTTGAACGGTATACAACGATTGGACCGCTTCGTTCTTTTGGAACATCAACTTTGGTACCTGCATTCTCATTAGGAGTTTGTATACTTTTGCATGGGTTAGAGATATCTATTCTTGAAGCACGTGGGGGTTCACAGTTGGCTTTACTTGTGTCAGAGGTGGCCTGAGGGGATGATTCACTTATCTTAGTTGGCAAACGTTTCCTTTTATAGAAAATCTTAAGTTCAGGCTTAAGTGATGTATCATCCTTTGCAATTTCCTCCCTAGTAGTCTTCGTAGAATCAGAGACTATCCTAGTTAAAGGGCACTCGTTTCCTACAAGAGTGAAAGTTCTACCAGTGGGGCGCCACATCTTACCAAAGGGTTTGATTTTAGCTACCCACTGGGACTTAAGTCTAGCACGGGAGTTCACCTCATTAAGCAATTTTTTAATACAGGAGTCATGATTTGCCGTAAAGACACATTTTCTACATGTTTTACAAGTAGCATATTTAATGTCCGAGTAAGATCTAGAATCCTTAGATGATTGATTGATGCTCCTAGGATTGGACATGCTACGGTTAGCAGTGTTGGGTAAACTAGAAGGCATCTGACTAGGTTTGAAATTCCTATCTCTTACATGTGTCTTTTGCTTAGCTTCCCTAAGATCAGATTCATGGCAAACGTTATTTGAACTAGTTCTAGACGTGGTCTTGTTATTTTTAGGGAAACTAGAGGCAATCATATGATTTGGTCTTGCTAAAGCTGGAGTGATCACATTGGGCCTAGTTGCTGGAGTGACTGGTCTAATAAGATGAACCAAATCAACTTGGGAGGCAAACCGCGGTCTCGAGGATTGTGGTCGCTCGGATCTAAATGCAGTAGGTTGTCTGACAATCGGTTGTCTGACGAACTGATTTGTAGGCGGTTTCCCCAAGATTGATGGTTTTTCAAGCTTAGTGTCCACACTAGGTCCTTTACTTTTCCTTAACTCGTTTTTCAACGCAGCTATAGCAAAGACCTTTTCCTGTACTTGGGCCTTTAATGTCTCATTCTCTTTGAGCACTCTATCTTGGGATGCCAACTTAGATTCAAGCAGTTGAATTTGTTTCAAAAAATTATCTTTTTCAGCTTTAGAATCTAGAACAGTTTGATCCAATTTTCTTTCAAGAACAACGTTTGACTTTTCAAGTTTTTCAAAGTATGTTTCAAATTTTTCCGTTTTCTTAGAAAATTCAAGTTTGGCATCCTCAAGATCTTTTGATTACCGAGCTACGATTGTTTCGAGCTCTTTAATCTTGGAATCAGAAGCAGTCAATGAATCAGTTATAGGATAATTATCATGATGTTTAGCATTCTGAACAATCTCTCCCCCATTATGACTTACATCGGATGAATCAGAAGTGGTATTGCTATCACTCGTTTCCATCCCATGTTTGTCATAATTAGGTTCAGAATCCTCAATATGCGGCATATCATCAGCATATACATCATAAACCACATTACATTGTACCATGTTTGCAGGCTCTGCGTCATAAATGGGTAAGGTGTCATCAAGAGAAATCTCGTGAACATTCCCTGACGTGCCACTGGCATCATGTTGTCCTCCTGATTCTGTGCTCGTGCCATCGTTAGGCTCCAAGTTGTCAACCGTATGACCATTATCCTCTTGCATCTGCGTCATTGATTCTTGCACTCCATTAACATACACTTGCTGAAGTTGTGATCTTTGATATATCGAAGACGAGACCGATGACATGAGTTTCAAAATCGTATCACGGAAAACTCGAAGCTCGGTATGTGTATCTCGAAGAAACGATTGGCAAATCATTGAACTTTCAGGCTTGATGATATTAAATTGGAGGAAAGGCGTGAGGTGTGTCACAAGAGCCTTATATGCAAGTACCGATGCAGAGTGATTAAAGTTTCCATGGTTGAGTTGCTCGGCGAGTTGGGTCAAAGTGGTAAAAATGGAGTCGATGAATATATGACGATCTTGTCCAAAGATTGTCACAAATTCGCTCCCTCCTTGAATCCCCGAAAGAGTGACAAGATGAGACTGGAGCATTTGAAATGAAGTTATACCACTTTCTCTCGCGTTGGCTGGCACTTGATGCGATTCTCCCTCTTTAAGTGTCGAATTTAACGGGTCCATTGAAAATCGAGGAAGAATAATGTTGATGTTGTGGTTTCAGGATTTTACAAATCGATTCAGCTCAAAAGATGTAGTCGGCTCAAACGATTATGAATTAAACCCGATCAAAAATCTCGTCACGTTGACTCGTCACTTTGTCGTCAAATCCGACCACAAAACTTTTAACCCGTCACTATATTTTGCACGTTAAACTTTGAAAATACCCGCTTCGACACGATTTGCCAAGAATTACTAAACAAAATGCTAAAAATATAAGAGTGACAAAATAAAAATATAAAAGTGACAAAAATACAAAAAAAATAAAAAATAAAATGTGATATATATTTTTTTTTTTTTTAAAATAAAAAGGATTAATTTAACTATAAAAAAATAAAAAAAATAAATGTGATTTAGAAAATAAAGTCCTAATAAAAAACTTTTTGAAAATCTGATTTAAGTTAAAAACGTTTTCTTTAAATGGTAAAAATAAAGACAAAACACTTCCACCTACAAACTATCTTTAAATGTTAAAAATCTGATTTTGGTTATCTTTGTTAACTCCGTCCAGGCAAAAACCTGTCCACACACGTGGCCCAATCCAAATCTTCCACCGCCCCACTCCTTGTTTAACACATATCCTCCTTCCTTGTAAAATCCGCCCCAAATCTCCTATATCTCTCTCTCACACAAGATAATACTCCGTCTAACCTAATCTCTCTCTCTCCTCAGAAAACTCAGTCACCAGAAATAGCCCTAATCTCTCTCTCAATTAAACGAAACCTACTCTCTCTCTCTCGCTTCAATTCATCCGCCCATCAATAATCCTTCTCTGCTCAACCGAATCCCAGACCCAGATCAAAAACACCCTTGTTTTGAATGATCAAAACAAATTTATGGCTTCAAGATCTTTATATAAAGATCTCAGGTAGGTATTTTTAATTTTTTCTGTTTGAGTCTCTCTCTCTACTGTAGCGTCTTTCTTGTGTGTATCGAGTCGAATGGGTTTGTGGTTGAGGGGGGTGTTTGGGGACGGTTTAGGGTTGTTTGAGAGATGAGAGTCGAGAGGTTGTGGTTTGTTTTTCAAAACTGTGGTCTTTTGTGTCGAGAGGGTGTAAGGGGGTGTGGGTGAGTCGAGGGTGGGTAAATGTGGCAGTCGAGGATATATGGTGAGGGTCGAGGGGAGTTGTCCGAGGGTGTGAGGTAATACGAGAGGGTTGTTTGTGGGATGTCAGTGAGTCGAAGGGTGTTACTTCTGTCGAGTCTAGGGTGAGGGTAAAAAGATTGGGTCGAGAGAGAGAGTGTAAGAGAGAGTAAAACAAATGATTGGGTCGAAGGGTGTTACTTCTGTCAGTGAGGGTAAGAGAGAGTGTGAGTGTTTTTGGAGTCGGGGCTGTCGAGAGGGTGTTTTTGGTGTTTGTGGGTGACGAAAGATTGGGTGTTGAGGGAGTTGTGAGTTTTTGGGAGGGTTGTGAGATCACGAGTCGAGAGAGGGAATCAGTCGTGAGGGTTGAGGGTGTCGGTGAGGAAGTGTAACGAGGGAGATGAGGGGAAGTCAGGGTGGAGTCCGAGGCCTAGATGGTTTAGGGGGAGTGAGTGTCCGAGAGTTTTGGAGTCAATGAGGGAGGGTGTGGTTTGTGAGTGTTTTAAAATTTGAGTCGAGTCAAAAACAAATGTTCCCGTTATGTTTGAATGGGCTTCATTCGGAAGTGTCATTCATTCGGAAGATTTGTTCAGTCGGATGTGTTGTTCATTCGGAAGTTTGGGTTTGATTCGGAACTTTTTTTCAAAAAAATTGATTCGGAAGTTTTTTCTTCATCCGGAACTTCTTGTCTTCACCCGGAACTTTTACTTCACTCGGAAGTTTTGTTCACCCGGAACATTTTTTGTTCATCCGGAACTCTTGTATTTGATTCGGAACTTTTGGGTATGACAGATTTGATGGGACTGAGATGGACAGAAACAATGGACCAGAAACTTTGGACAGTTGACCAAATAGGTAGTTTGACCAAAAAATTAAGAAAAATCCAAAAGAAAAATGATAACTGATTAAAAAAAAAAAAAAACTGATAACTGATAACTTGATTAAAAAAAAAAAAAAAAAAACTGATAACTGAAAACTTGACCAAAAAAAAAACGGATAAACGAAAAAGCAATAATAGGACGCAACTGATTAAAAAAAAATATTTAAATAAAAAAATAAAATTGATAAAACTAAAAAAATTTAGAAATTGATAAACTTGATAAAAATTTAGAGATTTATAAAATTGATAAAATTGATACAAACTTTTTATAAAAAACTACAAAATTAAAAAGAGAAAAACAAAAACTTTTATAAAAAAAAACACCAACTTTTTTATAAACACAAACTTTTTAAGGTTTTATATAAGAAAAATTTGATTTTTATATAAAAATTTGTGATTTTTTATCTAAAAAGTAAGTAGATTTGAAGATTTGATGTGATTTAACACAAAAAACACAAACTTTTTATAAAAAATACAAACTTTTTAAAGTTTAAGCATGATTAAATCAAAACCCACCAAAATCAAAAAGAAATAAAATAAGAATAAACCAAACTAACCATGGCTCTTGATACCAATTGAAGGTCTACGAAATTAATGGCCTATTCTATGTTATGGATTTGGTGGATTAGGTTGTTGATTTAGATGATAATCATAAAGAGATGAAGGAAAGAGATGAAGGATTAGAGAGAGAAAGGAGAGAAAAGGGGAAATGTAGAGAGAGAAAGAAAAGATGGAAAATATGATTAATTGTAAAATGGAATCAACAACCCCCTCCTAACATGCTAGGAGGGGTTATATATAGCCCACCCTACATGTGGGCTATATGGACCATACATAAAGTAAATAGATCACGAGCCCATTACATAATTATCGTTGGAGCGACCGATCCTTCATAAATACGTAAAACGTATTTCCAACAAACTAGATTTATCGGAAAGGTATTAGTGGCATGAGGCTTTTGGGTAATGGTTCCAATAACAGCCTCAAGTGCAACATTCACCCTTTCGATTTCAATTTAAGAATTGGATGACAACGAATCAGATGACATCTTTCTGGGTGGTAATGTTTTGTCAAACTCCACTCTATAAGGAAAGATCGTCATGACATCGATATCAGTTTTAATCTCGCCAATTCTTTTTCAATATCACAATCAACTAATATCTACATTTCTACGAATATCAACCATTTGTTGGGATCATAAATATCCACAACTTGGTTTAGATCTAGGATAGCTAGATTTCCTACGAGAATAGCTTCAATTAATTTACTAGGGGATTTAGGGTACATTGTGACAATCTACGTCGTATAAATACCTCGTATAAAAATCAAAATAATCATCAAACAATCAGGTAATAAAATTACATCATATATATATAATCCAAGTTATATATATTAAAATAACACTTCTCAGTCTTGGCCTTGTCGGTAACTCGGGAATTCTTCGGCACCGTTATAGTCAAAATATTTTTAGATATTTTTAGAAAAATGTTTATAGTTAAAAGATTTTGAAAAGTTTTATTCAAAACCTTAGTTTTAAAAATCTTTCGTTCTCTATAACGAGAGCTCTGGTACCAAACTGTAAAACCCCCAAATTTATACAACTCAATACAGCGGAAGACTAGTTGGTGTTACGGGATAGCACATTACTCACATCATAGACAACGCATAAAAATCGCGTCGTTTATTAATAAGGCATTTCCATTCATAAATATCAAAGTTACATAGGTCCCAAGTCATTATATTTCATACAAAGTTTTACAAAGTATTTGAATGGAAAATATTGTATAAGTGCGGGCCATGAATTCTTGTCGTCTTCCCGATAATTACCTTCAAGTACCTGAGATAAAACATGTTAAAAGAAAAGGTCAGCGATAACGCCGAGTGAATTCATAGAGTTTAATAAATTCCATCAATATAACTTTGGTATAAAATTATTACCAAAAATCATTTCATACAAACCATTGTAATAGGCCATAAAATAGCCAAAATCATTTTATACAAATCTTTATCAAAATCATAATATAGGCATTTGCCTTAAAAATCATTATACGAATCATTGTCGTTAAAAACACCATACAATACGTTTTGCAACGTTGTATAGATTAAATAAAAATCGTTATATGAATATGGTTATAAAAAGCCTTAGAAATCATTATACGAGCCAATGTCGTAAAAACGTCATACAATACGTCTTATGACGATGTATAAAATCAAATAAAAACCGTTATATGAATATGGTTATGAAAACCAAAACACAAACATAATATCAATAGTATGACCCTGTATTGCTAGTCAGGCAATACATCGTAATTCGGAGCGTGTAGTAATATTTCGGTGATTGGATTATTATAAGCCGCATGACATTGTTACCTTACTAAAACCAAAACGGGTAGCTAACCCGATACCAATTTTGCCCATCTAAAGTAGCGTGTCGTCACAAAGGTCACGCTATGGAAATCTTCTCATACATAAATTCGCTTACCAATCAATGTGGCACGACGGGGATCAACCGTCAAGGCGCGAACTGGGGTGATCGTCCCCAAATAGTACTATTAAATGCATAAGCGTCTACCAAATCCCGGTAGTTCACAATTCATGCTAATGGGACTTTTAGTGACATAACCTAACTTTAATAATCCATTTAATTTCATTTATCGGGTCCTTTAATCATTTATCAGGTCATACAATCGGGTCATTCATTCATTCGGGTCCAAATCAATAAACAAACAATAGGGACAAATGGTGTCCTATTTTATAAAAACTAACATGTTATCTCCCTCGCGGGTTTATAAAACATTTATCAAAACATTTAAAAGAGTGCGAGGCTATGAACTCACGTTGATGTGGGAAGGCGGGTTATCGGCAACTCGGACGTACGGTACGTGCTTCAATCACGGAAACCTAGACAAATAATACTCGTCTTAGACTCATGTCCAATGACTTTATAAAAATAACAATTATGTATACATATGATGATTATATATATATGATGATCAAGTGGGTTTACATATTCTTGCTTACTTATTTTAGTGTTATATGTCGATAACTTTTATACTAGTTTTCTCGTTTTACCTATTTACGTGTTTTAGGTCCAATAAGCCTATTATAAGTTATTTAACTTATTTTAATCTATTTTGTACTTATATTATCAGTACTTAAACTTCACAAGTTGGGCCCAAATGGGTTAAGCCCAATAATAAGTTTATAAGTGTTTTAGTCCATTTTTGTTGTATTGTTAGTCCAATAACGTTAATTTAGTCCGTTAACGTCTGTATGTCCTATAGTTCGGGTTTTATTGGTTTTTACTTGTTATACATGTTTATATATCAGTATATAAGTTTTATAAAGTTTACATTAGACGGGTCCAACCATCTAAGTTTTATTTAACAAAAACGTTAGTTTTACGGCGATAGCCGAAAAAGTCGTAAAAATCAAGTTTATAGTTTTATAACTTATAAGTGTTATTCCACTACCATTTTTATAATTTATATACTTATTCCACCTTTTACATATTTATATAAATAGAATCCAAGAGTTAGTGGGTTTTAACTTTACATTTTATACAATATAATTTTGAGTGCTTATATAATAGTATTATACTTTAATTTCCAAAAATCTGATTTTTATCTTCACTTTCACCAAAACTGCCATATCTTGAGTTCTATATGGAGATAGAAGCTCAAATTTTTATCACATAAACTACATGATATGTGCTACATATAACTCTTCTATAGATACTGTTGAATCATCTTCTAAGTATTTTCTAAAAATCGTCCAAAACAGTAACCTCAGATTTATACCCTAAACTTGTTTTGATCATATCTCACTCATTATTTTGATTCCATTGCATGGCCAACTCTCACATGTGTACAAGACCCATAGCTTACTGTAAATCCATTCTAATTCATCATTTTATCAGTTTACCATATGGTTCTTTACTGTTTTATACAGCCATCAAATTTAACCAAGATTTTAACCTTGTTTCTTATGGTTTTTCACCTTTTTAATCATGTTTATCAACAACAAATCCCCACATAACATTTTTATCATCATATAATCATCATATACATATACAATAGGAAATAAAATACATGTTTACATAATCAAAATAACAAGAAGATGAGGAGGACAATCTTTATACCACCATGATGATGTAGGTTGATCAAAACATGGATTTTGATGGAGAAACTTGTGCATAGCCAAGGCCATCTTCAAGACCACCATTCTTCATGTATACCTTGTGGAAAATCAGCCTCAAGACACTATGAAAACTCCTCCATGGATGTTATAATTACCACCAATCAATAGGGTTTCAAAAGAGCTTCATCTTATGTGTAAATAACATAAGATTCCATGGTAAATTTTTGATCAAAATGGTGTTTTAGGGTGAGAATAGGGACGGCACAAAATGGAGAGTAGAGAGGATTTGTGTGGTATTGCATTTGAGAAATGGGAAGAGTGGTTTGAGGTTTGCTTGTTTTGATGAGTTAGTGGAATGTGTAGCTTAACATTGAAGCTAATATGGACATGTGTAAGGCTTGTTAGCTACACTTGACACATAAGTGTCTTGTGTAACTAGTTAAGGCCGGTTTTGATGGGGGTGGGACAAGTGTCCCACTTGTCTCATCCCCATTTATTTACGGGTACTCCTCGATTCTAGTTTCCTCGATTTGCGTGCCCTCGGGTCGTTTTACGAAAAACGTTTTTATTAATTATGAATCAACGATACAAAACGAATCTAATAAAAATTGTCTCATCAAAAACGGAGTTCGAAAACGTAAATACGTAATCCTAAGGTTTCCGGTTTAGTCGTAAAGGACGTTAAATTAAAATCGTAAGTCCTAATCTCTTCTCCTAAATTTGTGAGTTTATGAACTAACACAAATTTAAAATCTCAAAATAATATTCACGGAAAAATTTATTTTCTGAAATGTCAGACTGTCACCAAAACGGTGTATGTAAACGTAAGCACGTAACGTAAAATCCTCCGGTTTAGACGTAGTCGATGCTACTTCAAGACGTAGACCCAAATTTCTTCCCAAAAATATGTGAGGTCATAATATAACATTAAAATAATGTTTTTAAATAATACTTGAGAATAAAATATCAACCATAAATTGACGGATTGTCACAAGAAACAAGGCACGTTTAGTGGCTCAAGGATATACACAAGAGGAAGGGATAGATTATGAGGAGGTCTTTGCACCAGTTGCAAGGATTGAGGCTATAAGGATTTTTCTAGCCTATGCTTCTTGCATGGGATTTACTGTCTATCAAATGGATGTGAAGAGTGCTTTCCTTTATGGCACAATTATTGAGGAGGTTTATGTAATGCAGCCTCCTGGTTTTGAAGATCCAGAGCATCCACACAAGGTGTATAGAGTCAAGAAAGCTATGTATGGACTTCATCAAGCCCCAAGAGCATGGTATGGCACATTGTCCACCTATCTGGTGGAAAATGGGTTCAAAAGGGGCACCATAGACCAGGCCTTATTTACAAAGAATACTGGTAAGGATGTCTTACTTGTTCAGGTTAATGTGGATGATATCATCTTTGGCTCTACAAACCCAAAGATGCGTGAAGACTTTTCCAAGCTTATGACAGACAAGTTCAAGATGAGTGCAATGGGGGAGATGAACTTCTTTCTAGGGTTACAAGTTCAGCAGAAAGAAGATGGTATCTTCATCTCTCAAGATAAGTATGTAGCAGAAATCTTGAAGAAGTTTGGCTTTTCTCCACATGAAAAACGGGCTAGTACTCCTATGGATAGAGAACACCCTTGGGAAAAAGTTGGAGATGGAAAAGATGTGGATGTCAGGCACTATAGATTAATGATTGGTTCATTGATGTATCTCACAGCCTCAAGACCAGACATTATGTTTGCTGTGTGTGCATGTGCACGCCATCAAGTGACTCCTAAAGAATGTCACCTTCATGCTGTCAAGAGAATCTATAGGTACCTTAGATGTTATCCAGATCTTGGATTATGGTATCCAAAAGATTCACCATTGGAGCTTATTGCATATTCAGACAGTGACTATGGTGGTGATGAATTTTTGATAGAAATCCGCAACTAGTGGATGTCAGTTTCTTGGGAGTAGGTTGATATCTTGGCAATGCAAGAAACAAACAGTGGTGGCTAATTCCACAACTGGAGCAGAGTATGTAGCTGCAGCTGCTTGTTGTGGACAAGTCTTATGGATTCAGAACCAGCTGTTGGATTATGGGTATAATTTCATGCATACCAAGATTTATGTAGACAATAACAGTACTTTATGCATTATTAAAAATCATGTACATCATTCTAAAACAAAACACATAGAAATTAGACATCATTTTATACGAGATTGTTTTGAAAAGGGTTTAATACAACCAGATAGGGTTGACACAGAAGAAAATGTGTCTGATTTATTAACTAAACCTTTTGATACTGGAAGGTTTCAATACTTGGTAACAAGTATTGGAATGACCAGTCTCACTTAATATGTGTTTTGGGATCTTTTTGTAAAAGTATGTACAGGATATGCATTGTTATTGGTCTTTTTGATAAGTTAGATTTTCCACTATATTTGTCTAACGCTGACAAAGGTTATCTTAACGCTGATAAGTGTTATCGTGACGTTGTCAGCAACATGTTAGTTTTGTGATTCCCATTCAATCCATAACACAAGATTTAGAAGAGATATTTAGAGAGAGAAAGAGAAGAAAGTAGAGAGAGAGAAACAAGAGAGAATTGGAAGGTTAAACACTTTTAGAGAGAGAAACAAAATGGTAACCAACACCCTCTTCCACATGTGGAAGAGGGTTATATATGCCACGGCCTAAGGCCTTTGTGGGCTTCATCTTGGGCCGGGCTTGGCTTTGTTTTGGGCTTACGCCCCTAACTTATACAATATTAGCTTAAATTCCAAGCCCGGTTTTCCCGACTAACCTATTACAATACAAGACCTTTTAACGACTAAGATGACCTATTACATTCTTGTTCTACTATATGAAATATAGGACTAACAATCTCCCCCAATGTATCGGTCATCTTAAAAAGCTTAAAAAGCATAAGATGATTGAGTGAATACATTCTTGTAGAGGAGATCTTCCTACTTTGGTCTTGTATCTTGGTCTTGATCTTGTTTGTAACAGCTTTGTTCCTTCATGCTTTCGTGATCTTTATCTTGAGCCTTTGTCATTTGACTTAGAGTGCTTGAGATCTTCATCTTTGCTCCTTGTGACTAAGATGACCTATTACATTCTTACATTATTAGGTATCTTGATTATCGCCATCTTGTGCTCATGTGACTTCTGAATAGACATCGGTTGCACAGCTACGCCACCTTCTTGATATGCAGCAACATATATAGACACGGATGAAATGGCTTTGAACATTTCACCCTAACTCGGTAGCGTTTTACCTCCGGTCGGTGAAGACCGTTAAACGGTATTAAATACCGTACCTGTGATCAGGTAGATTCGATTAAGAACCTCCTTGACAGGGTTTCCCGGCGGTAGTAGTCAGTTCTCTTTACTCGACCGTCTCAAAGCAGACTGCGAACGTAAAGAGTGAATCATAAGGATAAATTATCCGTCTGATTAGAGTCGTCAATTCAGATTTCCTGGAACAAGTTTGATTCTAAAAGAATCGCACCATTGTTGCTTTCCAGTTTGTCACAAGCTTGATTCATAGAGTATCTTGCGAGTTACCTACCGCAGTGCTGTTTGATGTTGACACTGGAAGGATTTCCATTCGTCACTGTGAACACTAATGAGTGTCACTCTGAATGTTCTGGCAAGATCATACGGATTTTGCGAAGAAACCTGGAATCAAGTTTGAATCAATTAAGAATCCAAACTTAGTTGCTTTCCAGTTCTCACAAGTTTGATTCATGTAGAATCGCACAAGTTACCTACCATGAGCTTGTTTGATGTTGGCTCAAGCAGGATTTCCATCTTCATTGTAAATCGTATCACTCAGATGTTCTGGCAATATCACAAGGATAATGCGTAGGACTCGATTGTGTCCTAATGAGATGATAGATAGATCTCGTTTGGCTCTAGACTCAATAAGTGCATTTTGGTAATCGGAGGCTGGAGCAGACTGCCACCTTTTCAATATTAACTGACTCGGAGTGAGAAAGTCAATAGATACGTGTTGATCTCCGTGACAATGAGACAAGTTTCTTTTGAGAGAAACTCGAATGGCTGGGAAGGGTTGTGCATTACATCACTGGGTCCATGATGACTTGTCTTCAATAGATGTATTGACCCGTTTTCTGCCTAAGTTGCATAGAATATTCAACTCATTCAATTCTTACCAATACGTCATCATTAGCACCTTGTTGTGATTGTTCCAGTGCTAACTTAAGTACTTGGTCCGCATTCAGCTTCATTCCACTCCATCTTTCCTAAGGACAACTATTTCTAGCTATGGAATGTCCTTGGGTAGATCCCTCCGGTTCTGGTTGGATCATAGGACTTAGTTTCCTATCCTAAACCACCTTTTGACTCCATCATTCCGTCGTGGATAGTAGGTTGTTTTGGGTATAGATCGTAACCATAAAACCATTGAAAACCATTCAAAGTGTTTGATAAAAATCAAAACTTTTAACACTTGAAAGTTTTTTATTTCCGAAAAGCTCCCCCTACACACATGCATCGATATACGAAATAGTTTGGCATGTGAAGGAAAGAGTTGCACTTGAGTCTTTAAGATCACATGTTGCGATATATTACATTTTAATCACATTTTCTCCCCCTATCTCTAATATAAAAATATAATATTAGAGATACCAATAGATTAAAATATGACAATTTCCAAAAAATCGACGGGAGAGAAACATGTGTGCATTCATGAATCATGGAACATTTTTTAGTCGGGTCGCTCCCCCTCAACAATATATGTGTGTCTTGAGACAAAATTTGACAAAATTTTAGAAAAACGACACCACAAAATATGTTGAGTTACGGAGTTGAGATGCCTTTTCCGATATAATATATTAAATTTGACAATTTCATATCATTTTCGGAATGTGTTGGATACATAAAATATGACAATTTTAGAGATGTACCCAACAACATTAAAAGGCTTGATTTTAAAACGCTCCCCCTCAAAAATTGATCAAAATAACATATGACAATTTGAGATATAAAAACCACTTATGAGGAAGGGAGTGTTGAACACACAATTTTGAAATATTTAGAAAAACCTTTTGAGAAATTCTTGAAAAATTGTGTTCAACGATTTTAAAATAATCAGGATAGAAGACTTCTCTTCTATTGATTAGGGAAAGCGCACTGAAACGTACACTTCCCTTTTGGGTCCGTTTTTCATGAGTTCAAAACTTTGATTGTTTTGTGACTAGCTCATGACCGAGAAAAATAAATTTCCCGTTGTGAAGGATAAGTTATCATCCGTGATAAACTTTCCTTAAGTTGAATTTCGAGTTCTAAGATGACATTTACTTAGAAATCGTTTTTCATGAACTTAAAAACTTTGAATGTTTTTACGAGAAGCTCATGACCGAGAAATGTGATTTTCTCGTTAAGAAGGATAAGTTATCGTCCGAGATAAACTTTCCTTAGTTGAGGTCCGAGTCCTAAGTTGTGATGCGCTTAGAAGTCATATACACGAGCTTAAAACTTTCGAATAGTTTTAATGAAAGCTCGTGTCCGAGAAAAATCGAATTTCTCGTTTTGAGGATAAGTCATATTCGGGATGAACTTTCCTGTCTTGTGAGCCCGGGTTATAGTCTGTAATTTAACTATAAGCCTTGTACACGAGCTAAAAACTTTTGAATAGTTTTAAGAGAAGCTCGTGTCCGAGAAATATTAATTTCTCGTTTTGAGGGTAACTTATCGTTGAAGAGATAAAGTTCCCTTTCTTTGACGTTCGAGTTACAGCCTGAAATGTGACTGTAAGTCATCTTGAATCTTACTTGTGAAACCCTTGAGACACGTATTTCTCTGATATCTGCTTCTTTAGCAACCAAACTCTGAGAGTGTCTTTTGTTGAACGGTATGAATATGGAAAACCTTTGTGTTCTTGTTGAACCTTTATTATAATACCTGCACTTTTATCAGTAGTTTGTATGCTTGCTTGTGGGTTAGTGATATCTTTGTGAGAACCGTGTTGGGGTTCACCTTGAACCTTTTTTGTGCTAGAGGGAAATATCTTTCCTGTAGGAACCCACCTAAGACCAATTGTTTTAAAGGTTCTACCCGTTGGTATCCACCTAAGACAGGATCTAGGAGTCATAGGTTTCTCATGCACAGTGGAAGACTTAGTTGGAGAAAACCTATTTCCTTTAGGGTTCCATCTTTGAGGTGCTCTAGCTTTTTGGTTCACCTTGTTCAGGACTTTAGTGATACAATCATCATGAATGGCATTAAACACGCATTTGTTACATTTCGTGCAAACAAAGTGCTTAGCATCTGAGAAGGCTCTAGAGTTCCTAGGGTTGGCAGAATTGTGCACATCATAGAAGGGTCTAGAATTCCTAGATGTGTGAACAACGCTCCTAGGTTGTGGTTTGGTCCTATCTCTTGCTTGTGTCTTGTTTTTAGCATCCTCTAGATAGCTTTTATGACCCGTGTCATTTGAACGACGCCTAGGCATGTTCTTGGAGCTAGATCTATAGTTGCTTGAAGCATTCATGTGATCGGGTTTGGCAGAAGCAGTTTGTCTTAAGGTCGGTCTAGATTGTGGAGTGACTGGTTTAGGCAACTTGCTACGCACGTCAACTTGGGATGCAAACCTCGGATTCGACATTTTGAGTCGTTTAGATTTAAACGCATTCGGTTGTCTAGCAACTGAGCGATTTCTGAATGATTGAGAAGGAGGTTTCCCCAAGACTGACTGTTTTGGTAACTTAGTATCCATACTTTTTCCTTTTATCTTCCTTAATTCGTTTTTCACCGCTGTCAGTGCAAAAACCTTTTCCTGAATCTGAGCCTTTAATTGCTCATTTTGTAGAAGTAATTGAGCAACGCGTTGTTCTAACTTAATGTTGATATTATCAAATATGGCGTTATCAGCATTCGTATCATTACTTTCTACAGTGTCGATAGGTTGCACAGATAATTCAGTTAATGAAGCAGGGGGAGGACTTGGATTTTGAGAAGCCAACTTTGATTCTAACAAATTTATTTGTTTCACAAAATGTTCTTTTTCCACATTAAAATCTTGAATCTTACGATCCAATTTTTGTTCAAGAACAACATTTGCTTTTTCAAGTTTTTTAAAGTAAGCCTCAAATTTGTTATTTTTCTTTGAAAAATCGAGTTTGGCATCCTCAAAATCTTTAGTCTTCTGAGCTAACAGAATTTCAAGCTCGTGAATCTTAGAATCAACATCCTGAGAAGTCTCTCCTCCATTAGTACTCGTATCTGATGAAATAGGTGTGGTATTGCTATCAACCTTTTCCACTAGATACGTGTCAATAATGGGTTCAGATTTCTCAGTATGTTGAGGAACATCGTATTCAGCATTTAAATGTACCATAGCCATTGGCTGATCATCATAAATGGGCCTGATATCCGCATCATTGGTTGTTTGATCATTCCCTGAGCTGGTACTGATATGTTGCGTTTCTGATTCTGTCCCGCTGCTCTCTGTATCAACCGAAGAAGCATCCAATGCTTGATCTATATCGACTGTGCTCTCTTTCGCCTGCATCAGTCTTTGATTCACTCTTCTTTGAAAGTGCCTTTGATGGCGTGTTCTTTCATCAATTGACTTCTTTATATTGCTCATATGTTGAAGAAGTGTCTCTTTGAACGCTTGAAGATCTACGAGAGTATATTTGGTAAAGTATGTGCTTGTGAACTCTCGATCGTTTTTGGATAAGCCACTTGAGTCAATGAATTGTTGGAACTGATTGTTGAGAGCTAAAAGGACCTCCATGGATATATTCTCGTGAAAATCGTCTCTGTCAAGTTCTTGTTGAAGATGGTCCACATTAAGTAGCATCGTTCTGATGAATGTCTCAACATCTTGACCAAATAGTAGAAAGAATACCCGTTTGAATCCAATTTCAAGACGAGTGCCTTTTAGGTCTTCTCTTGAAAGAACCTGAAGGTGTGACTGAAGCAACTTTATGTGTTTCATGCATCTTTCTTTTGCTTTCGACATCTTGTATTTGATGGCATGAAAGGTTTTGGTGGAAGAATCCTTGTTAGAAGGTTTACTGATATGAGTCTCAGTATTTGTCTTAACCTCTGGATTCTGCATCTTCTCTTTATTCATCTCAGTCATGGACGTAGTTGGTGTTGAATCCACGAAGATGTCCATTGAACGGATGTCTCGAAGAGGATATGATGTGTATGGATTACGGATCTTAGTGGATGTGTTGTGATTTGATTGTGGTTGAAATTCCAAAAAATCTGATTTTTTTCTCAGTCCGACAATAAATTCCTCAGTCCGACAAAACGGTAAGCCGAAAAAAATTTTGAATCACCAAATTTTGAAAACGAGTTAGAAATAGCAAAAAACTAGTAGGGAAAAAATTTGAAGAACGAAAATTTTTGACAAAAAATAAAACCTAAAATGGCCTAAAAATTTGAATTTTGGTCCGAAAATTCGAATTTTTGGTCGAAAAATTTTTCGCATCGCCAAAATTTGAAATTGAAGCTTAAATGGCCTAAAAATGGTATAAGAAAAAATAAAATTTTCTTGAGTTTTCCCGCCAAAAAACTCTTCTTTTTTTTTTTTTTTTTTTGATCTTCGTGTAAACTACGTTCCGAAACTAATCTAGATAGTGGCTAAGTCTAAAAATTACTCAAACAAAATACTCATCGGAATGTCCATCGGAATACTTATCGGAATGCTTAGATCGCAATGTGCTGTCGCAATGTTAGATCGGAATGTGGTTGAGACAAATTGGACAGAGTAACGACTAGAAAAAACCCTTAAACCCGTCGGAATACCAGATCGCAATGCACGATCGGAATATCCAGATCGGAATAAGTAATAAAACCCACGTATCGCAATGTAGAACCAAAACCCTTTCCGATGGTGATGGTTATTGCAATGGAAGCCCACGTTTCACTTGTACTTTCCGATGGAGATTCTGCTTAAATTTCGGAATGAAGAACAAGAAGAAATTTCGCAACTTTTGATCCAAAAGATTTGTGTTTTAGCCAAAACCAAGATACCCAAATCACTAATACTAGTATGTAGATGATTTGTATCAAGAAAAGACCATAAAAAACACAAAAAAGAAGTTTTGGACGTGAGATGTAGATCAAAAAGGCCACGAAAATTCAAGAACACCACACACGAATCTTCAATCACCTATCCACTATAGGCTCTTGATACCAAATGTTATTCCCATTCAATCCATAACACAAGATGTAGAAGAGATATTTAGAGAGAGAAAGAGAAGAAAGTAGAGAGAGAAACAAGAGAGAATTGGAAGGTTAAACACTTTTAGAGAGAGAAACAAAATGGTAACCAACACCCTCTTCCACATGTGGAAGAGGGTTATATATGCCACGGCCTAAGGCCTTTGTGGGCTTCATCTTGGGCCGGGCTTGGCTTTGTTTTGGGCTTACGCCCCTAACTTATACAATATTAGCTTAAAGTCCAAGCCCGGTTTTCCCGACTAACCTATTACAATACAAGACCTTTTAACGACTAAGATGACCTATTACATTCTTGTTCTACTATATGAAATATAGGGCTAACAGTGACGTTGTCAGCAACATGTTAGTTTTGTGGTTTTTGATCTAAGTGTGCAGGCGTTGTTAGCATTGTACCATCGGATACAGAGTCGCTTATGGATCCTTGAAGAATCAATTGGAGCATGTTTCAATCTATGGATGATGGTTGGAATATTTTTATTCCTATCTTGACATAAATTTTTATTTACATGCATATTATATTGGCAACTTGTGTATCACTGTTTAAAGGGAGGTTTTAGGAACCTTTAGGACT
Source organism: Glebionis coronaria (assembly GCA_025667525.1). Lineage (NCBI taxonomy): Eukaryota > Viridiplantae > Streptophyta > Magnoliopsida > Asterales > Asteraceae > Glebionis > Glebionis coronaria. The sequence goes on from CM046882.1 coordinate 562,743,915, forward strand.
TTTGGGTATACTTAAAATACTCTTATCACAATTCTAGATTGTGTCCACTGGTGAGTATGAGTTAGTTTACTAAATCATGAGGCACTGTAGCATGCAAAGTTGACATACTATACATGCTTCCAAGACATTTTTGGCCTAGAATTGGATGTGGTCTGTTGGGAGACTTGGGAATGGTTTATAATGGGTTTACCTGGGAGTTACAAGGAATTTTATGAGATAACTTAATTGTTAAGAATTTTGGTTAGCAAGGGACACTAGAGGACTGTTATGTCTATCTTGCATAAGCAAGTGTGCATAACTGTACAGTGCTTGCCGCCCTAAAATAAATTATCAATTTATAGGTTATCTTCACTAGGATAAATTACTTTCTTAAGGTCCTTTTTCATTTTTATTAATTTTGTTTTTGGACGCTGACAAATATTTTTCCAAGCGTTGTTATGACCAATTTAGACGCTGAAATGGTTTTGGCAAACGTTGACAAGAATATAGCCGTTGGGCGTTGATGGGTTATTTTTTAATGTTGACACTCATTGGGACCTACCCAGTTGTTATTTTTGACGAATTTTGGGGCCGTAATTTTGGGAGTAGATAACTTTTAATTAATGCACAAGATAACTTATTTTCTTTTCAATATTCTCATCATTATATTTTGAAAATACTTGCCTTATTTTTTACCAATCACATGTGCCTATCTCTCCTATATATTTGGCTCCTATTTTTAAACAGGGTACTTCATATTCTTGTCCAACACTTTTTCTCCTATAATTCATCTTTCTCAATAATTCACAAACAGCTTTCTTTAACAATGACACCAAAGTTTAAACCAAGTGACTTGGTATTGGGATTCAGAAGTCAGCACAACATGATTGCTTATTTGGAGGCTGATGATACTTTGTTTCCACAATACACCCAGATGGTGGCGTATTTGAATGCATATCCAATTAGGTATGCACTTTCTCATGCTCCTCTCATCCCTGTCACTCATATTAAACAGTTTTGGAACACTGTTAGTTCCTCAACAATTAATAATGTGACTACATTAATAGCTATTGTTCATGGGCGTACTTGGGTGGTTACTGAAGCTTTAGTTCACCAGGCTTTGCATCTTGATGATGCAGATGGTATAACCACCCTCCCCATTAATGAAATAGAACAAGGACTTCGGGCTTTGGGTATCCTTTCCCTGATGAGGGCACTTTAAACAAATATCATAAACAAGAGTTTCCCCCAGCCTGGAAGTACCTCATACATGTCATCCTTCAATGTTTGAGTCCCAAAATGTACTGCACATAATGAAATTAACAGATCAATTGCTAGTGCAATTGTGTGCATTACAAATGGGAAAAAGTTTGATTTTTCAAAACTGATTTTTGATGGCATGTGTAAAAACAAAGGGAATAAGATGACTTTGGCTTATCCCAGATTTTTGCAAATGGTTTTTGATGTGCAAAATTACTGCACAAGGGATCATGATGATTTTTATGTGATCCATGTGCAAAAGAAAGCTATTTTTAGTAAGATGAACTCAACCCCTCACCGTGAATTACCCCTCACCCAAGCTATGCTTGCTGTTATTGCAGCAGCACAACCCCAACCAGACCCACAACAACAACTTGACCCAATACCAGCACCTTTGCCTTCACCTCAACACATCGAAATTGACCAAGAATCCTTCAACGCTGACACATTAAATGTTGGCGTTGACACAAGTAATCCAAACGTTGACACCTTTCCTTCACAGACCCAAACACCCCTTAACCTTCAAACTACCACCCAATCCACATCATCTTCTACCCCACCTGAATATAGGTTACAAAAACGCCCAAGGACTACTGGAGTGTTCTCCTCTAGTGGTCCTAGCCATGTAGCAGAGAGACCCACCACCACAAGTGTGGTTGGTGCTATGGATGAGGCTGGGACTATTGGTACTCGCTTAGATGCAGACCAAGACAGTCCTAACATCTTTAAGACCTCATCCATGCCCCATGACTCTACTTTGGGAGGTCAAATACCCATTCTAGAGGAGGGCAGATTGGAATCATACACAATGATGGAATTGACGGCTGTCTGCATTAGCTTGCAAAAGCAAAATGCAGACTTGGTACAAACAGTCACTACACAAGGCCTTGAACTCAAGCAATTGAGGGAGAGGATTGTTGTTTTGGAAACTGTTGAGTCTAGGAGAAGGCAGACAAGAGTCCTTTTATCTGAGGAGGATTCTTACAAAGGGGAGGAAGCTGCTACAGAGCCTGTTAATTTGAGTGATAAAGGCTCACATGAAGCTACTACAGAGCCATTTGACTTGAGTGGAAAAGGCTCATATGATGGAGAATCTTTGGGTGTTGCTGAAGCCCTTACTGAATTGAAGAAGCAATCAGGTTTTGATACATCTCTAGTTACTCCTACAAATTTGAACTTGTCTTTTACAGTTATGATGGAGCAGTTCACAAGGGACGCTGAGACAAGTAAGTTGGGTGTTGACAAGCAAAATTTTAACGCTGACAGATCAAGCACTGACAAGAGTAATTTGGACGCTGACACAAGGAATTTGAGCGTTGATAGACCTGCAGATATGGTTAATGTATTCCAGTCATCAGCTATCATCAAAAAAGTGTCTTCACAGGTACCATCATCATCTTTACCCATCATTGATCCATTAGATAAGGGTAAAGGAATCATGGTAGAAGTAGAAGTTCCAAAGGATGCACCACAAGTAGAGTTTGATTCAAGGTTGGCTGCACAACTTATGGAACAAGAAAGGAAGAAGGTTGGTGAATCACCATTTGTTGTAACTTCTGAGGAACAAGAAGGAAGTGATGAAGGAAGTTCAAATTCAAGTGTGATGATAATTGAACAACCAAAAAGACTTGAATATTGTGATGACTTGGCAAGAGAGAAGCTTAGAGAGATAAAATTGCATGTAGATTATGATATGCCAGAAGTTGCTCAGATGTACCATGCTTGGGAGAATAGGATTATGGAGAATCTAGATTTGACAATTTCAGACCAAATTTGGGGATTGGAGATTCTTCTAAGAGTTCAAAGGGACTGCAAGGTAATTCTGAATCATAAGGCTAGCAATGTTTTCTCACTGCTGAAGAGGGATAGAAGGGAGCTTTACTACATGTTACTCAGATGTCATGGAACTTGATGGACCTTCAAGAAATTGCAAGGATTATCCTTTGAAGAATTGGAGTATAAGGCTTATCCCATTTGGGCAAGATTGTAGGAAATGAATACTCTTAGACTTCTTTCAGATGAAAGGAAGGAAGAACTTGCAGAAGAGATGGAGATTCAGAAGGCAATGATCGTTCCAAGGCCTTTGAAGAAGGGAGTTCCACTTGAGTTTCCTAAATATCTAAATAAAGTGGTTCCTAGTGAAGTTGTTCTTAGAAGGAGCATTAAGCTCTCACCCATTGAAGCTTCAGATATGGTACAAGTGTTACCTCTTGATGCCAGAAACCCTATCATTAGCTATGAAGAAGATGCAAGTGGGTTTTGGAAGATTGGCAGATATGGGAAAGAGGTACACACATTTACTACTCTTATGTCTCTCTTTGCAAGTATGGATAGAGAAGACTTGGCAGACCTTTGGAGGTTGTTGATGGCCAAGTATGAGACTGAAGCACCTACTTCAGTTAATGGAATAAATCTTTGGTCAACATTCAAGAGAATGTGTGCACCAGAAGAAGAAGATCATGTTTGGAAGGATCTTGAGGATGATATCAGTGGTCTTCAATGGCGTTTGTATTTAGCTGATGGTGTGTATTATTTGAGTTCTACAAAGTTTGCTGAGTATTTACTTGTAGATGCTGAGTATCCCATGTCCAAAGAAGTTTTGGAAAAGATGAAGACAACACAGCTGGAGATTGACTATTCAAGTGACGTGACCAAAGATTTGATTAGACATGTTTATTACCAATATGATAAGATTTGTAAGATTCCTCCTAGTTCTTAATTTTTATTTAGAAACTTGATTACTAGAGTAGATATCAAGTTTAGGGGAGGATTGTTGGGAATAAAATGTAGGCAGTACACTTGGACGCTGACAAGAAGAAAACAAGCGTTGATGAGAAGAAAACAAACGTTGACAGATCAAGCGTTGACAGGAAGAAGTCAAGCGTTGATAGGTTGAAGACAAGCACTGATAGAAAGATATGGTCTACGCGTATTATGTTTCTAGTTTGTTTCTAGTAAAGATAGGATCAACAATGTATTTTCTATAATTATCTTTACCTAGAATAGCTGATACGTAGACTCTTGTACAAGGCTTCTTATGTCTATAAAAGAAGACCTTTAGGTTATGTTTCATATAAGTTTATATACGTTTAACACTTTCATTGTAAGCAAGTTCGATTCAATCAATCAAGTGAAAGTTTGTTTTACATTCATTGTGTGTTCTTGTTTGAGTGTTAATTCCGCATAACACTTAAATTGTCTTATACACAAACAAAGTTTCTCTACGTGTTTAACTTGATCTAATCTCGTTTACACAAGCTAAATCGATCTAAGTTCAGGATCAACAACCCATATGTATGTTACATAGGTTTTGGTTTTTTTTGGCTTCGTTTATATCATTTACTTGCGTTTACCTGTTTTAAAAATCTATCATGTATTTATTTATTTAATTCCTGAAAATAAATACACACGTAATACTGAATAGCTAATAAATAAATTATTAACTAATAATTATTTTATGAATAATTAAATTACGTCACGATATTAATTAAAACTGAAAACGTGTTCGTAAATTAATCCTCGTAAATATATTATGTCGTGATTTATTTATTTCCTGAATAAATAATACTTTCGTAATACTTGATTTAACACTGCTATTTATTATCTAAATAAACAATTACGTAACGTTTAATTTAAAGTTGTGACTGTCCGTAATTAATGTTCGAGGACTTTAAAGCGGGTTTTACATGGCTCGTCACGATTTTGAATAAATCCAAACCTTTTGATTTCTTCATCAAATCGCTTATTCCATTGACGTGATGCTTTTTTCAAACCATAAATAGATCTTTAAAGTTTACACACACGTTTTAGATACTTAGGATCAACATACCCTTCAGGTTGCTGCATATAGATGTTTTCATCTAAGCGACCATTCAAGAAGGCAGTTTTAACATCCATTTGCTATATCTCATAGTCATAGTATGCTGCTATTGCTATGAGAATCCTAATAGCTCTTAAGTCTGCTACTAGAAAAAATGTATCCTCATAGTCAACGCCAAAAGTTTGAGTAAAACCTTTAGCTACTAAACGAGCTTTATAGGATTTAATCTCACCATCCATGTCAGTTTTCTTCTTGAATATCCACCTATTTTCACTACTTTTGCATTTGGAGGTGGATCTACAAGAATCCAAACATCATTTATTTTCATAGATTTCATTTCCTCATCCATTGCACTAGTCCACTTAACCTTTTCGGGATGAAGCATGGCGGACTTATAATTAGCAGGTTCACCAAGATCCCCAATTTCATCATCTTCATCCTCTATGTTAAGACATAGAAGGCTAGGTGCACGTATAGTCCTTTCGGATCTACGGACGGGAAGTAATTCTGGTGGTACCGTCAGACTCTCTAGTTCTACAGGAATTTCGCTAGTATTTGTAGAAGGTAATGTATCTATATGACTCTATTCGAGATCATAGTTTCTCCCACTGATTTCTTGAAATATGAGATCTCTTTCAAGAAAATATCCATACCTTGCAACAATAACCTTCTTTTTAGGTGGGAAATAAAAGTTGTAACCCCTAGTTTCCTCAAGATATCCTACACAGATACATTTCACAGATTGCTGTTAGAGTTTGTCAGTTGAGTCACATTTCACATACGCCTCACAACCTCAAACCTTTAAATAAGACAAATATGGCGTTTTGCCATGCCATATTTCATATGGTGTCTTATTTACCTTCTTTGTGGGAACCGTATTTAGAATACAAACAACAGGTTCTAAGGCATAGTCCCAAAAGGATAATGGTAAAGTTGTAAGATTAAACATAGATTGCACCATATCTAATAATGTACGATTTCTCCTTTTGGATAGACCATTTTGTTGTGGAGTATAAGGAAAAGTAAGATTCTGAACAATTCCATTCTCACTTAGATAATATTTAAACTCTTGGCTTAAGTACTCGCCACCTATATCAGAACAAAGAGCTTTAATCTTCTTTCCTAGTTGCAGTTCTACTTCCGCTTTTATACACTCTGAATGTATCAAATACCTCATGTTTATGCTTAAGTAAATAAACATAACCATAACGGCTAAAATCATCCGTAAATGTTAAGAAGTAGCTAGCACCTTTCCTTGACACATGTCTAAGTGGTCCACACAGATCAATGTGTATTAAACCAAGTAGATCAATAGCCCTTTCAATATTATTATTAAAAGGTTTCTTGGTCATTTTTCAGAGATACAAGACTCACATTTTTCAAATGATTCATCATTGATATTTTGCAAAAGACCTTCGCGTTGAAGCTTTTGTATGCGTGTCTTCCCAATATGGGCAAGTCTACAGTGCCAATGATAAGAAGAGTTTGAGTCTAACTTTCTCTTCTTATTCATGCTAAAGATAGAATTATCATTTTTCTTGGAATCATTATCATGCATGTCAAATTCAAACACACCATTCACAGCAATTGCATTAAAATAGAAAACACCATTTTTGAAAACAGAAATTCCATTACTATCAATAGTGTGAACAAATACAAGATCCAACAAACAAGAAAAAGAAATAACACCTCTAACAATAGAAGGTGCATAATGACAATTGTTTAACATCAGTATTAAACCCGAAGGTAAAACTAAGTTAAACACTCCTATGGATTCAACAACTGCTTGTGCTCCATTGCCTACTTGTAGATATCGCTCTCCATAGGATAGCTTCATTTCCAATTTAAATCCCTGAAGCTTATTACAAATGTTAATAATGCATCTAGTATCATATACCCAGGAATTTAATTTGTATGTTAAATTAAATAATTCAATCATAAATTTGTTACCTGAAGCTGCAGCACTTTGCTCAGACTTCTCCATCTTACTCTCTCGCAACTCCTCGTGATACAGAGGGCAGTTCCTCTTCCAGTGACCACTGGCGTCGCAGTGGTGACAAGTTTCATCCTTTTGAGATTGTTTCTTTTTAGCAAAGTTTTGCTTAGGTTTTTGATAAGTCACAACTTGCTTGCCTTTATTACCTTTGCCTTTGCCTTTCAACTTTTTGTTTGATTGCGGTTTTGGCTTACTCACTCTACCCTTTTGTATGTTAAGTACTTGAGGAGTAGAGGTCGGTTTGTTGTCCTTTAAACCCTTTTCATAGTCAATTAGCATTACGTGCAAATCACTGTCTTCCCCGCGCAATTCATATTGAAATTTCTAACAAAATTGCCAAAATCCTTGTTAAGAGACCTATTGATTAAGTTAATCGGCATATCATCGCCGTAGGATTTCACAAGTGCAATTAGTTGGTCCATGAAACCTCTCATTTCCAAATAGTGAGCACTTACGGATTTCCCTGGCTTGTTTGCAAGGCATCTACTAAATCGTAGATATCCACTTGAGGCTTCTCAAACATTGCCTTGAGTTCTTCAAGCATGGTTTGTGGATGATAATGCTCAAACTTCTTTTGAAGAGCAGGTGATATTTTCCCAAGTGTTAAACAAGGCACGTCATTATGCTTCTTGTATTCAGCTTTATATGTTCGCTTTTCAGTTTCAGAATCCCCTTCAGCGGGTTCAGTCTAAACTGGCATGAACAAGTATTCATAAGTACCTTCTACTCTCAAGACAAGTCTTAGTGAGCGGTACCAATCATTGAAGTTTTTACCAGTCAGTTCTTGACGTTCAAAGAAAGTTTTGAACGTCGAACTTAAAGTGTTGTTGTTTTCGGATTGAGCCATTTCTATAGAAATAAGTTCAAATATTAGTATTTTCGATAATACTTTCAAGAAAATAAAATTACCCCGGTAAATAAAATTAACCATAGTATTTTCTTAAAAGCTTGACTTAGATCCATTACATCAGTTGATCTGCTAGTAATGAATGTATTCAACATAGTAACTTGTTGAACAATTAATTGACAAACAATTTTCAATTTCTAGATTCTTTAGGGACTTATATTGCAAAAACTTGTTACATTGTAAACATGTTTCATCCCCTCTTACTGCCTTAAGTTTCTAGATCTCACTAACTAATTTAAATAAGTCGTCTAATCTAAAGAACGTAAAAATATTCATGTGAAATCTCGTTCAATCATGAAAGTTTTCTTTCCATCACAATCTCGCCCATGGTCTCACATGACGACATTGTAAGTTTAAGTGTTCGTCAATTAGATGGCATTTGACTTAAATTTTAGTGTATAAATTTTGATGTCAAAATCTATGTATGGAGAAGCATGCATACATCTCCATATCATAAGTTTAATAAAACTTAATAAACTTTTCGGAAAGATTTAAATATACATAAATTGTCGTTGAGGCATTGGTTAAACCAATTAAAGAATTACCTACAACAAAATTCACAACGTACTTTTTCTGGAACTCGGCTAAAGCACAAAGCAATAACCTTATTCATTGTGTTTTGGATGTGAATTTGCGGTAAATCAACCTTAAAGTAATTATTCAAATAAATAATCGTAGCTAACTCCAATTTGATGCACAAGCGAACCGGGAATTTGGTCAGCGACAAATGGCGTAACCTCCTTCCTTAGTCGGGTACATGACCAACTACGCGTTATACCCACCACACAGTTTGTTAAATTCAATGGGCCTTTCTAATAATTATTGCAAAATTACCAATCAACGGAATTTACTGTAATTTAGATCTCAAAAAAAATTTAGTTTTATATATGATTTAGTCCATGTTATTTGTCTCAAAAAATTTACCCTTCTTTACAGCAATTCATGTAATTCGCATAAACAAATGGCAAACAAATAAAACTAAATCATAAACACATAATAACAATTTATATGTGCATTAAATAAATCAGATAGCCACATGAATACGATTTATTCAATAAATTTTCAAATCTAGAGTTTTTATATTCATATAAAAGTCTTCCCTAATTCTAGATTTATCGAATCAAATAAACAAGTAGCACATATACATAACAATTACTACATATAAATTATATGATCCATGAAAACACATGCACGTTCGTCATTGATCCACTCAAATCACTTAACAATTTTAATGAAATATCTATGGATCGTAACCTTATTTACATGACATACCAATTAATCATGCAATTAACCAAAGATCAAAACATGTGATTTTAGGTTTTCAAAATTTATTTTTTAATTAAATCATCTTTAAAAAACGACCCACCAAAACCCTGAAAAAATAATGAACACTAAAACATGTAGTTTTAACTCAAAACAATTATTAGTTAAAAAATCTTTAGATCTCGATAATTATAACATGTTAACCAGACTCTGATACGACTGAAGGTTTATGAAGTTCATAACAATTATAAAAACATAATAGAATATCAAAGCACATAATAACTGGAGCGATTTAAACAAGATCATAATTAACTGTAATAATGATTTCACACGACTTATAAGAACAAGAAATATAGATGAATAAGATCAAGATTAAAACTAAGAATGGAATATTAGATTAGATGAAGAAGAACTAGAAAGATACAAGGTAGATGATTCTAGTGAGAGAAACTAAGGAGAGTTTCTCTCTCTAAAACAAGAAGAAGAGAAAAGATACAATGGGAGACACACACACAAATGAGGATGGTTATGCCTTTTATACTAAGGCTTACATGAATAGGAGGCCTTCCTCATTTGTGTGTTCGGGACTAATTCGCGTTTCATGCATAATAATGACATAGATCTCTCGACACTGTTGAATAGCTTTTTCCACGAGCTTCGCAACGGTATATTATATGACCATCACTTTAAATACTTCTAACAATCTCCCCCTAAGGGGTGGTCATATAATATGTGACTTCACTTCTTTGACCATCACTTTAAATACTTCTAACAATCTCCCCCTAAGTGGTGGTCATGTATTATGTGACTTCACTTCTTTGTTGTTGCAGACTTTGAAGCTCGTTGTCTTGAGAGTTCTTTCATCGATCCTTTCATGACTTGTGATCTTGGATCTTTGATATTTGCCTTGACTTGATCTTGTAACTTTGCCAGCTTGTGTTCTTGTGTCTTTGCCCACATACTCATATTTTGTGTTGTCATGAAAGCTTGTTAACAATCTCCTTTGATCATCAGAGTAGCGGAAGTCTTTGTCTTTAGATGTTCTTTGAGCTTTCTTCAATAATCCTGAATATGTGGCCTTGAATTGCGACTCTTGAAATAACGCCACCGTTTGCATTCCACCGGTTTCCCGTTATACAGTACGAATACTGTACCTGTGATCAGGTAAGTTCAAAGAACTTCCTTGACAGGATTTCCAGCTGTGGTAGCCATTCTCAATACTTGAATATATCGAAAGATAACTCAAAGTAAGGAGTGAATCATGCAGTTCCATTCTGCTGATTAAGTCGTCAATTCACTTTCCTGGAACAAGTCTGAATCATTTAAGAATCAAACCATCGTTGCTTTCCAGTTGACACAAGTTTGATTCATATAGAATCGCACAAGTTACCTACCGCAGTGCTGTTTGATGATGACACTGGAAGGATTTCCATTCGTCACTGTAAATACTGAAAAGTATTACTCTGAATGTTCTGGCAAGATCATAAAGATATTGCGTCGAGACCTGGAACGAGTTTGAATCAATTAAGAATCAAACCACTGTTGCTTTCCAGTTAACATATGTTTAATTCAAGTGAATCTTACATATGACCTACCGCAGTGTTGTTTGATGTTAACACTCGAAGGATTTCCATTCATCACTGTGAATACTAAAGAGTATCACTCTGAATGTTCTAGCAATACCACAAGGATAGAGCGTAGGACTCTGTAAATCATCGCTTGTGTTCTAATGATGAACAACAATTGATCTATGGAATAAGTGTCCTAATGAGATTTTTGATGAATCTCGTTGGCTCTAGACTCTATAAGTGCACGTTTATTTGGTGATCGGAGGCTGGAGCAGACTGCCACCTATTCAATATCTACTATCTCGGAGTGAGAAAGTTGATAGAAATGAGTTGAACTCCGTGACAATAAAACAAACTTCTTTTGAGAGAAGCTTGAGTAGGCTGGGATGGGTTGTGCATTGCATCACTGGGTCCATGATGCTTTGTCTTCAATACCAGAAATCATCAACATGATTCTGATAGTAGATGTATTGACCCGGTTTCTGCCTAAGTTGTATGGAGGGCTTCTTTCTTTACACCCTTTATCCTTACATTTCTTTTTCATTCTTCAACCCCTTCAATGCTTACCAAGACGTCATAACTAGCACCTTGTTGTGATTGTTCCAGTGCTAGCTTAAGTCATTAGTCGGCATTTTTCCCGTACACTCAACTACTCCATCTTTCCTAAGGACTTCTAAGTTCTAATGGATTGTCCCTGGGAAGATCCCTCCGGTTCTGGTTGGATCATAGGACGAATACCTAACCACCTTTTGACACCAATACCATCGTGAATTTATGTGTTGAAGGGTATAGATATCGTAACCAGAAAAATCATTTGAAAATACAATCAAGGTGTTGATGAAATCAATGTTTACACCTTGAAAGTTTTCTATATCACCAAAAACGCTCCCCCTACATATGTGCATCATAAAAGGAGAGATTATTGCACATATTAGGAAGAGAAAGCACTTATATCAAAGATCTTATTCAAGATAACACATTTTAATCACTATTCTCCCCCTCAAAAATTGCATGAAATTGAAATTTTTGTGAAACTAGTGATGAAACATGGAGAGAATAATGTGTCATGAAACTTTGGAACAAATGTTTATGAAATCATTATACTCCCCCTCGAAAAGAGATTCTATTTAAATAGGGGAGTATATGAGCACATTGTTTTGAAATACTTTGAAAAATTGTGCTCAAAGGTCCGAGAAAAATTGTGTTCATGAGCTTAAAACTTTGAATGTCTTGATATAAGCTCATGACCGAGAAAAATGAATTTCTCGTTGTTGAGGATAAGTCGAAGACTTTCCTTTATTTAGGGCCCGGGTTATAGTCTGACATGTGACTATAAGCCATTATGTTGAGCTCAAAACGTTAAATGTTTTGTGACAAGCTCAACCCGAGATAGATTACTCTACCCGTTATTAGGATAAGTTATCTTTAAAAATACACTCTCCTTTATTTGAAGTTCGAGTTACAGTCTGACATTTAACTGTAAGTCGTTTACATGAGCTTAAAACATGGAATGTTTTTATCGGAAGCTCATGACCGAGAAAAATGAATTTCTCGTTGTTAAGGATAAGTTATCATCCGTGATCAACTTTCCTTTATTTGAGGCACGAGCCACAATCTGAGGTAATTGCAAATCATTTGAAGAAAGAGGAAATGACATGTTTTGAAAAACATTTAAACTCTCACTCGAACTTTATGTACGTACCCGTGTCGTTTTTGAACAACATTTCTAAGTGCGTCCATATTATCGATGCTGAGAGACATGTCGAAGAAGAATATTTTTTGGTATTTTTGAAAAATTTTCACATTTTTTATTTTGTTTTTATAAGTTTTATATTTTTGTATTTTGATTTTCAATGTTTTCGAAAATAATCCAAAATAGACCTTTGTACAGAAGAAGAAGGTGATGTCGAATGTACAGAATTGGAACCCTTTGAAGAAATGGATTCAGAATCTGCTGAAGTACCTGCAATGACAGAAGAAGAATTTGCACAAATACTAGTGTTAGGAGTAACAAATGCATTTTCTACATTCAGAACACTCGCATTAGTGCTGGAGCAAGTGTCATCACTCTTCTTAATAGGAATCCACTTAAGACCGACTTCCTTAAAGATCCTACCCGTGGGTTTCCACTGAAGACTAGATCGAGGATTAGTGTTCTCTTGCACAGCGGAAGACTTCTTTAGAGAGAAACTAGATCCTGCATTGATCCGCCTTGAGGATTTATTGTCATTGCTTTTCTTTGTGACGGGTGGGAATCTCCTTGTTGGCTTATGGGATTCTACATTCTTTCTCTGTGAGAAAGCACGAGAGTTTACCTCATAGAGGTATTGCAGAATGCAATGAGCATGATTTCCATGGTGAATGCCCTTTTTGCACGTGGGGCATACAGTGAGTTTGGGATTCTCGAAAGGTCTTGTGTACCTAGGGTTTGCTGACCGTTCAGGCACTATGTTCGAAACACGGCTACCTATTGGTGATTGCCAATTCCTAGGTTGTTGGGAAGGGGTCCTAGGTTTTGGTTGATTACCATTAGGTGTGTGTTGAATTCTAGCGGTTGTTGGTTTACTAGGTTTTGAATACACATGGTTTACTTTCTGAATGTTCCCTTTTTGCTTACCATCCCCTAGGTTTTTGGTTTGACCAACGTCATTTGAACCATTAGATTCCTTTGTGGGCGTAAGAGTCACACACTTGGGATTACTCTTAGGAGTAGTGCAAGGTGCATTCACAGAGTTGAGTTTAACAAGAGTGGGTTTTCTAAATGGAGGAACATAGAGTGAGATGGCTGGTTTTGGTACAGTCGATGGCACATCGGTATTAGGAGGTAACCTAGAAACATTAGAAGGCGGTTTTCCTAAGATAGATGGCTTTGGTACTTTGTACGCATTGGGTTGTCTAACAACTGATTTTACAACCTTAGCTTCCACAGTTTTCCCACCCATCTTTCCAACAAGTTTCTGCAACTCAGCAATCGCGATGTCTTTGTCTTGCTACTGAGCTTTCAGATCAGAAATATCCTTACTCTTTTCATTCAATTCACGAAATGATTTAGAGAGTTTTACTTGTAAATTATTGTCATCAGGAACTTTTCCAACTTTGGTTTGCAAAGCAAGTTCAAGAGAATGACAATGTTTCTGAAGAAAATCATATCGGTGTTGAAGAATCGTGAACTCTTTTTTATTAACATTTGTTGAAGGCTCACTGTCGCGACATTCACCTCCTAACTGAGCTCGTAGCTGTTCGATTGTTTGTTGCAGTTCATTGTAAGCTTTATCATACGAGAGTTTGTCATCCTTACATTCATCACATTTTTTGACATATTTATTCCAAAGATCGGTGAATTCGTTGTCCTTTTTGATGACATAAGACTCCATTTTCTCTTTCGTACGATCTAGCTCATTTTGGAGGGTTTCATTGTCTGACACAGAGATGTTTACCGCAACGGGGTTACTATCAACACAATCACCACTGTCACTTGCTTTCGAGAGACATGCAAGGTCGCTTTCCAAAACTTTAATTTTATCAAGAGATTCATCAGCCTCCTTTGCCAAAGATTTGAAGTCTTCAACAAATTTGGCTAGTTCTTTTAGAAAAGCGTTCTCAAGATTGCCTATCCTCGCATCAACTTGATTAATAATCGGATTGATTTCTGTATGAAGCACTTTTTGTAACTCGACATGAACGGGTGATGTAAAGTTTCCTCCAGTCATTTTGGCGTTAACAACCCGTTTGAGAATGACAAAATTATCTTTGAGCTCGTTTAGATACCTACGTGTGATACTCGGTTTCGGAGGGTCATCAGACAATTCCGCACTAGGTAGCAAAAGCATTTCAGAACTCGTTTTAGACCGAACAAAAACAGTTGGAGGATTAACTTTTGGATAATAAACAGGTGTCACTTCTTTGTTAAGCTTTTGCATTTTTAAACGAGTCTCTACAGCAAGTTCGGTAGTTTCCTCAGAATCATGCACAGTAGGAGGATCATGCTCATTAGACAAGAGCACACTACCATTATATAAGGTTTCATTTGTGGCCTGAACTTGCTTAAGGTATCCTGGATTAGGAGGAAGGGGACAACCTAAGGCCATTTTGTAACGGGTGTAATTTATCTCATTCACTTTAGGTGCGAGCATATTTATCGTCTGCATAGATTGTCCACGTTTTACCAAAAGGTTGTCTAAGTCCCTAATCCTATCCTGAGCATTGCAAAAATCCTCAAGAAGCCCATCTTCTCGAATTTTGAAATCATGTTTCATCTTTTTTATTTCTCCTTTTAAATCAGAAACGATAGATTTTTCAGTTGAAAGCTGTTTATTAAGAGAGGTGATTTCATCATTCAATTCGCTTATCTTTTTTGCACTACTTAAATGTAAGGCATTTAATTTCTTAGTGGTGCATTTTTCTTGATAAACCGATGTAGCATGAGCTTGTTCAAGTTCCTTGATTTTAGCATGATGAATCTCAAAACTTTTCTCTCGTTCCTTATATCCCGCAAGCTCAGTGGTCAATTTGGCATTAGTTTCTCTGAACTTATTATTAACCACATTCACATAAGCAACATCCTTGGCAAGCTTATCAAATAATGATTTATAATACGCATGCGTCTCGTCAGGAAGGGTTGTAGGTTGGGCTACTTGATCCCCACTAAGGTTCACACTGAGTGCATTAGAAATAATATTGCTATTATTCGTTTGAACCCCGTGTGTCTCAGTGGAAGGCTCAAGTGACTCAGTATACTCTTCCTCCTGATTAGACATATTATATAACTCATTAGCATTAAGACGTAGGTGTACCTCAGAGGAACCGTCTGAATCATACACAGGAGCTCTGTCAGGTTTAACTACCGATGTGGATGATTGCTGTGAATTAGCCATCAAGATGGAGTCGGTAGTCACCTCTTCTTCCTCATCATATGCTGCTGCAGATGCCATGAGATCAAACTCTTTAGTTAGAAGTGGAATTCCTGCTTCTTCCTTTTGTGCTATAAGAAGCTGAGACTGGAGATGGGCAGCATTCCTCTTCTTTCTTACATGGCTATCACGATGCTCAAAATCCGCAGCATCATTGTCTTGTTGATAAGTCATAGTAGAAGTCGTGTGAAAAACAGGATCTCAATTCGTAGAAAGCGTGTGTTGGGGTGTTAACAAAATCAAAGTTTGCCAAAATTTTCCAGCCCGACAAAAAAATTCCTCAGTCCGACAAAACGGTAATCCGAAAAAATTTTGAAACACTAAAATGTGAAATCGAGTTAGAAATAGCCAATAACTAGTAAGGAAAAAACTTGAAAAAAATGAAATTTTTAATAAAAATAAAACCTAAAAATTTGAAATTTGGCCTAAAAATTTGAATTTTGGTCCGAAAATTTGAATTTTTGGTCGAAAATTTTTTCGCATAGCCAAAATTTGAAATTGAAGCTTAAATGGCCTAAAAATGGTCTAGGAAAAATTAAATTTTACTATGGTTTTCCCGCCAAAAAACTCTTTTTTTTTTTTTTTTTTTTTTTTTTTTTTTTTTTTTTTTTTGATCTTCGTGTAAAGTATGTTCCGAGACTAGTCTAGATAGTGGCTAAGTCTAAAAATTACTCAAACAAAATTTCCATCGGAATGTTGATCGGAATAATCCATCGGAATGTCCCTCTATCGGAATGTGCAGATCGGAATCCTAGATCGGAATGTGTAGATCGAAATCCTAGATCGGAATGTGTAGATCGGAATCCTAGATCGGAATGTGCTTCTATCGGAATGTCCTACTATCGGAATCCTAGATCGCAATGATGACCTGTCGGAAAGCTTAGATCGGAATGTTCAGATCGGAATCCCAGATCGCAATGTGGCTAAGATCAATTTGGCAGAGTAGCGTCTCAAAGTTCCTTAAAAACCGTCGGAATCCCAGATCGCAAAGAACGATCGGAATGTCCAGATCGGAATAGGTATCAAAATCTTTAGATCGCAAAGTAGAACCTAGAGGTTATTGCGATCTGGCCACACTCCCTTTGTACTTTCCGATGGTGAAACTTGCAAGAATTTCGGAAAGATGAAAAAACAAGAAATTTCTCAACTTTTGATCCAAAAGACTTGTTTTTAAGCCAAAACCAAGATGCCCAAATCACTACTACACGATTAAGGAAGGTATACGACTTGAAGAACACCAACGAGCTATCCACGAATCCCTTGGCGAATGATACCACTTGTAACAATGATTTCACACGACTTATAAGAACAAGAAATATAGATGAATAAGATCAAGATTAAAACTAAGAATGGAATATTAGATTAGATGAAGAAGAACTAGAAAGATACAAGGTAGATGATTCTAGTGAGAGAAACTAAGGAGAGTTTCTCTCTCTAAAACAAGAAGAAGAGAAAAGATACAATGGGAGACACACACACAAATGAGGATGGTTATGCCTTTTATACTAAGGCTTACATGAATAGGAGGCCTTCCTCATTTGTGTGTTCGGGACTAATTCGCGTTTCATGCATAATAATGACATAGATCTCTCGACACTGTTGAATAGCTTTTTCCACGAGCTTCGCAACGGTATATTATATGACCATCACTTTAAATACTTCTAACATTAACACATTCATAATTAATCGAATTAGGGTTACGTACATTCTGTAGTGTGATTCCAACGAACAAGAACAAATCACCAATTAGGGTTTATGAGGATCAATGATTAACCCCTTACCGTTTTGTTAATCGAGCCAAGATATAATCTATAGTGCGATTATATTACGTTCTAGTACACACGTATAATAACGAGTTAACCGAAAACCTAGTTCGTATAAAACGAGCTTAAACGTGAAGTGGAAAAAACCAAACGAATACCCTTGTGGGTAGTTCGTCCGATCGCAAGAGAGGAGAGAAAGAGGGATGATGATTTATGAGAAATTCCATGGGTATATATAGTAAAAAAACCTTAGAGCCCAAGTTTAAGATTTGTACTATAACTAGGATTAAGGAAAAACTTTCCTTTTTCCTTCCCCTAGCCTTAGCCGATCGGAACACCACCACCAATGGGTGTTCCGGAACCTTCGATTCTCTTCTAATTTATTCCACGTTAATCGTTAGTCCTTAATTATTAAAACTTAACGACCATTAAATGTTTAAAACTCGTTTTAATTAATAAATATATAATACATTTATTAATAAATTAACTCTTTACATATTGTGTGCAATCCCGTAATCCTGAGTTCGATCCTAACACACGACTATGAAAATTCAAGTCCATTAAACTCACAGTATGTGCAATTGAGCTCATCTCTGTGTTGATTGATTAATCCTTTGAGATGGGAATAAAATGTAGCCAATACACTTGGACGCTGACAAGAGCAATCTGGACGTTGTTAAGAAGAAATCAAGCGTTGACAGGACAAGCGTTGACAGGAAGAAGTCAAGCGTTGACAAGAAGAAGTCAAGCACTGATAGAAGACTTAGTCTACACGTATTAAGTTTCTAGTATGTTTCTAGTAAAGATATGATCGACAGTGTATTTCTTATGTTTATCTTTACCTAAAATAGCTGATACGTAGACTCTTGTACAAGGCTCCTTACGTTATAAAAGGAGGCCTTTAGGTTTTAGTTTAATATACGTTTTAACACTTTCATTGTACGCAAGTTTGATTTATCAATCAAAGTGAAAGTTTGGTTTATCTTGTTTGTGTGTTCTTGTTTAAGTATTAATTCCGCATAATACTTGAATTGTTACATATACAACAAAGTTTCTCTACGTGTTTAACTTGATTTAATCTCGTTTACACAAGCTAAATCGATCTAAGTTTGGGATCAACAAGTGGTATCAGAGCTTGTTGAGAAACTTTAATCTAAAGAACACAAAAACCCTAAATCACCAAAAACCCTAATTTTCAAGAAACCCTAAAAACAACATGTCTACTCTAGAGTTAACCTCATCCTCCTCCTCAACCCCTAACATCAAGATTCCCATGCTAGACCCAGACAACTTTGAGCTGTGGAAGTTTAACTTTGAACAGTATCTTCAAATCCATGACCATACCCTATGGGAAATTATTGAATATCGAAACATATTCAATAAGGCTGCCAAGATTGCAGCTGCTATCTTGGTAAGATCAACTCCAGGCTCTATAGAAGAGGATCGAAAAGAAAAGCCTGAAGATGGAAGAGTTGTCTCAGTTGAGGACGTTGGAAAAAGAAGGAATGACATGAAAACCCTAAGCATCCTCAAACTCTCTTTGGGACAAGCCAATCAGCACAAGTATAGAGGCTATGATTTTACAAAAGATCTATGGACAGCCCTTGAAGTTGCTTATGGTGGTAATGCTGATACTGTACAAGAGAAAAAGAAGCAACTCTTGCATGAGTATGATGTTTTTAAAGCTGAACCCAATGAAAAGCTAAGTGGAGTGAGAAGCAGACTTCTTAACATTACAAGCAAGTTGTCCTTTATGGGAACAGTGCTTGGTGATGTTGATATCATCACCACTTTTCTTAAAAGTCTTGGTGATGCATGGAAGATTGAAGCAAGGTCTATGATTGCTAATAACACTCACAAAAACTCCACTTTTGATGATGTTTACAATAAACAGAGGCTTGTAGAGAATGAAATTCTTTTAGATCAAGGAAGCAAGTCTACCAATGGAAACATGGCCTTCTTCTCACACGGTGAAGGTCAATTTGATCAAAGGGAGTCATACATGCACCCCGTTACTGGATCATCTTGTGTCAACATTGGATCAAGCTTTGTCAGTGCCTCTCACTCAAACGCTGACACATACAATGTTGACTCACCAAGAGTCAAGCCTGTTGGTATTGATCTAGATACTGTGTGTGCATACATTGCTTTATTGCCTAATGGTTCAGTGATTACATATGAGGACCTTGAGCAAATTAGTGATGAGTATTTGGAGGAGATGGACATAAAGTGGAATATGGCTCTTGCAAGCATAAGGGCAAATAGATGGAATCAAAGATTTAAGAAGAAGATGACTTTTAATGCTAAGGACACTACTGGATTTGACAAATCCAGGGTTGAGTGTTATAATTGTCATCGAATGGGACACTTTATGAGAGAATGCAGATCTCCAAGAAGATCTGATGCTGGAAAACCCTCAAGCCAAATCATCAAGGCTCACGATTCCAAAGCTATGGTTGCCATGCAAGACATTGATGGTGTTGGCTAGGATTGGAGCTATTTGGCCAAGGATGAGGAAGAAAACAAATCTTTGGTTGCAGAAAAATAAGAAGAGGAGCATGTTCACTATGCTCTCATGGCACACTCTTCATCTTTATCAGATAATGAGGTATATGATGATGCATTTTGTAGTAAGGGTTGTCATCTAAATACTGAAAAGCTTAACAAAGAAGTCTTAAAATTGACAAAAGATGTGGTTAATGAAAGATGCAAGTTATCTAACTATCAACTTGCTCTTACTCAAACTGAAAAGACTGTAGCTGAGTATAAGAAAATGGAGTTTGACCTAAAAGATCAAATCAATATTTTAACTCATGATTTAAATGCTAGTGTTGAGGTTAGAAACATCATAGGGAGAGCCAATGGTGCTTTACAGGCTAAGTTAGATGAGGCTATCAAAAACAAAGATAATGTAGATCTTAAAATTCAGGATTTGATAAAGCTTCGCAAATCCTAGAAAAATGTGTTAGTGAACAAAGGGACTCTAGGGATATGACTGGGTTTGGGATGAAAGAGTATGCTGGTGTTCCACCACCTGCTGGGAACTTCTATGGTGTCCTTAGAAAGGACTTGTCTTGGACTGGTATTCCAGAACTCCAAGCAGAGGAATTTATTCCTCCACCAAGAGTTCTTACTCCAATAGAGGAATACAAGCAAAAGTTGACTGATTTAGACCAATGGAAGAAAGCCAACCCTACCTTATTTGTTAAGGGTGGCATGCTTAGTGACAGCCCAAATGAGTCTACACCCATAAAAGTGACAAACCCTACCACTGGCAAGACTGTTGACCTTGGCTTAAACGTTGATAGAAAACCTAGTATTAAATATGCAGAAAGGTATAGAAAACCTAGGTCACCAAAAAGCCAAATTAGTGATAATGGGACAGGTTTCTTTTCTTCTAGACCTAGAGCTATGTCTAGAAAAGCCTGTTATACTTTTGGAAGTTTTTCACATTTAGCCTATAAGTGTGTCAATGCTTCAAAGGTCAACGCTGATAGAAAGTCAAGCACTGTCAAACCCAAACCTTTAGTCCAGCAAAGTCCACAAGTTGTTAGACCAGCCCCATTCTTTACTAAAGGGTCTAATACTTATGGACAAAGACCTTTTCAGAAGACCAATACGTGGTCTAACAGACAATGGGTTCATGTAGCAAACCCTAGGTTCAACGCTAATAAGGGTAATTTCAGCGTTGACAAGAACAAATTTAACGCTGACAGGAACGTTGTCAGACCAAGTAATGGAAAATATTTGCAACCAAAGGGAAGGGGGTCTAAAGCTTCTTCTAGCTTAACATGGAAACCTAAGCAAGACCAAAACCCTAATTCAGATGGGAATTTTATGACCTGTAAGAGATTTCATTATATTTCAAAGGTCATAACAAAACCAATTGGGGTTAACTAGGTGTTTAATCCAAAAAGGGATGAACAAAGGGTTGTCATAAGGACTAAGTCTGTTCTTGTTGAACAACCAAATGAATCCAAGTCTGCTCAGGATTGGGTTCCCAAAGAAAACTAATTTGTTTTCTTTATGTATAGGGCATTCAAAAGTAGGTTAATGATTATGGCTATTGGGACAGTGGATGCTCTAGGCACATGACGGGGAAGGAAGATTATCTTAAAAATTTTATCCCCATTAAAGATGGTGACAAAGTGTACTTTGGAGGTGGATATGGGACTATCACTGGCAAAGGAACTCTTCTCACCAACAATTTCCGTTTTGAAAACGTGTTTATGGTAAAAGAAATTGACTATAATCTGTTTAGTGTATCACAAGTGTGTGATAACAAAAATAAGGTTCTTTTCACTGATATTGAATGCATGGTGCTGAGCAAAGATTTTAAAATACCAGATGAGAAATTCATTGATTATAAAACACCTAGGCATAAGGACATTTATAAAATCTCAATGGAATTAGGATTAATAATAATTTGTCATGTCTATATGCTAAGGCTTCAGTTGATGAGAGTAATCTTTGGCACAGAAGATTAGGGAACATTAATTTTAAGAATAGAAATAGACTTGTGAGACATGGTTTTGTTAATGGTTTGCCTGAAAAGGCTTTCCACAATGACCATTCTTGGGTTGCATGCCTCAAAGGCAAACAGCACAAGGTCTCATTTAAGTCTAAACCTGTGCATTCTAGTTCCAAACCTCTTCACTTACTGCATATGGACTTGTTTGGTCCAACTAATATAGAAAGCTCAAATGGTAAATCCTACTGTTTTGTCATCACTGATGATTTTTCAAGATTTACTTGGACTTTCTTTTTAGCTTTGAAAAGTGACACTGCTGATACTTTGATTAACTTTATTACCCAAATTGAAAAGAAGTCTGGTAATGAGGTTAAGATGCTTAGAAGTGACAATGGTGGTGAGTTTAGAAATAAGTTATTAGATGACTTTTATGCCAAGAAAGGGATTACTAGACAGTTTAGTGTAGCTAGAACCCCCACAACAAAATGGGGTAGCTGAGAGAAAGAATAGAACCCTCATATAAGCAGCCAGGACTATGTTGGCTGATGCTCACTTTCCCATTGCTTTTTGGGCTGAGGCTGTGAATACAGCTTGTTATGTTCATAATAGGGCATTAGTCAACAAGATTCATAACAAAACACCTTATGAGTTATATTGGGGCAGGAAACCTAATATTGGTTTTCTTAAACCTTTTGGATGTCATGTAGTTGTGTTGGACACTAGTGATGCCTTAGGTAAGTTTAGTGCTAAAGGTGATGAAGGCTACTTCATGGGTTATTCAGTGCAGAGTAGAGGATATAGAGTTTACCTTAAGAAATAAAAACGTATACTTGAAAAGGTACATGTTAGGTTTTTAGAAAGTAAACCTAGTGATCATGAAAGTGGTCCAATATGGTTATTTGACTTGGAACCTCTATCTAGGACATTGAATTATATGCTTGTTACTAATCCAAACATTGTGAAGGTGACTTCAAATGTTGTGGAAAAACCAGTTGTTGATATTTCAGGTAAACAGGTTGATGAAGAGGTTGGATCACAAGCAGACAAAACAGCACCCATACTTGAGTATGTTACCATTCCCATATGGACAGATGCGTTTGCTGCTGCTGCTGCTGGAAAGGAAAAAGGTGGTCCCCAAGTATCACTAGTTGAAACATGCATGATCCTTCAGGCGCTAACAAAGGAAATTATGGCGCTGACAAGACAAATTCAGGCGTTGATGGCTCAAACGTTGACAGCTTTGGTTCAGGCGTTGACAGATCTTTTGACCATCTTTTCTCTTCCAATAATTTTGAACAAGGTGAACCTTCAAACAGTCATGGAGGGGCTCATTCAGATGATGATGGAAGAGAGTCTGGAGAGGATCTTGGTAACTTGGAAGATGAGATTGAGGATAACACAATTATTGAGGGAGGAGTGCTTACTTCTCCAATCAAAAATCATCCTCCTTCTCTAATTATTGGTGATGTGATGACTCCTGTGCAAACTAGAAGGTCTCATCAGAATCATGGAGGATTTATTTCCAATATCCACAAGAAGGTTGATACCCCTCTTGTTCAAGCATGTTTGTTTGCCTGTTTTTTGTCACAACAGGAACCCAAGAAGATTTTTGATGCTCTCAAAGAACCAAGTTGGGTGGAAGCAATGCAGGATGAGCTTCACCAATTTGCTATTCAGGATGTTTGGGAGTTAGTTGATTGTCTCAGACATGTTAGACCTATTGGGACAAGATGGGTTCTTAGGAACAAAAAGGATGAAAGAGGTATTATGGTCAGAAACAAGGCACGTTTAGTGGCACAAGGATATACACAAGAAGAAGGGATAGACTATGAGGAGGTCTTTGCACCTGTTGTAAGGATTGAGGCTATAAGGATTTTTCTAGCCTATGCTTCCTGCATGGGATTTACAGTCTATCAAATGGATGTGAAGAGTGCTTTTCTTTATGGCACTATTGCAGAGGAGGTTTATGTCATGCAGCCTCCTGGTTTTGAAGATTCAGAACATCCAGACAAGGTGTATAGAGTGAATAAAGCTATGTATGGACTTCATCAAGCCCCAAGAGTATGGTATGGTACATTGTCCACCTATCTGGTGGAAAATGGATTCAAGAGGGGCACCATAGACCAGACCTTGTTTACAAAGAAGACTGGTAAGGATTTCTTACTTGTATAGGTCTATGTGGATGATATCATTTTTGGCTCTTCTAGTCCAAAGATGAGGGAAGACTTTTCCAAACTCATGACAGACAATTTCAAGATGAGTGCAATGGGGGAGATGAACTTCTTTCTAGGGTTACAAGTACAGCAGAAAGAAGATGGTATTTTCATCTCTCAAGATAAATATGTAGCAATAGTCTTGAAGAAGTTTGGCTTTTCTCCACATGAGAAACGGGCTAGCACACCTATGGATAGGGAACACCCTTGGGGAAAAGTTGGAGATGGAAAAGAGGTGGATGTCAAGCATTATAGGTCAATGATTGGTTTATTGATGTATCTCACAGCTTCAAGGTCTGACATTATGTTTGTTGTGTGTGCATGTGCACGCCATCAAGTGACTCCCAAAGAGTGTCATCTTCATGATGTCAAGAGAATTTTTAGGTACCTTAGATATTATCCAGACCTGGGATTATGGTATCGAAAATATTCCCTATTGGAGCTTATCATATTCAGACAGTGATTATGGTGGTGACAAGTTTGATAGAAAATCCAAAACTGGTGGATGCCAATTTGTTGGGAGTAGATTGATATCTTGGCAATGCAAGAAACAAACAGTGGTGGCCAATTCTACAACTGAAGCAGAGTATGTTGTTGCAGCTGCTTGTTGTGGACAAGTCTTATGGATTCAGAACCAGCTGTTGGATTATGGGTATAATTTCGTGCATACCAAGATCTTTGTAGACAATAACAGTACTTTATGCATTATTAAAAATCCTGTACATCACTCTAAAACAAAAAACATAGAAATTAGACATCATTTTATAAGAGATTGTTTTGGAAAAATGTTTAATACAACCAGATAGGGTTGACACAGAAGAAAATGTGTCTGATTTATTAACTAAACCTTTTGATACTGGAAGATTTCAATACTTGGTAACAAGAATTAGAATGATCAATCTTACTTAATATGTGTTTTCGGAACTTATTGTAAAAGTATGTACAGGATATGCATTGTTATTTGTCTTTATATAAAATTAGATTTTCCGCTTTATTTGTCTAACGCTGACAAAGGTTATTTTAACGCTGACAAGTGTTAAATTGACGTTGTCAGCAACATGTTAGTTTTGTGGTTTTTTATCTAATTATGCAGGCGTTGTTAGCATTGTAAAATTGGATACAGAGTTGCTTATGGATTCTTGGAGCATTATTGGAGTATGTTTCAGTTTATGGATGATGGTTGGAATATTTATATTCTTATGTTGACATAAATTTTTGGTACATGCATATTATTTGGAAACTTAAGTATCATAGTTTAAGGGGAGGTTTAGGAACCTTTTAGGACTTTTTGGGTATTCTTATACTACTCTTATCACAATTTTAGATTGTGTCCACTGATGAGTATGAATTAGTTTACTAACTCATGAGGCACTATAGCATGCAAAGTTGATATACTATGCACGCTGCCAAGACTTTTTGGCCTAGAATTGGATGTGGTCTGTTGGAAGACATGGGTATGATTTTTATTGGGCTTAAATGGGAAGTTACAAAGGATTTTATGAGATAACTTCACTGTTAAGAACTTTGGTTAGCAATGGATACTAGAGGACTGTTATGTCTATCTTGCTTAAGCAAGTGTGCATGATTGGACAGTGCTTGCCACCCTATAGTAATTTTCAGTTTATAGGTTATCTTCACTAGGATAAATCACTTTGTTAAGGTCCTTTTTCATTTTTATTATTTTTATTTTTGGACGTTGACAGATTTATTTCCAAACGTTGTTAGGACCAATTTAGACGTTGACATGGCTTTTTCCAACGTTGACAAGAATATAGCCGTTGGGCGTTGATGGGTTATTTTTTACCGTTGACACTCATTGGGTCCTACGCAGTCGTTATTTTTGACGAAAATTGGGGCCGTAATTTTAGGAGTTGGTAACTTTTAATTAATGAACAAGATAAGTTATTTTCTTTTCAAGATTTTCATCATTATATTTTGAAAATAACTGCCTCATTTTTTACCAATCACATGTGCATACTTCTCCTATATATTTGGCTCCTTCTTTTTAAACAGGGTAATTTCATATTCTTGTCTAACAAATTTTTCTCCTGTAGTCATCTTTCATAATCTTTCACACAGCTTTCTACATCAATGGCGCCTAAGTTTAAACCGAGTGACTTGGTATTGGGATTCAGAAGTCAGCATAACATGGTTGCCTATTTGGAGACTGATGATGCTCTGTTTCCTCAATACACTCAGATGGTGGCGTATTTGAATGCATCCCCATTACGGTATGCACTTTCTCATGCTCCTCTTATCCCTGTCACTCATATTAAACAGTTTTGGAACATTGTTAGTTCCTCAACGCTTAATATTGTGACTACATTAACTGCTATTGTCCATGGGCGTCCATGGGTGGCTACTGAAGCCTTGGTTCGCCAGGCTTTGCATCTTAATGATGCAGATGGTATAACCACTCTACCCATTGGTGAGATAGAACAGGGACTTCAAGCTTTGGGGTATCCTTTCCCTGAAGAGGGTACTTTAAACAAATATAATAAACAGGAATTTCCCCCAGCTTGGAAGTACTTAATACATGTCATCCTTTAATGTTTAAGTCCCAAAAGTACTGTACATAATGAAATTAACAGATCCATTGCTAGTGCCATTGTGTGTATTGCTAATGGGTAAAAGTATAATTTTTCTAAACTGATTTTTGATGGCATGTGTAAAAACAAGGGTAGCAAGATGACTCTGGCTTACCCAAGATTTTTACAAATGGTTTTTGATGAGCAAAGGTATTGCACCAGGGATCATGATGATTTTTATGCGATCCCTGTGCAAAAGAAAGCTATTTTTAGTAAGATGAATTCACCCCTCACAGAGACTTACCCCTTACCCAAGCCATGCTTGCTGTAATTGCAGCAGCACAACCTCAACCTGACCCACAACCACAACTTGACCCATTACCTGAACCATCACCTTCACCTCAACATATGTAACTTGACCAAAATCCCTTCAACGCTGACACATTAAATGTTGGCGTTGATACTTCAAATCCAAACGTTGACACCTTTCTACAACAGACCCAAACACCCCTTAACCTTCAAACTACTACCCAATCCACATCATCTTCTTCACCCCCAGACTTTTGGATGGAAAAATGCCAAAGGACCATTGGAGTGTTCTCCTCTGGTGGTCCTAGCCATGTTGTAGAGAGAACCACCACCACAGGTGTGGTTGGTGATATGGGTGAGGCTAGGACTATTGGTACTCGCTTAGATGCAGGCCAAGCCAGTCCTAACATCATTAAGACCTCATCTATGCCCCATAACTCTATTTTGGGAGGTCAAATCCCCACTCTATAGGAAGGCAGATTGGAACCATATACAATGTTGGAATTGACGGTTGTCTGCATTAGCTTGCAAAAGCAAAATACAGACCTGGTACATACTGTCTCTACCCAAGGCCTGAAACTCAAGCAATTGAGGGAGAGGATTGTTGTTTTAGAAACTGCTAACACTAGGAGAAGGCAGACAAGAGTCATTTCATTAGGGGAGGATTCTTACAAAGGGGAGGAAGCTGTTACATAGCCAATTAATTCTAGTGACAAAGGCTCACATGAAGCTGCTACAGAGCCAATTAATTTGAGTGGCAAAGGCTCACATGATGGAGAATCTTTGGGTGTGGCTGAAGCTCTTACAGATTTGAAGAAGCAACCAGGTTTTGATGTCTCTTTGGTTACTCCTACTAATTTGAATTTGTCCTTTATAGAAATGATGAAACAGTTCACAAGAAGCGCTGACAAGAGTAAGTTAGGCGTTGACACACAGGTTTTGGACGTTGATAGACCTGTAGATATGGTTGATGTATTTCAGTCACCAGCTATCATCAAGGAAGTGTCTTCACGGGTACCATCATCATCTTTACCCATCATTGATACATTAGATAGGGGTAAAGGAATTATGGTAGAAACAAAGGTTCCTAAGGATGCAGCACAAGTTAAATTTTATTCAATGTTGGCTACACAACTTATGGAACAAGAAAAGAAAAAGGTCGTTGAGTCACCATTTATGGTTACCTCTGAGGAACAAGAAGGAAGTAATGATGAGAGCACATATTCAAGTGTTATGATTATTGATCTAAAACCCGCATGCTTTTACCATGAATAGTACCCTTAAGATCGTACGTACTAGATTAAAACTTTCCTATTATAGCATGATTACGATTACGTGTTAGGATTTTACGTATTAAGTACGTGTTAGAACACGATAAGTATTTATTAAGCACGAACACGCAATAATTATTTAAACAATAATTAATCACGAACATGCGATCATGAAATCATGAACGTAATTAAATCACGAGCTAATATTAATTACGTCTATATATATTTATTACGAACACGAATAAATATATTAGGTCACGGTAATTATTTAACGAGAACACACAAAACGCGAACACAAATAAACACGAACAAACACGTAAAACACGAACACGAGAACACACTTATTAATTAGACACGGAAAACATTCGGGTTACCCCTTTTGGGCCCCATTACCACGAAATTAAGGAGGGAGGATGGGCTTAGCCCATCAAAATTTTACTAAAAGGGGAAAAAGGATTTTCACTACTCATTTTTAGTTTTATAGAAGATTTTAGAAAAACCCTAAAACCCTCATTCCCTTTCTTTTTTGTGCTGCCACCTTAAGAACACCACAAGGAGGTGGTTTGTGATCTTTGATCTTGGAATTTTAGTTGGTGATCGTGTTTGTTCTTCATCCTTTTGATCCACGAATTCGGTAAATCCTTTTTAAACCTTTTCTTTTGATTTGATCTTTTATAAATCAAGAACATGTTATGTTTTTTTACAAAAACCTCATCAAAAACATGGATCTAACATGATTTGGGGTTAATAAAATCAAAAGTGTGTTTTTAAGGGGTGTTTGTTTTGGCCGCAGGCTGCACCGAACCCGAAGGGGTTTCGGTTTGGCCAACCGACCATCACCAAGACCATATGGTCTTGGTTGGTGTGTGTGGGTCCCACGGCAGCATCAAGGCACGGGGTACCCCGAGTTGGTTCGGGGTACGGTGTCGATTTCATGCCCGGTTCATGCTTTTTAGTCTAGATCCGGTTCATGGTGTATGTTTAGTTTTTTTATGTTTTATGATCGTATGTTAAAAATTAAATTAATAAAATGACATGATTAATTTAATAACATGACTTAGGTTATTTTAATTATTAATAAGTATGAAATTAATTAACCTAAGTATTTTATATTTTAGACTTATAATTAATTAATTATTTAAAAACCATGATTATAATTAATGAATTAACATGACTTAGGTTATATTATTAATATATAATAATACATGCTTTAACCTAAGTATTTAATATTATTTAATTTAAAACATGTTATACTTTAATTAAATATTTTAACCTATAGTTTAATTTAATTACGTGGAATAATTATTAAACTATACATTATATCATATGACTTAGAAAATAATCATGAAAACACTTAGGCTTATATACTTAGCTTATTTAACCAACTTATTTCTAATTATGGAAACTTCTATTTTTAGAAACTTATTTAAATAAGGCAGCTAATCTATTTATGTAAACGTTCTATTTTTAGAAACTTATTTATTTCAGGCAGCTAATCTATTTATGGAAACTTATTTAAATAAGGCAGCAAATCTATTTATGGAAACGTTCTATTTTTAGAAACTTATCTATTTTAAGCAGTAATTCTATTTTTAGAAACTTTCTATTTTTGGAAACTTTCTTTTTTTGGAAACTTTCTATTTTTGGAAACTTTCTATTTTTGAAAACTTTCTATTTTTGGAAACTTTCTATTTTTGGTAACTTTCTATTTTTGGAAACTTTCTATTTTAGGAAACCTGCTATTTTTGGAAAGTTACTTATTATTACACAGTAAGTATAATAACACATGAAATACCAGAAATACTTAATCAGAGTAAACAGAATGTAAGATAAACACAATTTAAGGCTTAAAACAGAAAAACATGATAAGAACATATAAAATAAGCTAAGACATGACATAAAAGCAGTTACGTACTAGCAAGCAGATACTTATTCATGTATGTATTTATGTAGCATTAGTGATACGGAAGTAGGATTCTTCTCAGTTCATCTTCTTCGTTCACTGGACATAAGGTACGGATTCCCGTCCTTTTAGTATGGACATTCTTTCCTTATTAGGATTCCCCGTATGCAGCCAACTGTTTTCCCGTAGTATAAGTTACGTGTTTGATTGCTTATGTTTAATTAAGAATACCTATAGCCATATACATGCATGACCAGTTTCACCTAGTTATGGAGGTACCATAACCATAACATTAGAGGCACTGATGTTATGACTTCACCACGGCGGAGTGATTGCTCATGGCGTCCCTTCAGCTTTTGGCCATTTATTTATATTTATCATGTGGGGCGTATGGGTGCATCCTAGTTACATGTTTTCAGTCAGGATTTCATGGTGAATGTGGTGTGTGTCTTGCATCCTTCACAAGGAGCTGATCCCTCCTACCCAAAAACCAGTATATTAAATTAGAGGCAGCCCCTCTAATTTGCATGATGAGGTCACCCCTCCAAGTGTTCATGCACGGTGGATTTTCATGACCTATATTGGCTAATGGTAAACCATGCTAAACAGTTTTTATAAGATAAACATAAGGCTTTTCAAACTATGAAACCAGTTTTATGAACATGCTCCAGGTTTTCCAGGACTTATGCATTTCCGCTGCGATTAAGTCTTTATCATGTTTTAGTCATTTATACTATGTCTATATCCGTGCACTGAGCGTTATGCTCAGTCGTTACTTTCCTTTCCATGTCCCAAAACGGCAGGTACCCAAGGACGGACTCGAGCATTTGGAGGACAGGCATAGGATGGAAGCTGCCATAGACTTCTTCTCCTTTTGCCTTCATATACTTATGCTTGTTTAGTCTTTCATTCATTCCTTTTGCTTTATTATGTTTTGGGCTTATGTTTGGGAACCGATGTTTGATTCCGGTTATCCCTATGGTCATGTAATGTTTTATACATTTATCCTTGTATGCTTTGATGACACGTCATAATTACGCGTGACATTCCATTATCAAAATGGGGTGTTACAATTATGGTATCAGAGCCAAGGCTTCGACCTGTAGGCTCTAAAACTTGACCTGTCACTAGTGGGTAGTCACCAGGAGCTTCCTAAGCCAACGTTTGTGATACCACGTATTGATGTTTTCAGCGCATTGTTGTTTTAACCATGATGTTTTCAGCACCTTGAGGTTTTAACCTTGATGTTTTCATCGATATTGTTTTACTAATATGGATGGACAACCGTCATTCATATTTAGTTATGTGTCATTGTTTCATGCATAATTTTCCTCGTGAACTGTGGCTATGTGGACTGAACCCCAGTAGTTCATAATTAGTCACATAAAAAATTTTCTGATAAGTTTTGACAGATGAGTTTTATTTATTTATGTTTCATGTATCATTGTTGCAGGGATTATGACTAAGTAATGGTTGGTACAGGACTAGCCCTATTTAGTCGCATGTGCTTTTATCGAAACTTTTAACTTTGGGACCGACCCATAGGCGTCCCCTCGCCATGTCTTTTGTTTTGGGACCGACCCATAGGCGTCCCCTCGCACATATAAAAGGGTTTTATAAACTAACATTATGCATTCATGCACTGTTTTCATGCATAAAATTTTTCTCATGATTTATTGGCATAAATCTTTTTTTTTATGTCCCCTCATAAGTGACTATGTTTTTTATGTCAAGTATGTTTTCAAACTGTCATGGTTAACTTCGGTTTCATGCTGATTATGTTATACACTCCTTTACGATAGATCGTTTTATGTTCCTTCATGATGATTCCGTCTTCATGTTGATTACGTCTTACGCCTCTTTTGTTATTTATGCTTTCACGCAAGACATTGTTGGATTTCATTGAATTTTGCTTTCATGATAGTCATGGTTGGTTTTCATTGATCATGCTGTCAGGCAAATCATCGTTGAATTTTGTGTAACCACACTTTAGCGTTTCCCTATGCAACCAGAATGAGGTATATACTGGCATTGCCAGGTTATCATGATGGTTTTCCTAACCGTTTAACTGATATACCTTCTTTAGATCATGATAAATGATCGACTCCATACCGATCATTTCATGTGCATTCCACGTGTACTCCACGTACCGTATTTCATGTGTATTACACGTACCTTAATCCATGTGTATTTCACTTACAATATTGCACGAGTATTCGCTAGTCGATTCTGAATCATCTCAGACATATGTCCACTTGCTAATACTCTACAAATTGCTGATGCCGCTCATAACTTGGAAATGTTACTAAAGGTTGATGCTGCTGGCGTTCGGAGACGCTACGAGATGCGGATGCTGTTCACAACCTGGAGATCCTACAAGACGAAGACAAAGGCGTCGGAGCAAAGCAATTGGACGAGAAGATGCTTCACCATCAGACGATTCCCATCAATCATTGTCCCTAATTCTTAGTTACATGTCACGCGTCATTCGGCTGTCATTTCAGCTATATGAGTGCAAACCGGTACCAGTCGGCCACTCAGCTGAATAGTTACATGAATCACGGTCATGAGAATGACCATCATGGAACTGACAGACAGGACGATAGTAACCACTACTATGACAGCAACTATCCTAGAAATCGCAACCGAGGCTCCGGTCGCGGACGTGATCAGACATACAAAGGATCAGTAGTCCAACCGATCCGCCAATTCTGGCATAATAACCTAATATTGTAGTTCTATTGTTTTACGTCTCGAGACACATGTCAAGACATCAGTCAAGACACATGTCTCACTTATACCTTTAAAGACACATGTCAAGACATCAGTCAAGACACATGTCTCACGTATACCTCCTGAAGACACATGTCAAGACACTAGTCAAGACATATGTCATGCTTATAGTTTCAAGAAACGAGTCAAGACACATGACTCACGTCCAACTATGGAACATTTCTAAGAAATTCAGGGTACCCTCTAAGGGTATATCTATTTTTGTTGTGCCATGTATTAATCAGGCCATAATAATTTCTATACCATTATCGGCGCATCAGTGAGAATTGTCACATTGCCAATGTCACTTTCATTTCTTTTACCATGGTTCATATATTCATGACCATGAAGGACGCCTTTCGTATTCCCACGAATACGAAGGTTTTCCTTCAGCTTAATGATGAGATCCAAGCTGCTAACGCATTTCCTCGGACAGACACGAGATGAATTTTATCCTAATTATGTACTATGAACAGCACACCATGCTACGATTCATAATTATGTACAGTAATGTTCAGGCTCCTGAATACATTCAGCTTGATTTTCCATCGGGAAAATCTGTACAAATTATCTATGCTTACAAGCATGTGCGTTGTTAGCCATGGTCGCTAAAATTTTCTAGCTGTCAGTAAGACACGACCACTTAATTCTTTTACGCATAGCCAATTGATTATTCCAAAGTCTTCCTATACATTCCAGAAGAATCTACAAGGAGAAGGATGGTACCATGAGATTTTGTGTCGACTACCGTTGACTTAAACAAATCACCATTCATGACCGTTATTCTCCTCCACGTATTGACGACATGTCCAATCAACCGAATAGTGTTAATCACTTTCCCAAGATCGAACTCATGATCATGCTGCCAACAGTGACGAGTGAAAAAGCAGGACATGTCCATGACTGCTATTCGTACACGACTCGGTCATGCTAGATTTATGATTTTGAATTAGTCTCATCATTTCTCCTACGACATTTACAAGAATGAGTTTCCATGAACTCATAGCAAATTCATCAGTGTTTTCATTGAGGATAACCTGATTTCCTCTAAGCCTAGAGAAGAACAGGAAGACCCTATCTGCACTATGTTGCAAATTCTATGACAAGAGAAATTCTACTCTGGAAATTTTTCCAATATCAATTCTGTTTGATTACAGTAACACACTGAATCACATGGGTTTATGTGGTTAATCTTACCATGACTCAGCTTATGCGTAAAGGAGAGAACCCTACACTACATTAGGTGTTCTAGAAAATCCTACGCTAGGAGAAGTCTAGATTCAGAGACTCAGAGTTTCGCAAACTCCTATGTATCCAGTTCTAAGAAGCAAGATACAGTTACGTTCATATCTAGGTACCTGACATACCAACAGGTTAAGATAGGACACCAACAAACTGGGATGTTTTCATCATCTGAAATTGTGAATTGAAATGTGACAAGATCTCCACGGATTTTGGTTACCAGATTAACGCAAACTCAGAAGAAGCATGATGCTATCTGGGTTATTGCAAACAGTTTGATCAAGTCTGCAGAATCCTTACATCCGTACGGATTTCAGAACCAACAGATTGATCGGACATGTTCCAGCCAAGGATCATTCGATCACTTGGCAATCCCTCAGTTATCGGGTCAGACAAATATTCATAATTGTGCTCCTAATTTACTTCACATCCTTGTTCAAATTTCACGACTTGCTTTCACGCTCGCGTTCATGACGCTATTCACGTTCATGATCGTATCTGGGCTTACGATTTTACGTTTATTTCCTTCTGGGAAGTTTTGCAAGAACTTGAGAGACCAGACCCAAGTTTAGTATAACTCTCCATCATCAGATAGACGTTTCACGTCATATTCCACGTCTCACCTTGTAGCGTTTGGCGTTACCGCCATTATATTCTATGATCACGATATGTTTCACATGTCATGTTCATTCCACGTTCCTCATATCATGATCAAGATATGTTACACGTATCATGGATCACGATATGTTTACTCATACTACACTAGCCATATCTCCACGTAGCACGTTCAAAAATTTTCACGTATCACGTTCAAAATTTTTCACGTACTACGTTTCTTTATGTCTCGCGCATCGTTTCTAATTATCAGTTAAGTCAGATTGTCTTGCATCGTAACGTTTCAGTTACCCTAGCACATTAACTCTTATTTTCCTCGATCGAATTTAGGGGATCTACCTCCGTTGATAACCAAGAATTTCTTCGTATTCCAAGTCAAGGTCAGGAGGACCAAGATTTATCATTAGTGACAAGATCTTCTGTAGGAACCGTTCCAAGAGGGAGGCCACTTGGAAACGAACAAGTTCATCCGAACTTCTTATCCGTTTTTCACTTATCCATTTGATATGTCCTTTCAGACACGTCACGTTCCATGTCCTTTCAATACATGTCATGTTCTGCGTTCCTTCTGCCAGGAAACCCGCACGTTCATTAATCTTACATACCCTTTCAGTTTGATTCGGGTATGTTTCTCTTTCAGTTACGTTATCTATAACTCGGGGACGAATTATTCTTTTTAGGGGGGAAGAGTTGTAAAACACGCATGCTTTTACCATGAATAGTACCCTTAAGATCATACGTACTAGATTAAAACTTTCCTATTATAGCATGATTACGATTACGTGTTAGGATTTTACGTATTAAGTACGTGTTAGAACACGATAAGTATTTATTAAGCACGAACACGCAATAATTATTTAAACAATAATTGATCACGAACATGCGAGCATGAAATCATGAACGTAATTAAATCACGAGCTAAAATTAATTACGTATATATATATTTATTACGAACACGAATAAATATATTAGGTCACGGTAATTATTTAACGAGAACACACAAAACGCGAACACAAATAAACACGAACAAACACGTAAAACACGAACACGAGAACACACTTATTAATTAGACATGGAAAACATTCGGGTTACCCCTTGTGGGCCCCATTACCACGAAATTAAGGAGGGAGGATGGGCTTAGCCCATCAAAATTTTACTAAAAGGGGAAAAAGGATTTTCACTACTCATTTTAAGTTTTACAGAAGATTTTAGAAAACCCTAAAACCCTCCTTCCCTTTCTTTTTTGTGCCGCCACCTTAAGAACACCACAAGGAGGTGGTTTGTGATCTTGGATCTTGGAATTTTAGTTGGTGATCGTGTTTGTTCTTCATCCTTTTGATCCACGAATTCGGTAAATCCTTTTTAAACCTTTTCTTTTGATTTGATCTTTTATAAATCAAGAACATGTTATGTTTTTTTAAAAAAACCTCATAAATAAACATGGATCTAACATGATTTGGGGTTAATAAAATCAAAAGTATGTTTTTAAGGGGTGTTTGTTTTGGCCGCAGGCTGCACCGAACCCGAAGGGGTTTCGGTTTGGCCAACCGACCACCACCAAGACCATATGGTCTTGGTTGGTGTGTGTGGGTCCCACGGCAGCATCAAGGCACGGGGTACCCCGAGTTGGTTCGGGGTACGGTGTCGATTTCATGCCCGGTTCATGCTTTTTAGTCTAGATCCGGTTCATGGTGTATGTTTAGTTTTTTTATGTTTTATGATCTTATGTTAAAAATTAAATTAATAAAATGACATGATTAATTTAATAACATGACTTAGGTTATTTTAATTATTAATAAGTATGAAATTAATTAACCTAAGTATTTTATATTTTAGACTTATAATTAATTAATTATTTAAAAACCATGATTATAATTAATTAATTAAAATGACTTAGGTTATATTATTAATATATAATAATACATGTTTTAACCTAAGTATTTAAGATTATTTAATTAAAAACATGTTATAATTTAATTAAATATTTTAACCTATAGTTTAATTTAATTACATGGAATAATTATTAAACTATACATTATATCATATGACTTAGAAAATAATCATGAAAACACT
Source organism: Glebionis coronaria (assembly GCA_025667525.1). Lineage (NCBI taxonomy): Eukaryota > Viridiplantae > Streptophyta > Magnoliopsida > Asterales > Asteraceae > Glebionis > Glebionis coronaria. The sequence continues at coordinate 562,780,778 of CM046882.1, forward strand.
TAGGCTTATATACTTAGCTTATTTAACCAGCTTATTTCAAATTATGGAAACTTCTATTTTTAGAAACTTCTTTAAATAAGGCAGCTAATCTATATATGGAAACGTTCTATTTTTAGAAACTTATTTATTTCAGGCAGCTAATTTATTTATGGAAACTTATTTAAATAAGGCAGCAAATCTATTTATGGAAACTTTCTATTTTTAGAAACTTATCTATTTTAAGCAGTAATTATATTTTTGGAAACTTTCTATTTTTGGAAACTTTCTATTTTTGAAAACTTTCTATTTTTGGAAACTTTCTATTTTTGGAAACTTTCTATTTTTGGAAACTTTCTATTTTTGGTAACTTTCTAATTTTGGAAACTTTCTATTTTTGGAAACTTTCTATTTTAGGAAACCTGCTATTTTTGGAAAGTTACTTATTATTACACAGTAAGTATAATAAGACATGAAATACCAGAAATACTTAATCAGAGTAAACAGAATGTAAGATAAACACAAGTTAAGGCTTAAAACAGTAAAACATGATAAGAACATATAAAATAAGCTAAGACATGACATAAAAGCAGTTACGTACTAGCAAGCAGATACTTATTCATGTATGTATTTATGTAGCATTAGTGATACGGAAGTAGGATTCCTCTCGGTTCATCTTCTTCGTTCACTGGACATAAGGTACGGATTCCCGTCCTTTCAGTATGGACATTCTTTCCTTATTAGGATTCCCCGTATGCAGCCAACTGTTTTCCCGTAGTATAAGTTACGTGTTTGATTGCTTATGTTTAATAAAGAATACCTATAGCCATATACATGCATGACCAGTTTCACCTAGTTATGGAGGTACCATAACCATAACATTAGAGGCACTAATGTTTTGACTTCACCACGGCGGAGTGATTGCTCGTGGCGTCCCTTCAGCTTTTGGCCATTTATTTATATTTATCATGTGGGGCGTATGGGTGCATCCTAGTTACATGTTTTCAGTCAGGATTTCATGGTGAATGTGGTGTGTGCCTTGCATCCTTCACAAGGAGCTGATCCCTCCTACCCAAAAACCAGTATATTAAATTAGAGGCAGCCCCTCTAATTTACATGATGAGGTCACCCCTCCAAGTATTCATGCACGGTGGATTTTCATGACCTATATTGGCTAATGGTAAAACATGCTAAACAGTTTTTATAAGATAAACATAAGGCTTTTCAAACTATAAAACCAGTTTTATGAACATGCTCCAGGTTTTCCAGGACTTATGCATTTCCGCTGCTATTAAGTCTATATCATGTTTTAGTCATTTATATTATGTCTACATCCGTGCACTTAGCGTTATGCTCAGCCGTTACTTTCCTTTCCATGTCCCAAAACGGAAGGTACCCAAGGACGGACTCGAGCATTTGGAGGACAGGCATAGGATGGAAGCTGCCATAGACTTCTTCTCCTTTTGCCTTCATATACTTATGCTTGTTTTGTCTTTCATTCATTCTTTTTGCTTTATTATGTTTTGGGCTTATGTTTGGGAACCTATGTTTGATTCCGGTTATCCCTATGGTCATGTAATGTTTTATACATTTATCCTTGTATGCTTTGATGACACGTCATAATTACGCGTGACATTCCATTATCAAAATGGGGTGTTACAATTGAAGAACCAGAAAGACTTGAATATGGTGATATGTTGGCAAGGGAGAAACTTACAGAGTTAAAAATGAAGGTAGATTATGATATGCCAGAAGTTGCCCAGATGTACTTTGCTTGGGAGAATAAGATCATGGAGAATCCAGATATGCCTTTATCGGATCAGATTTAGGGGTTGGAGATTCTTCTTAGAATTCAAAAGGATTGCCATGTAATCCTAAAGTATAAGGCCAACAAAGTTTTCTCACAGTCTAAGAGAGAAAGAAGGGAGTTTTGTTATATGTTGCTTAGATGTCATCAAGGAGGTTGGACTTTTCAGAAGTTGCAGGAATTATCCTTTGATGAATTGGAGTATAAGTCTTATCCTATTTGGGCAAGAGTGCAAGAGATGAACACTATCAGACTTCTTTCAGATGAAAGGAAAGAAGAACTTGCAGAGGATATGGAGATTCAAAGGGCTATGATTGTTCCAAGACCATTGAAGAAGGGAGTTCCACTTGAGTTTCCTTCAAATTTGAATAGAGTGAATCCCAGTGAAGCTGTTATTAGAAAGAGTATTAAGATCTCACCCATGGAAGCTTCACATATGGTAAAAGTATTACCTCATGATTCCAGAAACCCTATCATTAGTTATGAAGAAGATGCAAGTGGGTTTTGGATGATTGGCAGATATGGGAAAGAGGTACATACTTTTACTACTCTTATGTCTTTGTTTGCAAGTTTGGATAAGGAAGACTTGACAGACCTTTGGAGGTTACTGCATGCCAAGTATGAGACTGAAGCACCTACTTCAGTCAATGGAATAAAGCTTTGGTCAACATTCAAGAGAATGTGTGCACCACATGAAGAAGATCTAGTTTGGAAGGATCTTGAGGATGATATCAGTGGACTTCAATGGCGTCTATATTCAGCAGCTGGTGTGTATCATTTGAGTTCTACAAAGTTTTCTTAATATCTTCTTGTGGATGCTGAGTATCCTATGTCCAAAGAAGTTTTGAAGAAAATGATGACAACACAACTAGAGATAGACTACTCAAGTGACGTGGCCAAAGATTTGATTAGATATGTTTATTTCCAATTTGATAAGATTTGTAAGAATCCTCCTAGTTCTTAGTTTTTATTCAGAAACTTGATTACTAGAATAGATATCAAGTTTAGGGGAGGATTGTTGGGAATAAAATGTAGCCAATACACTTGGACGCTGACAAGAGCAATCTGGACGTTGTTAAGAAGAAATCAAGCGTTGACAGGACAAGCGTCGACAGGAAGAATTCAAGCGTTGATAAGAAGAAGTCAAGCACTGATGGAAGACTTAGTCTACACGTATTATGTTTCTAATAAAGATATGATCGACAATGTATTTCTTATGTTTATCTTTACCTAAAGTAGCTGATACGTAGACTCTTGTACAAGGCTCCTTATGCTATAAAAAGAGGCCTTTAGGTTTTAGTTTAATATACGTTTTAACACTTTCATTGTACGCAAGTTTTATTTATCAATCAAAGTGAAAGTATGGTTTATCTTGTTTGTGTGTTCTTGTTTAAGTATTAATTCCGCATAATACTTGAATTGTTACATATACAACAAAGTTTCTCTACATGTTTAACTTGATTTAATCTCGTTTACACAAGTTAAATCGATCTAAGTTTGGGATCAACAACTACATCATATGTTGTAGTTAGGATACTACACATTTGGAATTGAAATATTCCAAGGAGATTGTCATTGTGACCCTTGACAATGATATTTGTCCGATCACATGGGAGAGAAAGTGAATCTATACTCTTGCTCATGTTTTATAAAGGTATAAGAAATTTATTAGTAATTTTTCTTACTCTATATAACAAAAATTCCTTGGTATGGTTCATTACCAAAGCTGTTTTGTCTTACGCCAGAAAGGCACGTCTTAAACCACTATATATGACACAAGCTCTTCGTTTTTACAACTTGAAGATTTTCATTCATCTCTTGAAAATTTATACTTGGCTTTAATTCACTCCTCTTAGTTTCTCTCTTCTCTCTTATTTGTTATGAGTAGTCGTTTTTCCGTCTCGGTCTTTTTCGGTTTCGATTTCACTCGTAATCCTTCATTAAGGCATTATAACCTAGTCTTGAAGTGGTCCAATGATTTCCAAAAGGCTTAATATATGTTTTAAGTATTTTATAAAAACTTGGGTTGAAAAATTTCGTTCATTTTCGTGGCTAAAACACTTGATCTGTCCGTGGTTCCTTAAATAGGCGTGGTACTAAGGGCAGTTCCTTATGTATATATATATATATATCTTTACATTATATATAACAGGAGGGATTTGCCACGTCATCTAATCATGCTCTAATCTCGGTCAGCAGTCGGGCTTAGTTTTGGGCTTACAAATCCCGAAGGTTATCACTTCCTTAAAATAAAACTCGACGGTCATATAATCATGCCGATCACAAACAACCCTATCAAGTATCGCTATTAACTAAAAAACACAGTTACATGAAAACAACCCAACCCTGATCGATTATCAATTATCAAATCTTTAACTTATAATGTACTATGTAACCGATCAATTACCAGAAGAAAAACAAACCCACACCGATCGATGTGTTTGCTTGCAGGTTTCCCATAAACAGAGGCTTATCTTTGGCAGGGGTATACTTGATGGCAGTACCGTAGTGGACTACTTACTCCAGTATGTATCGGTTGTCTAGCTTACACTCCGATCTCGTGGATCCTTTCTGATACTTGTCAAGACCCTAGCAGAAGGACCACCATAACTCTGGACGTCAAAAGGTACGACAACATACGATATATAAAAGGTCTAAGATTCAGGATAATGAAGGTATTTACCCAAACCGGTTGAGAATGTTCTCCTTGGAAAACAGCTCAATAACCGCACCGTCTCCGACTACTCTATCAAAAGGGAATCTACTCTCAGTCTTGTGATAAAACCAAGAGGATTGATGAAAGTATTTGCGAGGACTGTAACCAGAAATAATACCACGAGTCTGAAATTTGAAAGATCCGATACCATTACCAACATGAAAGCCAAGATTCATAATAGGAAAGGTATCCCTGCATACCAGCAGAGTCTGTTCTCCTTGGAACACAGCTCAAGGACAGTGACTGCTTTATTGAGAAGGAATCCACACTCCATCTTGCTGGATGTCGATTCTCATTAAGACCCTAACCCGAAAAACAGTCAGCATGGAAGTCAATTGGAAGACTTGGTCTATGATAAGGAAGGTATTCCAGAAGATGAGCAGAGTCGCAGACATTTATCTTTGCCGGAAAACAGTAGCTTGAGGACGGTGTTTCACCCGAGATTATACCTTCGCGATCGTGTGCTTGATTCATATTACATTTATCCTAGATGTTAAAAGAACCAACACTATCGACGATGTATCCTGGTCGGCTAAGTATCTTCTCCTTTACTTAAGTTTTATGGTTGTTTGTTCTCTTTTGATACCAATTTTGTTAAAAGTATATATAACAAACTGTGTCGCTTGGTGTCAAGAAGCAATCTTCAGCTATACCACTGACTCCGGAATAGATTTGATCTTGTAAGAACTCGTATGGTTCATAAGTTGAGCTTTATAGCTCTGCATTAGATACCAGTCAAGGTTTTTATGTGATTAAAAACTCAAGATTAAATTGTGTTATGCCCAAGTATATTTCTATCAGGAGGCAGGTTGGGAAGTTTTGTTTTAAAAGCTGTTTTTAAATGCCCAGAAAGTAAAGGACTTTTTAGAGTACTTATTTCCGCATAGCCTTTCTTACGAGCATGATTTTTAGTCTTGCTTCAACATAATCCTGCCACCATTTTTTGTGCGTGTTTAGTATTTGCTGGTTTAATGGACTTGGGTAAGTAGTACTTTTATGTTACTTTGGACTTTCGAAGTCAAACAATCAACATTTTTTGTTTTTGAGTATGAAGTTGTTATGAATAGTTAGGAGCACATATGTTGCACGATGTTTATTAATTTCCCTCTGCCCAAGAAGATCCACCAAAACCGAGAGCAACTGCTGATCTCAAAAGGGTTGTGTACAGGCGAATTGATTTCTTGAAACCTGAAAGCTAAGAGCAAAGACTGAAGTGGCATACTTTGAAGTTCAAATGAAGTAGCATACTTTTCCTGAATCCGTAATGACCTGTAATTGATAACCTACATGGTAGACGCTCTAATTTTTGTCCAGTCTGTGTGAACCAATTATACATAATTTTGAACTGCAATTTAAATATATTCTCATGCATAAACTGTAATTGATGTAAATGTTTTTTCTATGCAGTCTGTCTAGCCGATGTACCAACTAAGCTGTCAGAAAATGAGAAACATGAACATATCAAGGTGGTTCTAAAATCAAGGCCAAAGTTATCTTCTGACGGATTAAATGGAGTAGGAAAGAGATGTAATTTAGTGCGCACAGTTGGTAACATATCTCAGTACAGTAGGTTTAAACGCCTTTTAAGTTTCAAACTATCCATGATTTGGGTTATTGTACTAAGCAGTATATACACTTTCTGGACGAGGAGAACGAGAAGTAGTATGAGACGGATTTTAAGGATGAGCAGACGGGTAGTATGGCTACACTAAAGCCCGTTTTTGTTAAGTAAGTGAAAGAAATGCTTTTCTGAATGGGAAAAGATTAAAGCTGAAGAACGGGCGATTGGGGACCTTATGAAGGTGAAGGCTGAGGAAAGGAAAATAGTGACGAAGTAGATGGTTTTTGAGGAAGATGGTTTTTCTGAATGGGAAAAGTTTATCAATCGTTATGTAAGCTTATAGGATTGCGCATGAAATTGCTTAGAGGTCTGTACGAGATTGCTTATCAGGTAAGTGTAAATCTTGCAACTTTCATTCCATATCTTCTAATTAGTGTAAACAATAAATACTGGCATTGAGATTAGAACAAGAGTTTATATCCAATAATTCTTACTTGGAGTAGTAGTTTTTTGTGTAGTAGAAAAGATATGGGACCCCTGTCATAATTCGAAAACCTTATTTAATGATCTTTAAATAATTAATTTTGTTGTTGCAACAGGTGGTGCAGCTTAGTCGTGCAAAGAGACGATATACGGCTGATATTTTTTACATGTGTATGCTCAAATGTTCAGGTAGATATGAGTAAACATTGTTATGATAGCTTATGCACTTTTATATGCCTATGCTCATAAAAAACCTTATCGTTGTGTCCCACAAGGTTTTACAAATGTCAGCAGGCACATGTAATGGACGCAAGAAAAAGAAGACGAGGAAGAGGAAACCAAAGGCTAAGGATCCTAAACTAACTCAAATTTAATCTATGTATCGACGACCACTCATCTGCTACCTATTTTGTCTTGCTGGATAAGTTGCGGTCATATCGTCGTTTTAGGTGACGACCAACTTCAATGGTACCAAATTACTCACAGGATGCATAAATTGCCATGCCGACGTTGGGATTTTAGTGTATACATGGCAATTATTTTTGCTAGCAAATTATCCAAAAGACATTTCACATGGTATATATGATGATATTGTGAAATCTCCAAGCACCATGAAAAAGCTACAAGCTTACGTGGATCAGGGGGGGTCGTTACTATCTGGTAAGAAAATTTATTATTAAAGCTGATGTACTTTTTACTTTTGACATATTTCTGATCTCAAACTGCCACTCGCATACATGTACTTCCAAGAGAATCTTCCCGTTACATTATTACCTCTTCCGCGTCCGTGTTACTCATCATGGGCTTGCAGAACCAAGATGATTCTTATGCCATGGTTTGTTCCTCAACTTCTCTATTAATCATCCAATCTGATTATACCAATAAAATTCATTTTGAGTATGTTTCTATATCTAATACGGGCCAGGTCAGGAAAACCACAAGTCGGAATAGAACTTGCAACTAAGATGGTCATTCAAGTCCTTAGGCTACTTTTGTAAAGGTTGTGGGTTTGCGCCTGTAAAGTGGTTAATTGTATGTAATCTTTGTGCATTGTTAGTAATATTTTTTACCCAAGTTTAGTATTAATGGTTTGATCAGACCGTTGATTTGTTTTTGTTTTTTCCGTTCGTTTCCAGATTTGCAGTCCATGTTCATTATGTCCAGGTTAGCCTCACAAATCAAAGAAGAACTTGTGTTGCTGGAACAAGGTGAGTTATGCTTTACAGCTCCTTATGATTTGTGATAGCCAAATACTTTAAGCTCAGTGTCTAATACAGTATTTAGGTTTGATTATTGGTGACTTGAAATGCAAATAGTTTCCTACAAGTTCTTGATTTAGGTTCGATTAGTTTTGAATTGGTTATTGTTGTTAGGGTGTAAAGATTTGACATTTGCTAAGAGGTTGTTACAGATTGTGATTATGATTTGCTAGCCATATTGAAGGTAATATGATTCTGATTATGATTTGGCTATTAGTTTTTTTTTAATCTGTTACCTTTCGACGATGTAAGGTAATTGTAGTAGGAAATTTAGTTTTTTGCATCTGTTTGTGTGAAAGAGATTCGACCTTTTCTGGAATAAGGTGATTAACCAAACCAGACACTATAATTTTTGAGTTGGAGAATAATGTAGCATACATGTAATTGCAGAACATATGTAATGTTTGCTGATGCAATAGTTTTTTCCTATATTGAAACTATCTGAGTGCAAAATATTCAGTTCTTGCAAATAAATAAACAATACCAAACTAGGCTATGTAAAATAGATTGTGAGATGATCAATTTCTCTCCTCTGTCATGACACTTGCAGGACTCTCAGAACTCAAGTTAGTCTTTAACACATCATTCTCACTAGCGATAGAGGTTAACATGGTACCAGATGGGCTCTAATCGTTTAAGCTTTAATTCATCTTCCTTTTGATTAGTTCAATGTATTAGTTTTGTGATTCTCAAATTTACACTGATAACTGATATGAGGTATTTTTTTGATTCGTTGCAAGGTAAATCGAAAAGAATAGTACTTTTTGTTAAGTGAGCAGACGGTAGATGAGTTTGGCTGCGACATTGACTGAAAAAAATCAGCCATCAAGTCAGCTTCATGCCTGCAACAAAGAATTGGAGGATTTGATCGAGAAGTTTTCTTCCGGACGACAGAAGCTATAGTCTCAAGTAAACTTTATGAAACGCTTAGGTAAGCCTTGAATCATTGTCTATGGATTCGATAGTATGGGGTCATCTTTAAGTTAACTCCAAACCGACATCATTCGAAAATGTACTCTGCCCCACCACGTCTCTCTAAATTAACACAAGTTCATGGGGGCTTTATGGAAATAGCCAATCATCTTTGTGGTCGAAAATACCTTTTTAGATGCCTAGAGTCCATGTTGATTGTATGGAAGCCAATAGACGTGCTAGAAGAGGTGAAGGACCATTACATTTTTTTTGCTTTTAGTGTATATAAAGCCTATTTTAGAAGGCTTACAAGTTCTTTACTTACCTTTTTTAATTTGTGAATATCGGGAAAGAAAGAGCACAAATCAGCCTTTTTTGTTAACGTGAATGTTAAGAAACTTAACATTAATTTTATATAAAAATTAGAAATTGTTTATTTTAAATCCCGAGTATTGAGCGTCATGGACAATGTTACATGGTTAATCACTCTTGATTTGTGTAAAAAGGTCTGATAATAAAAATCTGACCTCTCAATCTGACCTCTTAACACATTGACTTTTTTCAATCAATCTAACCTCGGGTCTAGCAGTTTAAGCAATTCATAAGCGATATGAAGCAATGTTTTCAAACCTGGGTTGTCATGACCGGGTCAACCGGTTGACCCGGTTCTGGCCGAAAAAGCAAGAAGAACACGTTGATCGTCCTTCTTAAACAAAAAATATCGTCGTTTAAGCTGTTCAAACTTAATCACGAATGGCTAATTTTGATATGTTTTGCTTAGCAATAATTAGTTAATTATTCTATCAGTTATGCGTTTATGTGTGTAGCTACAATATTGATATAATGTGCCTTGTCCAAAGGAAGTTGAGTGAAGCCAAAGTCAGATTGTTCACAAGCTCACTATGAGCGCTTACCATATATGCTCACATAAGAAAATGAATACTATAACTAAAGAAACATGGTTCAAATGATACATTATCTATGAGCATTATGTACCTATTTGAAACCGCACGTACATAAAAGTAAGCTCATTATATATCAGATCCATCTAACTATATATAGTGAACACCATATTTGCTTGAATTTTGGCCAAGAACACCATATTTGCTTGAATTTTGGCCAAATCATCCCGTAAATTGACGGACCGTATGTATAACATGATACCTACGTAATGCGGCGATAGGTACCCTCAAATGTCGAAAAAAATCAGAGGATATGTAAAAGATATTCCGCATGACGATTTTTGACGTGACAAATGTTAATACTATTGGCCGTCAAATTTGTAATAAAAACTAAAATTGCAAAAAAATTAAATCAAAATAAAGTAAGTCTTCAAAAAAAAATTAAAATTAAAATATAATTTAAAATATATCAAGATATAAATTGAATTAAATTTTGAATACTATTTATAAAATATAATGAAATTAGATTTTGAAAAAAATATTAAAATACCTTTTAATAGGTTCTTATAAAAGGAGATGATCTATTACAAATTAAATGTTTTAATAAAAATCAATTTTAAATGTCTTAATTTTTAAACTATCTAAAAAACATGTCTCAAATATTTGATAATATAGTAAAATAAAAAGTACTAACATTTACACGTGATAAAACCAATGAGCTTACTTTCCCTGATGAGTTAGAAGCTAGCCAAGAATCACTGGCAGGTAATACGAAAATTTATGATTTGTTCTTAGAAAATAATGAAATTGTAAATGATATTGATCTTTGTATTTAATTCGTTGATGTAAGTCACACTTCTCAAACCGGGTGCAAAACAAGCCATGTGTAAATGAATTCTCAAGTAGCCGAGAATTAGTGGCAAGTAATCCAAAAGTTATGGATATTTTCATAGAACTATGAAATAGAAAAATATTTTCAAACTATGATCTGGTGCAATAAAAGCTATGTGAATGAAGTTTTTTGTGGACTGCAATTTCTTAATAGATTTCTAATACTAAAAAAACGTGTACAACTAATTAATTCCGTGAATAAAAACTTAAACAACAACTAGAAGTTATCTCGAGTAAGAATGAATTAAAAAATAACTATATTAAAAATGTTAAAAAAAAATATTTATCAAAAAAAAAAGTTAGACGAAAAACAAATTATACTAAATAAACATTGTGTAACCAACAAAATACTTCAAAAAAATACAAACAAATATTTATACATATAAAACAAATAAAAACAATACATATAAATAAAAAAACTCAAACAACAAATATAAATAATCCCAACAAATAAAGCATTAAAGTGAAACTATAACAAATATTTACCAATTTAAAAACATTTATATAACAATTAGAAGTCATACCCGTCCATCGGACGGGTTTTGCAGCTAGTATATATATATATATATATATATATATATATATATATATATATATATATATATATATATATATATATATATATATATATATATATATATATATATATATATATATATATATATATATATATATATATATATATATAGGGATGGGTTCTAGAGAAAACCTTGAGTTGGTGGAAAACTTGGAAAACAAATTATAAGGTGCGCTTTGAAACATATCAAACGTCGGGGGTGTATTTTGACAATTTATTAAACTTGAAGGTAAAACTTAAAAATAATCAAACAAAACAGGGGATACCGTAGGATAAAAAACACCACCACCACAAATATGGCAGTTGTTGTACCTCCGACACAGTCAATCGAAAAATCACCACCCACAAATAACCATCGTCTACGGCACATATGGCTGTTGTCGCACCCCCGACACAGTCAATCGACAAATCAACACCACTAAAAATAACCATCATCGAATCATCTTCTCCGGTCATCGATCCTGTTGAGAGATCCAGTTCTTATCTTAATCGAATAAAAAACTCTATATGCAGGTTATGTAACTGCGTTATAGATGGATTTGACTGTTTAACTTATTATTATTATTATTATTTTAGTTTAATTTATTTGATCTTTGTAGTCGTATTTTAGAAGCTAATAGTATTGACAACTGCTTATTAACAAGTCAAATATATGCAGTTAGTTTGATTTTATGCTAGTACTATTGTTGAGTTGGTAAATTATATCATAATTTGTATTATTGTTGATTCATGGCCTACGTAGGTTTAGTATTTTTTGCTCATAGCTAGGCATTCATTTGTAGGATTAAACAAATGTGTATATGTAAATAATGTTTAAATATGTTATAAGGATTAAAGCACCAATTTAAAATGACAGCGTATATTTGTTAGCAAAGTTAGTAAATAATGGATTTAGATCATCTTTTATTTTGATTAGAGATCAGAAAATACATTATGGTATTGGTATACCTTTTAGCGAGACTAGTAAATACGGGCATCTATATGTATAAATTAAGAGTACTTGTTTGTACCTTCGTTTTGAAGGCGTCAATTTGTATGATTTAAGGGCACGTGTTTGATTAAGGATATCTGTTTGTATGATTTATGGACACCTTTTAAGCTTTTCAGTTTTTCTTTGCATAATATGTGGAAGGCTATTTTTAGTTTTCCATACTTGTAATTTTAACAACCACTGTAATTCTAAAATATTGTAAGTATCTGAATCTAAAAATAAAATGAATGAGATGTATGCCTTGACGACATACTTTGGACGACTTTCAACCTGTCCTTTGAGCTCACTTTCTGATTTTACCCATTTCACCCTTTCTTGATAAAAAGAACAGTCCAAATTGACCCACTGATTTGTAGATGGGTCGAAATTCCTATGTAGTTTAGAAAAGATCTCTTTGTATGAATGCTATTATTGTGTTTGGTCAGATGATAATTACTATTCCTTATTAGTCTGAGCTTGTTCTAGACTGAGACGTGGCAGTAAAACATGCTCTTGCAGTTCGTGTTGCTGTCTCCTCTGGGAACTACGTACTGTTCTTCAGATTATACAAGAACGCACCTAACCTGAATACGTGTCTAATAGGTAAGTTTCATTTTCTTCATAGGGAATATTGCATATAAAGGAATGTATTTCAGTCAGTTTATGTTTTCGGGTATGTACTTTCTAGTCAACATTAAAGCCCGTGTTATGATTCATAATTACATATGTGACAACTAGTTATACGATTATTAAACCTGGTAACCAGGTTTTGAACTTATAGCTTACGCCTTAAACGTTTGATTTAAATTGTGATTTTTGAAAGTGGAATATATACAGACTTGTATTGCACAGAAGGGTTAAAGGCTCATGGTTGTCTTATGTGCTAGTATGATTTGGGTATCGCCCTATTTGCGTGATTCAGTGTGTTTATTAGCATGATTAAGGTTAGCATGATTAGGGCATATGTGTTAGTATGATTAGGGCATCCAATTGATAAGTAGTACCGGTGTGTATGGATAGGAAACTCGAGTTAGGATGATAGAGTAGGTAAGTTAATACTGCTTTCCTGTATAGTCTTTCCAAACAACAAACTATGATGCACGTAATTATTAGAAATGATGGATTATACCATCACTTGTTGTATTGAAACTTGAAACAAAGAGATTGACTATTTAGGTAAGTGTTACCCCGCCAATTCTGACCCAATTACGCGACATTGCTTGCCATGTCCTGCATTATGAACCTTTAATGAAACTGGGACAACATCGCCAACAATACCTACATTAGTTAAGAGTACTAGGTTAAAATATGACTTGACATTGATTGTGAACTTGATTCCACCAAACTTTCTGCAAGCAACCATAATCATAATCAGATATGATCTTTGTTTCTCCTAAACATACTTTATTGGTTTTTAATGAATGTTCTCTATTATTGGATATAATATATGGATTACTGAATGTACTCTATTATTGATGTTTTACCGAATGTACTCTAACACTGAATGTACTCTATTATTGGTTAGGATTAAATACTAATTCTCTTTACTGGTCTACCATAACAGATTAAGGAGGGTAGTAATAAAGACGAATGGGTCTGTGATAAGTTTATTTTAAAGGGCATTTGTTTGTTATATAAAGGGCATTTATGTTGTTATATAAAGGGCATTTGTTTTATTATATAAAGGGCATTTGTTTGTTATATAACCGGCATGAGTTTTTTTATCAAAACTAGTTTTTGTTTTATTATCAGATTTTCAATAATTGTTTCTTGTTTGGTTTAAAAAACCAAACAAGAGATTCAAGTTACTCTTAGAAACAGTTCCGTACGTCAACATCCTACAATCGTTTATATGCTGTTTGTGTAGCTTCAATATGCATATGAAATCTATTCTCTAGCTATTAGATATCCCATTGGGTTTGCTTGGTTCAGATCTTCTAGAAAATTAGTTCATTTTCTGTTCGTATGGTTAGTGGTGACAGTTTAGCTTATCAAGTTTGTCGTATTTAAAACTGAATTATTCATAATTTTACTAACATAGTATATTGTTTCAGCGAGTAAGTTGCAATATATAAGTCTAATAAACTTTTTGTCAGTGTCATCAGATTCTTGATAATTCAGAGAGTTGAATTATGGTCAGATGAAGTGGAGATATATTCAGAGGTCAAGCTCTTCTTTTGAAAAACATGGATGGTGTAAAACTACAAGAAGTTCATATCGTTCTTCAGCAACTTTGCAAAATAAGAGGTACTTATCTACAGATATGATTAATCGTTAAATACTTTTCTGACATGTATCAACCATTGAAGTAAATGAAAGAGATCGCAAGAAATTCCAATCTATGTTTACAAAATGAATCAAGTTCTATGTATTCGGCTACCTCACATGAATGGTTCTTTGCTTATGCAGTTCAAATGTAATTTTTGATGATGGGAATGTCGTTCCAACTGAAGATATGATCATGATTTGGTGTGGAAGTGAAATAGTGTTTGGCCAGGCTTCTGAAGGTATTTAACTTCACATTGTTTTCCTTTATCCTCATTGTAGTGTTGCAATCTATCCTGGTGCGATTGTCTATCCAAACCACCCACCGGTTGCACCAGTTTGAACTCATCCATATATGGTCCAAATACATTCAATACACTATAAAGAGGGCCTTTTCAACCTCCATCTACAGTTAAGTGGTTATCTTATTGTTAGTTTGGTGGAGCCTTGTATTGATTTATATGTTTTTATGAACTGTCATAGGTCACTAAATACGCGGAGTAGGAGCTTCACCTTGTCGATACAATGGGCAAGTTCAGTCTGATATAGAACTTTCAACAAGTGAAGAATGGTTCCAATGAGTACTACCGGAACCAAGTGGGTCTGAAGAGTTTCTAATGCTACAAGATAGTTCATAAAGATGACTCAGTTGTGGACAGTCGTTCATGCACAAGAAGCAGTCAAGGTTCCACTAGTTGTCGTCACTCCAATGACAGTTAGCTCTTCTAGCATATACAACGGAAAATTCTCTTTTTCCTAACAAACGCTTGTTGTTTACCTTATATTTCTGTTGAAAAATCCGTTTTGTTATCTACAACGAATTGATTGAACTTCTATTGTTAAATTGTAATAATGGTTAATGACATGAAGTTTAAAAAAGGCGTTAAATTAGGAGCAAAAATTAGATTAGAGCAACGAAATTAAAAAAATTACGTTATGTTAAATAAGCAAAAAAAATGCAAACGTAAATAATTGCTACCGTAGTAATTAAAAAGCTGTCAGATAACCCACGAACAAAAATAATACAAAATTAGGTGAAATACAAAACAACCCTTAGAAAATAAGGAAAGTTACAAAATGGTCCCTGTACTTAGGATAAAAAAAGGAGGGGAATGGGGCTTGATCCAACGGTTGTGAAAGGGTTTTCTAGGTTTTCTATTGAGATGAAGTTTTCTCTTGATCCCATCCCTATATATATATATATATATATATATATATATATATATATATATATATATATATATATATATATATATATATATATATATATATATATATATATATATATATATATATATATATATATATATATATATATATATATATATATATATATGATAGATAATACTCTTGTCAGATCCTGTCGCATTGCGACAAGGAATCGTCTAAGTAATTAACCTTATGTGCGACAACGGCTTATCGGGCCTCCTGGGCTTGCGCGCGCGTTGCATAAGCATCTAATCCATTCCTGATGGATGCGGGTAGTACCCGTGGGTCGGACTATCCAGCCCGACTAGGGACTATACGTCATCAGATCCTATCACACGACTATTAAATATAAGTCCATAAACTTACAGCTCCCTGTTGGAAATATGTTTTTACGTATTTAGAAAGGATCGGTCACTCCAATGATATATTCAAGTATTGGGCTCGTGATCCATTATGTAAACATATAGTCCATATAGCCCACATGTAGGGTGGGCTATACATATAGGGGTTGGTCATTAGTCATTTCACAATTTCATTAATCACATATCTCTTTCTCTCTCTACCTCTCTTCTCATCTCCTTTCTCTCTCTAGTTCATATCAATATCTCTTTCTCTCTCTACCTCTCTTCTCATCTCCTTTCTCTCTCTAGTTCATATCAAGTTCTTCATCTATCACTTTTTCTATTTAGATCATTACAACACTTGTAACAATCATTATAAAACGTGGACCTACAATTGGTATCAAGAGATATGGTTAATTGATTGTTCTTGTGTTTGTTTTGATTGATTTTAGTGAGTTTTGATCTAATCAAGCTCAAATCTTAAAAATTTTGGGGTTTTTTGTTGTTTAAGTTTGTAGACAAATCGACTACATAGATGTTGTAGTGATTTGGGTTAATTAATTTGGTCAAAATCGCAAAATTTTTGGTTATTTGGGTGATTTTCGAGGTGTTTTTACAAAGAACAATGGGTTTGGATCGAAAAAAGCTGGGTATATTTGTGTTATTCCGAAGTTGCAATTAGGGTCCAAATATTCCGAAGTTACTGTAGCACATTCCGAAGTACTGTAGCACTTTGATTTTTACGAAGTCACTGTAGCAAAATTTTTCCGAAGTACTGTAGCAAAATTTTCCAAATAAGTGTTTCTTTATTCCGAAGTGGCAGTTCTTGTTTTTATTCCGAAGTCCTCAATTTTTTGTTTATTCATAAGTGTAAATTTTTTTATTAGTATTCCGAAGTGCAATTTTTTTTGTGTGTTTTTCCGAAGTAAATACACTGCGAAGTAAAGTTCCAAGTTGATTCCAAAGTAAAATTCCCAAGTAGATTTGCGAAGTGATATATTCAGAAGTGACGTTGCGAAGTGGGGATTGTGAAGTAAAAATTTCTTTACTTCCACATTGCGAAGTAGATTTTTCTATATTCCACAAGACTCAAACAAAACTGATCCAAATCCAAAACCTTTCTCCACTCACAAATCAAGACTCGATCTCGACTCACTCCTCCCTCGTCCAAACAACCACTCACACGACTCAACAAACTCGATCTAGTTTCTCTCACTTCGTCTCAATTAAACTCACCATCACCTATCCCATCTACACAGACTCAAAATCATAACCTGTCTCGACTCCAACCGATTCACACTCTCATACAATCGAACTCAAACATAAAACCAAAGACTCCTCAACAGCTTAAACAAGACTCGACAAACACAAACAACAACACACACAACTCTCGTCACCCACACTTGACTCCACACCTAAACATGCTCAAACAACAACCTCTCACCAGTGATACTTCGACACTGAACTCAACGACCCAAAAACTCGAAAAACAAACTGACACTGAACCAATTATTACATCCGTAAGATCTCAGATTCATTCTTTTTCGTGCTTGCACATGCAACCCGAGATCTTTTAGATCTAACACTTAATAAAATACCATCATCGATCTTGACTCAAAAACGTGACTCAAATACCTACCTGAGATCTTTCTAAAAAAGATCTTGAAGTACTGTAGCGAAAACAAAGATCTTGAAGGATGAATTTGTGTGCTTGTGTTTGATCTGGAGATTGATAGCAATCTATTTCTAAGCTGCATTTTTATTGAGATTGTTTTTGGTAACTGAGATTACAGGTGAGTTAGATGGTAGGCATTGGAAACAAAGATACAATGGGGGGGGGGGGGGGTTGGAGTTCTTTAGATTGGAGTGATAAGGTTGGTTATATGTTAGGTGACTGTGTTTTTAGAGAGAGATAAAGGGGACAAAGATTGCAAAGTAAAAGCTGGGGGTATTAGTTTTGTGAGATTGGTATATTTAAGAGAGAAAGTGACGGAGAAAGTGAGGTTACAAGATTTCTGTGTGCATCCACGTATTTTTGGATAAACGTGTTATTTACATCCACGTATTTAAGAGAGAAAGTGACAGAGAAAATGAGGTTAAAAGATTTAGTTATAAACGTGTTGGTTGTCTATTTGTTTTTACATCCACGTATTTAAGAGAGAAAGTGACAGAGAAAATGAGGTTACAAGATTTAGTTATAAACGTGTTGGTTGTCTATTTGTTTTTACATCCACGTATTTTTTGATACAGATTTATTCATAAACGTATTTTTGAAGTTGAAGGTTACAAGATTTATTTATAAACGTGTTGGTTGTCTATTTTTTTTACATCCATGTATTTTTAGATACATATTTGAAATTATTTTTTACATCCACGTGTGCACGTTTTTTTTATATAGTAATATTTGGAGATGCTTATTATCATGACGTGACAAAGTGACAACGTGACAAAGTGACGTGATAAAGTGAAAAGATTTATTTGACGAGACCGAGATAACGACTAGATTTGAAATTATTTTTTAGTGGTCACGGTTTTTAATCGGGTATTATTATTTGAAATTGAAGACGACTTTTTCATCGATCGGTAATCCTTAACGTCATTGTTCATCAAACTTCAATGGATTCGTTGAATTCGATATCTCAAAAGGGAGACTCGCATCACATGCAAGACAACGCTAGAAGAAGTGGCCTCACGTCATTTCAACTACTTCAGTATCATCTTGTGACTCTTTCAAGGATTCAAGGAGGGAGCGAATTTGTTACTCTATTTGGTCAAGATCGTTATATATTCATTGATTCAATACACATCACCTTGAACCAACTTCACAAATCAGACATTAATCATTCTGCATCAGAATCTGCATATCAAGTTCTCGTGACACAATTTACGCCTTTCCTCCAATTCAGTATCATCAAGTCTGAAAGTTCAGCGATTTGCCAGTCATTTTTTCGAGACACACATACCGAGCTTCAAGTTTTCCGTGGTACACTATTGAAACTCTTGACATCGGTCTCGTCTTCGATTTATGAAAAATCCAGACTTCAGCAAGCGTGTGATAATGGAGTGCAAGATTCTATGATGCAAAAGGAAAATGGTCATACGATTAACGAATTTGTTGATCCCAAACTTATATCGATTTAGCTTGTGTAAACGAGATTAAATCAAGTTAAACACATAGAGAAACTTTATTGTATATGTAACAATTCGAGTATTATGCGGAATTAATACTTAAACAAGAACACACAAACAATGTAAACCAAACTTTCACTTTGATTGATAAAACAAACTTGCGTACAATGAAAGTGTGAAGACGTATATCAAACATAAACCTAAAGGCCTCTTTTTATAGAATAAGGAGCCTTGTACAAGAGTCTACGTATCAGCTATTTTAGGTAAAGATAAACATAAGAAATACATTGTCGATCATATCTTTACTAGAAACATAATACGTGTAGACTAAGTCTTCTATCAGTGCTTGACTTCATCTTATCAACGCTTGACTTCTTCCTGTCAACACTTGTCCTGTCAACGCTTGTTTTCTTCTTAACAACGTCCCGATTGCTCTTGTCAGCGTCCAAGTGTACTGGCTACATTTTATTCCCAACAATCCTCCTTTAGACTTGATATCTACTCTAGTAATCAAGTTTCTGAATAAAAACTAAGAACTAGGAGGATTCTTACAAATCTTATCAAATTGGTAATAAACATATCTAATCAAATCTTTGGCCACGTCACTTGAGTAGTCAATTTCCATCTGTGTTGTCTTCATCTTTTCCAAAACTTCTTTGGACATAGGATACTCAGTATCCACAAGAAGATATTCAGAAAACTTTGTAGAACTCAAATGATACACACCAGTTGCTGAATATAGACGCCATTGAAGTCCACTAATATCATCCTCAAGATCCTTCCAAACTGGATCTTCTTCTTCTGGTGCACACATTCTCTTGAATGTTGACCAAAGCTTTATTCCATTGACTGAAGTAGGTGCTTCAGTCTTATACTTGGCCAGTAGTAACATCCAAAGGTCTGCCAAGTCTTCCCGATCCATACTTGCAAACAAAGACATAAGAGTAGTAAAAGTATGTACCTCTTTCCCATATCTGCCAATCATCCAAAACCCACTTGCATCTTCTTCATAACTAATGATAGGGTTTCTGGAATCATGAGGTAGCACTTTTACCATATCTGAAGCTTCCATGGGTGAGAGCTTAATACTCTTTCTAATAACAGCTTCACTGGGATCCACTCTATTCAAATCTGAAGGAAACTCAAGTGGAACTCCCTTCTTTAATGGTCTTGGTACAATCATAGCCTTATGAATCTCCATCTCCTCTGCAAGTTCTTCTTTCCTTTCATCTGAAAGAAGTCTGATAGTGTTCATCTCTTACACTCTTGCCCAAATAGGATAAGCCTTATATTCCAATTCTTCAAAAGACAATTCCTGTAACTTCTGAAAAGTCCATCCTCCTTGATGACATCTGAGCAACATATAATAAAGCTCCCTTCTATCTCTCTTAGACTGTGAGAAAACTTTGCTAGCCTTATACTTTAGGATTACCTGGAAATCCTTTTGAATCATGAGAAGAATCTCCAATCCCCAAATCTGATCTGATAAAGACATATCTGGATTCTCCATGATCTTATTTTCCCAAGCAAAGTACATTTGGGCAACTTCTGGCATCTCATAATCCCCCTTCAATTTTAACTCTGCAAGTTTCTCCCTTGCCAACACATCACCATATTCAAGTCTTTCTGGTTCTTCAATTATCATAACACTTGAATCTGTGCTTTCATCATTACTTCCTTCTTGCTCCTCAGAAGTAACCACAAATGGTGACTCAACAACCTTTTTCTTTGTGCAATCAAATTGCACTTGTGCTGCATCCTTTGGAACCTCTGTTTCTATCATGATTCCTTTACCCTTATCTAATGCATCAATGATGGGTAAAGATGATGATGGTACCTGTGAAGACACTTCTTTGATGATAGCTGATGACTGGAATACATCAACCATATCTGCAGGTCTATCAACGTCCAAAACCTATGTGTCAACGCCCAACTTACTCATGTCAGCGCTTGGCTTGTCAGCGTCCAAAATCTGCTTGTCAACGCTCACCTTACTCTTTTCAGCGCTTCTTGTGAACTGCTCCATCATTGTTGTAAAAGATAAATTCAAATTTTTAGGAGTAACCAAAGAGACATCAAAACCTGGTTGCTTCTTCAAATCTGTAAGAGCTTCAGCCGCACCCAAAGATTCTCCATCATATGAGCCTTTGCCACTCAAATCAATTGGCTCTGTAGCAGCTTCATGTGAGCCTTTATCACTCAAATTAACAGGCTTTGTAACAGCTTCCTCCCCTTTGTAAGAATCCTCCCCTGATGAAAGGACTCTTGTCTGCCTTCTCCTAGATTCAACAGTTTCCAAAACAAAAATCCTCTCCCTCAATTGCTTGAGTTCAAGGACATGGGTAGAGACAGTATGTACCAGGTCTGCATTTTGCTTTTGCAAGCTAATGCAGACAGCCATCAATTCCAACATAGTATATGGTTCCAATCTGCCCTCCTCTAGAGTTGGTATTTGACCTCCCAAAATAGAGTCATGGGGCATGGATGAGGTCTTAATGATGTTAGGACTGGCTTGGCCTGCATCTAAGCGAGTACCAATAGTCCTAGCCTCACCCATATCATCAACCACACTTGTGGTGGTGGTTCTCTCTGCAACATGGCTAGGACCACCAGAGGAGAACACTCTAATGGTCCTTTGGTGTTTTTCTATCCTAAATTATGGGGGTGAAGAAGATAATGTGGATTGGGTAGTAGTTTGAAGGTTAAGGGGTGTTTGGGTCTGTTGTAGAAAGGTGTCAACGTTTGGATTTGAAGTGTCAACGCCAACATTTAACGTGTCAGTGTTGAAGGGATCTTGGTCAAGTTCCATATGTTGAGGTGAAGGTGATGGTTTAGGTAATGGGTCAAGTTGTGGTTGTGCGTCAGGTTGAGGTTGTGCTGCTACAATAACAGCAAGCATGGCTTGGGTAAGGGGTAAGTCTCTGTGAGGGGGTGAATTCATCTTACTAAAAATAGCTTTCTTTTGCACAGGGATCGCATAAAATTCATCATGATCCCTGGTGCAATACCTTTGTTCATCAAAAATCATTTGTAAAAATCTTGGGCACATGCCATCAAAAATCAGTTTAGAAAAATTATACTTTTTCCCATTAGTAATACACACAATAGCACTAGCAATTGATATGTTAATTTCATTATGTGTAGTACTTTTGGGACTTAAACATTGAAGGATGACATGTATTAAGTACTTTCAAGCTGGGGGAAATTCCTGTTTATTATATTTGTTTAAAGTACCCTCTTCAGGGAAAGGATACCCCAAAGCTTGAAGTCCCTGTTCTATCTCACCAATGGGTAGAGTGGTTATACCATCTGCATCATTAAGATGCAAATCCTGGTGAACCAAGGCTTCAGTAACCACCCATGGACGCCCATGGATAATAGTAGTTAATGTAGTCACATTATTAAGCGTTGAGGAACTAACAGTGTTTCAAAACTATTTAATATGAGTGACAGGGATAAGAGGAGCATGAGAAAGAGCATACCGTAATGGGGATGCATTCAAATACGCCACCATCTGAGTGTATTGAGGAAACAGAGCATCATCAGCCTCCAAATAGGCAACCATGTTATGCTGACTTCTGAATCCCAATACCAAGTCACTCGGTTTAAACTTAGACGTCATTGATGTAGAAAGCTGTTTGTGAAAGGTTATGAAAGATGAATTATAGGATAAAAATTTGTTAGACAAGAATATGAAATTACCCTGTTTAAAAAGAAGGAGCCAAATTTATAGGAGAGGTAGGCACATGTGACTGGTCAAGAAGGAGGTAGTTATTTTCAAAATATAATGATGAAAATCTTGAAAAGAAAATAACTTATCTTGTTCATTAATTAAAAGTTACCAACTCCTAAAATTACGGCCCCAATTTTCGTCAAAAATAACAACTTAGTAGGACCCAATGAGTGTCAACGGTCAAAAATAACCCATCATCGCCCAACGGCTATATTCTTGTTAACGTTGGAAAAATCCATGTCAACGTCTAAATTGGTCATAACAACGTTTGGAAATAACTCTGTCAACGTCCAAAAATAAAAATAATAAAAATGAAAAAGGACCTTAACAAAGTGATTTATCCTAGTGAAGATAACCTATAAACTGAAAATTACTATAGGGTGGCAAGCACTGTCCAATCATGCACACTTGCTTATGCAAGATAGACATAACAGTCCTCTAGTGTCCATTGCTAACCAAAGTTCTTAATAGTGAATTTATCTCATAAAATCCCTTGTAACTTCCTAGGTAAGCCTAATATAAATCATACCAAGTCTCCCAACAGACCACATCCAATTCTAGGCCAAAAAGTCTTGGCAGCGTGCATAGTATATCAACTTTGCATGCTACAGTGCCTCATGAGTTAGTAAACAAATTCATACTCACCAGTGGACACAATCTAGAATTGTGATATATTATATGAATACCCAAAAAGTCCTAAAAGGTTCCTAAACCTCCCCTTAAACTATGATACATAAGTTGCCAAATAATATGCATGTAATACAAATTTATGTCAAGATAGAAATATAAATATTCCAACCATCATCCATAAATTGAAACATGCTCCAATAATGCTCCAAGAATCCATAAACAACTCTGTATCAAATAGTACAATGCTAACAACGCCTGCATAATTAGATAAAAAACCACAAAACTAACATGTTGCTGACAACGTCACGTTAACACTTATCAGCGTTAAAATAACCTTTGTCAGCGTTAGACAAATAAAGTGGAAAATCTAATTTTGTATAAAGACCAATAATAAATGCATATCCTGTACACACTTTTACAATAAGACCCCAAAACACATTTTAAGTGAGATTGATTATTCCAATACTTGTTACCAAGTATTGAAATCTTCCAGTATCAAAAGGTTTAGTTAATAAATCAGACACATTTTCTTCTGTGTCAACCCTATCTGGTTGTATTAAACCTTTTTCAAAACAATCTCTTATAAAATGATGTCTAATTTCTATGTGTTTTGTGTTAGAATGATGTACAAGATTTTTAATAATGCATAAAGTACTATTATTGTCTACAAAAATCTTGGTATGCATGAAATTATACCCATAATCCAACAGCTGGTTCTGAATCCATAAGACTTGTCCACAACAAGCAGCTGCAGCAACATACTCTGCTTTAGTTGTAGAATTGGCCACCACTGTTTGTTTCTTGCGTTTCCAAGATATCAATCTACTCCCAAGAAACTGGCGACCACCAGTTGTGGATTTTCTATCAAATTTGTCACCACCATAATCACTGTCCGAATATGCAATAAGCTCCAATAGGGAATCTTTTGGATACCATAATCCCAGGTCTGGATAACACCTAAGGTATCTAAAGATCCTCTTGACAGCCTGAAGATGACACTCTTTGGGAGTCACTTGATGGCGTGCACGTGCACACACATCAAACATAATGTCAGGTCTTGAAGCTGTGAGATACATCAATGAACCAATCATTGACCTATAATGCCTGACATCCACCTCTTTTCCATCTCCAACTTTTCCCCAAGGGTATTCCCTATCCATAGGTGTGCTAGCCCTTTTCTCATGTGGAGAAAAACCAAACTTCTTCAAGATTTCTGCTACATATTTATCTTGAGAGATGAAGATACCATCTTCTTTCTGCTGAACTTGTAACCCTAGAAAGAAGTTCATCTCTCCCATTGCACTCATCTTGAACTTGTCTGTCATGAGTTTGGAAAAGTCTTCACTCATCTTTGGACTAGAAGAGCCAAAGATGATATCATCCACATAGACCTGTACAAGTAAGAAATCCTTACCAGTCTTCTTTGTAAACAAGGTCTAGTCTATGGTGCCCCTTTTGAATCCATTTTCCACCAGATAGGTGGACAATGTGCCATACCATGCTCTTGGGGCTTGATGAAGTCCATACATAGCTTTCTTCACTCTATACACCTTGTCTGGATGTTCTGAATCTTCAAATCCAGGAGGCTGCATGACATAAACCTCCTCTGCAATTGTGCCATAAAGAAAAGCACTCTTCACATCCATTTGATAGACTGTAAATCCCATGCAGGAAGCATAGGCTAGAAAAATCCTTATAGCCTTAATCCTTGCAACAGGTGAAAAGACCTCCTCATAGTCTATCCCTTCTTCTTGTGTATATCCTTGTGCCACTAAACGTGCCTTGTTTCTGACCATAATGCCTCTTTCATCCTTTTTATTCCTAAGAACCCATCTTGTCCTAATAGGTCTGACATGTCTGGGACAATCAACCAACTCCCAAACATCCTGGATAGCAAATTGGTGAAGCTCATCCTGCATTGCTTCCACCCAACTTGGTTCTTTGAGAGCATCAAAAATCTTCTTGGGTTCCTGTTGTGACAGAAAACAGGCAAACAAACATGCTTGAACAAGAGGGGTATCAACCTTCTTATGAATATTGGCAATAAATCCTCCAAGATTCTGATGAGACCTTCTAGTTTGCACAGGAGTCATCACATCTCCAATAATTAGAGAAGGAGGATGATTTTTGATTGTAGAAGTAAACACTCCTCCCTCAATAAGTGTGTTGTCCTCAATCTCATCTTCCATGTTACCAATATCCTCTTCAGACTCTCTTCCATCATCATCTGAATGAACCTCTCCATTTCTGTTTGAAGGTTCACATTGTTCAAAATTATTGGAAGAGAAAAGTTGGTCAAAAGATCTGTCAACGCTTGAACCAAAGCTTTCAACGTTTGAGCCATCAACGCTTGAATTTGTCTTGTTAGCGCCAGAATTTCCTTTGTCAGCGCATGAAGGATCATGCATGTTTTCAACTGGTGATACTTGGGGACCACCTTTTTCCTTTCCAGCAGCAGCAACAACAACAAATGCATCTGTCCATATGGGAATGATACTCAAGTATAGGTGCTGATTTGTCTGCTTGTGATCCAACCTCTTCATCAATTTGTTTACCTGAAACATCAACAATTGGTTCTTCCACAACATTTGAAGTCACCTTCACAATTTTTGGATTAGTAACAGGCATATAATTTAATGTCCTAGATAGAGGTTCCAAGTCAAATAACCAATTTGGACCACTCTCAGGATCACTAGGTTTACTTTCTAAAAACCTAACATGTACCTTTTCAAATATACGTTTTTCTTTCTTAAGATAAACTCTATATCCTCTACTCTGCACAGAATAACCCATGAAGTAGCCTTCATCACCTTTAGCACTAAACTTACCTAAGGCATCACTAGTGTCCAACACAACTACATGACATCCAAAAGGTTTAAGAAAACCAATATTAGGCTTCCTGCCCCAAAGTAACTCATAAGGTGTTTTGCTATGAATCTTGTTGACCAATGCCCTATTCTGAACATAACAAGCTGTATTCACATCCTCAGCCCAAAAAGCAATGGGAAAGTGAGCATCAGCCAACATAGTCCTAGCTGCTTCTTTGAGGGTTCTATTCTTTCTCTCAGCAACCCCATTCTGTTGTGGGGTTCTAGCTACACTAAACTGTCTAGTAATCCAATTCTTGGCACAAAAGTCATCTAATAACTTATTTCTAAACTCACCACCATTGTCACTTCTAAGCATCTTAACCTCATTACCAGACTTCTTTTCAATTTGGGTAATAAAGTTAATCAAAGTATCAGCAGTGTCACTTTTCAAAGCTAAAAAGAAAGTCCAAGTAAATCTAGAAAAATCATCAGTGATGACAAAACAGTAGGATATACCATTTAAGCTTTTTATATTAGTTGTACCAAACAAGTCCATATGCAGCAAGTGAAGTGGTTTAGAACTAGAGTGCATTGGTTTAGACTTAAATGAGACCTTGTGCTGTTTGCCTTTAAGGCATGCAACACAAGAGTGGTCATTGTGGAAAGCCTTTTTAGGCAAACCATCAACTAAACCATGTCTCACAAGTCTATTTATATTTTTAAAATTAATGTGCCCCAAT
Organism: Glebionis coronaria; assembly: GCA_025667525.1. NCBI lineage: Eukaryota > Viridiplantae > Streptophyta > Magnoliopsida > Asterales > Asteraceae > Glebionis > Glebionis coronaria. The sequence continues at coordinate 562,807,689 of CM046882.1, forward strand.
CTTCTGTGCCAAAGATCACTCTCATCAACTGAAGCCTTAGCATATAGACATGACAAATTATTATTCATCCTAATTCCATTAAGATTCACATTATAAATGTCCTTATGCCTAGGTGTTCTATAATCAATGAATTTCTCATCTAGTATTTTAAAATCTTTGCTCAACACCAAGCATTCAGTATCAGTGAAAAGAACCTTATTTTTGTTATCACATACTTGTGATACACTAAACAGATTATAGTCAAGTTCTTTTACCAGAAACACGTTTTCAAAACACAAATTGTTGGTGAGAAGAGTGCCTTTGCCAGTGATAGTTCCATATCCACCTCCAAAGTACACTTTGTCACCATCTTTCATGGGGATAAAATTTGTCAGATAATCTTCCTTCCCCGTCATGTGCCTAGAGCATCCACTATCCCAATAGCCATAATCATTAACCTGATTTTGAATGCCCTGCACTTAAAGAAAACAAATTAGTTTTCTTTAGGAACCCAAGCCTGAGCAGAATTGGATTCATTTGGTTGTTCAACAAGAACAGACTTAGCCCTTATGAAAACCCCTTGTTCATTCCTTTTTGGATTAAACACCCAGTTAACCCCAATTGGTTTTGTTATGACCTTTGAAATATAATGAAATCTGTTACAGGTCATAGAAATCCCATCTGAATTAGGGTTTTGGTCTTTCTTAGGTCTCCATGTCAAGCTAGAAGAAGCTTTAGACCCCTTTCCCTTTGGTTGCAAATATTTACCATTATTTGGTTTGGTAACGTTCATGTCAGCGTTTAATTTGGTCTTGTCAACGCTGAAATTACCCTTATCAGCGTTGAACCTAGGGTTTGCTACAGGAACTCGTTGTCTATTAGACCATGTATTGGTCTTCTGAAAGGGTCTTTGTCCATAAGTATTAGACCCTTTAGTAAAGAATGGGGCTGGTCTAACAACTTGTGGACTTTGCTGGACAAAAGGTTTGGGTTTGACAGTTTTTGATTTTTTATCAGCGTTGACCTTTGAAGCATTGACACACTTATAGGCTAAATGTGAAAAACTTCCACAAGTATAACAGGCTTTTCTAGACATATCTCTAGGTCTAGAAGAAAAGAAACCTGTCCCATTATCACTAATTTGGCTTTTTGGTGACCTAGGTTTTCTATACTTTTCTACATATTTAATACTAGGTTTTCTAACAACGTTTAAGCCAAGGTCAACAGTCTTGCCAGTGGTTGGGTTTGTCACTTTTATGGGTGTAGACTCATTTGGGCTGTCACTAAGCATGCCACCCTTAACAAACACGGTAGGGTTGGCTTTCTTCCATTGGTCCAAATCAGTCAACTTCTGATTGTATTCCTCTACTGGGGTAAGAACTCTTGGTGGAGGAATAAATTCCTCTTCTTGGAGTTATGGTATACCAGTCCAAGACAAGTCCTTTTTAAGGACACCATAGAAGTTCCCAGCAGGTGGTGGAACACCAGCATACTCTTTCATCCCAATCCAAGTCATATCCCTAGAATCCCTTTGTTCACTGACACATTTTTCTAGGGTTTGTGAGGCTTTATCAAATATCTAAATTTTAAGATCTATATTATCTTTATTTTTAATAGCCTCATCTAACTTAGCCTGTAAAACACCATTGGCCCTCTCCATGATGTTTCTAACCTCAACACTAGCATTTAAATCATGAGTTAAAATATTGATTTGATCTTTTAGGTCAAACTCCATTTTCTTATACTCAGCTACAGTCTTTTCAGTTTGAGTAAGAGCAAGTTGATAGTTAGATAACTTGCATCTTTCATTAACCACATCTGTTGTCAATTTTAAAACTTCTTTGTTAAGTTTTTTTGTGTTTAGACGACAACCCTTACTACAAAATGCATCATCATATACCTCATTATCTGATGAAGATGAAGAGTGTGCCATGAGAGCATAGTGAACATGCTCTTCTTCTTCCTTTTTTGCAACCAAAGCTTTGTTTTCTTCCTCATCCTTGGCCAAATAGCTCCAATCCCAGCCAACACCATCAATATCTTGCATGGCAACCATAGCTTTGGAATCCTGAGCCTTGATTTGGCTTGAGGGTTTTCCAGCATCAGATCTTCTTGGAGATCTGCATTCTCTCATAAAGTGTCTCATTCGATGACAATTATAACACTCAACCTTGGATTTATCAAATCTAGCAGTGTCCTTATCATTAAAAGTCATCTTCTTCTTAAATCTTCTATTCCATATATTTGCTCTTATGCTTGCAAGGGCCATATTCCACTTTATGTCCATCTCCTCCAAATGCTCATCACTAATTTGCTCAAGGTCCTCATATGTAATCACTTAACCATTGGGCAATGAAGCAATGTATGCACTCACAGTATCTAGATTAATACCAACAGGCTTAACTCTTGGTGAGTCAACTTTGTATGTGTCAGCGTCTGAGTGTGGGGCGTTGACAAAGCTTGATCCAGCGTTGACACAAGGTGATCCAATAACGGGGTGCATGTATGACTCCTTTTGATCAAATTGACCTTCACTATGTGAGAAGAAGGCCATATTTCCATTGGTAGACTTGCTTCCTTGATCCAAAAGAATTTCATTCTCTACCAGCCTCAGTTTATTATAAACATCATCAAAAGTATAACTTTTGTAAGTATTATTAGCAATTATAGACCTTGCTTCAATCTTCCATGCATCACCAAGACTTTTAAGAAAAGTGGTGATGATATCAACATCACCAAGCACTGTTCCCATAAAGGACAGCTTGCTTGTAATGTCAAGAAGTCTGCTTCTCACTCCACTTAGCTTTTCATTGGGTTGAGCTTTAAAAACAGCATACTCATGCAAGAGTTGCTTCTTTTTCTCTTGTACAGTATCAGCATTACCACCATAAGCAACTTCAAGGGCTGCCCAAAGATCTTTTGCAGACTCATAGCTTCTATATTTGTGCTGATTAGCTTGTCCCAAAGAGAGTTTGAGAATGCTTAGGGTTTTCATGTCATTCCTTCTCTTTGCTATGTCCTCTGCTGAGACAGCTCTACCATCTTCAGGTTTTTATTTTCGATCCTCTTCAGTAGAGCCTTAAGTTGATCTTGTCTGGATAGAAACTGCAATCTTTTCAGCCTTATTGAATGTGTTTCCATATTCAATAATTTCCCATAAGGTGTAGTCATGGATTTGAAGATACCATTCAAAGTTAAACTTCCACAACTCAAAATTGTCTGGGTCTAGCATGGGAATCTTGATGTTGGGGTTTGAGGAGGAGGAGGAGTTTAACTCTGGAGTAGACATGTTGTTTTTAGGGTTTCTTGAAAATTAGGGTTTTTGGCGATTTAAGATTTTTGTGTTCTTTAGATCAAAGTTTCTCAACAAGCTCTGATACCACTTGTTGATCCCAAACTTAGATCGATTTAGCTTGTGTAAACGAGATTAAATCAAGTTAAACACATAAAGAAACTTTGTTGTATATGTAACAATTCAAGTATTATGCGGAATTAATACTTAAACAAGAACACACAAACAATGTAAACCAAACTTTCACTTTGATTGATAAAACAAACTTGCTTACAATGAAAGTGTGAAGACGTATATCAAACATAAACCTAAAGGCCTCCTTTTATAGAATAAGGAGCCTTGTACAAGAGTCTACGCATCAGCTATTTTAGGTAAAGATAAACTGTAACACCCCATTTTGATAATGGAATGTCACGCGTAATTATGGCGTGTCATCAAAGCATACAAGGATAAATGTATAAAACATTACATGACCATAGGGATAATCGGAATCAAACATCGGTTCCCAAACATAAGCCCAAAACATAATAAAGCAAAGGAAATGAATGAAAGACTAAACAAGCATAAGTATATGAAGGCAAAAAGGAAAAGAAGTCTCTGGCAGCTTCCATCCTATGTACGTCCTCCAAATGCTCGAGTCTTCCCTAGGGTACCTGCCGTTTTGGGACATGGAAAGGAAAGTAACGGCTGAGCAAAACGCTCAGTGCACGGATATAGACATAGTATAAGTGACTAAGAACATAAATAGAGACTTAATAGCAGCGGAAATGTATAAGTCCTGGAAAACCTGGAACATGTTCATAAAAATGGTTTTATAGTTTGAAAAGCCTTATGTTTATCTTATGAAAAATGTTTAACATATTTTTCCATTAGCCAATATAGGTCATGAAAATCCACCGTGCATGAATACTTGGAGGGGTGACCTCATCATGCAAATTAGAGGGGCTGCCTCTAATTTAATATACTGGTTTTTGGGTAGGAGGGATCAGCTCCTTGTGAAGGATGCAAGGCACACACCACATTCACCATGTAATCCTGAATAAAACATGTAACTAGGATGCACCCATACGCCCCACATGATAAATATAAATAAATGGCCAAAAGCTGAAGGGACGCCACGAGCAATCACTCCGCCGTGGTGAAGTCATAACATCAGTGCCTCTAATGTTATGGTTATGGTACCTCCATAACTAGGTGAAACTGGTCATGCATGTATATGGCTATAGGTAATCTTAATTAAACATAAGCAATCAAACACGTAACTTATACTACGGGAAAACAGTTGGCTGCATACGGGGAATCCTAATAAGGAAAGAATGTCCATACTGAAAGGACGGGAATCCGTACCTTATGTCCAGTGAACGAAGAAGATGAACTGAGAGGAATCCTACTTCCGAATCACTAGTGCTACATAAATACATACATGAATAAGTATCTGCTTACTAAATACGTAGCTGGTTTTATGCCATGTCTTAGCTTATTTTATGTGTTCTTAACATGTTTTACTGTTTTAAAGCCTTAAACTGTGTTAAATCTTATATTCTGTTTAATCTGATTAAGTATTTCTGGTATTTCATGTGTTATTATACTTAATGTGTAATAATAAGTAACTTTCCAAAAATAGCAGGTTTCCTAAAATAGAAAGTTTCCAAAAATAGAAAGTTTTCAAAAATAGAAAGTTTCCAAAAATATAAAGTTACCAAAAATAGAAAGTTTCCAAAAATAGAAAGTTTCCAAAAATAGAAAGTTTCCAAAAATATAAAGTTTCTTAAAATAGGTTTACTGCTTAAAATAGATAAGTTTCTAAAAATAGAAAGTTTCCATAAATAGATTAGCTGCCTTAATTAAATAAGTTTCCATAAATAGATTAGCTGCCTGAAATAAATAAGTTTCTAAAAATAGAAGGTTCCCATAAATAGATTAGCTGCCTTATTTAATTAAGTTTCTAAAAATAGAAAGTTTCCATAATTAGAAATAAGCTGGTTAAATAAGCTAAGTATATAAGCCTAAGTGTTTCATGATTATTTTCTAAGTCATATAATGTATAGTTTAATAATTATTTCATGTAATTAAATTAAACTATAGGTTAAAATATTTAATTAAAGTATAACATGTTTTTAATTAAATAAGTTAAATACATAGGTTTAAATATGTATTATTATGTATTAATAATATAACCTAAGTCATGTTAATTAATTAATTATATCCATGGTTTTAAAATAATTAATTAATTATAAGTCTAAAATATAAAAATAGTTAGGTTAATTAATTTCATGATTGTTAAATAATTAAATAACTTAGTCATGTTATTAAATTAATCATATCATTTTATTAATTTAAATTTTAACCTAAGATCATAAACATAAAAAAAACTAAACATACACCATGAACCGGATCTAAGCTAAAAACAATGAACCGGACATGAAATCGACACCGTACCCCGAACCAACTCGGGGTACCCCGTGTTTTACTGCTGACGTAGGACCCACACGCACCAACCGAGACCGTACGGTCTTGGTGGTGGTTGGTTGGCAAAACCGAAACCCCCTTGGGTTCGGTGCAGCCTGCGGCCAAAACAAACACCCCTTAAAAACATACTTTTGATTTTATTTAACCCCAAATCATGTTAGATCCATGTTTATTTATTAGGTTTTTGTAAAAAACATAACATGTTCTTGATTTATAAAAAGATCAAATCAAAAGAAAAGGTTTAAATGGTATACCGAATACATGGATCGATCAAGGATGAACAAACACGAACACTTGCACCAAAAACCAAGATCAAAATCAAACAAACAGCCCCCCATGGTGTTTTATGGGTGGTGGCCAAAAGAGGAACCAAGGAAGAAGGAAGAAAACTTTTAGGGTTTTTGATAAAATCTTCTGTAAAAAAAATAAAAAAAAAATGAGTAGTGTTTTTCCCCTTAACCCCCTTTTAGTAAAAATTGATGGGCTAAGCCCATCCTCCACCTTAATTTCGTGGTAATGGGGCCCACAAGGGGTAACCCGAATGTTTTCCGTGTCTAATTAATAAGTGTGTTCTCGTGTTCGTGTTTTACGTGTTTGTTCGTGTTTATTTGTGTTCGCGTTTTGTGTGTTCTCGTTAAATAATTACCGTGACCTAATATATTTATTTACGCTCGTAATAAATATATATATATATACTTAATAATAGTTCGTGATTTAATTACGTTCGTGATTTCTTAATCGCATGTTCGTGATTAATTATTGTCAAATAATTATTGCGTGTTCGTGCGTAGTAAATACTTATCGTGTACTAACACGTACGTAATACGTAATATACTAACACGTAAACGTAATCGTACTATAAAAGGAAAGTTTTAATCTAGTACGTAGGATCTTAAGGATACTATTCATGGTAAAAGCATGCGGGTTTTACAACTCTTCCCCCCTAAAAAGAATAATTCGTCCCCGAATTATAGATAACGTAACTGGAAGCGAAACATACCCGAATCAGACTGGAAAGGTATGCAAAATAACGGAAATGAAGGTGACATGGTAGAAGGGAACGTGGAACGTGACATGTCTTGAAAAGACATTGAACGTGACGTGACTGAAAGGACATATCTAATCGATAAGAGAAAAACGGATAAGAAGTCCGGATGAACTTGTCCGTTTCCAAGTGGCTTCCCTCTTGGAACGGTTCCTTCATAATATCTTGACACGAATGATAAGTCTTGGTCCTCCTGACCTTGACTTGGAATACGAAGAAATTCTTGGTTATCAACGGAAGGTAGATCCCCTGAATTCGATCGAGGAAAATAAGAGTTAACGTGCTAGGGTAACTGAAGCGTTACGATGCAAGAAAATTTGACTTAACTGATAATTAGAAACGATGCGCGAGACATAAAGAAACGTAGTACGTGAAAAAAAATTTGAACGTGATACGTGAAAATTTTTGAACGTGCTACGTGGAGATATGGCGAGTGTAGTATGAGTAAACATATCGTGATCCATGATACGTGTAACATATCTTGATCATGATATGAGGAACGTGGAATGAACATGACATGTGAAACATATCGTGATCATAGAATACAATGGCGGTAACGTCAACGCTACAGGGTGAGACGTGGAATATGACGTGAAACGTCTATCGGATGATGGAGAGTTATACTAAACTTGGGTCTGGTCTCTCAAGTTCTTGCAAACTTCCCAGAATGAGAAAAGAAATGAACGTAAAATCGTAAGCCAAAATACGATCATGAACGTGAATAGTGTCATGAACGCGAGCGCGAAAGGAAGTCGTGGAATCAGAATGAAGACGTGAAGTAATTTAGGAGTACAATTATGAATCTTTGTCTGACCCGATAACTGAGGAATTGCCAAGTGATCGGATGAGCCTTGGCTGGAACATGTCCGATCAATCTGTTGGTTCTGAAATCCTAACGGATGTGAGGATTCTGTAGACTTGATCAAACTGTTTGCAATAAACAGATAGCATCATGCTTCCTCTGAGTTTGCATTAATCTGGTAACCAAAACCCATGGAGATCTTGTCCCATTTTAGTTCACAAATTCAGATGATGAAACATCCCAGTTTGTTGGTGTCCTATCTTAACCTGTTGGTATGTCAGGTACTTAGATATGAACGTAACTGTATCTTGCTTCGTAGGACTTGATACATAGGAGTTTGCGAAACTCTGAGTTTCTGAATCTAGACTTCTCCTAGCATAGGATTTTCTAGAACACCTAATGTAGTGTAGGGTTCTCTCCTTTACGCATAAGCTGAGTCATAGTAAGATTAACCGTAGAAACCCATGTGATTCAGCGTGTCACTGTAATCAAACAGAATTGCTATTGGAAAAATTTTCTAGGGTAAAATTTCTCTTGTCATAGAATTTGCAACATAGTGCAGATATGGTCTTCCTGTTCTTCTCTAGGCTTAAGGGAAATCAGGTTATCATCAATCAAAAACACTGATGAATTTGCTATGAGTTCATGGAAACTCATTCTTGTAATGCCGTTGGAGCATTGATGAGACTAATTCAAAATCATAAATCTAGCATGACCGAGTCGTGTACGAATAGCAGTCATGGACATGTCCTGCTTTTCACTCGTCACTGTTGGCAGCATGATCATGAGTTCGATCTTGGGAAAATGATTAACACTATATGGTTGATTGGACATGTCGTCAATACATGGAGGAGAATAACGGTCATGAATGGTGATTTGTTTAAGTCAACGGTAGTCGACACATAATCTAATGGTACCATCCTTCTCCTTGTAGATTCTTCTAGAATGTTTAGGAAGACTTTGGAATAATCAACTGGCTATGCGTAAAAGAATTAAGTGGTCGTGTCTTACTGACAGCTAGAAAATTTTAGCGACCATGGCTAACAACGCACATGCTTGTAAGCATAGATAATTTGTACAGATTTTCCCGATGGAAAATCAAGCTGAATGTATTCAGGGGCCTGAACACTACTGTACATAATTATGAATCGTAGCATGGTGTGCTGTTCATAGTCCATAATTAGGATAAAATTCATCTCGTGTCTGTCCGAGGAAATGCGTTAGCAGCTTGGATCTCATCATTAAACTGAAGGAAAACCTTCGTATGCGTGGGAATACGAAAGGCGTCCTTCATGGTCATGAATATATGAACTATGGTGAAAGAAATGAAAGTGACATCGGCAACGTGACAGTTCTCACTGATGTGCCGCTAATGGTATTAAAATTCTCGTGGCCTGATTAATACATGGCACAACAAAATAGATATACCCTTGGAGGGTACTCTGAATTTCTTAGAAATGTTCCATAGTTGGACGTGAGTCATGTGTCTTGACTCGTTTCTTGGAACTATAAGCATGACATATGTCTTGACTGGTGTCTTGACATGTGTCTTCAGAAAGTATATGTGAGACATGTGTCTTGACGGATGTCTTGACATGTGTCTCGAGATGTGAAACAAATATAACCACAATATAAGGTTATTATGCCAGAATTGGCGGATCGGTTGGACTACTGATCCTTTGTATGTCTGATCACGTCTGTGGCCGGAGCCTCGGTTGAAATTTCTAGGATAGTTTCTGTCATAGTAGTGGTTACTATCGTCCTGTCTGTCAGTTCCATGACGGTCATTCTCATGACCGTGATTCATGTAACTATTCAGCTGAGTGGCTGGCTAGTACTGGTTTGCACTCATATGGCTGAAATGACAGCCGAATGACGTGTGACATGTAACTAAGAATTAGGGACAATGGTTGATGGGAATCGTCTAATGGTGAAGCATCTTCTCGTCCAATTGCTTTGCTCCGACGCCTTTGTCTTCGTCTTGTAGGATCTCCAGGTTGTGAACTGCATCCGCATCTCGTAGCGTCTCTGAACGTCTGTAGCATCAACCTTTAGTAACATCTCCAAGTTATGAGCGGCATCAGCAATCTTGTAGAATATCAGCAATTGAAAATACGCCTGAGATGATTTAGAATCGACTAGCGAATACTCGCGAAGTATTGCAAGTGAAATACACATGGATTAAGGTACGTGTAATACACATGAAATACGGTACGTGGAGTACACGTGGAATGCACATGAAATGATCGGTATGGGGTCGATCATTTATCATGATTTAAGGAAAGTATACCGGTTAAACGGTTAGGAAAACCATCATGATAACCTAGAAGTATTAGCATAGACATCATTCTGGTTATAACGGAAACGTTAAAGTGTGGTTACACAAAATTCAACGATGATTTGCCTGACAGCATGATCAATGAAAACCAACCATGACTATCATGAAAGCATGATTCAATGAAATCTAACAATGTCTTGCAGGACAACGTAAATAACAAAATAGGCGTAAAACATAATCAACATGAAGACGAAATTATCATGAAGAAACATGAAACCATCTATCACGAAGAAGTGTATAACATAATCAGCATGAAACTGAAGTTAACTATGACAGTATGAAAACATACTTGACATAAAAACATAATAACTTATGAGGGGACATGAAAAATATTTATGCCAATTTAAATCATGAGAAAAACTTTATGCATGAAAAACAGTGCATGAATGCGTAATGTAGTTTATAAAACCTTTATATGTGCGAGGGAACGCCTATGGGTCGGTTCCAAAACAAAAGACATAGCGAGGGGACGCCTATGGGTCGGTCCCAAAGTTAAAAGTTTCGATAAAAGCACATGCGACTAAATAGGGCCAGTCCTGTACCAACCATTACTTAGTCATAATCCCTGCAACAATGATACATAAATAAATGAAACTCATCTGTTAAAACTTATCAGAAAAAATTTTATGTGACTAATTATGAACTATTGAGGTTCAGTCCACATAGTCACAGTTCACGAGGAACGTCATGCATGAAATAATGACACGTAACTAAATATGAATGACGGTTGTCCATCCATATTAGTACAACAATATCGATGAAAACATCAAAGTTAAAACCTCAAGGTGCTGAAAACATCATGGTTAAAACAACAATGCACTGAAAACATAAATACGTAGAATATCAAACGTTGGCTTGGGAAGCTCTTGGTGACTACCCACTAGTCACAGGTCGAGTTTTAGATCCTACGGTCGAAGCCTTGGCTCTGATACCATAATTGTAACACCCCATTTTGATAATGGAATGTCACGCGTAATTATGGCGTGTCATCAAAGCATACAAGGATAAATGTATAAAACATTACATGACCATAGGGATAACCGAAATCAAACATCGGTTCCCAAACATAAGCCCAAAACATAATAAAGCAAAGGAAATGAATGAAAGACTAAACAAGCATAAGTATATGAAGGCAAAAAGGAAAAGAAGTCTCTGGCAGCTTCCATCCTATGCACGTCCTCCAAATGCTCGAGTCTTCCCTAGGATACCTGCCGTTTTGGGACATGGAAAGGAAAGTAACGGCTGAGCAAAACGCTCAGTGCACGGATATAGACATAGTATAAGTGACTAAGAACATAAATAGAGACTTAATAGCAGCGGAAATGTATAAGTCCTGGAAAACCTGGAACATGTTCATAAAACTGGTTTTATAGTTTGAAAAGCCTTATGTTTATCTTATGAAAACTGTTTAACATATTTTACCATTAGCCAATATAGGTCATGAAAATCCACCGTGCATGAATACTTGGAGGGGTGACCTCATCATGCAAATTAGAGGGGCTGCCTCTAATTTAATATACTGGTTTTTGGGTAGGAGGGATCAGCTCCTTGTGAAGGATGTAAGGCACACACCACATTCACCATGAAATCCTGAATAAAACATGTAACTAGGATGCACCCATACGCCCCACATGATAAATATGAATAAATGGCCAAAAGCTGAAGGGACGCCACGAGCAATCACTCCGCCGTGGTGAAGTCATAACATCAGTGCCTCTAATGTTATGGTTATGGTACCTCCATAACTAGGTGAAACTGGTCATGCATGTATATGGCTATAGGTAATCTTAATTAAACATAAGCAATCAAACACGTAACTTATACTACGGGAAAACAGTTGGCTGCATACGGGGAATCCTAATAAGGAAAGAATGTCCATACTGAAAGGACGGGAATCCGTACCTTATGTCCAGTGAACGAAGAAGATGAACTGAGAGGAATCCTACTTCCGAATCACTAGTGCTACATAAATACATACATGAATAAGTATCTGCTTACTAAATACGTAGCTGGTTTTATGCCATGTCTTAGCTTATTTTATGTGTTCTTAACATGTTTTACTGTTTTAAAGCCTTAAACTGTGTTAAATCTTATATTCTGTTTAATCTGATTAAGTATTTCTGGTATTTCATGTGTTATTATACTTACTGTGTAATAATAAGTAACTTTCCAAAAATAGCAGGTTTCCTAAAATAGAAAGTTTCCAAAAATAGAAAGTTTCCAAAAATAGAAAGTTTCCAAAAATAGAAAGTTTCCAAAAATAGAAAGTTACCAAAAATAGAAAGTTTCCAAAAATAGAAAGTTTCCAAAAATAAAAAGTTCCCAAAAATAGATTTACTGCTTAAAACTGATAAGTTTCTAAAAATAGAAAGTTTCCATAAATAGATTAGCTGCCTTAATTAAATAAGTTTCCATAAATAGATTAGCTGCCTGAAATAAATAAGTTTCTAAAAATAGAAGGTTCCCATAAATAGATTAGCTGCCTTATTTAATTAAGTTTCTAAAAATAGAAAGTTTCCATAATTAGAAATAAGCTGGTTAAATAAGCTAAGTATATAAGCCTAAGTGTTTCATTTTTATTTTCTAAGTCATATAATGTATAGTTTAATAATTATTTCATGTAATTAAATTAAACTATAGGTTAAAATATTTAATTAAAGTATAACATGTTTTTAATTAAATAAGTTAAATACTTAGGTTTAAATATGTATTATTATGTATTAATAATATAACCTAAGTCATGTTAATTAATTAATTATATCCATGGTTTTAAAATAATTAATTAATTATAAGTCTAAAATATAAAAATAGTTAGGTTAATTAATTTCATGATTGTTAAATAATTAAATAACCTAAGTCATGTTATTAAATTAATCATATCATTTTATTAATTTAATTTTTAACCTAAGATCATAAACATAAAAAAAACTAAACATACACCATGAACCGGATCTAAGCTAAAAACAATGAACCGGACATGAAATCGACACCATACCCCGAACCAACTCGGGGTACCCCGTGTTTTACTGCTGCCGTGGGACCCACACGCACCAACCGAGACCGTACGGTCTTGGTGGTGGTTGGTTGGCCAAACCGAAACCCCCTTGGGTTCGGTGCAGCTTGCGACCAAAACAAACACCCCTTAAAAACATACTTTTGATTTTATTTAACCCCAAATCATGTTAGATCCATGTTTATTTATTAGGTTTTTGTAAAAAACATAACATGTTCTTGATTTATAAAAAGATCAAATCAAAAGAAAAGGTTTAAAAGGTATACCGAATACATGGATCGATCAAGGATGAACAAACACGAACACTTACACCAAAAACCATGATCAAAATCAAACAAACACCCCTCCATGGTGTTTTATGGCTGGCGGCCAAAAGAGGAACCAAGGAAGAAGGAAGAAACTTTTAGGGTTTTTGATAAAATCTTCTGTAAAAAAAAAATAAAAAAAAAATTGAGTAGTGTTTTTCCCCTTAACCCCCTTTTAGTAAAAATTGATGGGCTAAGCCCATCCTCCCCCTTAATTTCATGGTAATGGGGCCCACAAGGGGTAACCCGAATGTTTTTCGTGTCTAATTAATAAGTGTGTTCTCGTGTTCGTGTTTTACGTGTTTGTTCGTGTTTATTTGTGTTCGCGTTTTGTGTGTTCTCGTTAAATAATTACCGTGACCTAATATATTTGTTTACGCTCGTAATAAATATATATATACTTAATAATAGTTCGTGATTTAATTACGTTCGTGATTTCATGATCGCATGTTCGTGATTAATTATTTTCAAATAATTATTGCGTGTTCGTGCGTAGTAAATACTTATCGTGTACTAACACGTACGTAATACGTAATATCCTAACACGTAAACGTAATCGTACTATAAAAGGAAAGTTTTAATCTAGTACGTACGATCTTAAGGGTACTATTCATGGTAAAAGCATGCGGGTTTTACATAAACATAAGAAATACATTGTCGATCATATCTTTACTAGAAACATACTAGAAACATAATACGTGTAGACTAAGTCTTCTATCAGTGCTTGACTTCATCTTATCAACGCTTGACTTCTTCCTGTCAACGCTTGTCCTGTCAATGCTTGTTTTCTTCTTAACAACGTCCCGATTTCTCTTGTCAGCGTCCAAGTGTACTGGCTACATTTTATTCCCAACAGAATTGGAGGCTGCTAAAGATTGCAAGGACATGGAATCAACAGTTAAACATGACATCAGCCACACGTCAGGGAATGTTACAGACATCTCTTATGATGACACCACTCCCGTTTATGACGAAGAGCCTACAAATATGGTACAAAGTAATGTTGTATATGATGTCTATGCCGATGAACTACCGCATGTTGAGCATTTCAAACCTAATTATGACAAACATGGGATGGAAAAGGGTGATAGTTTTACCACTTTAGATTCATCCGATGTGCGTCATAATGGGGGAGAGATTGTTCAGAATGCTATAGTACATCCTGATAAATACTTTATGACTGCTTCGTTAACTGATTCTGATTCCAAGATTAAAGAGCTTCAAACGATTTTAGCTTAACAATCTAAAGATCTTGAAGATGCCAAAAATGAATTTTCAAAGAAAACGGACAAATTTGAAAAGTATTTTGAAAAACTTGAAAAGTCAAACGTTTTTCTTGAACGAAAATTGGATCAAACTGTTCTAGATTCTAAAGCTGAAAAGGATAATCTTTTGAAACAAATTAAGTTGCTTGAATCTAAATTGGCATCCCAAGATGAATTGCTCAAAGAGAATGAGACTTTAAAGGCTCAAGTACAAGAAAAGGTCTTTGCTATAGCTGAATTGAAAAACGAATCGAGGAAAACTAAAGGAACTAATGTGGACACTAAGCTTAAAAAACCATCAATCTTGGGGAAACCGCCTAAAAATCAGTTCGTTCGTCCACCGACTGCATTTAGATCCGAGCGATCACAATCCCCGAGACCGCGGTTTGCCTCCCAAGTTTATTTGGTTCATCTTTCTAGACCAGACAATCTAGCAACTAGGCCCAATGTGACCAAAACAGCCTTAGCAAGACCTAATCACATGATTGCCTCTAGTTTCTCTAAAAATACCAAGACCACGTCTAGAACTAGTTCAAATGACGTTTGCCATAAATCTGGTCTAAGGGAAGCTAAGCAAAAGACACATGTAAGAGTTAGCAATGTCAAACCTAGTCAGATGTCTTCTAGATTACCCAATACTGCTAACCGTAGCATGTTATCTCCTAGGAGCATCGATCAATCATCTAGGAATTACTCGGACATTAAATATGCTACTTGTAAAACATGTATAAAATGTGTCTTTACGGCAAATCATGACTCTCGTGTCAAGAAATTACTTAATGAGGTGAACTCCCGTGCTAGACTTAAATCCCAGTGGATAGCTAAAATCAAACCCATTGGTAAAATGTGGCGCCCCACTGGTAGAACTTTCACTCTTGTAGGAAACGAGTGCCCTTTAACTAGGATAGTCTCTGATTCTACTAAGACTGCTAGGGAGGAAAATGAAAAGGATGATACATCACTTAAACCTGTACTTAAGGTTTTCTATAAACGGACACGTTTGTCAGCTAAGACAAGTGAATCATCTACTCAGGTCGCCCCTGACACAAGGAAAGACAACTGTGAACCCCCACTTGCTTCTAAAATAGATATCGCTAACCCATTTCAAAGCATGCAAATTCCTAATGAGAATGCAGGTACGAAAGTTGATGTTCCAAAAACGAAGCGGTCCAATTATTGTATACCGTTCAACTAAGGACACTCTCAGAGTTTGGTTACTAAAGAAGCAGATATCGGAGAAACAAGTGTCTCAGGGGATTCACGGTTAAGCTTATGCACAAGGACTTATAGTCACATCACAGACTGTAACTCGATCCTCAAAGAAAGGAAAGTTTATCACCGATGATAAACTTATCCTCAAAAACGAGAAATTAAATTTTCTCGGACACGAGCTTACATTTAAACTATTCAAAGGTTTTAAGCTCGTGTAAATGGCTCCTCGTTAAATGAAAAACGATGACCCGGACTTCATAGAAAGGGAGGTTTATCTACGCAACGATAACTTACCCTCAAAACGAGAAATTAATTTTTCTCGCACACGAGCTAAATTTAAAACTATTCAAAAGTTTTAAGCTCGTGTATAAGGCTCATCATTAAATATCAGATGATGACCCGATCTTCAAATAAAGGAAAGTTTATCGGCGATGATAAACTTATCATCATTAACGAGAAATTAAATTTTCTCGGACGCGAGCTTACATTAAAACTATTCAAAAGTTTTAAGCTCGTGTATATGGCGTATAATCACATTTCAGATTATGCCCCGGACTTCAAAGAAAGGAAAGTTTATCACCGATGATAAACTTATCCTTACAACGAGAAATTAATTTTTCTCGGGCATGGCAGGGTGGAGCTCGACCGAGGGTTCGAGAATACGAAGTTTTTAAAGCTCATGCACAAAGACTTACAGTTAAATATCAGACTGTAACTCGGACATTAATTTTTAGGAATGCTTATCTCTAATGATAAGTTATCCTCGTAACGGGAAATTCATTTTTCTCGGTCATGAGCTTGTCTTAAAATATTCCAAGTTTTAAGCTCATAAAGGAAAGTGTATCTTTTAAATAAGAGAACTTTTCTTCATAACAAGAAATTCACCTTTCTCGGTCATGAGTTTTACGTTATAACATTCAAAAGTTTTTCAAGCTCGTGAAAACGAATTCTAAGTAAATGTCAACTCAGGACTCGTTCTTCAGTTAAAAGGAAAGTTTATCGCCGATGATAAACTTATCCTTAACAACGGGAAGTTTACAACTTCTCGGACTTGAGCTCGTTTTGTAAGATATTCAACATCTTAAGCTCAAGCAATTAATTTTCAAAACGTTGAACACAATTTTTCAAGAATTTTTCAAAAGGTTTTTCTAAATCTTTTAAAATTGTGTGTTCAAAAATGTTTTGATAAAAAGAGCATGTCTTCTGGAATCGATAATATTTACGATACTAGAAATGTCATTCAATAATGACATGGGGTTGTAAATAAAGTTCGAGCAGAAGTTCAAATGTTTTAAAACATGCTCAAAATGGCTTGCTATTATTTCAGATAGTAACCCGCTTTTCATATTAAAGTCAAGCATTTCACCGGAAAGCTTTGACTCAACAACGGGAATTAATTTTCTCGGGCATGGTTTACTCTATAACCATGTAAGGGTTTGTGTTTACGTAATAACATAATCTAACACGAATTTATGTATGTGTCAGTGCATTTATTTGTTAAAACAAGAGAAATCTTGTTTTTATGAAGTTATCATCTCCACCAACCGTAGCAATTTACAATTGATATCTACATACTCGACAATGCGACTACTCAAACGGCGACTACATCTCTTTCAATAGAACACGGGTCAACATTTGAGGGGGAGCAATTGTCCAGCATTCAGAATCTTTAACGCTGAGAGTGCCAAGTTCACATGTTGGTGTCAAGACAACGATATCAATCGTACACATGGAGTCAAGAGATAACTTCAGACGTGATGAGGCCACCAACATTCGTGAACAAGAACCATGTGTTTCTTTCATATGATGTTCTCCATCATTCAGGTCCAACCTCATAAATCGCTAATATTGTGAATACATCATCATATATGATCTTTTCATGTGATAAGTACCTTACACTTGTGTTTAAAAGGTACTTCATTCACATTTCAAGTACACCCTCATTAACTTGAGGGGGAGCTTGTGTCAATCATGGAGATATTTGGTTTTGCATTTTTCTTCCCAAATTTTCTTAAAATGCTATTAAATCAATTGATATTAAAAACATCGATTGGGTTAAGATTTTTAATATGGGGGAGAAAATGTGATTTAATATGGGAAATGATTAATCACAAATGGTTTGACTTAATGTGATAGCTCATCCCAACATGTGCGAAATGTTTTCGGATATCGTGGCATATGTTAAGGGGGAGCAAAATGGATTTGCACTTCAAAATGGATTTCATGGTGACATACACTTACCCAAAACATCTCTATTCACAACGGTGAAGATTGTGGTGACATAAGGATGGTAGGATAGGTTAAAGTCCAATGATTCCTCTAGAACCTGAGGAATCTTCCCAAGGACATTCCATAGCTAGAAATAGTAGTCCTTAGGAAATATGGAGAAAGATTGTGAATGTAGCTGAATGCCGACCAAGCACTTAAGTTAGCACTGGAACAATCACAACAAGGTGCTAGTTATGACGTATTGGTAAGCATTGAAGGGGTTGAAGAATGAGAAAGAATTGTAAAGATAAAGGGTCTAAAGAAAGAAGCCCTCCTTACAACCTTAGGCAGAAACCGGTTTAATACATATGCTATTGAGATCATTTTTTCAATGATTCTCGATATTGAAGATAGACATCATGGACCCAGTGATGCAATGCACAACCCATCCCAGCTAACTTAGATATCTCTTAAAAGATATTTGTTTTAATCACACGGAGACAACACATTATCTATTGATTTATTCACTCCGAATAAATTGGTATTGAAATGGTGCCACTCCTCTCCAGCCTCCGATCACTAAAATCTAAAATGCACGATTGAGTCTAGAGCCATTTGAGATCATCAAATATCTCATTAGGACACACTTTCATAATTCCTTGCTTCTTCACACACTGTGAAAAGTAAGAAAGATTTTAAGAGTCCTACGCAAAATCTTCATTATCTTGCCTGAACATCCGAGTAATACGAAAGTATTTACAATGAAGATGGAAATCCTTCTTGAGCGAATATCAAAAAGCTCATGGTAGGTGACTTGTGCGATTCTTTATGAATCAAGCTTGTGATAACTGGAAAGGAACAGTAGTTTAATTCTTAATTGAACTTAAACTCGTTCCAGGCCTCTACGCATTATCGTATGATCTTGCCAGAACACTCAGAGTGACGCTCTTTAGTGTTCACAGTGATGAGTGGAAATCCTTCTAGTGTTAACCTCAAACAGCACTTGGTAGGTAACTTGCAAGATTCCATACGAATCAAGCTCGTGACAACTGGAAAGCAACGATGGTGCGGTTCTTAATTGAATTTCACTTGTTCCAGGAACATGAATTGACGGCTTCAATCATGCGGATAATTCTATCCAAATGATTCACTCTTTATTTTCGCAGCCAGCTTTGGACGGTCGAATAAAGAGAACGGGTTTACCCGCAAAATATTGTCAAGGAGGTTCTTAATTGAAACTACCTGCCACAAGTACGATATTTAATATCGTCCAACGGTCTTCACCGACCGGAGGTAAAATGCTACCGAATTAGAATGAAATGTTCAAGGTCATTTCATCCGTGTATATGTTTTGTTGCTAACTGTCTTATGCAACGTAATAAGAAGGTGGCATTGCGGTGTACAATCCAGAAGAAGTCGTCACCACATGATTATACTATATGCACTTAATACTTCATCAAATTCAAGAAAGTCTAAAAGTCAAGTCTTCCGCTGTATCAAACTCTGAAGCTTTCAAGAATTTATAGAAGTATAAGTATGTGGAACATGAAGTCACGAGGAGGCAAATATCACAAGTGATGAATGCACAAGGTCAAAGCAAGGACACATGCTCAAGACTAAAGTCAAAGATCTCATCAGCATATTCACAAGAACAAGATCGAAGACTCAAGCATAGTATGCTAGGTTTAAGATTTTGTAAAATGGTGTGACCTCCCTTTGGGGGAAATTGTTGGAAATACGTTTTTCCAAGGAAAGTCTCGGTCACATCATTATTAGCATAGATCACGAGCTATAGACTGTTTAGGACATTGTAACTTGGAGTGACCTCCCTTAGGGGGAGATTGTTGGAAATACGTTTTATGTATTTAGAAAGGATCGGTCACTTCAATGATATGTTCAAGTATTGGGCTCGTGATCCATTATGTAAACATATAGTCCATATAGCCCACATGTAGGGTGGGCTATATATATACCCCCTCCTAGCATGTTAGGGGGGTTGGTCATTAGTCATTTCAAAATTTCATTAATCACATATATCTTTCTCTCTCTACCTCTCTTCTCCTCTCCTTTCTCTCTCTAGTTCATATCAAGTTCTTCATCTACCCCTTTTTCTATTTATATCATTACACACTTGTAACAATCATTAGAAAATGTGGACCTACACTCCCACTTCGACATATTTTGAGTACCGTGATTACATTGACTAGCGTCTAGTTACACTTAGCAATGTCTCTAGTACAACTCGCGTGAGGTTTCCTGGACAAAACCTTTTAACGATTCTACCTCGTTATTATTATCCTTTTATTTCTAATACAACGTTAATAAGGATATAGATCTCAGTCATTCCTTTCATTAACCATTCTGTTTCTCGTTCACATATTCAGCAAGATTACCAAAACAAATTTGGGTGTGGCCACACAAACATCTTACTAATCCTACGAGAGGCCCAGCTGTATTAAAATCCAAAACGAAATTGGAGGAAATAAATTCCATATTGACTACGAGCAAAACTTATGAATTTTGCAACACTTCCGAAAATAATCCTTATAAGTACCAGTTACGTTTAGCATTAGATTATTCCACAGAGATGCACTAGATTCACAACAGTTTCCTGGTATATCAAATATAAGGATAACTATTTATTTTTTTCTTAATGACAAAGATCCATAAAGAAAAAACATATAGTTGGGATAAGTCTAATATTCGATTCATCGAATATCATCCAAAATTAATCAATATACTTTCAAGTATACTCTATCACTATTTTGATTTGTCTTAATTTATTAATATTCTCATATTTTTAATCGACAACGGACATTTAGCATAACAATTTATTCATAGATTAAAACATGTAAAATAGGATACACTTATTAAATAATAGAAATAAACGAAACCCAATCTTTATCTCACTATATAATAATGTCATAACATCCTTTATCCAAATACTAATCACAGATTTATTGCATGATTTCGCTAGCTAGTTGCAGCCCAATCGCCTTGGCATGCTTAACTACCTTTGGTCTAGGCAAAGACTTAGTTAAAGGACCAGCTACGTTATCTTCTATGTGAACTTTTATCAATTTGATTTCACAAGCTTCAACTTCTTCTCGGACGTAGTGATGTCTACGCATAAAGTGTTTGGCGCCCTTCATGACTCCAGAGTCATTCGCAAATATTATTGCGGCATAATTGTCACAGTACATATCTATAGGTTTATTAATTGAAGGCATCACTCCTAGATCTTAAATAAACTTCCTAATCCAAACAGCTCCCATTGCAGCTTATGAAGCAACCATATACTCAGACTGAGTAGCATGCATTGCAATCGTTGTCTGTTTCTTGCTCTTACTGTCAACTGCTTCTCCATTGATAACAAAAATGTAACCCATCTAAGACTTCATATCGTTTTTATCACATTGCCAGGACGCATCACAGAAACCTGTCACATTCAGTTTTATGTCTGGTTTCCCTCTATATACCAAAAACATATCTTTCGTACTCCTCAAATACTTTAGAATGTGTTTAACAGCATTCCAGTGGAGCTTCCCTGGATTCTGTTGGTATCTATCGACCAAGTTCTGAGCAAACGCCACATCAGGCCTTGTGCATCTAACAGCATACATTATAGATCCTACAACTGAAGCATAAGGCACCTTCTGCATGTATGGCTCCTCTTCAGGAGTTGATGCATCCATCTCATGACTCAGATTATGCTTAACTTCCATTGGTTGAAAACCTTTCTTGGAATTATGCATATTATACTTCTTCAAAATCTTATCTATATAAGCATCTTGACATAGACCAATTAACCGTCTTTTCCTATCCCGATAGATCTTAATTCCCAGAATATATGCAACTTCTCCTAAATCCTTCATAGAAAAATATTTACCAAGATAATCCTTAACAGCTTTAAGTCTTCAAATGTTAATTCCTATGATTAATATGTCATCAACATATATAACTTGGAATACTACATCACTCCCACTAGCTTTGCGATATACACATGGCTCATCACGATTCTGAATAAATCCAAATTTTTTTATTTCTTCATCAAATCTTTTATTCCATTGACGTGATACTTGCTTCAAACCATAAATGGACCTTTGAAGTTTGCACACATGTCCTGAATTCTCAGGATCAACATACCCTTATGGCTGCTACATATAAATGTCTTCATCTAAGCGACCGTTCAAGAAGTCAGCTTTAACATCCATTTGTCATATCTCATAGTCATAGTATATGTTATAGTTATGAGAATCCTAATAGCTCTTAAGTATGCTACAATAGAAAATGTCTCCTCGTAATCTACGCCAAAATTTTGAGTAAAACCTTTAGATACTAAACAAGCTTTATAGGATTGTACTTTTCCGTCCATTTCGGTTTTCTTCTTGTATATCCACTTATGTCTTACTACTTTAGTATTTGGTGGTGGTTATACAACAATCCAAACATCAATTTCATTTCCTCATCCATAGCAACCATCCACTTATCCTTCTCAGGATCAAGTATGGCGGATTTATAATTTGCAGGTTCACCAAGATCCCCTAACTCATCATCATCTTCTATTTTAAGACATATATTGCTATTTGTTTTTAATCCTTTTGGATCTACGCAGAGGAACTAATTCCGGTGGAACTGCCAGACTTTATGGTTCTACAGAAATTACATCGCTAGTGTTTTCAGAAGGTAATGTATCTATATGACTCTCTTCAAGATCATAATTTCTCCCACTGAATTCTTGATTTACAAGATCATATTCAAGGAAGTCTCCATACCTAGCAACAATTACTTTGTTCTCAGGTGGATAATAAAAGTAATCACACATAGTTTCCTTAGGGTATCCTACAAAGATACATTTTACATATCGTTGTTGGAGTTTGTCACCCGAGTCACGTTTCACATACGCCTCGCAAACCCCAAACCTTTAAATAAGACAAATATGGCTTCTTGCCATGCCATAGTTCATATGGTGTCTTATCGACCTTCTTTGTGGGAACCATATTTCAAATGCGAACAGCAGACTCTAAAGCATAATCCCAAAAGGATAAAGGTAAAGTTGTAAGATTAAACATAGATCGCACCATATCCAATAATGTACGATTTCTCCTTTTGGATGCACCATTTTGTTGTGGAATATAGGGAGAAGTAAGATGCTGAAATATCCATTCTCACTTAGATAATCTATAAACTCTTGACTTAAATATTCACCACCTCTATCAGAACGAAGAGATTTAATCTTCTTCCCTAATTGCAGTTCTACTTCTGCTTTAAACACTTTGAATGTTTCAAATACCTCATGTTTATGCTTAAGTAAATAAACATATCCATAACGGCTATAATCATCTGTAAATGTTAAGAAGTAGCTAGCAACTTTCCTTGACGTATGTCTAAGTGGCCCACACACATCAGTATGCATAAGTCCAAGTAGATCAGTAGCTTTTTCAATATTGGTATTAAAAGGTTTCTTGGTCATCTTTCCAGAGATACAAGACTCACATTTATCAAATGATTCATCATTGATACTTTCCAAAAGACCTTCACGTTGAAGCTGTTGTATACGAGTCTTCCCAATATGGGCAAGTCTATAATACCAAAGATAAGAAGAGTTCTTGTCAAACTTTCTCTTCTTACACATGATAAAGACATATTTATCATTCTTGGATTCATTATCATGCATGTCTATTTCAAACACACCATTCACAGAAATTGCATTAAAATAGAAAATACCATTTTTCCAAACAAAATTCCATTATTATCAATCGTGTGAATGAATCCATTATCTAACAAACAAGAAAAGGAAATAACACCCCTAACAATTGTAGGTGCATACTGACAATCATTTAAAATCAGTACTAAACCCGAAGGTAAACTAGATTAAATGTTCCTATAGCTTCAACCGTTGCTTGTGCGCCATCGCCCACTTGCAGAAATTGTTCCAAATAGGAAAGCTTCCTTTCCAAATTAAATCATTGCAGCGTATTACAAATGTTAATACCGCATCCTGTATCATATACCCATGAATTTAATTTGTATGTTAAATTGAACAATTCAATCATAAATAAAGTAACTGAAGCTGCAACGCTTTGCTCAGACTTCTTCTTTATTTCTCGCAATTCTTCGAGGTAAAGAGGGCAATTCCTCTTCCAGTGAGCACTTGCCTTGCAATGGTGACAAGTCTCATCCTTCTGAGATCTATTCTTCTTGACAAAGTTCTACTTAGGTTTTGAATAAGTCGCAACTTGTTTTCCATTATCACCCTTGTCGTTGCCTTTCTTCTTATTCGCTTGCGGTTTTGGCTTACTCACTCTACCCTTTTGTATGGTTAGTACAGAAGGCGTAGCGGTAGATGCCTTGTCTTTCAACCCCTTTTCATAGTCAATGAGCATTGCATGCGAATCATTAACTGTCTTCCCCGCGCAATGCATATTATAGTTTCTAATGAAATCATTGAAGTCCTTGTTAAGGGACCTATTGATCAAGTTGATACCCATATTATGATCATAGGGTTGTCCTGGTGCAATGAGTTGTTCCATAAAACTCCTCATCTCCAAGTAATGGTCACTCACAGACTTTCCTGGAGCATGCTTGTAAGTATGCAAAGCATCTACCAATTCGTAGATCTCCACAGCTTGCGGCTTCTCGAACATAGCATTGAGCTCATCAAGCATTCGCTTAGGTGTAGCTCATACTTCTGATGAAGTGGAGGAGCCATTTTTCCTAGCATTAAGTAAGCCACCTCCGAGTGCTTCTTAATATTAGTAGCGTGTTCAAGCCTTTGCGCATCAGATGCTCCTTCAGCAAGATTCTCCAGATAGGGAGTAGTCAAGATATCGATAGTATCCGCTGCTCTCAAGACAATTATTAGCGAGCGATACCAATCATTGAAGTTTGGGCCAGTAGGTTTAGGACGTTAAAAGAAAGCTTTGAACGCGGAACTTATAGTGTTATTGGTGGGTTGAGCCATTTCTACATAAATAATTTCAAATATTAGTATTTTCGATAACAAAATACTTTCAAGAAAATAATATTACCCTGGTATAAAAACCATATTATTTTCCTTGAATCCTAGAACTATATTGACATATATCCATTACATCATTTGATCTGCTAGTAATGAATGTACTTAACATAGCGACTTGTCGAACAATTCAATTGACAAACAATTTTCAATTTCTAGATATTTAAGGGATTTGCATTGCCAAAAACATTTTGCATTGTAAACATGTTTCATCCCTTATGAATGCATTAAGTTTCCAAATCTCACTGAGTAACTTAATTAAGTCATATAATCTGAGTAATGTAAAACCATTATACGAATTCTCATTTTACAAACGGTTTTATCTCCATCACAACATCACCCAAAAATCTCATATGATGACGAAGTAATTTCAAGTGTTCGTCAATTAGGAGCACTCGACCTAAATTTTAAGGGTATAAATTTTGATTTCAAAATCAATGTATGGAGAAGCATGCATACAACTCCATAGCATAAGTTTAATAAAACGTTTAGTAAACTTTTTCACGAGACTAAAAGTCTACATAAACTATGTTGAGGTATTGGTTAAACCAATAAAAGAATTTACCCACAACTATTCACAAGGTACTTTTGCTAAAACTCGGCTACGCACAAAACAATACCCTTATTCATTGTGTTTCGGATGTGAATATTGTTGGGAATAAATATAAGTGTATTAGTTACCCCTGCTAGTTGGTCAAAGTTTCCCCTGCTAGAGTAAGTTCCCCCTGCTAAATAACAAAGGCAGGAGGATTGGTTCCCCTGCTGAAGTCAAAGACCCTGCTGCTAGAGATAAACTTGGAATAGATTATAACACGTTTCAGTTACTACTCCGAGATACTTTCCAAGTTTGTTAGTAGTAATCTTGTACGTGAGTCCTTGTACTATAAAAGGACCCACTAGGTTATCATGCAATGTGTGTCTTTCTTTGTTGTCTTTCATTTCATACTTTAAGGTTTTTGTAACCCTAATACCATTATTGGGTATTCGTATATCTTTGATATATTAAAGTTTAACGTTTGCTTTAACCATTTGTTCTTGTGCTAAAAACTACATTCCGCATCTTGTTTAGTTACTTTATATTGCAAAGTTTCTCTAGTGTTAGATTGAATCTATTCTCTCTATCACAACCCTTAAACAAGCTAAGGTTTAAGATCTGAGTTTGGGATCAACAAGTGGTATTAGAGCTTGTTGAGAAACTTTGATTAAACCAAGAACAAAACATCTCACACAATCAACATCAACCATGTCTTCGAATTCTCATTCATCCTTAACCAACAACAAAGCTCTCAAACTACCCATTCTGGATCCTGAAAACTTTGAACTATGGGAATTCAGAATTCAACAATACCTTAAGATGGAACACTATGTTCTATGGGAGATCATAGAATTTGGTGATCAATTTCCAAAGATTGTACAAGTTGAAGATAATGGTAAGGGAGAAGATAAAGGTGAAAGCTCCAAAGGTGAAGCCAAGAAGAAGTCTGTTGCTCTTGCTGACAAGGAAATACTGGCAAGAAGGCATGATGTCAGGGCTCACAGTTCCTTACTGTTGGCTCTACCTGATAGACATCAGCTAAGATTCAGAAAGTACAAAACAGCTAAGGAACTCTGGGAAGCAATAGGCAAAACATTTGGAGGAAATGAAGCCACAAAGAAGAAGAAGAAGAATCAAATGATTGATCAATTTGCTTCTTTCAAAGCAATTGGTGATGAAGCAATTGGTGCTATCTACAATAGGCTTCAAGACCTGGTTGCTCAGTTAGAGTTCTTTGAAATAGAAGTGACAAGAGAACAGGTGAATACCAGGTTTCTTAACAGTCTTCAAAAAGAATGGTTTGTCTACAAAGCTATTTGGCAGAATAGGGATGACATAGATGACAAGAACATTGATGACATGTATAATAACTTTAAAGTTTTTGAGCCAATGGTCAATGAGATGAGGTCATTAGGAACCATCCCCACCAATTTAAGTGGATCTGTTGATTCCCCTGCTAACATGGCTTTCATATCTCACAACAGGGGAATCTCCAAAGGCAGTAGAATCGAAGTTGGCCCTGCTACCCATTCCCCTGCTACTAGATCTGGATCAACTTATGATGAAGAAAGGCCTGCAACATTCAGCCTTGACACTTCTTGTGCTTTCATAGCATCCCAAGGGCCACAAGGATCTACTGTGTTACATGAAGATCTGATTCAAATCAGTAAGCAAGGACTAGAGGAGATGGATATCAAGTGGAACATGGCTCTACTCAGTATGAGAGCCAACATGTTTTATAAGAAGTATGGGAAGAAGATCTCCATCAATCCTTCTGATGTAGCTGGGTTTGACAAAACAAAGGTAGAATGCTACAACTGTGGCAAGAAAGGTCATTTTGCTAGGGAATGCAAAGGACCTAAGACTGGGAGCAGCTATAGGAAGGAACACAGGGATGATGATTCTGGTGTTAAGGCTATGGTAGCCATGCAGGGGATAGATGGAGCAGGTGGATGGGATTGGAGTGCCATGACAAAGAGTGTTGAAAGAAATCAAGCCTTGGTTGTTGAGGAAAAAGAGGAAGAATTTGCTCTTATGGCCATGTCAAGCTCTAGCTCAGACAATGAGGTATATGACGATTCATATTGTACTAAAGCCTGTAGAAAAAATACTGAGTCATTGAATGATCAAATAAGAAAGATAAAAGTTGATTACATTAATTGTGACAATGAACTTGATAACTACAAACATGTTTTAGAACAGCTAGAGTCCACCATAAGAGAGTATAAACAAAGAGAATGTGATTATAGAGATCATATTGTGGTTTTAGAGAGAGATGCTAAAGAAATAATGATTCCATTAAGGAATTAACTGCTGAACTAGAAGTTTTTAGATCTAATAAAAATATAGATGAAGAAACTGTTGAAAAATTTGGAAAAGCTTCTAAAGATTTAACTAAAGCAGTTGAAATTGGACAGTCTCCTAGGGACAAAACAGGTTTTGGTGTAAAAAATGAGCATGCTGCTATACCACCACCACCTGCTAATATTCATGCCCCTTTTCCTAGAAAAGACTTGTCTTGGACTGGTCTCTCTTGTTTCAAGAAGCAGGAAGATATTGAATTTGACTTAAGTGCATACATACCTAATAATCTAGAAACAGATGAACCACTTGTGAAAACCAGTGCTGTTAGGGACTTTGAAAAGGAAAAAATTGCTTTAAAATAGTGGAAAATTGATAACCCTGTTCTCTTTTCAAGAGAAGGACTTTTTGGAAGCGATTCTAGTTCTAAGAGTAGTTCACCCAAATCTAAAACAGGATCAAAGTCCTTTAAGTCCACTGTTAAATATGTTGGTATGTATAAGTCTGTTAGAGGTAATCAGAGAAATTGGAATGACTAAAAGTCTCATCAATTAGGGGAGGACTTTGTGATAAACACCAAACCTTGTTTCACATGTGGCAGTTTTGATCACACTTATCAAGACTGTAAGGCACCAATGGAAGTGGTGGCTGCAAATCCTTTAAAGGACATGCAACCAAAAGCCATTCTTTTGAATGCAGGGGCAAAATCCTTTTCCCCTGCCAAGTATGTTGTCCCTGCTTTGATAAACAAAGTATCTGATAAGTATGTTGTTCTTGCTCTAAGGAAGGTGAATGATGCATATCCCAAGACCAGCACTTCCATGACCAACCCAACACCTCATAATGCATATAAATATGTCTCTAGACCTTGCCAACACATCAATAGAGGCCAAAACAAAAGATGGGTTCCCTCTGCCAAGCATAGGGATTCCCTTGCTAAATCTGGGGTATCCCCTGCTAGCAAAGTTTTCCCTTCTAGGCAATGTTGCAAAACAAGGTCTACGAGGGCCATTAATCACCGGTTAATAGATACAAGGTCCTAAACCTTGCAATGAAAAGGCGATTAATGACGGTCAACGACGGTCAAACTTGCCGAAAACATGAAGTTTGGCCGAAAATACCGAAAACTCACAATAAACTTATGTTTAACAATTATAGTAACTATTTATATGTATGATAAGTTGTATATTAATAATATTGCCATAACTACCTAAAACTCATTAGAAATATCCAAAACTTTTCGAAAATACCAAGAATTTGCTTAAAATGTCAATCCGATTAATCACCGATTAATCTCGCCTAGAACGATTACAAGTTACAAGGTGGTCGATCGACCAACTAGCGATTCATGATTTTTGCAACCTTGCTTCTAGGAACATGGGCAGATGGGGAAAAGCTGTAAAAGCCTCAGCTCGTTGGGTTTGGGTACCCAAAAGGGGTGCTCAGTCCAATGGTGTATCTCTAGTCTTTGATAAGCTATCATATATTGATACACGAGGTAGATCCAAGTCTGTAATGGCTTGGGTCCCCAAGAAAAACTAAATTGTTTTTCTTTTTGCAGGTGACAAAGAAGACCAGGGATGATAAAGCATATTGGGATAGTGGATGCTCAAGGAGCATGAGTGGACATAAATCTTATCTGTCTAACTTTGTTCCCCTGCATGACAATGATGGTGTTTCTTTTGGAGATGGGCATGGAACAATCACAGGAAAAGGAACTATTGTCACCAATGGGATGACTTTTGACAATGTTTACTTGGTGAAAGAGCTCAAGTACAATCTCTTCAGTGTGTCATAAATGACTGATAACAAGAATTTTGTCTTGTTTACAGATACTGAATGTCTGGTGTTAGGGAAAGAGTTTGTCTTATCACCCAACACTCCTATTGTACCCAGAACACCAAGACAAAAGAATATGTACACAATTGATCTCAAGGATATCTCTCTTCAAGACAATGAAACTTGTTTCATTGCCAAAGCCTCAGTTGATGAATGTAAGAAATGGCATAGAAGACTTGGTCATCTTAATTTTAAGAACATGAACAAACTGGTAAAATATAATCTGGTTCATGGTCTTCCTTCCAAGTCCTTTGCCAATGATCATACTTGTGTTGCTTGTCTGGAAGGGAAGCAACATAGAGCCTCTTGCAAATAAAAAACAAGTATGTCCACTACCAAGCCATTGGAATTACTGCATATGGATCTTTTTGGTCCTACTTCTGTGGCAAGCATAATGAAGAAGTGGTACTGCCTAGTGATTACTGATGATTTTTCAAGGTTCACATGGACATTCTTTCTGTTTGAAAAGAGTGACACAGCAGATGTACTCATTGGATTCATCAATCAGATTGAACTTTCCAAAAGTATGAGGGTAGTGACCATG
This sequence comes from Glebionis coronaria, assembly GCA_025667525.1. Classification (NCBI taxonomy): domain Eukaryota; kingdom Viridiplantae; phylum Streptophyta; class Magnoliopsida; order Asterales; family Asteraceae; genus Glebionis; species Glebionis coronaria. Next base: position 562,837,854 of record CM046882.1, read on the forward strand.
AGATCAGACAATGGTGGTGAATTCAGAAATAAGAAACTTGACACTTTTTGCATAAACAAAGGAATAAAGAGGGAATTCAGTATAGCAAGAACACCTCAACAAAATGGAGTTGCAGAAATAAGGAATAGGACACTTATTGAAGCTGCAAGGACTATGCTATCTGTATCCAAGCTTCCAGTTATCTTTTGGGCTGAGGCTGTAGCCACTGCTTGTTATGTTTAAAACAGGGCCTTGGTGGTTAAGGCACACAACAAGACCCCTTATTAGATGTTCAATGGAAGACCTCCTTTAATTGACTTCTTTAGACCATTTGGATGTCATGTGATCATTTTGAACACAATTGACAATCTAGGCAAGTTCATTGAATAGGGGGATGATGGGTACTTTGTTGGTTATTCATTAAACAGCAAGGGATATAGGGTCTTCAACAAGAAGACAAGCAAAGTGATAGAAAATCTTCATGTGGATTTTCTTGAAGACAAGCATGAAGATGTACAAACAGGTCCTGATTGGTTCTTTGATATTGAGGTTCTTTCAAAGTCTATAAATTATGTACCTATTTCTTTGCAAAATACTAACATTTCAGGTACTAAAGAACCAACTGGTGTGGAGAAGCCACCATTGAGGTATATGAATGTACCCTCACTGTTTCCCATTGAAGCTGCTCCAAAAACAGGTGAAGAAGATGATACATCTCAAAGGAAAGAACAACCAATCTCTTCTCCTGCTAAGTCAACTTTTGAAAGCAATGGAATGGCTGAAAGCAGTGGAATCCAGGATTCCCCAGCTAGATCAATTGCTTCCCCTACTACCAAGGATCCAGTTGTAAATGATGTTAATGATGAAGAAAGAGAATCCCCACTCATTTCCTCATCTTCACCTATATCTGGTGGTTCGCTCATGTCCAGGAGTGGAAGCAGAATAATTAGGAGTGGAGGTCCAAGTTATTCAGAGCTGCATTCAGCTCATCAGCATCTATCTCTAGGTCATGCAGTATCATTTGGAAGCTCTTTTAAGGAGTTCTTTCCCAATCAAGATAGCCTCATCAATTCTGATTTGGAAGAGGATGAAATAGAAGTAATCATGAGCATGCAACCTACCTACAGAATCAATAAAGATCACCCCTTGTCACAAATCATTGGTGATCCTGAAGCTCCTAGACATACAAGGTATTCAGCAAAGGAACACAGCTTCATTGCAAACATCACTATGAAGTTTAATCATGACAACATGCAATGTTGTCTGTTTACTGCATTTTTGTCACAAGACGATCCAAAGAAGATTTTTCAGGCTTTAAATTATCCAATTTGGGTTGAAGTTATGCAAGAGGAGCTCTTATAGTTTGACATCCAAGAAGTTTGGATTCTGGTAGATTGTCCAAAATGGGCAAGGCCTATTGGGACAAAGTGGGTGCTTAGGAACAAAAAGGATGAGAGGGGTATTGTAGTCAGAAATAAAGCAAGACTGGTGGCACAGGGATATACACAGGAAGAAGGCATTGATTATGAAGAAGTCTTTGCTCCAGTAGCCAAGATTGAAGCCATTAGATTGTTTCTTGCTTATGCTTTATTCATGGACTTCACAGTGTACCAAATGGATGTTAAGAGTGCCTTTTTATATAGAACCATTGATGAAGAAGTCTATGTTATGCAACCTCCAGGGTTTGAAGACCCAGAACACCCAGACAAAGTATACAAGGTGAAGAAGGCTATGTATGGACTTCACCAAGCTCCCAAGGCCTTGTATGGAACTCTTTCTAAATATCTGTTGGATAATGGCTTCAATAGGGGGAAAATTGACTAGACCCTGTTTATCAAGAAACAAAAGGGTGACTTTCTTTTGGTACAAGACTATGTTGATGACATCATCTTTGGATCCACAAACTCAATGCTTAGCAAAGAGTTTGCCAAGTTGATGCAGGACAAATTTCAAATGAGTGCCATGGGTAAACTCAACTTATTTTTGGGGTTACAAGTTCAGCAGAGGAAAGATGGGATATTCATCTCACAAGACAAATATGTGGCTGAAATTGTGAAGAAGTTTGGCATGTGTGAAGGAAAGAAAGTTTCCACTCCAATGGATAAGGATCATCCTTGGGGCAAAGATGGTCCTGGAAAGCTTATTGATGTCAGGAATTACAGGTCTATGATTGGATCTCTCATGTGCCTTATAGCTTCAAGACCTGACATCATGTTTGTAGTCTGTTTATGTGCAAGATACCAAGTGGCACCCACAGAGTGTTATCTATTTGTTGTGAAGAGAATTTTTAGGTGTTTAAAGTGTCATCCAACTTTAGGACTTTGGTATCCCAAGGAGTCACCATTTGAGCTGATATCCTACTCAGATAGTGATTATGCTGGTGACAACAATGATAGGAAGTCTACAACAGGTAGATGCCAATTTTTGGGGACCAGGCTCATATCTTGGCAGTGTAAGAAGCAGACTATTCTGGCCACATCCACAACTGAAGCTGAGTATGTAGCAGCTGCTGCATGTTGTGGTCAAGTTCTTTGGGTTCAGAACCAGCTGCTTGATTATGGGTACAATTTTCTTAAAACCAAGATATTTATTGACAATAACAGCACCATTTGCATTATTAAGAATCCTGTTTTTCATAGTAAGACTAAACATATTGAAATAAGACATCATTTTAACAGAGATTGTTTTGAAAAAGGATTGATTGTCCCAGAGACAATTGATACAGAACTTAATGTTGCTGATCTTTTGACAAAAGCTTTTGAAGTGGGGAGGTTTCAGTACTTGGTTGCAAGTATTGGAATGATTTCTCCCTAAAACTTGATGTTTATTTTGTCATGTATACCCATGATTGCTTTATTGTTGTTGTTGTATATAGGTTAGTCACTTTTTCCATCACTTTTCATTCCACTACTTTTGAACAAAGATTCCCCTGCTGGGGTTCATTCCCCTGCTAAGAGTTCTTCTCTTAAGTTGGGTTTGTTCTTTTTAAAAACGGTTATATGTGGTTTTAGACTAACAATGCAGATATTCAAATGGTGCATGCCATACTCATGGGAGAATCAGGTATATGCTCTATGTTTTAGGGGAGGTTAGGTCACAACTTTAGGATTTAGGGTATCCTTAGGATACCCATATATGATTCTAGATCATATCCACTGGTGAGTAAGGATTCAGAATGATGAAAACTTGCTGCAAAGCTTGTCAGAATTCTGAAGCCTTGAGGCACTATAATGTGTACTTACACTTCTTCATTCAACAGCTTGATGTCTAGATTCAGATGTTTAGTACAAAATTGCCAAGACTAACTGACCATAGGAAAGGGAAAGGTAGGGATGGTGACTAGGGTATGCTTATTTTCTTGGGTTGACCAGGTGCAGGGTTGCTTATGTGTTAACTCTTTGTGTTTAGAACTTTGTTGAATGGAGGACTCTTGAGTTTCTATGTATCTACCTTGTGTTTACAAGGGTGTGCATTAGAGCAGAGCTATTTAACATTGGTCTCTTCATGATTAGTCTAATACCCCTAGGAAAGTTTCCCCTGGTTTCAACTTTTGATTCCCCTACTTGATCAACATCCCCCTGTTTGACCGTTGACCGATAATACCGTTACCCTGCTTATAGCCGTTGGGCCTGCGTGCTAAAATTTTGGTTAGAATATTTTATTCTTTTCAAAAGATATTTAAGGCGCTTTCTTCGCTGATTGGTAATCTTTTCTTTATTATTTCAAACAAATTACCTTTTTATCAAGATTTATCTTTGATATTTTTGCAATTTGAAAATTTGGTCCAATCACAGCTCTTCAATTCGCCTATAAAAACTTAATTCCCTTAACCAGCAGGTCCATCTCTCTCCCTCGACTAAATCCCACCTAACTTTCACCATTATAAACCTTCAAACGTTTTCAACATTTATCATGTCTCTCAAAATTGCTGCTAATCACAATCAAATTGCTCTTTTACATGATGAACCAGCACAATTCATTGATGCAGTGGCTTTTCTAAAACCTTCGTATTTTAGAGTGGCTCTTCTCATCAATCCCAGGATTTACACCTCACACATCGAGCAGTTTTGGTCTAAATCAATGACCAAAACAGTGGATGGAGAGCTAATAATTCAGAGCACAGTAGATGGTCATCCCAAGGTGATTACACTTACCTCCATCAGAGACAAGCTTGTTTTGAATGATGAGGATGGGATAACCAACCTACCTGATGCTAAAATCTTTGAGGGTCTTGTTAAATTGGGGTACACTCTTTCTGATGATCAAAAATGTAAGTTTGCTAAAGGTCAGTTTGCCCCACACTGGAAATATTTGATTCATACAATCTTACAATGTTTGTCACCTAAAACCACTGCTTTTAATGAATTTGGAAGTGAAGTTGCTTCTGCCCTGATATGCTTAGCAACAGGGAGAAAGTACTGTTTTTCTCAAATGATTTTCAAAGGAATGGTCAAAAACGTTACAAGCAATACTAAATTTTGCATGTACCCAAGATTTACACAACTTTTGTTGAATATGAGTGAACATGGTCCTATCAAACACAAAAGCTATTTTTCAGCCACCAAACACTCTACCAAACTGTTTACCACACTTCTTGCAAGTGCTGTTTACTACACTTGAGGGGAGGAGAAAGCCCAAGCTTATCATATCTACAGATGAGGATGCTTCCAAAGGGGAGGAAGTTCCTAACACAGATGAATCTACTCAGTGGTATGCATATCCTGGTGGGCAGGATCTAGAACAAGAAAAGGTAGCAAGTGCTGAGAAAGGGACTGAGAAAGGAAGTGCTGAGAAAGGAAGTGATAAGGGGAGTGCCACAAAAGAAATTTCCCAAACTTTGTTGACTATGGGCAATCAAGAAGAAGCCCCTGCTTTAAAAATTTCCCCTGCTATAACTGATCCCCCTGCTGTAAGTTTTTCCCTGCTAAGCCTACCACTCAAACATTTGTTAGGAAGAATAGAAGGCAACCAGCTCAGAAGGGAATTAGAATTGGAGAACCTGCACCTAAAGCCAAACCAGCACCAGTAGTGGATCCAAAAGACAGGGAAAGGAGATCATGGTTGAACAGCCCAAGAGAAAATACAAGCACAGAACTCCTGAACAGCAAAGGGCTCAAGAAGAATATGATGAACAGATAGCTCTCAGACTTCAATAAGAAGAGCTACATATGCAGGATCAGAGAATGCAAAAGATGAGGCCCAAAGAGATGCTTAAGCAGATTGAAATCATGCATAGAGAGTTAGATGACAGGGTGGCTCATGTTCAAGAATTTCTAGATCAATGGGAAAAGGAGTTGGTAAATGCTCCTTTGGAGGACAGGTATGAATTGATTTGTTTAGTTTACAAGTATCAAAATGAATATCTGGAAAGAATGGCAAATCAGATTCAGAAAGAAAAATATTTGAGGTCTGAGAAGGGGAGGCTCGCACCCTACAAAGTTTTGCTCAAAAGACACAAGAAGTGGACTGATGGTCATTTCAGAGACATGACTTTTGAGGAGATAGAGAAGGCAGTCAGACCATATCTAAGAGAGTTAAATGTGGAAGACTTCATAGCTATCAACACTCCTGAGGAAGCTGAGTATCTCAGGAGGCAAAATGAAGTGTTACAGAGAGCCAGGGAATCCAGAAAAAGAAAGGCTGAAGGAACAACAGTGGAAACAATACAAGCAGGTGCATCAACACAAGCAGGTGCATCATCACAAGCAGGTGCATCATCTCAAGTAGGTGCAATTTTTCCAGCAATTGAGAGAGTTGTACTCAATGCACAAAGAGCAGCCAAAAGACTCAAGAGGATGGAAAAAGTTGGTATAGTTACTAAGGAGACTCAGCGTCCCTCAAATGAAGAAATAAATAAGCTGCTAATTGTGCAAGAAAATGATGAAATCTCACCCAGTGAGTTTGGGAAGAAGTTTGCCATAGTGTAGTATGTTGTTAATGAATACAAGGGGATGACTTGGTGGAAGCTTACAAGAGCTGACAATATAGCACATACATTTCTAAGCCTGGATGTCATGTTTCAAACTTTAGATAGTGAGGACTTAGATGATCTGTGGAAGATTTTGAAGAAGACCTTTGCTGCAAATCCTCCCACTGTAGATGGTGTAGAGAAGGATTGGGTGATCTGGGAGTGCATGCATAGGATGTATGAGCATGAACTGTTTGATCCCATATTTGATGTAGTAAATGGAGGAAATTTGTTATATTGGAAGCTATTTACCAATTCTGGGGTTTATGAGATAGTCATGGAAGGGGTAAGTGTTTACTTGGTTAATCATCGTTATTATCCTTTCAATCAAGAGACCTTGAAGAAATTGGCACAAGCTGACTTGATTGTAGATGCTAAAGCACCTGTTGCTTATGATCTGGTAAGGATGATGTACAGTCAGCTTTGGCCAGGAACTTTGTAAGCACCCTCATCAACTAGTATTTATTTAGAAACTTGTCTTTAGGTGAAAGCACAAGTTTAGGGGAGGATTGTTGGGAATAAATATAAGTGTATTAGTTACCCCTGCTAGTTGGTCAAAGTTTCCCCTGCTAGAGTAAGTTCCCCCTACTAAATAACAAAGGCGGGGGGATTGGTTCCCCTACTGAAGTCAAAGACCCTACTGCTAGAGATAAACTTGGAATAGATTATAACGCGTTTCAGTTACTACTCCGAGATACTTTCCAAGTTTGTTAGTAGTAATCTTGTACGTGAGTCCTTGTACTATAAAAGGACCCACTAGGTTATCATGAAATGTGTGTCTTTCTTTGTTGTCTTTCATTTCATACTTTAAGGTTTTTGTAACCCTAATACCATTATTGGGTATTCGTATATCTTTGATATATTAAACTTTAACGTTTGCTTTAACCGTTTGTTCTTGTGCTAAACACTACATTCCGCATCTTGTTTAGTTACTTTGTATTGCAAAGTTTCTCTAGTGTTAGATTGAATCTATTCTCTCTATCACAACCCTTAAACAAGCTAAGGTTTAAGATCTGAGTTTGGGATCAACAAATTTGTGATAAATCACCCTTAAGATATAATTCAATTAATAATCGTAGGTAATTTCAATTTGACGCACAGGCGAGCCGAAAATTCGGTCAGCGACTAATGGCATAACACCTCCTTCCTTAACCGGGTACATGACCAGTGATGCGTTATACTCACTTTATAGTTTGTCAAAAGGAGTAGGCCGTTAGATTATTATTGCAATCCACCAATCAAATTAATCTTATGTAATTTAAATCTCTAACAAATCATTATTTTAATATGATTTAGTCCGTATTATTTCTTTTCTAAAAAAACCCTTGTTTACAACAATTCATCAATTTTATATAAACAAGTAAAAAAACTAAATCATAAACACATAATAACTATTTATATGTGCAACAAATAAATCAAATAGCCACATGCATACGATTTATTCAATAATAATCAAATTTAGGTCTTTATATTCATATAAAAGTCTTCCCTAATTCTAGATTTAATGAATCAAATAATCACGTAGCACATAAAATCATATAAACATATAATTTTACGATCCATGAAAACATGCACGTTATCATGGATTCCCCATAAATCATAACAATTAAATCTCTACGGATCATAACCATACATAACATAATAATTAATCATGCAATTTAATCTAAAATTATCCCACATGTAATTTAGGGTTTCAAAACAAATTTTTTATTAAAAATTCGGCAAAAAACCCTAATTTTTAAAAAACAAAACCCTAATTTTAAGAAAACCTAAGAAACATGTAGTTTTAACTCAAAACAATTATTAGTTAAAAAACTTTAGATTTTCGATAATTATAACATGTTAAAACGGCTCTCGTTGCCACTGAAGGTTTACTAACATCATAACAATTATATAAAACCCTAAACGAGATCAAAACACATATAGCGGAAGCAATTTAACAAGATCATAATATTAACACAATTATAATTAATCGAATTAGGGTTACATACCTTTACGCTAAAGCAAATCCACAAGACGAAGAATGAATCACCAATTTGGTTTTATACCGTAATATACCAAGATATAGTGTAAAGTAAGACTATATTACGATCTTGTACACAAGTAATACAACGAGCTAACCGTGATTCTAGCACGTATAAACTGAGCTACAACGCTTGTAAATAATCAACCCAACAACCCTAGAGAGGGGCTAGGACTAGATTATCAACATAATCGATCAACCAAGAAAACCAACCGAAAACCCCTTCGTGGTTACACCTTGCGATTGGCCAAAGAGAGAGAGAGGAGAGGATTAAAGTTATGAAGATTATGAGGGGTAAGGAGGTGTATTTATAGGCCTCATACCCGTTGTAGCCCAAGTAAATAAAAGACAACTTTTGCCCCCCCCCCCCCCCTTTGGTGCCCTAACCGACCGACGAACACCCCTCTGTGGGGTGTTCTGGTACCTTCCGTCCTTCTTCCTTTTTACTCCTCTTACTATATATTATTTAACACTCGTTAATACTTAACTATTAATTAATTAACGATCGTTAAAGTTATATAGTTATTTGCTCGGTTTAATTTAATAAATATAATAAATATATTCATTAATTAAATTAACTCTTTACGTATTGAGTACAATCCCGTAATCTCGAGTTCGGTCCTATCACACGAATATTAAATATAAGTCCATAAACTTACAACAAATACATTGGATCTACACAATACTCAAGTGTACAAGATGATGAACATTACTAGATCTAATAAAGGATGATCTTTATTAAGGCTTCATCTTTAATCACATAGCAAATGTGTGAGTGATCTTCTCTTTAGACAATTAAAGAAGGGGATCAAGAGGATTATCATAAGTAAACATACTTAACAAATTAAGTGATCATTTATTAATGATTGGAAACATAGAAAGAAGATAAGAAGCAGAAAGATTTGTCCAAAAAGGTTCATTGGAAAATGAAAACATGATCCACTGTTTATAGGAGACATGGAATAACAGCTCTCTGGGCACGGTTCAATAATTAGCTTGCGGTTCATTACTACTAAAGAACCGCCCAGACTAGATTTCGCTCCTTTTTGTCCTTTAGTGGGGAAATGTTATTTGGGGTAGTTTAAACCCTCAAAGGATATTCATATAACATTTAATTAAAAATAAAGTTTATTGAAATCTTTTGTCACATTTGTCTAAATGTGAGTTTTAAGGTTGATCACTTTCTATGATCACTAAACATGATTAAGATATGTTTGTGTAAGACTTAAATGATTATTACCTTGATGATAGTGTTTGTTAAATAATTCGTCTTTCGATTATCTTTGACGATAAATGTTTTTACACTTTGTTGTGATCAAAACAAAGAAAGATTAGTTAACACTAATAATATTTTTAGGCATTGGTTGCATTAACAAATTCGTCCACAGGGTTCTCGGACATGTTTCGTTAGGAGCACGCGTCCGACCTAGTGTTGCGGCTCCGCTCACTGGGAGCGGACCCGTCTAGAGCTTCTGCCACCGTGGTGGGATTTTGTATACTTGGGTTTGGGCCCAAGGTTTGGTGTATGGTTTTGGGCCCAATGTGTCGTGTCCATGCTATACCCTATCAAATATATTGTATGAAAACGTGTAAACATATAAACTACAAAGATTTTCTATATTTACACGTTATATAATATTATGATGATTGTTACAGAGATTAGCAAATACTTTTCACGATAAATCATCATAATTTCGTAATACTATTTTTTATATGAAGTGTTTTATTATTGTTTAAAGTTATTCCAACTTAAAACTATTATCATTGTTTGCAATGTTATTATAAAAAAACACGTATACTCATAAAATATTATGCTCACGAATTTTAGTTTTTGGGTCACCGCAGCCGCAACGCACGAGTAACATGGTAATTGTATTTAATGTATATATCTCCACACCCATATTGCATTTATTGAATTCTATTTCTAAATGATATGTATATCTACACCTATATTGCATTTAATGTTACACATTCATCATTCTTCATATAAATTATGCACACAAGTATATATAGATCACTTGATCATCCCATCATTGATCAAATTAGGAGAAGCAAAGAGAAACTAAATGGGGTTAAACAAAGCCTTCAATGTCTTGTTCGTAACGTTCATAATTACATGCATTCAAGTATCTAAGTTGGATTTAAGAGCTCAACCCAGTGAGGTTCTATTGTCTGACTCATCCTTACAAAAATTGAACCCGAACCCAAGTTTAAAAAGCACAATAAATGGATGCTTCAAATTTTTAAATTGTACTGTTGAGCAGTGTGATGAGTGGTGCCCTAAGCAGGGAGGATTTTGTATTTATCCTAATTTTTGTTGTTGCAATTAAATAAAATTATATTTAGTAGCAATATTCTTTTTTTATCGTTCGATTACGCTTCGTTACTTAATACCTTAATATAAAAAGAGATTGAAGAAACTCACATTCGTTTATTGAAAGCACTCTTGTGATTTTTTGAAGTAATACCCTTTTTCTTGGGATCATGAAAATTATTGAAACATTTCTTATCACTATTAGTAATATTCTCTTTCTTTTATTACGATCGTGAAAATTATTGGAAGATCTTCTAATCCTTTATAGTAATATTCTCTTTCTTTTCGTTATGAATATGAAAATTAATGAAACCCCCTTCTTATCATATTTAGAAACATTATCTTTCTTATCGCTACGATGCTGAAAATTATTAAAAGCGCTTCTTATCATATTTAGTAATATTCTCTTTCTTATCGTTACGATCTTGAAATCGCTTTTTATCATTTTTACCATAGTTACGATTATAATAATGAAAAGTTGTTTAAATTGATGTTTATCATTAAGTTGAAGGTGAAATATTAATTAACAAACCTTGCGTTAATTATGCATATCATAGATTATTTTTTTATAATGAATATGATATATATTTCTACTTGATATATGTAGACATTCTCCTACTTAAACAATTAAGTTGAACGCAAAATATAATATCTTTTATTTTTTACTTCAATTATTTGAATGATTGTTGACATCAAATAAAAATATAATTTAATACTCATATTAAGCTAATTAATACATAATAATTAATGCATACTTAATAATTAATACTAATTACTACGTATCATGTACTTAATACACCTCATTAGTCTCTATATTATAGAGGAGAATCACACATCCATAGACATAGTGATTCTCCTCTATAACACATTATAATATAATTTCGTCTCCCTCACACAATACTTTTCTTCCCTCACAACAAAAACACACACTGGCACACACAACGTTCCGTTTTTGTTGATCCGTTATCATTCCGTTTTCCCTCTTCCCCTCGTTAACCATTAATTGCTGATGACTATTTGCCCTTTAGAAAATTGCAACCCTAATTGCAACCCGTTGATCATTAATTATTGGTGACCCTTTGCCCTTTGGAAAATTGCAATTAATTGTTAAATTGGCCTTTCGTGATTAACCCCTTGATTAATTGCGATTGTCTGGTTGTGTGATGGCTACAGGAATCCCATCTTAACCGTTCCTTGCATATTCGTGTCACGCTACTGCCCGTTGATTATGTGGCCCTTGCATCCATATATATATATATATATATATATTATATACCAACATCACCTACCAATTCATCTGGGTTGGCATTATTTGTGGAGTTGCTACAGTTTTTTCCATTTGTTCTTCATCTTTACTGCTTTTCTGGTGTCGAGTTGTGTGGACTTATTAAGGTTTAAACAAGGTATATCTTTGTACACTTTATTTTGTTGTTCTTTAGGCGCTTATGATTGTAAAAGCTTTTTCGTTGTCGGGGTTGATGGCAGGCGGCGATAGTCACGTTGGTGTCTTTCGTTGCCGCTGTTGATGCGAGACGACAATATCCTTTTATAGAATTTGCTGGATATTATGGATTTTGGTTTGCCTTTATTGATACTAGATAGTATTTTTCATGTGCCATTTGATTTTCTGGATCCAAATATGATATTTTTGGTATACATTGTATAGATATGTAGATTACACAATCAGTGTTACATTTGTATGATGCTTCTTAGTGTGATTAGATAATATAATTTCATTGTTGAGACATCTATTATGCAACTGTTGCTCATGGCGGGCAGCGACAATGATGGCCGTGTATTTCGTTGCCGCTGTTGATGGCAGGCGAAGATTTTCACAGTCGTCTCGCGTTTGTGATCTCATAAATAAATGGGTTACACATAAATTATTGTTCGTTTATGTTTGTGAGATGTTTCACTGATTCTTCCTATGGTTGGGAGTGTTTTTTTGAATTTCAGGATTAGCTAATTCTCGATTAGCTGATATGGTTGCCTTTGTAGAATGATAGTGCATGTTGTGTATCGTTAGTAATTGTCTCATCAATATGATCAAATCAGCCCGTATCTTGGCGGGGCATCACGAGAATGTGTTTGCAGCCATGACGGGTCGATGTCCGTTTTATACCTCTACTAACATACACGCGAGTGTGGTTTATTTACAATGATAGTGACGACCCCTATCTTGGTGGGCCAACACGGGAATGTGTTTGCAGCCATGGCAGTTTTAATAAAGTGTACAAAGAAATACACTTTATGACAGTTTTAATAAAAGAGGGGAATTACGAAAACCAATGTATGCGATCACTCAGGCTATGATGAGTTTTAACGGCACGGGATAAATCTGAGATTACGCGTATCTTGGCGGGGCAACCTCTCGGGGCTGCAACCATGGCGTGCCTGTCCGGTTTTCCCTTAATGGTGCCACATCTGAGCCTATAATGTCCCGTTCCCAAATACGATGTTGAAGACCTATATCTCGCCCACCAGAAACCGTTCCACAAATACGCTGCTGAAATTTCTAGGTGAGTTTTAATCGCCAACTAATGTTTTGAGTAATTATTCGGTTTACATCTTTTTTTGTTATTATAGGCAACTTGACAAGGGCACGCTCCTACTCTTCCACCGAGAAGCTGTTTGGGCATAAAACAAAGATACAAAAGTCGTGGTTAAGGTAATTGTGTCTACTCAATTGTCACAAGCATGTTTTTTTTATAACTATAGTTCATAGAAGAAGCGAAATGAATTATAGTATCACACTATATAATGTTTGCTCCGAACGAGGTGATTCTGAAAAGGTATGTGGTTGTTTGTTAATCAAACATTAAAAATTAGTGTCTTTCTCATAGAATTTAGTATTCATAATAGTTATTGTGTATCCGATTATTTAGTAAAGCAAACGGGTCAAAATGGATAACTGTCAATAACTTTCCAAACTTCTTCTAGGATTTGAACAACGTCTTTGAGGGAAGAGATTTTTTTGTCTCAAGAATACTCATCCGAGCCGCAGGAACGTGTACATAAGGAGCTATACCTTGCAATAAAAAAGGTATCACCTATTATTTGCGTCTTTGAGGGAAGAGATGAGAGGTGAGTGTGTGAGAAGTAACAACGAGTTTGGGATTGTTAAAACAAGCTACTACTTATTGCATTTTTTATGTTTCGTTATGCATATTATATAAGACGTGTTTGAGATATCTTATTTGTCCACTATATTTTTTAGTTGTAAGAACTGATGACACACCTCCCCAAAAAGGAAGGTAAGATCATTTGCACTTTATTTTGATTTAATTATTTATTTTTTGTAAGTGATTTTGCGGTGTATCGTTTTTTGCAGCAAATGCACATCGTATCCAGTATTTTGAGTATCAACATCCAAACACTCCCTGGACTCCTTTCATACATACTACACCGACACAGCTCCAATGGTATATAAATGTCAGATTTCTGTCCTCTTCGTGTTCAGCGGCTCGAAAGAGGCACATCAGGTAACATTTTTTAAAATGTGGAACCTGGGATAAAGGCTCACCAATTTCGAAATATTTGGGGAGGGAAATTTTTCAGCATGGTTTGTGACGAAATTTGACTTTCGTGCGTTCACAGTTATAACTTATAAGTGTGTAGTAAGAATATTTGTATCTGCATGACACCTATCCTGGCTATATGCTTAATTTAAGTAGATAAGTCTGATGGCTTAGTCAAATAAGCAGTTTATAATACACAACTTGGGACTAGGGGTATAATTTGGGAATTTTGAAGTGAAAAAACACAAAAAGTCACCCAAACTTGATCGAAATAACACTTCTGGTGTTCGGGTTTAGATTACTCGAGTCGACCCAAAAAAGCAGGCCATATGAAGGAATAATAGGGAATGTTGTTTGGACTTTCTCAGATAGGCATATCTCATAACAAAAATCCTAACAAGGCATTACTTATTGTAGTTGCTGCCTTCATGTGTCATTCACTTACTCTGCCTTTTGCTTTACTAATTTTAGTTCCATACATCTCATTATGAATATATGCAAATCAACATGTCAATGCAAGATCAATTAACACCATAAGTAATGAAAATTACCGATTCGGTGAGTGTAGTGTGAGATGAATTTAAGCTTGTGGATTGCCCGTGACACGTGTTAGGAAGAGATTTATTGATGTAACTGTTGTTAGTCAGTGGCGTGTCTGTGTGGTGTGTATATATGTTTAGGAGTTTAAGATATAAGTACCGAAGAATCAGATTGTTTGAACAAAGTGTATTTTCAGCCGGATTTGATTAGGTATAGGTATATACATTGTGTGTGTTGAAAATTCCTAATCTTGAGTGTCATATATCGTAACTGTATCATGAGATGTGAAGTGGAATTTAGCTTCCCGGTTAGTGATTTAGGTATAATGGGCGTAAAATGAAACAATAATCTGTTACTTTTGATGTAAATGTTATTAAGTAGTGTGTCTGCGGATAGATGCTACTACTAAACTGCTATTGCTTCTTTTTCTTTGCTGCAACTGTCGTTAGTAGTGTACCTAAGTATATACACATCGACAATTTGAGAACATAATTATATCGGTTAGTAAGTGTAACATGAACTGGTGTTGACTTTAACCTTGCCATTAGTATTAGACTACATCTTGAAAGAATTTGAGAAAAGATATTTAAGACATGATATCTGCTAGAAATACTATTATCTAACCGTTAAGGTGAAATAGTTAAATGATCAAAAATACCAAATGCATGTACTACATTACAGCTGATTATCTAACCGTTGCCTTTTTATACAATATATTGAAATTCTTGATGATTGTGTTCTGATTATTTCAGATATAGCATGTTGTCACAGAAAGCAACCTAGAACAATCACAACAAACGTTCACATATATACCTAAGGAATGAGTGGAGCAATGAATAACCATGGTGTGACTCCTGACGATACCGATTACTTAGAGGAAGCCCGACCATGGTGAATATTGCTGAATAGTCACCATCAGGCGTGATAAATAATTTCAGGTCCGTGTATACAAGTAACTCATTTGCAGGTACGATGACTTATCTTAATTGTTTATAATCATGTTTTTATTGTTGTCTTCATGTGGAATATCTTAATATTTTTCCAAACTCTAAATACAGTAGATAAGTAAATCAACGAAGATGGATTATAGTGCTACTATAACACATGAAAACTAAACTAATGTAGGGACCACTTAATCTACAACTTGGGCAGTGTAATCAACGCCAGGAGTTTAGGACAGACCCATTGACTATGACCTTATTAGAATGGAACTAGGACCCTAAAGCTTGGTAGAATAGTGATAAGATGACAACAGATTTTTATAAAAATACATATGTATATATTAAGTTATTAACACTCAGCTGCTTTAAATAACACGAGCTTCAAAAGAATACAATTATAACAAATTAGGGGCAGTAGGGGTGTCAGTAGGGTCGGGTTGACCCGAACCCGAACCCGATTAGTCTTATCGGTTCGGGTTAAATCGGGTTAAAAGAATTAGTCGGGTTATTTTGACCCGACCCGATAACCCGATAGTCTTATAGGGTTGGGTATCGGGTTACATAATTATTTTTATCGGGTTCGCGGGTCAACCCGATAAGACCCGATTATCAAGATTGTTTTTTATGTAATCATATAGGTTGGGATGTGGTTGTGGTACTACGATAGAATCTATATGATGCATTTCATTTCTGTAACCAGAGAACATATTTTTCCCTTCATTCTTTGTTTCATATAAGTTGCTCTTTGGATTCATTCTGGTCTACAACTAAATACATATTATGGCCTGCACTATAAGCTCATAAGATCTAAATGGATCAAAATTTTGATAAAGGCATATTTCACTACACGTAGCTAAAAGCTAAGGTATTAAGATGTTGCAACAATATGCCTAGTGTAATATATCTTGTTTTTTTGTTTTTTATTTTATAAAAGTTTATGCTGATATGACAAAATAACAATGATCTAGTTGCTTAATAAGAAACATACTCCATCATGTTTGAGCTCGATTGCCTGAGTAACTCAGATGCTATGGAAAAAAGGTGAATTACATGCCCCTATCTTGTCGTCTGTGCGTGGATACTTAGCAAAAACTTAGTTCAAATAGATACTCAAATGCCATGCTATAAGTATCCAAGTTCTTCGTTCAGTTTGTTAGTAGAGACTTTGGTTCAATCCGGTTTAACTATTCACACTACCTTGTTTGATAAAGGTTGGTTGGGTTTAGACACCTTTCATAGTCAGGGGAGTTCAAACCATAAGACTCTTGATAAACTAATGATACATATCTTCCATAGTTTATGTATTTATATAACAGTGGCATATGATCTAAATTAGTACCATTAGTGCACTACTGTTTTTTTAAACAATGGCTGTATGATCCAAAATACCAGTGCAAATCCACTTTTTATTTGTAGTATGACCCGCTAACCCAAATCACCCGACCCGATAAAACCCGACCCGAATACAACCCGAACCCGTTAACCCGATTTCTTATCGGGTAGGGTTGCGGGTGAGTTTTTAAAAATTAAAACCCGACACCACCTGACCCGACAAGACCTGATAACCCTATAACCCGACCCGATAACACCCCTAAGGGGCAGTGACCCATCAACTTTACAAAGAAACTATGCACTAACACTATGTATTTAGAGAATTGGCACACTACATCACATATTTTTGCAAATAGGCCAAACATCCCTAATCCTTTTTCATCTTTAGGTTCTTTTAGTTCATCCAAAACATATTCTGTATATAAATCTTTAAGAGAACAACAATTATTATCAGCGGCCCCATTATTTCTCCCTGCATAACGGAAATTCGATGATAAATAATTGATAGAAGGTACAAGAGTCGGATAGAATGCTGATTTTTAGATGTAGCATTTTCAACCTATTTACTTATAAATGAGTTGCTTTGGGTTGTATTTAGCCTTAAACGGGTCAAGTCAAAAAGCTAAAAGAGAAACGGAAACGGGCCACGCAGGTTGAAATTCGCCTAAAGTCTTTTATACACATTTAACTTCCTAAGTAATTACATTCAGAAAATTTTATAGTTGTAAAAGATTTATAAAGTGGATGTATAAATGTTTTTCAGGTCAACCAAAACCAGCGCATGACGACCTGTATTAAAATGGTCTGTCTTGACCCATTACCCCCAACCCTACCCTTTTTGCGAGCTTTATTAATAGTTATTTACCTCTAATGCAGATGGGAACAATGCTATTCCATCGATGATGCTAAGCCCAGTGAGATACAGACTCTAACCAGGAATGCCCTCTTGAATATCAGCAGTACCGTACTCTATTAGCGCAAGATGAATAATGAATAAGCAAACCACCACCACAAAACTAAATGTACTAATTGTTCAAAAATACTCTTTTTAGATGTACCCCCCATGGGTCAACTGACAAACTTCCATATGCCACCATGGGTTCTAGATCTCTTGCGGCGATGGAAAATTTTGAATCAGAGTATCGTGAAGGCCTAACAGTAACATGAGTTACCAACTTTCATTATCATATTTTATCTTTGTTACTCCTACACTTTTGGGTTTTGTAAAACGGCTATTTCTGTATATTCCATCATGATTAGTTCTTGAAAGATTCACTGCCTTCTTGAATCCATTTGCTGTTATGGTGCTTTTTTTATATGTTTTCGGTTATGGTTATAGTTTGATGATTAAGAATGTTCATTTTTGTATACAGAGAGAAGAGGGAGAAGCAATCTGTTATGGTATATTTAATGACTTAAGATCTAGAAGTAACGTGGATGTGTGTGTTATCGAAAAGGTTTGTTTATCTTTCTCATTAGTGTTGTTGCTTCCATGGTATCCAAAATTTTATTTATAACTTTATTTGTTTGATTTGCAGGATCATTGTGAATGACGAATATAACCGAAAAACTTTCAACTGCTGAGAATGCGAGACAATTGTTATCTTCTGAAGAGCTCTTATGTCATTTGATGAGTTCCAAGCACCATTGAATAATATCGCAACATCCATACGTGAAAGAACAACTGACAGTAAGGATGACGATTCGGTGGTTATAACTTCTACAAACACACTAGACTGATAATGTAGGCGAAAGATATTCGGGAAAACAAAGAATACATATGCGACTATATCGCTTCATATGCATAGGGGTTTGTTACGGATGGTCTTGCAGAAATAATGGTCAACAAGGAAACCACTTAGCTCACAGTACCGCCTTTTGTAAACCAAACTGCAATGTTTTGTACACATCTTATTACAGAATGCCGTCTTCTGTATACAAAAATGTTTTGATGGTAATAGTTTGATGATTAAGATTGTTCATTTTTGTACAATGTTTTGTACCAAGCTTACTGTTACAACAGCAGTTATGTAACTATAGCTTCCCTTAACAGACTTTCACAAAACACCCGCCGCGAAGCGCGGGTACCAAATCCTAGTTACTTAAATATACAATTATATATACATATTGTAAACCAATTAAAAGCATATATCTATAAAATCGTATATATGTTATTAATCTAAACGGTGGTGTACATTACATTGAAAATAAAACCGGACCAACGGGTTCAACTAGAACCAGAGTCACAATCCGTTCGGCTAGCCAAAAAGCCGTCAGAATATGAACAGAAGAGGCTCCATCGAAACCGATAAAAACAACCCTTTTATATAAATATGTAGTATATATAACGACACATAAATTTATGTTACTTATAAAAGAGATTACACTCTCTCTCCGAAATTTAAAGTAGTACACCTTTACAAGGTTTTAGTACAAACTTGTTAATAAGTGTGTAAACACTTATCCTTTTGCCACCAAAATCAAGGAAAAACAAGACCTAATCATGTGTTTAATGTCGTAAAAGTCGGAATTACGCGTGGTTTTGTGTTTTTGTGATTAAATAGGTACAAATGATCAAAAGGAAAGAAAACACGGGCTTTCACGGTCAAATGTCGAAGAAAGGTCCAAGAAAGAGACAAAGACGAAGTCAAAGACCAAAAGTGTTCCGAAGATCACGAAAATCGGCAAAATCAACACGGGATTGAAGAAATGATAAAGAAAGCCGAAATCAAGCTCGTCTTAGTGGATTTAATTATTTACGAGGATTTCGAGCCAAGTGGGTCCCACATTTAGTTAATGGGCTCAAAAGCCCATATAAAAGCCCTCGTTTTATACACTTATGGCACAAGCCCATTTTAGAATTATAATCCAATAAGCCCATTTGCTAATAAAATAAACGGATGAAAAAGAAAAAAATTTTGGCCTGGCCCAATTGATAAACATGGGACATCACACGTTTGTATTTAAGGAGAAATTAAAAGCCCATTTTTGTGATGTTGTGGGACGGTAGAAGTGAAGATTTGCAAATTACTAGTCAACAATTCAACTCACACATTAAAACCTTACACTTACCCACACGTGTTACCCCAACACACAATTTTAATAAAACAAAGTTATTACCCTGCACCCCAAACCGATCCCTACCTTTCCCCACACATCCTTACCGTATATCTCACCTCACACAATACACTCTCCCCACACGTGTCCCATACACGGTTTCTCTTCACATTCCACCTTACCCTTCCCCTGCACCCTACCACATACTATCCTTACCCACTCACCTAAAATAAATAAAATAATTTACCCCTTTTTATTATTCGTTACAAACGAAACTTGTTTTTACTGTGCTTTCTCCCTCTCCCCCAAATACTCTCCCTCTCCTCACAAACCCTAATTTTCGGATCAGTAAAAATCATGAGAAAAAAATGGGGCTTTTACCTTTGTGGGTTAATTCACACCCAAACAAATAAAACCCCCATGAAAATCGCACCATTCACTCATCCTCTCTATCCTACATGGCCAAATCATTAGATTTGATTGGCTCATCCACCTCACCATACACCCATCAACCAATTAATTTCAGCCACATCACCTGACAACTAGCACAACTAACACATCCTTGTGCCACGGTGGCAATCCGTGTGCACAAGGATGATTCTGAGCCGTAGATAAGAAGAAAAGAAGGAAGAGAAGGTTAAAGAAGAAATCAACGGTGGAAAATGGAAGCTTACAAGGGAAGCTAAGAAGAAGGTTTCAGGGGTTTTGCCTATAAAAACCCCCCTTTCATGTGTAATTCAATAGCTTTTCTTTAATTTTTATTTTTTCAGTAAAATTAGATTAGTTTTAAATCTTGTAATTTTTATTTTTTTTAGCACTTGTAATTTTAATTTTAATTAATGAAAAAAGTTGATATTTAAATTTCGTCTCATTTTTTTATTTTCAAGTTTAAATTTAATCTGCTTAATTTCTTCTTATTGTTACTGTTCTCGAAATTATTAATATATAAAAAAAAGGAAAGTAATAAATCTCCCTACTGGAGATTTATAAAAGTTTACTGTTGAAAGTGGATCATTGTTTGGTTCGAGGCGTTGTTGATGGTTCGGTTAGTGATTCGAAGGTGGTGTTTGTTTTGATTCGATTAACAAGTTGGCACAGCGCCATACTTCTTCTCAACGGAAATCATCGAAAAGGTTTTTCCTCTTTTTATTATTTTTATTAATCTGCTTGTTTATTCAGTTTATGTTTGCTACTGTTTGGTTTTTGTTTGAATGCACCTGCTTATGTTTTTTTTTAATTTTCGGTACTGTATGGATTTGCCTACTTATTTTAGGATATTGTTTGATTTATCTGTTTAGTTATTTTTTTTAAGTTTATTTGAAAATTGATTTTATTTTTATTTACTGTATTACTCTGTTTGGATTTGTAAGTTATTTTAATATTCTGCTTGATTATTTAGTTTTATCTGTGTAGGTATAAGTTTATTTTATATCCTTTTAGCTTATTTTAGTAGCTTATTGCTTATTTTGCTTCAGCTTTTAATTTGCTTATGTGTTTAATGTCCTATGCTTATTTAGTTTTTAGTTATTTGATTTGGTTTGTTTAAACTGCTCCTACTGCTTATTGTAATTTTGTTTTCTGCCTGTGTTTATTCAGATATTTTAGTCTGATTGTTTAGAAATCTGTCCTAAAATAAAAAGTCAAAACAAAAAAATTTAGCAAATAGTGTCTGTCCTGGGACTCGAACCCAGGACCTCTCGTCTAACAGTCCAGCGCCCCAACCATCTCCTCTAGCTTTACTTGTGTTTGTTTTTGTGTCATTTAGTATATATAGGTTTAAAAACTAGTGGCAGTTTTATTATTACTTAGTTTAAATACAAATTTAAGTTTAGATTTAGTTTAATTAGAGGTTTTATTTAAAATTTTCTTAATTCAATTTTGATTAAAAAATACAAAAAGACAAAAAAAATAATATATTTTATTTGTTTTCATTTTATTTTGTTAATTCGAAATAGTTTTTTTTTTTAAGTTTTTATTTTACGTAAAAGTCTTTAGAATAGTTTTTAATTAAGTTTTATTTCAAAATATATTTTTCATTTAAAGTTTTTCAATTAATTTTTAAGTTTTATTAAAAGTCAAATTTTGTTTTTAAAAATTAGTTTATATAGATTAGTTGTCATTTAAATTAGTTTAATTTTTAAATTAGATTAAAATAGTTTTTATTTAAAAAGTATTTATTAGTTTAATTTTTACATTAGATTAAAAAGATTTTATATTAAGTAGCTTGTAGTTTAAAATATCCTAAAATTACGTTTACCAAGAACAAATTTAATCTTACGTTAAACCGGAAATCAATTCGAGTCGAGTCGAGGAAAACGAACAATAATAGATTAAAAGGACTAAAAATTCTTAGTTTTCAAATTGGCGCCGCTGCCGCTTCGCTCGTACGATTGACGATTTTTCGTGAAGACGTTTGGATTTTGGGATCCGTTCTTCTTGAACGTTAATTTTCTTGCAACAAAATAAAAAACACAAAAAATCAAAAACTTTAAAATACAAAAAAATTAAAAAATCACAAAAGCAATTTCTTTCCTAAGATTTGCACCAAAAAAATTAAAAAATCAAAAGTAATACTTTTTCCTAAAACTATTACACCAAAAATATTACGTGTTAGTGTTAATTTTTATTTCGATTTCTTTCGATTTTTCTTGTGAATATATATTTTTCTAAAAAAATACAAAAAGATTTTTCATTTTATTATATTATATTACGTAGCACAATAAAATTATCTACTTATCGAATAAGGCCTTAGTTGGGATTTCATCACCTAACTATTGTATTCGAATCCATAACGAGAAAAAAGGGCAAAATAGATAAATACTAGTAAGACGTTTGAACTCGACATATACAAACTATAAGGTGGGTATAAGGCGACGCGCTATAAAAGGCCGTCTAAGGAAAAATGTTTTTAAGTGCTTTGTGCCACCTCGTTTCCCCGCCTGCTTGTGCGTATATTGAGAGGGACGACCGATTATTGGTTTGCCAACTCAAGTAGTATTTACGTATATATTTTTGTAGATTTTTCATATTGCTCATCGAGAGGGAAAATCCTTTTCCTCTCAAAGTCGACCGAGGTCACCTACCTCATTCCAAAGTTTTAATTGTATGCGCACTCGCGCGCGTACATACATACCGAGTGGTGTACCAAATACTTCTAATTCTTCCAAAAAGAAGAAGAAGAAAAACAAAAAGACCGTCATTCAAGCCGATCCCGAGAATCGAGCTTTCGACATAACGATGGCAACGGATAATCGACCAATGATTGAGATTCTTCAATCTCACGTTGAAGGAAACAATGACGCGATTGTGGTGCCGACCATTGGAGCTAATCATTTTGAACTTAAACCGGATTTTATTCGAATGGTTTCCGCTACACCATTTTTAGGTCATACTAATGATGACCCACACGCTCATATCAAACGATTCATCCAATTAGCAAATACCATCAAATACAATGGGGTGCCACAAGAGGCCGTTCGCCTCCAACTTTTTCCTTTTTCCCTCGAGGGACAAGCCCGAATTTGGCTTGATAAGGAACCACCCCAAAGTATTACCACATGGATCGACTTAGAGACCAAATTCATTAACTACTTTTTCCCACCATCACGGACCACGTCCTTAAGGAATGAAATAATCAACTTTGAACAACAATATGGGGAAACGTTTAGTGAGTCTTGGGATCGTTTTAAAGATCTTTTGAGAAAATGTCCACAACACGGTTTTACTAAAGTTCATCAAATCAACACGTTTTATAATGGTTTAACTCTAAACGCCCAAGACTCACTTAATAGTGCCGTGGGGGGAAATATTCTTGTGAAAACCATGAACGAGGCTTGGGCCATTATTGAGAACAAGGCAAAAATTGCAAACCAAAAGTGTTAGGGCTAATATGGCAAGTGCTAGTACGAGTAATAATGAGGTAAATGATCAAATTAATAAACTTACTTCACTTGTTGAAAAACTCGCTCTAAGAACCGACGCCCTCACTACACATGTGCATGCCGTGAAAGATAATAGTGAAACGTGTGAGACTTGTGGTGGACCACATTCATATTTCAATTGTGACAAGGTTTATAATCAACAACAACAAGTTTGTGCTTTTAATGCTAATGAAAGGGTTCCATTTAAACCTAATGTTGATGTTAACCATTTATCTTACAATAGTTCTAATTATTTGGCTCCCCCGGGTTTTGTAGCACCTCAAAGACCACCCCCACCCGCCCAAAATACCCAATACCAAAATAGGAACCAAGGTCCTCAAATGGGTAATTTTCAAGGGAATGCAAATCAAGTGATTTTTAATGGTCAAAATCAAAGTTTTCAAAATAATAACCAAGGTTTTTATAATAACAACGGTTTTCAATCTCAAAATCAAGGATTTCCTAATCAAGGGTTTAATCAAATGAACATGTAAAATCCTCAAATGGACTTGGTTCTACAAAAATTGACCGAACATGAGAAAATCATGCAAGCTATGCAAGCATCTACTAGACAAATGCAAGAGTCCAACGATAAGAGATTTTTGACTATGTTGCAAACTCTTAGACCCCAAGGTGCCTTACCATCCAATACCGAGATTAACCCTCGTGCTAATGTAAGTGCTATCAATACTCGAAGTGGAGCCAATTTAGTGGGACCTTCCATCTCTTCGCCCATAAAGGAGAGACAAGGCCCGGAGGTCATAATGAGTAATCCTATTCCCCCTCCGGTGATTCCCCCCACTACCACTCCTAGTTCTAGTCCTCCATTTCCGAAAGAGCCTATCCCTACGGTTGTTCAAGAAGCGAGTATCAACCTAAGCCTAATATTCCTTATCCATCTAGGTTAGGCAAGACTAAAGTGCTCACCAAAGATGACATTCATGTCTCTAATTTTTTGAAAATGATTTCCAATGTGAATGTTAACATAAGCCTTATTGAAGCACTTGCTCAAATGCCAAAATTTGTGAAAATGTTTAAAGATTTGCTTAATAAGAAAGAAAAAATGGTTGAGCTCGTTAACACCCGTTTAAATGAGAATTGTTCCGCGGTTCTTCTCAAAGAGCTTCCCGAAAAGCTAGGAGATCCCGGACGATTCGTGTTACCTTGCTCGTTTCCTCAAATCGATGATTGTATGGCTTTAGCGGATCTCGGCGCTAGCATCAATCTTATGCCACTTTCGGTTTGGAAACAATTGTCATTACCCGACCTTGTACCGACTCGTATGAATTTAGAGTTAGCTAATCGAACTCTCGCATACCCCGTTGGTATTGCCGAAGATGTTTTTGTTCGAGTTGGTACATTCACTTTTCCCGTGGACTTTGTCGTCGTCGACTATGAGATGGATCCTCGTATTCCGTTAATACTTGGTAGACCATTCTTAAGGTCCGGAAGAGCCTTAGTTGATGTAGCCGAAGGGGAGTTAATTCTTAGGGTTCGGGATGAACAACAAGTTTTTAAAATGGGAAAAATCACAACTAAATCAAATGGAAAAGAGTCGGTCAATATGATTAATGTTCTTAATTATAATGATGACGAGATTTTTATTAATCCTTTTGGAACTGAAAAATCTAATCAAAATGATTTTGTGATAAACTCATCCCATCCCTTAGAGCCTCAAAATTTTGAAACTCCTAATTATGACACCGATAGTGATGACACTTCTTCAAGTGATCACACTATTTTCGGCTTAGACGACTCGTCTTTTGACCCACCCACTTTGGACCCACCCATTTTTGATATACCAATCTTTGATACCTATGATGATGACACTTCTTTAAGTGATCTCATTAACTTTGATGACCCACCCCATGATCTTAATACACCTCATATCTCTATGAGTGATTCTTCCATGGAGACTCCTTTTGACTTTTATACTCCAATTTTAGAAGTCATGACTATCGAGGAGGATCCTCCACTCTTAGAGATCATACCTAATTTAGAGGTTATTCCATTTGAGGAGGATTTAGATATCTTTCTAAATACCTATTTTCCTCATGAGGAAGAGTTTTCCTATGACTCCGACGATACTTATGTTTTCACATCAAGTTTGGAAGAGGATGACTTTCCCACTATGGATTTTGATGATATTTTGAGCTTAAATGTCGGCACCTCTTGCTATTTTCCCATTAAGGAACCGGTGTTTGATCCGGGAATAGAGACTTTTGTGCTTTCATTGCCATACCACCTTACCTTCCCTAGTAAGAGACTTTTGCCTAAGGATACCCCACTTTTCTATGACTTGCATACCACCTCGGGGTTTATTTCCTTTTGTGATGGAAATTATGTGTTTGACCCGGGTGGATTTTTATGGGGTATGCCTTATATGACTTTGTTTCACCCTTTATCATGGAGAGATTTTCCTCCCTTGGAAATCTCGGTTTTCCATGATTTTCCCATTTGAATGATGATATTCGGGAATTCGAGTCGAGCTAGAGACTCGTGATTAAAAATCAAGCATCGTTTAACTAGGTTAGATTTTTACTTTTTTTTCACTTTCACCCATTTTCACCAATAAGTGTAGGGGGAGCCAAGTAGGTTGTTTGTTTGTGTTGTGATGTTGTGTGCAGGGGCATGTGCTTAATGATCCACTTTTGGTGCTTTTGACACGACCCGTGTTCTCGTGTTACCCTTGTACCCGGTTCCTTCGATAAGTTTTTGCTATTGTGATTCATACTTGTATAGAAATAAAACGAATAAATGTAATCACTTTAGTTGTCCTTTCCTTAGCTCGATTTAAACAACGCACTCAATGTCCTAAGTGTAGGGGAGTTTATTCTCCCACATGCTTAAACATTGAGGGCAATGTTTATCTTAAGTGTAGGGGGATTTATATCGAAATTTTAGTGGCCTTTTCCATGAATTTGACCCCATTTTAACCGGAAAATTTAAAATTTTTTCAACGTTTTTCAAATTTTTGATCTATTTTGGCCTTGTAGTATTTTCTTTCCTTTTATTATCGCATCATAATAATTTCCATTTCAAGAATAAAGTTTAAAAAAAAATAAATAAATAAAATGGTTTTAATAAGTTTTGATATCTTTGATATATTAGGCCCGTCGTGAATATTTTGACTCAACCCGAGTTTACTTATCCAAGTTTACTCTAGCTAGTATCCTTAACCATATGGACCTTAATTGGTTTATTAGGCTAAGCATCCACGAGTCTCATTATTTGAGATTTTAAATTGTGGAGAACGAGAGATGATAGAGTTAATTATAAGTTCGGTACTCTTTCATTAACTTATGTGAGTTAGTTATGAGCTTTTTCTCCCATCACTTGTTAATAAATATATTTGCAATAAATAAGGTTGTACGATTTAAAAGGTTACTTAGCTTCTAGCACAAGATCGTTTAAAAGTTGCTCGGTATTAATTAGAGTTCATAGCCAAGGCATAACTTATTGAAGCGGGACGCGAAGATTGGCTTATCCAAAAAGGCCCTAACAAGGCATGAGGATACCCGAGTCCAAAAAGGCCCTCACAAGGCATGAGGATTCACTTTTTTTGCTAAGGATCCAAAGATGACGTGAAGATCATTAATCCAAATCAATATGATGGATCAAGACACACGACGAGAAGCAATTACTCCCCTAAAGATCATGGAGAAGTCTATCCAAAAAGACCCTAACAAGGTATGAGGATAAATAGATCCAAGTCCGAAAAGGAGGCGGATCGTTGTATATCAAAATCCTAAATAAAGAAGAGGATAAATGAAGAAGTCGTGGTCAACGTTTGAAGCATCTTTCACTCCTAATGAAGATGTATACCAAAATGAAGAGAAGACCATAATTTCAAGATCGTATCTCAAGATTTGAAGTTTGAAGTACAAGCCAAATATCGGTCCGAGAAAGGTCTCAAATCGTGAAACGAGTTATGCCAAGATATGAACTTTTTGAGGTTTCGAGAAGCAGTTTTAAAAGATTTTGTCCTTTAGCTAACTATTGATTAAATCGTCCCACTTTATTTTCGGCCTTAATAAATTATCGAAATAAGTCAAAAATGCATCATTGTGATCATTCAAGACGAAATAATAAAATACAAGAGATACACCGTAGGAATAAGGGGGTCTAAGTGATTAATTAAACCACATGAGTAAGTGTTAGTTGTGCTAACTTGTAGTTTCAATGATCTCGTTTTTAAGCTTGATATAGGGAACGAGAAACTTGAGGGTGATTAATATTCATGACACTAAAGCCCTAATTCAAGTCTTAGATTTCTTTACAAGTTTTTTCCATCAAATAATTTCCAAGTTAATAAATTGTTATAACTTTTGTTTCCTTTAAAGTTTTTATCTTTTCATCGTAGTAGTAGTGGTAATAGTAATAAAGGCCGAGATGGATTAATTATGAGAAAAATGTAACTTTATGCTTTAAAATAATGCATTGCATGGGGTCATTGCAATGGTCAAGTGTAGGGGATTTAATAAGTGTGTAAACACTTATCCTTTTGCCACCAAAATCAAGGAAAAACAAGACCTAATCATGTGTTTAATGTCGTAAAAGTCGGAATTACGCGTGGTTTTGTGTTTTTGTGATTAAATAGGTACAAATGATCAAAAGGAAAGAAAACACAGGATTTCACGGTCAAATGTCGAAGAAAGGTCCAAGAAAGAGACAAAGACGAAGTCAAAGACCAAAAGTGTTCCGAAGATCACGAAAATCGGTAAAATCAACACGGGATTGAAGAAATGATAAAGAAAGCCGAAATCAAGCTCGTCTTAGTGGATTTAATTATTTACGAGGATTTCGAGCCAAGTGGGTCCCACATTTAGTTAATGGGCTCAAAAGCCCATTTAAAAGCCCTCGTTTTATACACTTATGGCACAAGCCCATTTTAGAATTATAATCCAATAAGCCCATTTGCTAATAAAATAAACGGATGAAAAAGAAAAATTTTTTGGCCTGGCCCAATTGATAAACATGGGACATCACACGTTTGTATTTAAGGAGAAATTAAAAGCCCATTTTTGTGATGTTGTGGGACGGTAGAAGTGAAGATTTGCAAATTACTAGTCAACAATTCAACTCACACATTAAAACCTTACACTTAATAAAACAAAGTTATTACCCTGCACCCCAAACCGATCCCTACCTTTCCCCACACATCCTTACCGTATACCTCACCTCACACAATACACTCTCCCTACACGTGTCCCATACACGGTTTCTCTTCACATTCCACCTTACCCTTCCCCTGCACCCTACCACATACTATCCTTACCCACTCACCTAAAATAAATAAAATAATTTACCCCTTTTTATTATTCGTTACAAACGAAACTTGTTTTTACTGTGCTTTCTCCCTCTCCCCCAAATACTCTCCATCTCCTCACAAACCCTAATTTTCGGATCAGTAAAAATCATGAGAAAAAATGGGGCTTTTACCTTTGTGGGTTAATTCACACCCAAACAAATAAAACCCCCATGAAAATCGCACCATCCACTTATACTCTCTATCCTACATGGCCAAATCATTAGATTTGATTGGCTCATCCACCTCACCATACACCCATCAACCAATTAATTTCAGCCACATCACCTGACAACTAGCACAACTAACACATCCTTGTGCCACGGTGGCAATCCATGTGCACAAGGATGATTCTGAGCCGTAGATAAGAAGAAAAGAAGGAAGAGAAGGTTAAAGAAGAAATCAACGGTAGAAAATGGAAGCTTACAAGGGAAGCTAAGAAGAAGGTTTCAGGGGTTTTGCCTATAAAAACCCCCTTTCATGTGTAATTCAATAGCTTTTCTTTAATTTTTATTTTTTCAGTAAAATTAGATTAGTTTTAAATATTGTAATTTTTATTTTTTTTAGCACTTGTAATTTTAATTTTAATTAATGAAAAAAGTTGATATTTAAATTTCGTCTCATTTTTTTTATTTGCAAGTTTAAATTTAATCTGCTTAATTTCTTCTTATTGTTACTGTTCTCGAAATTATTAATATAAAGAAAAAAAAAGGAAAGTAATAAATCTCCCTACTGGAGATTTATAAAAGTTTACTGTTGAAAGTGGATCATTGTTTGGTTCGAGGCGTTGTTGATGGTTCGGTTAGTGATTCGAAGGTGGTGTTTGTTTTGATTCGATTAACAAGTTGGCACAGCGCCATACTTCTTCTCAACGGAAATCATCGAAAAGGTTTTTCCTCTTTTTATTATTTTTATTAATCTGCTTGTTTATTCAGTTTATGTTTGCTACTGTTTGGTTTTTGTTTGAATGCACCTGCTTATGTTTTTTTTAATTTTCGGTACTGTATGGATTTGCCTACTTGTTTTAGGATATTGTTTGATTTATCTGTTTAGTTATTTTTTTTAAGTTTATTTGAAAATTGATTTTATTTTTATTTACTGTATTACTCTGTTTGGATTTGTAAGTTTTTTTAATATTCTGCTTGATTATTTAGTTTTATCTGTGTAGGTATAAGTTTATTTTATATCCTTTTAGCTTATTTTAGTAGCTTATTGCTTATTTTGCTTCAGCTTTTAATTTGCTTATGTGTTTAATGTCCTATGCTTATTTAGTTTTTAGTTATTTGATTTGGTTTGTTTAAACTGCTCCTACTGCTTATTGTAATTTGGTTTTCTGCCTGTGTTTATTCAGATATTTTAGACTGATTGTTTAGAAATCTGTCCTAAAATAAAAAGTCAAAACAAAAAAATTTAGCAAATAGTGTCTGTCCTGGGACTCGAACCCAGGACCTCTCGTCTAACAGTCCAGCGCCCCAACCATCTCCTCTAGCTTTACTTGTGTTTGTTTTTGCGTCATTTAGTATATATAGGTTTAAAAACTAGTGGCAGTTTTATTATTACTTAGTTTAAATACAAATTTAAGTTTAGATTTAGTTTAATTAGAGGTTTTATTTAAATTTTTCTTAATTCAATTTTGATTAAAAAATACAAAAAGACAAAAAAAAATATATTTTATTTGTTTTCATTTTATTTTGTTAATTCGAAATAGTTTTTTTTAAAAGTTTTTATTTTACGTAAAAGTCTTTAGAATAGTTTTTAATTAAGTTTTATTTCAAAATATATTTTTCATTTAAAGTTTTTCAATTAATTTTTAAGTTTTATTAAAAGTCAAATTTGTTTTTAAAAATTAGTTTATATAGATTAGTTGTCATTTAAATTAGTTTAATTTTTAAATTAGATTAAAATAGTTTTTATTTAAAAAGTATTTATTAGTTTAATTTTTACATTAGATTAAAAAGATTTTATATTAAGTAGCTTGTAGTTTAAAATATCCTAAAATTACGTTTACCAAGAACAAATTTAATCTTACGTTAAACCGGAAATCAATTCGAGTCGAGTCAAGGAAAACGAACAATAATAGATTAAAAGGACTAAAAATTCTTAGTTTTCAAATTGGCGCCGCTGCCGCTTCGCTCGTACGATTGACGATTTTTCGTGAAGACGTTTGGATTTTGGGATCCGTTCTTCTTGAACGTTAATTTTCTTGCAACAAAATCAAAAACACAAAAAATCAAAAACTTTAAAATACAAAAAAATTAAAAAATCACAAAAGCAATTTCTTTCCTAAGATTTGCACCAAAAAATTAAAAAATCAAAAGTAATACTTTTTTCCTAAAAGTATTACACCAAAAATATTACGTATTAGTGTTAATTTTTATTTCGATTTCTTTCGATATTTCTTGTGAATATATATTTTTCTAAAAAAATACAAAAACATTTTTCATTTTATTATATTATATTACGTAGCACAATAAAATTACCTACTTATCAAATAAGGCCTTAGTTGGGATTTCATCACCTAACTATTGTATTCGAATCCATAACGAGGAAAAAGGGCAAAATAGATAAATACTAGTAAGACGTTTGAACTCGACATATACAAACTATAAGGTGGGTATAAGGC
The DNA here is from genome assembly GCA_025667525.1 of Glebionis coronaria. Lineage (NCBI taxonomy): Eukaryota > Viridiplantae > Streptophyta > Magnoliopsida > Asterales > Asteraceae > Glebionis > Glebionis coronaria. Next base: position 562,869,377 of record CM046882.1, read on the forward strand.
GACGCGCTATAAAAGGCCGTCTAAGGAAAAAGGTTTTTAAGTGCTTTGTGTCACCTCGTTTCCCCGCCTGCTTGTGCGTATATTGAGAGGGACGACCGATTATTGGTTTGCCTACTCAAGTAGTATTTACGTATATATTTTTGTAGATTTTTCATATTGCTCATCGAGAGGGAAAATCCTTTTCCTCTCAAAGTCGACCGAGGTCACCTACCTCATTCCAAAGTTTTAATTGTATGCGCACTCGCGCGCGTACATACATACCGAGTGGTGTACCAAATACTTCTAATTCTTCCAAAAAGAAGAAGAAGAAAAACAAAAAGACCGTCATTCAAGCCGATCCCGAGAATCGAGCTTTCGACATAACGATGGCAACGGATAATCGACCAATGATTGAGATTCTTCAATCTCACGTTGAAGGAAACGATGACGCGATTGTGGTGCCGACCATTGGAGCTAATCATTTTGAACTTAAACCGGATTTTATTCGAATGGTTTCCGCTACACCATTTTTAGGTCGTACTAATGATGACCCACACGCTCATATCAAACGATTCATCCAATTAGCAAATACCGTCAAATACAACGGGGTGCCACAAGAGGCCGTTCGCCTCCAACTTTTTCCTTTTTCCCTCGAGGGACAAGCCCGAATTTGGCTTGATAAGGAACCACCCCAAAGTATTACCACATGGATCGACTTAGAGACCAAATTCATTAACTACTTTTTCCCACCATCACGGACCACGTCCTTAAGGAATGAAATAATCAACTTTGAACAACAATATGGGGAAACGTTTAGTGAGTCTTGTGATCGTTTTAAAGATCTTTTGAGAAAATGTCCACAACACGGTTTTACTAAAGTTCATCAAATCAACACGTTTTATAATGGTTTAACTTTAAACGCCCAAGACTCACTTAATAGTGCCGCGGGGGCAATATTCTTGTGAAAACCATGAACGAGGCTTGGGCCATTATTGAGAACAAGGCAAAAGTGCAAACCAAAAGTGTTAGGGCTAATATGGCAAGTGCTAGTACGAGTAATAATGAGGTAAATGATCAAATTAATAAACTTACTTCACTTGTTGAAAAACTCGCTCTAAGAACCGACGCCCTCACTACACATGTGCATGCCGTGAAAGATAATAGTGAAACGTGTGAGACTTGTGGTGGACCACATTCATATTTCAATATTGACAAGGTTTATAATCAACAACAACAAGTTTGTGCTTTTAATGCTAATGAAAGGGTTCCATTTAAACCTAATGTTGATGTTAACCATTTATCTTACAATAGTTCTAATTATTTGGCTCCCCCGGGTTTTGTAGCACCTCAAAAACCACCCCCACCCGCCCAAAATACCCAATACCGAAATAGGAACCAAGGTCCTCAAATTGGTAATTTTCAAGGGAATGCAAATCAAGGGATTTTTAATGGTCAAAATCAAGGTTTTCAAAATAATAACCAAGGTTTTTATAATAACAACGGTTTTCAATCTCAAAATCAAGGATTTCCTAATCAAGGGTTTAATCAAATGAACATGCAAAATCCTCAAATGGACTTGGTTCTACAAAAATTGACCGAACATGAGAAAATCATGCAAGCTATGCAAGCATCTACTAGACAAATGCAAGAGTCCAACGATAAGAGATTTTTGACTATGTTGCAAACTCTTAGACCCCAAGGTGCCTTACCATCCAATACCGAGATTAACCCTCGTGCTAATGTGAGTGCTATCAATACTCGAAGTGGAGCCAATTTAGTGGGACCTTCCATCTCTTCGCCCATAAAGGAGAGATAAGGCCCGGAGGTCATAATGAGTAATCCTACTCCCCCTCCGGTGATTCCCCCCACTACCACTCCTAGTTCTAGTCCTTCATTGCCGAAAGAGCCTATCCCTACGGTTGTTCAAGAAGCGAGTCCTTCTCCTTCTCAACCTAAGCCTAATATTCCTTATCCATCTAGGTTAGGCAAGACTAAAGTGCTCACCAAAGATGACATTCATGTCTCTAATTTTTTGAAAATGATTTCCAATGTGAATGTTAACATAAGCCTTATTGAAGCACTTGCTCAAATGCCAAAATTTGTGAAAATGTTTAAAGATTTGCTTAATAAGAAAGAAAAAATGGTTGAGCTCGTTAACACCCGTTTAAATGAGAATTGTTCCGCGGTTCTTCTCAAAGAGCTTCCCAAAAAGCTAGGAGATCCCGGACGATTCGTGTTACCTTGCTCGTTTCCTCAAATCGATGATTGTATGGCTTTAGCGGATCTCGGCGCTAGCATCAATCTTATGCCACTTTCGGTTTGGAAACAATTGTCATTACCCGACCTTGTACCGACTCTTATGACTTTAGAGTTAGCTAATCGAACTCTCGCATACCCCGTTGGTATTGCCAAAGATGTTTTTGTTCGAGTTGGTACATTCACTTTTCCCGTGGACTTTGTCGTCGTCGACTATGAGATGGATCCTCGTATTCCGTTAATACTTGGTAGACCATTCTTAAGGTCCGGAAGAGCCTTAGTTGATGTAGCCGAAGGGGAGTTAATTCTTAGGGTTCGGGATGAACAACAAGTTTTTAAAATGGGAAAAATCACAACTAAATCAAATGGAAAAGAGTCGGTCAATATGATTGATGTTCTTAATTATAATGATGACGAGATTTTTATTAATCCTTTTGGAATTGAAAAATCTAATCAAAATGATTTTGTGATAAACTCATCCCATCCCTTAGAGCCTCAAATTTTTGAAACTCCTAATTATGACACCGATAGTGATGACACTTCTTCAAGTGATCACACTATTTTCGGCTTAGACGACTCGTCTTTTGACCCACCCACTTTGGACCCACCCATTTTTGATATACCAATCTTTGATACCTATGATGATGACACTTCTTTAAGTGATCTCATTAACTTTGATGACCCACCCCATGATCTTAATACACCTCATATCTCTATGAGTGATTCTTCCATGGAGACTCCTTTTGACTTTTATACTCCAATTTTAGAAGTCATGACTATCGAGGAGGATCCTCCACTCTTAGAGATCATACCTAATTTAGAGGTTATTCCATTTGAGGAGGATTTAGATATCTTTCTAAATACCTATTTTCCTCATGAGGAAGAGTTTTCCTATGACTCCGACGATACTTATGTTTTCACATCAAGTTTGGAAGAGGATGACTTTCCCACTATGGATTTTGATGATATTTTGAGCTTAAATGTCGACACCTCTTGCTATTTTCCCATTAAGGAACCGGTGTTTGATCCGGGAATAGAGACTTTTGTGCTTTCATTGCCATACCACCTTACCTTCCCTAGTAAGAGACTTTTGCCTAAGGATACCCCACTTTTCTATGACTTGCATACCACCTCGGGGTTTATTTCCTTTTGTGATGAAAATTATGTGTTTGACCCGGGTGGATTTTTATGGGGTATGCCTTATATGACTTTGTTTCACCCTTTATCATAGAGAGATTTTCCTCCCTTGGAAATCTCGGTTTTCCATGATTTTCCCATTTGAATGATGATATTCGGGAACTCGAGTCGAGCTAGATACTCGTGATTAAAAATCAAGCATCGTTTAACTAGGTTAGATTTTTACTTTTTTTTTCACCTTTCACCCATTTTCACCAATAAGTGTAGGGGGAGCCAAGTAGGTTGTTTGTTTGTGTTGTGATGTTGTGTGCAGGGGCATGTGCTTAATGATCAACTTTTGGTGCTTTTGACACGACCCGTGTTCGCGTGTTACCCTTGTACCCGGTTCCTTCGATAAGTTTTTGCTATTGTGATTCATACTTGTATAGAAATAAAACGATAAATGTGATCACTTTAGATGTCCTTTCCTTAGCTTGATTTAAACTACGCACTCAATGTCCTAAGTGTAGGGGAGTTTATTCTCCCACATGCTTAAACATTGAGGGCAATGTTTATCTTAAGTGTAGGGGGATTTCTATCGAAATTTTAGTGACCTTTTCCTGTGAATTTGACCCTATTTTAACCCGAAAATTTAAAATTTTTTCAACGTTTTTCAAATTTTTGATCTATTTTGGCCTTGTAGTATTTTCTTTCTTTTTATTATCGCATCATAATAATTTCCATTTCAAGAATAAAGTTTAAAAAAAAAATAAAAAAAATGGTTTTAATAACTTTTGATATCTTTGATATATTAGGCCCGTCGTGAATATTTTGACTCAACCCGAGTTTACTTATCCAAGTTTACTCTAGCTAGTATCCTTAACCATATGGACCTTAATTGGTTTATTAGGCTAAGCATCCACGAGTCTCATTATTTGAGATTTTAAATTGTGGAGAACGAGAGATGATAGAGTTAATTATAAGTTCGGTACTCTTTCATTAACTTATGTGAGTTAGTTATGAGCTTTTTCTCCCATCACTTGTTAATAAATATATTTGCAATAAATAAGGTTGTACGATTTAAAAGGTTACTTAGCTTCTAGCACAAGATCGTTTAAAAGTTGCTCGGTATTAATTAGAGTTCATAGCCAAGGCATAACTTATTGAAGCGGGATGCGAAGATTGGCTTATCCAAAAAGGCCCTAACAAGGCATGAGGATACCCGAGTCCAAAAAGTCCCTCACAAGGCATGAGGATTCACTTTTTTTGCTAAGGATCCAAAGATGACGTGAAGATCATTAATCCAAATCAATATGATGGATCAAGACACACGACGAGAAGCAATTACTCCCCTAAAGATCATGGAGAAGTCTATCCAAAAAGACCCTAACAAGGTATGAGGATAAATAGATCCAAGTCCGAAAAGGAGGCGGATCGTTGTATATCAAAATCCTAAATAAAGAAGAGGATAAATGAAGAAGTCGTGGTCAACGTTTGAAGCATCTTTCACTCCTAATGAAGATGTATACCAAAATGAAGAGAAGACCATAATTTCAAGATCGTCTCTCAAGATTTGAAGTTTGAAGTACAAGCCAAATATCGGTCCGAGAAAGGTCTCAAATCGTGAAACGAGTTATGCCAAGATATGAACTTTTTGAGGTTTCGAGAAGCAGTTTTAAAAGATTTTTTCCTTTAGCTAACTATTGATTAAATCGTCCCACTTTATTTTTGGACTTAATAAATTATCGAAATAAGTCAAAAATGCATCATCGTGATCATTCAAGACGAAATAATAAAATACAAGAGATACACCGTAGGAATAAGGGGGTCTAAGTGATTAATTAAACCACATGAGTAAGTGTTAGTTGTGCTAACTTGTAGTTTCAATGATCTCATTTTTAAGCTTGGTATGGGGAACGTGAAACTTGAGGGTGATTAATATTCATGACACTAAAGCCCTAATTCAAGTCTTAGATTTCTTTACAAGTTTTTTCCATCAAATAATTTCCAAGTTAATAAATTGTTATAACTTTTGTTTCCTTTAAAGTTTTTATCTTTTCATCGTAGTAGTAGTGGTAATAGTAATAAAGGCCGAGATGGATTAATTATGAGAAAAATGTAACTTTATGCTTTAAAATAATGCATTGCATGGGGTCATTGCAATGGTCAAGTGTAGGGGATTTAATAAGTGTGTAAACACTTATCCTTTTGCCACCAAAATCAAGGAAAAACAAGACCTAATCATGTGTTTAATGTCGTAAAAGTCGGAATTACGCATGGTTTTGTGTTTTTGTGATTAAATAGGTACAAATGATCAAAAGGAAAGAAAACACGGGATTTCACGGTCAAATGTCGAAGAAAGTTCCAAGAAAGAGACAAAGACGAAGTCAAAGACCAAAAGTGTTCCGAAGATCACAAAAATCGGCAAAATCAACACGGGATTGAAGAAATGATAAAGAAAGCCGAAATCAAGCTCGTCTTAGTGGATTTAATTATTTACGAGGATTTCGAGCCAAGTGGGTCCCACATTTAGTTAATGGGCTCAAAAGCCCATTTAAAAGCCCTCGTTTTATACACTTATGGCACAAGCCCATTTTAGAATTATAATCCAATAAGCCCATTTGCTAATAAAATAAACGGATGAAAAAGAAAAAAATTGTGGCCTGGCCCAATTGATAAACATGGGACATCACACGTTTGTATTTAAGGAGAAATTAAAAGCCCATTTTTATGATGTTGTGGGACGGTAGAGGTGAAGATTTGCAAATTACTAGTCAACAATTCAACTCACACATTAAAACCTTACACTTACCCACACGTGTTACCCCAACACACAATTTTAATAAAACAAAGTTATTACCCTGCACCCCAAACCGATCCCTACCTTTCCCCACACATCCTTACCGTATACCTCGCCTCACACAATACACTCTCCCCATACGTGTCCCATACACGGTTTCTCTTCACATTCCACCTTACCCTTCCCCTGCACCCTACCACATACTATCCTTACCCACTAACCTAAAATAAATAAAATAATTTACCCCTTTTTATTATTCGTTACAAACGAAACTTGTTTTTACTGTGCTTTCTCCCTCTCCCCCAAATACTCTCCATCTCTTCACAAACCCTAATTTTCGGATCGGTAAAAATCATGAGAAAAAAATGGGGCTTTTACCTTTGTGGGTTAATTCACACCCAAACAAATAAAACCCCCATGAAAATCGCACCATCCACTCATCCTCTCTATCCTACATGGCCAAATCATTAGATTTGATTGGCTCATCCACCTCACCATTCACCCATCAACCAATTAATTTCAGCCACATCACCTGACAACTAGCACAACTAACACATCCTTGTGCCACGGTGGCAATCCGTGTGCACAAGGATGATTTTGAGCCGTAGATAAGAAGAAAAGAAGGAAGAGAAGGTTAAAGAAGAAATCAACGGTGGAAAATGGAAGCTTACAAGGGAAGCTAAGAAGAAGGTTCAGGGGTTTTGCCTATAAAAACCCCCTTTCATGTGTAATTCAATACCTAGTCTTTAATTTTTATTTTTTCAGTAAAATTAGATTAGTTTTAAATCTTGTAATTTTTATTTTTTTAGCACTTGTAATTTTAATTTTAATTAATGAAGAAAGTTGATACTTAAATTTCGTCTCATTTTTTTTATTTGCAAGTTTAAATTTAATCTGCTTAATTTCTTCTTATTGTTACTGTTCTCGAAATTATTAATATAAAGAAAAAAAAGGAAAGTAATAAATCTCCCTACTGGAGATTTATAAAAGTTTACTGTTGAAAGTGGATCATTGTTTGGTTCGAGGCGTTGTTGATGGTTCGGTTAGTGATTCGAAGGTGGTGTTTGTTTTGATTCGATTAACAAGTTGGCACAACGCCATACTTCTTCTCAACGGAAATCATCGAAAAGGTTTTTCCTCTTTTTATTATTTTTATTAATCTGCTTGTTTATTCAGTTTATGTTTGCTACTGTTTGGTTTTTGTTTGAATGCACCTGGTTATGTTTTTTTAATTTTCGGTACTGTATGGATTTGCCTACTTATTTTAGGATATTGTTTGATTTATCTGTTTAGTTATTTTTTTTAAGTTTATTTGAAAATTGATTTTATTTTTATTTACTGTATTACTCTGTTTGGATTTGTAAGTTTTTTTAATATTCTGCTTGATTATTTAGTTTTATCTGTGTAGGTATAAGTTTATTTTATACCCTTTTAGCTTATTTTAGTAGCTTATTGCTTATTTTGCTTCAGCTTTTAATTTGCTTATGTGTTTAATGTCCTATGCTTATTTAGTTTTTAGTTATTTGATTTGGTTTGTTTAAACTGCTCCTACTGCTTATTGTAATTTGGTTTTCTGCCTGTGTTTATTCAGATATTTTAGTCTGATTGTTTAGAAATCTGTCCTAAAATAAAAAGTCAAAACAAAAAAATTTAGCAAATAGTGTCTGTCGTGGGACTCAAACCCAGGACCTCTCGTCTAACAGTCCAGCGCCCCAACCATCTCCTCTAGCTTTACTTGTGTTTGTTTTTGCATCATTTAGTATATATAGGTTTAAAAACTAGTGGCAGTTTTATTATTACTTAGTTTAAATACAAATTTAGTTTAGATTTAGTTTAATTAGAGGTTTTATTTAAATTTTTCTTAATTCAATTTTGATTAAAAAATACAAAAAGACAAAAAAAATATATATTTTATTTGTTTTCATTTTATTTTGTTAATTCGAAATAGTTTTTTTTTTTAAAGTTTTTATTTTACGTAAAAGTCTTTAGAATAGTTTTTAATTAAGTTTTATTTCAAAATATATTTTTCATTTAAAGTTTTTCAATTAATTTTTAAGTTTTATTAAAAGTCAAATTTTGTTTTTAAAAATTAGTTTATATAGATTAGTTGTCATTTAAATTAGTTTAATTTTTAAATTAGATTAAAATAGTTTTTATTTAAAAAGTATTTATTAGTTTAATTTTTACATTAGATTAAAAAGATTTTATATTAAGTAGCTTGTAGTTTAAAATATCCTAAAATTACGTTTACCAATAACAAATTTAATCTTACGTTAAACCGGAAATCAATTCGAGTCGAGTCGAGGAAAACGAACAATAATAGATTAAAAGGACTAAAAATTCTTAGTTTTCACTTGTACAACACAAAAACTTCATAAATTTATTTATGTATTAGTTGTGCATCAATACATATTACATGACAAAGTGAATACAAATTAGTATGCAACATGTACAAATGATTATGCAACATGTACAAATGATTATTGCTATAAACTATAATTTTTTAAATACAATTATTTTAATTGTTCACAAATGTAAGTTTAATACTGTATTAAATATGATTTTGATTTCGAACATATCAAAATAACAAGATCTTAAAGTTATTATAATATATGAAAATGCGTAAACATATAAACTACTAAGATTTTCTATATTTACACGTTATATAATATTGACGAATGTTACAAAGATTAGCAAATACCTTTCATGACCCATCATCACAATTTCATAATTGTTAATCCCATATTAATCCATAACACAAGATTCTAGAGAGAGAAAGGGAAGAAAAGTATAGAGAGAAACAAGAGAGATGGTGGAAGGTTTTTAACTATTAGAGAGAGAAAGTAAATGTAACCAACACACTCTTCCACACATGGAAGAGGGTATATATACCCACGAACCAATGGGCTTTCCATGGGCCGTGGGTTTGTTTCCATGGGCCGGGCTTGGCTTACACTTGGGCTTACGCCCCTAACTTAGACAATATTAGCTTAAAGTCCAAGCCCGGTTAACCCGACTAACCTATTACAATACAAGACCTTTAAAGACTAAGATGACCTATTACATTCTTGTTCGACTATATAAAATATAGGGCTAACAATCTCCCCCAATGAATCGGTCATCTTAAAAAGCTTAAAAAGCATAAGATGATTGAGTGAATACATTCTTGTAGAGGAGATCTTCCTTCTTTGGTCTTGTATCTTGGTCTTGATCTTGTTTGTACCGGCTTTGTTCCTTCATGCTTTTGTGATCTTTATCTTGAGCCTTTGTCATTTGACTTTGAGTGCTTGAGATCTTCAATCTATTCTTGATAGTGTTCATCTTGAGCTCTTATGACAAGATGACCTATTACATTCTTACATTCTTAAGTATCTTGATTATCGCCATCTTGTGCTCTTGTGACTTCTGAATCGACATCGGTTACACAGCTACGCCACCTTCTTAATATGCAGCAACATATATAGACACGGATAAAATGGCTTTGAACATTTCATCCTAACTCGGTAGCGTTTACCTCCGGTCGGTGAAGACCGTTAGACGGTATTAGATACCGTACCTGTGATCAGGTAGATTCGATTAAGAACCTCCTTGACAGAGTTTCCCGGCGGTAGTAGCCAGTTCTCTTTACTCGACCATCTCAAAGCAGACTGCGAACGTAAAGAGTGAATCATAAGGATAAATTATCCGTTTGATTAGAGTCGTCAATTCAGATTTCCTGGAACAAGTTTGATTCTAATAGAATTGCACCATTGTTGCTTTCCAGTTTTTCACAAGCTTGATTCATAGAGAATCTTGTGAGTCACCTACCGCAGTGCTGTTGAATGTTGACACTGGAAGGATTTACATTCGTCACTGTGAGCACTAAGGAGTGTCACTCTGAATGTTCTGGCAAGATCACACGGATTTTGCGAAGAAACCTGGAATCAAGTTGGAATCAATTAAGAATCCAAACTTAGTTTCATTCCAGTTCTCACAAGTTTGATTCGTGTTGAATCGCACAAGTTACCTACTATGATCTTGTTTGATGCTGGCTCAAGCAGGATTTCCATCTTCATTGTGAATCGTATCACTCAGATGTTCTGTAAATATCACAAGGATAATGCGTAGGACTCGACTGTGTCCTAACGAGATGATAGATAGATCTCGTTTGGATCTAGACTTAATAAGTGCATTTTGGTAATCGGAGGCTAGAGCAGACTGCCACCTTTTCAATATTAACTAACTCAGAGTGAGAAAGTCAATAGATACGTGTTGATCTCCGTGACAATGAGACAAGTTTCTTTTGAGAGAAACTCGAATGGCTGGGGAAGGGTTGTGCATTGCATCACTGGGTCCATGACACTTATCCTCGGTAGATGTGTTAACCCGGTTTCTGCCTAAGTTGCATAGAATATTCAACTCCTTCAATACTTACCAATACTTCATCACTAGCACCTTGTTGTGATTGTTCTGGTGCTAACTTAAGTAATTGGTTCCCATTCAGCTTCATTCAACTCCATCTTTCCTAAGGACAATTATTTCTAGCTATGGAATGTCCTTCGGTAGATCCCTCCGGTTCTGGTTGGATCATAGGACTTAGTTTCCTATCCTAAACCACCTTTTGACTCCATCGTTCCGTCGTGGATAGTAGGTTGTTTTGGGTATAGATCGTAACCATAAACCATTGAAAACCATTCAAAGTGCTTGATAAAAATCAAAACTATTAACACTTTGAAGGTTTTACATTTCCGAAAATCTCCCCCTACACACATGCATCGATATACGAAATAGTTTAGCATGTGAAGAAAAGAGTTGCACTTAAGTCTTTAAGATCACATGTTGCGATATATTACATTTTAATCACATTTTCTCCCCCTATCTCTAATATAAAAACATAATATTAGAGATACCAATGGATTAAAATATGACAATTTCTAAAATCGATTGGGAGAGAAACATGTGTGCACGCATGAATCATGGAACATTAAGTCGGGTTGCTCCCCCTCAACAATATATGTATGTCTTGAGACAAAATTTGACAAAATTTTGGAAAAACGACACCACAAAATATATTGAGGTACGGAGATGAGATGCCTTTTCTGATATTATATATTACATTCGACAATTTCATATCAATTTCGGAATGTGTTGGATACATAAAATATGACAATTTCAGAGATGTACTCCAACAACATTAAAGGCTTGATTTTAAAACGCTCCCCCTCAAAAATTGATCAAAATAACATATGACAATTTTGAGATATAAAAACCACATATGAGGAAGGGAGTGTTAAACACACAATTTTGAAAGATCTAGAAAAACCTTTTGAGAAATTCTTGAAAAATTGTGTTCAACGGTTTTAAAATAATCAGGATAGAAGACTTCTCTTCTATTGCTTAGGGAAAGCGCACTGAAACGTACACTTCCCTTTCGGGTCCGTTTTTTATGAGCTCAAAACTTTGATTGTTTGTGACTAGCTCATGACCGAGAAAAATAAATTTTTTGTTGTGAAGGATAAGTTATCATCCGTGATAAACTTTCCTTAAGTTGAAGTTCGAGGTCTAAGTTGACATTTACTTAGAAATCGTATACACGAGCTTAAAACTTTTGAATAGTTTTATTGAAAGCTCATGTCTGAGAAAATCGAATTTCTCATTTTGGGGATAAGTCATACTCGGGATGAACTTTCCTATTTTTGAAGTACGAATTACAGTCTGACATGTGACTGTAAGTCTTTGTACATGAGCTTAAAAACGTTGAATGTTTTTACAGATAGCTCATGTCCGAGAAAACTTAATTTCTCATTCTGAGGATAAGTCATCATCGGGCTGAACTTTCCTGTCTTGTGAGCCCGGGTTACAGTCTATAATGTGACTATAAGCCATTTATAATCTTACTTGTGAGACCCTTGAGAGACACGTATTTCTCTGATATCTGCTTCTTCAGCAACCAAACTCTGAGAGTGTCTTTTGTTGAACGATATGAATATGGAAAACCTTTGTGTTCTTGTTGAGCCTTTACTTTATTACCTGCACTTTTATCAGTAGTTTGTATGCTAACATGTGGGTTAGTGATATCTTTATGAGAACCGTGTTGGGGTTCACCTTGAACCTTTTTCGTGCTAGAGGGAAATATCTTTCCAGTAGGAACCCACCTAAGACCAATTGTTTTAAAGGTTCTACCCGTTGGTATCCACCTAAGACAGGGTCTAGGATTCATAGGTTTCTCATGCACAGCAGAAGATTTAGTTGGAGAAAACCTATTTCCTGTAGGGTTCCGTCTTTGAGATGCTCTAGCTTTGTGGTTCACCTTGTTCAGGACTTGCGTTATACAATCATCATGAATGGAATTAAACAAACATTTGTTACATTTCTTGCAAACAAAGTGCTTAGCATCTGAGAAGGCTCTAGAGTTCCTAGGGTTGGCAGAATTGTGCACATCATAGAAGGGTCTAGAATTCCTAGATGTGTGAACAACGCTCCTAGGTTGTGGTTTGGTCCTATCTCTTGCTTGTTTCTTGTCGTTAGCATCCTCTAGATAGCTTTTGTGACACGTGTCATTTGAACTACGCCTAGGCATGTTCTTGGAGCTATTTCTAGAGATGCTTGAAGCATTCATGTGATCGGGCTTTGCAGAAGCGGATTTTCTTAAGGAGGGTCTAGATTGTGGAGTGACTGGTTTAGGAAAAATGTTATGCACGTCAACTTGGGATGCAAACCTCGGATTCGACGTTTTGAGTCATTCAGATTTAAACGCATTCGGTTGTCTAGCAACTGAGCGGTTTCTGACTGGTTGAGAAGGAGGTTTCCCCAAGACTGACTGTTTTGCTAACTTAGTATCCATACTATTTCCTTTTAGTTTCCTTAATTCATTTTTCATCGCTGTCAGTGCAAAAACCTTTTCCTGAAACTGAGCCTTTAATTGCTCATTTTGTAGAAGTAATTGAGCGACACATTGTTCTAATTTAATGTTCATATTGTCAAATATGTCGTTCTCAGAATTCGCGTTATTACTGTCTACAGTGTCGATTGGTTGCACAGATAATTCAGTTAATGAAGCAGGCGGAGGACTTGGATTTTGAGAAGCCAACTTTGATTCTAACAAATTTATTTGTTTCACAAAATCTTCTTTTTTTGCGTTAAAATCTTGAATCTTACGATCCAATTTTTGTTCAAGAACAGCATTTGCTTTTTCAAGTTTTTCAAAGTAAGCCTCAAATTTGTTATTTTTTTTTGAAAAATCGAGTTTGGCATCCTCAAAATCTTTAGTCTTCTGAGCTAACAGAATTTCAAGCTCGTGAATCTTAGAATCAACATCCTGAGAAGTCTCTCCTCCATTAGTACTCGTATCTGATGAATCAGGTGTGGTATTGCTATCAACCTTTTCCACTAGATATGTGTCAAGAATGGGTTCAGATTGCTCAGTATGTTGAGGAACATCGTATTCAGCATTTAAATGTACCATAACCATTGGCTGATCATCATAAATGGGTCTGATATCCGCATCATTGGTTTTTTGATCATTCCCTGAGCTGGTACTGGTATGCTGCGATTCTGATTCTGTCTCGCTGCTCTATGTATCAACCGAAGAAGCATCCAATGCTTGATCTTTATTGACATTGTTGTCTGTCAGTCTTTGATTCACCCTTCGTTCAAATTGCCTTTGATGGCGTATTCTTTCAGCAATTGACTTCTTTAGATTACTCAAATGTTGAAGAAGTGTCTCTTTAAACGTTTGAGGATCTACGAGAGTATATTTGGTAAAGTATGTACTTGCGAACTCTCGATCGTTGTTGGACAAGGCACTTGAGTCAATGAATTGCTGGAACTGTATGTTGAGAGATAAAAGGATGTCCATTGATAGAGTCTCGTGAAGATCTTCTCTGTTAAGTTCGAGTTGAAGATGGTCCACATTAAATAGTATCGTTTTGATGAATGTCTCAACATCTTGACCAAATAGTAGAACGAATACCCGTTGAATCCAATTTCAAGACGAGTGCCTTTTAGGTCTTCTCTTGAAAGAACCTGAAGGTGTGATTGAAGCAACTTAAAGTGTTCCATGCATCTTTCTTTTGCTTTCGACATCTTATATTTGATTGCATGAACAGTTTTGGTTGTAGAATCCTTGTTAGTGGGTTAACTGATTGGAGTCTCAATATTTGTCTGAACCTTTGGATTCTGCATCTTCTCTTTATTCATCTCAGCCATGGACGTTGTTGTTGTTGAATCCACGAACATGTCCATTGAACGGATGTCTCGAAGAAGATATGATGTGTATGGATTATGGATCTTAGTGGATGTGTTGTGATTTGATTATGGTTGAAATTCCGAAAATTCCAATTTTTTCTCAGTCCGACAATAAATTCCTTAGTCCGACAAAACGGTAAGCCGAAAAAATTTTGAAATCGAGTTAGAAATAGCCAAAAACTAGTAGGGAAAAAACTTGAAAAATGAAAAATTTTGACAAAAAATAAAACCTAAAATGGCCTAAAAATTTGAATTTTGGTCCGAAAATTTGAATTTTTGGTCGAAAATTTTTTCGCTTCGCCAAATTTGAAATTGAAGCTTAAATGGCCTAAAAATGGTCTAGGAAAAAATAAAAATTTCTAGAGTTTTCCCGCCAAAAAGCTCTTTTTTTTCTTTTTAAATCTTCGTGTAAACTATGTTCCGGGACTAGTCTAGATAGTGGCTAAGTCTAAAAAATACTCGAACAAAATTTCCATTGAAATGTCCATCGGAATACATGTCGGAATGTTCATCGGAATACTTGTCGGAATGTGCTATCGGAATACCTGTCGGAATGTCTGTCGGAATGTGTTATCGGAATACTTGTCGGTATGTCTGTTGGAATGTCTGTCGGAATGTTCTGTGTCAGAATACCTGTCGGAAAGTACTATCGGAATACTCCGAATGTCTGTCGGAAAGTTCTATCGGAATACCTTTTCACCAAAGCTATCATAATATTTGATCGGAATAATGATCGGAATATGTAAACCCTTTTCCGATGAAAACCTGTCGGAATAGTACCAGATTCCCACTTTTCTCGGACAAAACTCAACCAATTCGAGATTTTAAGCCAAAAAATGATAGAAACAACCTAAAATTTTGTGTTTTTAGCCAAAGTTAATATACCAAATCTCTACCACAATTATGTAGAAGATTTGTATCAAGGAAAAAACCATAAAAAACACAAAAAAGATTTTTGGTTCGAATGATATGGATCAAAATAGGCACGAAAATCAAGAACACAAACACAAATCTTCAATCACCTATCCACTATAGGCTCTTGATACCAAATGTTATTCCCATAGCAATCCATAACACAAGATTCTAGAGAGAGAAAGGGAAGAAAAGTAGAGAGAGAAACAAGAGAGATGGTGGAAGCTTTTTTACTATTAGAGAGAGAAAGTAAATGTAACCAACACCCTCTTCCACACATGGAAGAGAGTATATATACCCACGAACCAATGGGCTTTCCATGGGCCGTGGGTTTGTTTCCATGGGCTGGGCTTGACTTACACTTGGGCTTACGCCCCTAACTTAGACAATATTAGCTTAAAGTCCAAGCCCGGTTAACCCGACTAACCTATTACAATACAAGACCTTTAACGACTAAGATGACCTATTACATTCTTGTTCGACTATATAAAATATAGGGCTAACAGTAATACTATTTTTATATGAAGTATTTTATTATTGCTTAAAGTTATTCCAATTTAAAAAACTATCATCATTATTTGATATGTTATTATTGAAAATATGTATATTCATAAAATATTATGCTCGCGGAATTTTAGTTTCCGGTACCCGAAGCCGCAACGCGCGAGTACATTGCTAGTCTAAATGATAGGAAGACGCGACAGTCGCACAAAAATAATAAACGAAAAGTTACGATTGAAAATAAAATGCTTACGGGCATTTGGTATAATAGTCGCGGATATCCGCGCACCCTATGCACTACATGTGTTACAAACAGATGAAAATTTAAGGATAAACAGTCGCGGACATCCGCACAAGCATAGATTAATTGTTTGAGGTACCACATACGATACACATAAAATATTATAGATAGATATTATTTGCACACTATAGTTACATACAAAACCTAAAAGTATAAAGTGTCTTCAGCAGCGTCCTCGACCTATACTTCTTTTGTTTGAGTCTCTGCTTCCTTGCACAAAGGATTAGCACACCGAGGATTAACAGTGGGCACACTATGTTGCACGCCATCAGACCGCGGTTGATGCGCAACACCAATGTCGTAGATGTGAGACCCCCGAAATCAGGCATGGAATAACTAGGAAACAATGGGGTAACATATCATGGTACAAGAAACAATGAATTACTGTTGACATAAAGTTGACGTAATAAAACATATACATTACATCATAAACATCAGAGTTTTTAAACAAAAGGGTCCCAGAGTTTTATAAACGGAGAAATCTATTATTTAATTATGGTTTTGTAACTTATAGTTACCAAGATACATGATAAACTTCTAACAGTTTATAGATAAAACCAAAGTTTAAATACACACAGAAATCTCCAAGCTGCGATAATATCTTGCGGGCTCCCATCCAAACAAAGCTAAGTATTAATACATGAGATTAAACATGTAAAATCGTCAACATAAAGTTGAGTGTTATTCATAGGTTTAGCATTAAAGATGTGGAACACAAGCATTCATTTGTAAACAAGAAATTGGAGAAATGGTTATGTACATTAACCATAGTCCGAAACATTATTATTGCTGTTTAGTTCATGAACCGAAACTTAACTCATGTAAGTTCCTCTAGTGAGTATTCAACCTAAATACTCAAGTAACAAATCAAATGTTAAATGTGTCAAGGTAATCGGGACGGGGATTGTCAATCCCGATGGATCCACCCACAACATTCGCGCTTAACAACACAAGTAAATTAACGGTTCATGATCAAGAGAGGCAACTTAAGTCTATAGACTAAAAGTAATAATATCAATGAAAACTATTGGAAAGCATACAAGTTCTGGATAGCATACAAGTTTTGAATAACATACAATTTTTAAATGGTTGTGTTCCACCATGTAAAATCTCACCCCGCGTTTAGAAACAATGTGCAAGTAAAAAGGGGATATGAACTCACCTTAGTCACGAAGTAATTGAATCATTAAACTCAGAAGTTGAGTAGAAACAATAGTGGTAAGACGACCACCGACGATATGGATGCCCGGTAAACATGAAAGCCGCAACCTACCAAATAAGGCGCGCACTTTATTAATAATTGACTCAAGTATAAACCATACTTAGTAACATAAAACTCAAGATATAAAACCATGACAAACCTGAAAGAATCAAAATGCAAGTGGTACTACAATACCCTTCTATATGTTCACTTTATTAAACTACTTTCTCAATAAAAATCTGCCGGCACATACCAAATGTACAAGCTCATTTCCCTTACTTAGACAACTTGGATTTTTATGAAACTTGGTGAAAAACTCAATCATAACCTGAATAAAACTCAGTTTAAGTTTCATTCAATGATTTATATTTTAACACCACCTGCTCGACACATTTCTAAACTTGAAAAACAGGACAAATTTGAACACTTGACTCGTGAAATCAATTTGACCATCCTAACCTTTACCATTAGTAAAATCGACACTTGAGTTTGAAAATAGACTCACAGCCCTAGGTTTAGAGCCCAAGAACAGCCTTTGACTACTTTTAAAACTCATTTTATAGTCCCCGAGATTCGATCCAAATATCGACAACAAATTCAGATTGTGCTGATACTCGTCTCCTGGTACACGAATAATCAAACTATCGTAAACTCCTCCTCGTTTTGAGTTAGAAGCTCTAATTTATATCAAAACGAAGATATTGAAAATTTATACAACACTATCTTATTCGTTTAACAATTATTCAAGCTCAATATACCAAAAAATCAGCCTCAACCTACTGCTAAACCACCACTCTAAAAATCATACCAAAACACTTTTTCAACATAAATCACCCATTTTTCTACCATAACTAGTATCATATAATCAGCCCTTATCAACCTTAACACTTTAATGTAACATAAACAAAAATAAAAATAAAAACTTTAACTTTTTAACATCAAAACATGAAGATCTTAACATGATCATCACATGCATGATGATCGAAACTCATACCAACCATAAAATCATAATAAAACTTGAAAGTTATTGCATGTAAGAAATTTTGGTACCAAAACAATCGCCTTTGAATTTTATGAATGGGACTTGGATTAATTTTGGCTAAAACATGTTAAAAATCAAGATCCATGGTGGTTTTGGTGTTGGAGAGGTGGCGGCATATAAAGAAAAAGATGGAAGGGAGAGAACTTTCCATGTGTGTGTGTGTTTTTGTATAAACAAAATGAGGTGTTGTTAGGTAAAATTGTTTATATAGTGGTGTTAAGGGCTAGTTTTGCCAATTGTAAAATCTTTTGGACCCAAAAGCAATTTGATAGTTTAAAGGATAGAAAATGTCTATTAGTAAATTTTAAAAATATTTACGGGATTCGGGTTTCGTAAAAATACTTTTCAAAAGTTAAAATGCATCATAAATATGATATTATAGTCTCTCGACTTGACTTAACACGTCATTTAAAAGAAAACATCAAACATCGAAACAATCGACAATGAAATGTAAAATATCGGGCATCCATCGTATCGCGATCATTAGTAATTCTCGTTATTCACTGATTTTAGTGAACTCTTTGTAAATTGTACGCAGGTGATTTTAAATCAAAAACTTTGATTTAAATAAATATGAAAAAATAAAATAATTTTTTTATAATTCCAAATAAAGTATTATCAATGATCAGAAAATACTTAAAAAATATAATTTATTAAAATTATCATGATCTCAGGATTCACATATAAGAATACAAGAAAATATAATACGTTAGAAAATTCAAGAAGCACGAATAAAAGAATAAATTAATATCGAGAAAAGTACGAGTTCTTACAGTAGACATGGGCACCAATATTTTTTATTCTTCTTGTGATCCATTATGGTTGCAGAGCATCAAGAACCTCATGTAGTGGAACCTGTCTCTCTAGATGAGAGGGTCCGATGGGTCTTGTTACTCGTGGAATATTGGAATGGAAAGCTAAAAGTGTTGGGCTTCAAATCGCGGTACTCCTAAGAGGTACCTTCATCATCAATATGACCAGGTAGGGTAAGCCAGACCATAATCACATTAATTGGATAGTCTTTGTCGCTTTCCAACTGACCAATTTGGGGAAAGTCTAAATCTCAGTGCTTGTCCATGGTAGTGGTGAACTTCTCATTGGGCTCCGGGTCATAATGGGTTTGGTTAAGGGCTTCTTGGCAGCCCCATGTTTAACACCTTCGGCTAAACCTTGGCTTTCTCCCTTGGTAGTGGTTGCGGAGACAACTTCTCCAAAGGCCGCACGCGTGCCACGAGATTCAAGACAACCCATAATAGCTAACCAAAGGCGCGACCAACTAGCCAACGCCTTTCTGCAATCGTTGACATCATGTGCAGACATAACTCTTCATCAAATTCAATGTTCATGCGCCTTAACTTCTCATACTGATCAGTGATTTGTGCATCAATTTTGTTTATGAGCTCTACAAGCTTGTTGAAGAAAGTCTTTTGTATGATCTCTAGTAGCTCCACCACGTCCTTGCTCGCGGACTCTAGTCAACGTACCTTTGATGTGAACGAGCTAAGTCCTCGTTTAGTTTGACGTTCTCCTCATATAAGGCCTTAGAATTGGAAGTCTCAGCTTCAGCGTTGGCCTTGAGCTCGATGACTTAAGGTTGCACCTTGGGCAACTTAGCTTGGTAGGCTTGAGCATTAATCAGTTGGGCCTTGAGGTTAGTGATTTCTGTATCCTTTTCGGAAAACATTTATGAGCACATTCCTGTGCGGTGGCAATGTTTATCTCATCAAGAAACTGGGGGTCCTTCATGTGTCGCAACACGGAGAATCGGTCTGAGGGTGTAATGTGGGTAACTAGATATTTCACTCCAAAGGATCGGCTAGATCACCCCTGTTCAGAATAAAATAGTTTCTTGAATACACCACGGACGGTGACCCTTTTTTTAGAATTGAACGGTGTGGACTCCTCGTTTTCAGGATGACTTACCACAAGCTTAGTCGTGTTTATGCCAACCATTTCATAACCTATAGGGGGGGGGGGTGAGTGCCTTCAAAAAGTCGATCCTGCAAATAGACACATGGTACTTAGTGTATATTCACTATTACCACTGATAAATAATGCAAGGTAACGGTAAAGTTTAACTTATAATGATATGTCTTCATCTTGTGGGGCCACGACGGTTATAGGTTGAGGATCAATCGCGCCTTGTACTAGAGATTTCGGGTCCAAGTTAAGTGTCCCTAATGAATCCGTAGATTTACCCTCACTTGCAGGATGGGCAGAAGATGTCCCATAATATGTGTGCAGTGTCTTTGCCAGGGCAACACTGGTGAGGAATGCTACTTTTCTATTTAGAGTTGTGTGCCTTTTCTTTTTTTGGCGTATCTTCAGTGACCACCCCAATAAAAATGAGACCAAAGCTTTGTGCACCCTGTTCATCCACTATCTCATCCTATATGGCGGTAGCAGGTACCTCCTCAGAGTTCTCTTCACCAATGTCTTGTCGGGCTCTCTGTCTTTGGTGGTAAGCTTCAAAGGAGACTTCTATTGAACGAGGGAGCTTTGTCATGATTCTACACCCACCGGATAAAGCTCTAGAGTACATCCATGAGTTATTGTTAAAAGTGGATATTAGTTTTCACGACGAGGACGTACCCCAGAGACCACTTCCTTGGGATGAGGAAAGCGAACAAAGTTCTAGAGATCCATTTCTGCACGCGGAGCATAAAACAAATGTTAGTTTGAAATAAAACTTTGATACATTTCGAAATAGTTAAAGAAAAACACACCTAAATCAAGAAAACATAAGGAGTACACCCACCCCGGTTGTTTTCATCAAGGAGCGTGGGATATTCATCCATCGACAATGTAATGACGACTCAACCCTATTAGGCACAAGAAGGTCACATGATATTTCCTAAATGGTAAGAGGCTATGGGTTGTACTCAACCACATCCTCTTGAGAAAATGTTCCAAGGGCGGAGCGTTTGTCTTTTAGGACGGATTCTTTTGTATGCCATCATGGTAGAAGGGAAAGATGCGCTCATCAATCCAGAAGAAATGATCATTCCATCTCTTTAGTGCGTCAAGTTTAATGTCATAACATTGGGGCGCGTTCTTTCCCGACCATTTGTTGAATGACACCCAACCATGGCTTCATGACGTCTAGTATAAGACACCGAAGAGGTTTAGCGAAGGTTTTACGAGTTCCAGGCGAAAGTTTATTTCAAAATTGGATATTTTGGTCGCACCAATACAATGCAGCTGTCATATATGGATATTATAGTAACCCAAAATCTCGAAAAGAAATGAGAAAATAAGGACACGATAGTTGGCAAAATCGAAGAATCGAGTATATATGCCTATTTTCACCTACGGAAAACCCCTAATATACAATCTTCCGCTGGTATTTCAGGGTGTAAGTATTCTAGGACGTGGTACTCTGATACAAACTCATTGAGTTCGTCGGTTGTGAGTACAAAAGTGATATTATCCAGATCTACGGTTTCGCTAACCATTATTGAAAGGAAGTTTGGAATGTAAAAGTGTCCTAACATGTGTCGTGGTTGAATCGCGCTTGTTAATAATGAGCGACTGCACAAGTTCAACAATGAAAGTTTAACAAGTTACTGTGGGGAAACTGTGAAAAATCAACCTAGTATAGTGGTAGGTTTTTATTGTTCAAGGATGAATGCCACATGTTACCAACTCCCATAAAATGGATGGTGGAGATTAGAGGGGTAGATGAAAGGGCAGACGCTTTTTCATATTTACCGAGTGATTGACCCACTTGCTTGAATAAAGGAACCCACATGTTTTGATGGTAAGATTTGAATATGGATAACGTCCTCCGTACGAATAAGACTATCTGGGTTGCGACCATGCTATTTTAAAAGTCTAGTGTTTGCGGCTATGGCCACGCCGACTAGACGGGAGGGCATGATGACGTATAATGGCCAATCGGACTATTCGATCTGGACCACGTACATTATCCGTATCCAACCCATCATATATGGGTCAGATCATCATGACCAACCCAACAAGCATGGTTTAAGGTGAGCCGCAAGGGGTTCCAAGCAGATCGCAACGGAACCGCACGCAGTTATCATTAAACAAAAATAGTCTAATAAGGACTAGATTCACCCAAGTCAGGAAAAGATATGCGTTCCTTATTTATGGATAAGGATTCATAAATAATCCTTGTGTATCTCCTAGTCGTGGGCCACAAGATTCAAAAACCCAAATGAATTAATCCTTTTGTCATTAAACTTTTAAACTAAAGTTTATGTACCTAGAGATTGAATCACTTTTTAACTTAAAAATTTGTTGTTTCTTGAGGGGTGTTAACGCTATATGTGCTGATTATCTTTTTCTAGAAGAGGTACAATCTCAACCTTGAACTTTGTAAAATGTTAATTTGGTCATTAACATTAACTATTCACTATCTAGCTAACTTGTGTTTTCATCATTCGTATACCAAAGCCCAAAGGGGTAATGGAAATGTGCTTAGACAAGTTACTAATGCGCAAACAAGTAGGGAAAAACATTTTAGTTGAATTGCGAACACGTTAACATTTTATTTTATTTTACGTGCTGGTGCATTTTAATGGTAAGATGATTAGAAATGTGCTAATTTGTAAACGTAAATTTTGTAATACATTTAATTTACTAATAGAGTAAGCGGGGTAGTTTTGTTCGTAACTTTTAGTTATTTCAACACTTAAATGTTAGACACGATATAAAATAAATGAGGAAATCAGTTAGTTTTAGCAATTTAATGGTTAAACCATATACGGATATGAAAAAGTTCAACGTAGACCCTAATTTTAGTATAAATCCAACGAATCAATCTTAATATTCTATTTTTTTTATCTATCAAATTTCACTATTTTTTAAAAATTAAGTATCTCATAAATCGTTAATCGTTACGCAAAATGAAACAAAATATCGCGACGAGAATTAAATCATCTTTCTAACAAGGGGCATATGTATTTACTTCCGACAAATTTTTTTTTTCTGTGAAAATCATATATGATTCCATATATGATTTTCTCATAAAAAAGTTCTTCAAAAGTATATACATGTATCTCTCGTTATAAAGACGATTTAATTCTCGTTACAACGGTGTATTTTTTGTCGCTTGACGATTTAACGTTTGTTAGATATTTAATTTTTTAAAAATTAATGAAAAGTGGGTTTTTTTAAATAAATTATTGTGAATAATTAATTAGGTTTATAATACGTTAAAAGTGATCTCAACTCCCTCCTAGAGACTATGTCGAATGGTGTCATGTTAAGTAACCAAAAATATGTGAGAAAGCGAATTGAGATGTCCGGATATACATCGAATGACGAGACAAAAGTTCCATATGTATTTAACCCAAAAAAATAAAAAAAAATAACGCGAGTTTTAACCGATGACTTTTTTTATCAAGCATGAAAAATAATCTTTTTATCAAACAAATCAACGTTACATCAATTTTTTCTCAATAACTTTTTACCGTTATTATCACACTTTACTAGTCACTCCACCACTCTCATCGGACATATCATTCGGTTAAATGGACACTTCTTTATACAAATATATCTCATAAACACTCACAAACTAATTAAATAAATTAAAAGTTTGATAATGCTGGAAAAGTGCTTGGCTCACCTTTCGTTAACGTAAAAGGCTATTTTAGATGAAGAGAAGAACACGAAACTTGTCAAATAACATTTTCACAACACATATTAAACTTAAAAGGCTTGTGATATATGTTTTGACTTGTTTTTTTACTAGCATGATAATTTAAAGGAGAGCGATATGTATATTGTGTTTTTTTATTTGTGCACACAAATTTAATGGAATTCCCTTTACTTAGTTTCAGAAAATCTCTTTGATGTTGTTCTGACTTTTCACGAGTGATCTTCCGAACTAGAAATCACTCATTTCCTATACTCACGTTGTGGGAGATCCGTGGAACAAAACCATTTCCAAACTATCCAGAAGAAAACAAGTAGACAAAAAATACACAAAATATATATATTTCCTTCGTTCCATTTTAATAATTTCTCTAACAATTTTTCTTTTCAATGAATGTAAATATTATAAGCTTAAAAAGATAAACTTAACATTTATATTAATAGTTTTTTTAAGAAATTAATTACATAGATAAAATTGGAACATTAATTAATTTAAACTTTTTATATAAAAATTTAGACAATATTTTAGGACAAATTAAAATATAATGAGGACAATAAAAGTGGGGATGGAGGTAGTCGTTTTTGTCCTTATAACAGGTGTGAGCATGGTGCGAGGCGGTGCACATATTGACAAAATTCAAACCGCATCCGTTTAGAAAAGTGCAGATTCGCATCGCGTGGTTTTATGCGGTTTCGGTTTTACGGGTTTTTGTGGTTTTCTCAGGTTTTGCGGATCTTAACCGCACCAAACTGCACCATCACTTATGATTTATATAATTAACGTGGGATTTTGCGGTTTTTGGTTCGTAGTGTAAATAGTTTCATTTATAACAATGCATAGATCTAATGTAAACACACACATTACTTAGAGCACAAGGAGTTCTTGAGCCATGGCTTGGTGCCATGGCACAAAAAGTGTTGCGACGTCAGCATTTTTTCCACGGCACCAGTTTTTTCACGGCACCAGTTTTCACTGGTAACCCTGAGCTGTGGGAAACTGGTGCCGTGGGATTTTTTTTAAGTAAATTAAAATTCATTAAAATATAATTCATTAAAATTAAAAAATGGTTACATGAACTTAAACATTAGATAAAATTAACATGACATAAAAAAACACAAACTAATATTCGTCATCCCATAGGTGCTCGACAAGGACTTCTCGGAGATCGTTGTGCACTTTCCTATCTTAAAGTTCCTTTGTCTTCCTCAAATGTAACTCACATCTCGCATGCCAGTCTCTAACAGTGGTCGGTGCTGGATCCACGTACATGTCTCTCATGTTTACCTCAAATCCATCGGCTTCCAAAATCATGTTTTGTAAAATTATACAACAATATATGATTCTTTTGAGGATGTTGACTTGCATTGCACGAGAAGGTTGTCGTAGGATACCCCAACGGCCTTGTAGAACTCCAAATGCCCGTTCGATATCCTTTCTTGCAGCTTCTTGAACTCGCTTAAACTTCATTGTTTTTTCATCTCGTGCAACAGAAAATGTTTTAACAAACGTCCACCATGCCGGATAAATACCATCGGCCAAATAGTAACCTTTCCTATAAGTGTGCTCGTTTACTTCGAACGGACACTCTGGAGCCATATCAGCGATCTCAGCATCAAACAAAGGTGAACCATATAAAACATTTAAATCATTATTCGCACTAGGAATCCCAAAATATGCATGCCAAATCCACAATTTCTGATCCACAATAGCTTCTAAAATAACAGTTGGGTATTTATGACCAGTCCTTTTAAACTACCCTTGTAACGCCTTTGGGCAGTTTTTCCACTCTCAATGCATACAACCGATACCCCGAGCATTCACGGGAGTCCATGTTTTTATTCGTGCAACTCATATGTATTTTCAATATCATTTGAAATTGGACGTCTTAAATACTCTTTTTTATATAACACCCAAATGCACTTACAAAAATGATTTAAACATTCCTGTGAAGTACGTTCAGCAATTTGTAAATATTCATCAAATGCATCAGGTGTAACACCCCGCTCCGAAAAGAGACAAAATGCTATTACTATGGTGTCACATCAGATACATCATATTTTAAAAGGGCTAAAATGAAACTTTTATTAAATCCAAAATACTTAAACTAATATCTTAATAAACAGAAATCCCCAAAACAACGGGGTCCAAAATGCAAAGTGTCAAATCATAAAATATCTTAAGATTTATTAAAAACATAGGTGAATCTAGGTAAGTCCAAACTCTCTCAATGCACCGTCTCCCGCTTAATACCTGCCGCATGAAAAAGAAACGGCTGAGCAAAACGCCCAGTGAACGGATATAACAAATATGATTTAAGGCAAAGGAGATAACAATAGTGAAGATATCACAAGGTATGAACATAAGGTTGATTAAGTGGATGAATAAAAATGGTTAAAGAAAGACAAGAATAGTACACTAGCACTCATAACAAATCACATATCCAAATCAACCAAATAATCATATATGTGTACTAGGATTGCGACTCCTATGTACCAAAGTGACGGCGTGTATTACACACACAAACCTATCACATTAAATCACATCATATAATATCAAACAAATACCTAGGATGCATCCATACGCTCCCTGCAAAATAAATGTCAATAGCACGTGCACTAGCTCATGACTAGCACCCACAATCACAATAATATAATAATTATGTGCACCAAAAAGGAACACCGGGGATATAATTACACCGTCCTAGTTAGTGTCATTCCACCGGTGCATCGTATGACATGGTCATGGTACCCCCATGACTAGATACAAAATATGGCTCGGGCTTAAGGGTTCATTTCAAAGGCATAATAACTAGGAAAAATATAAGTATTCAAATGGGGAACATATAAAGGCATAACAATAACGAGATCATACCAAGGCAAGGGAATTTAGGGATCATATCAAAACAGCAACTAAGGATGTGAGAACACAGTAATGGCACAGGGATTTATCAAATGGAGTTGTGTAAGAAAGAGTAAAAGAGTGTTCTTTAATAAAGAACCGAATATCCGTACCTTAAAAGCACAAACAAGTCACAGTTTCGTATACAAAGCAACAAGTCCTATTCCCGTGTCACCAAGGATAAAAGATACAAAAAAAATGTCTTACATACCATTCTAGTACAAAAGATTACAAGGTTTCATGATTCGGTGATTCAAAACCCTAACTATACACTTTCCCCTAAACCCGTCATTTAGGAACTATTTTAAAAGATCCGACTGTAAAACCATTTTCCAAAACCATAATCACTGATTAAAGTCCATATTTGAAAAGTAAATTCGATTTAGATAACTTTAGACTCCGGATTCACTCAAAAAGCTATCCCGAGGCTCAAGATATGACTCTTACAAGATGACTCATATTATGATTTTTAAGGATTGTCTTCAAAGATCGACATGGTAAACATAGTTCCTGAACACTTCAGAATGTTATAAGACCTGTTATGAAAACTAGATTCATTCTAGATAGTTTTATTATTTTGAAACACTTAAAAAGATATTATAAAACCCGTTTTACAGCCTTTACAAGATCACCCAAAACCCGGACATCCCTTAGTTATTATTACGTATGAGCCGGTTTAATGATCTAGACCACCATAGGTTACCTAGATCTTTATAAAAACTTTATAAAACCATATTAGAACATAATTAGGATGGTCTAAAACAAGATCTAACATACAAAAATGTTTTTAAGGTATTGAATCACCAAAACACATTTTTAGGGTTTCAAAACCCTAGAAATCATGTTTATGCATTAAATCAAAATATAAGAAAGCCATAAGGGTGACATGAGGATTATAAGGACTTAAATGAGATGTGTATAATGATATGATAATCACTATACACAAAAAAATAACAAGAATGGATGATCAAAGGGATGAATGATCAAGGACAACCTTAAGGTTTTAAGGTTTTCTTAACAATAGAGGTGAGAGGAGGTTTTGGTAGAGTTCTGGGTAAGTAAAAAGTGATTGTGTGATGATAATAGACTAGCCTAAGGGTCCCTTATATAGTGGTTTCTATATTAGTAAAAGGCTTGATTTAAGGAAGAATATTAATTAGTTTTTTCAAATTTTGAAACTTATGTTACAATTTAACATTTAACACATTTAAATCTCATTAAAATCATAAAAATACTTCCTAAAACCTATTTGGCCGTGTATTTTGAGTCAAACAAAGGAGTGTTTCAAATTGATTTTAATGCCATGATATCACACTAATTACATACCTTTTTCCATTTTAAAAAGTCTTACAAAAACATGTACATTTAACAAAAGTGTGTACTTTTTTTAACCAATATAACATAAGGTTTAAAATGTTTATTTCTATAAGTTTAAGAGTGTTCATTTATATGTTTACGTTATTTAAAACTATAGGTTATATCCTAGTTTTAATTAAAAGGTTCATAGTATAAGTCTTATTTAATTAATATTTCCGAATTAATTAAACTATACCTTAATTTGAATTAAATAAACTGAAATAAAATATCTACTATTTAATTTACATAAAATTCCAAAATTTTATAAAATGTTCAAATATCAAAACTTTATTCAAAATTTACGTTTTATAAAAATGTGGATTTTACAACTCTTCCCTTCTAAAAAGAAAATTTCGTCCTCGAAATTAAATTGGTGGTTAAGTGTTTTATAATTCCTCCTCTCTAAGATAAAAATTTCGGCCTCGAAATTGGAATAGAATAATCAACAAGGAAAACGAAATAAACGGAATGAAACACACCAAACTATGCGAAGAAATGAGGATAGCTAGAGCGCATCGATTCCTCGGTTTCCCAAGTAGCCTCACGCTCAGGATGATTCTTCCAAAGAATCTTAACAAATGGAATGGTCTTGTTTCTCATAACACGTTCTTGATGATCCAAGATAGCCTTAGGCTCCTCGTCTAGAGATAAGTCTTCTTGGATTTGATCCAAAGGATATGAAACGACATGTAGAGGGTGATACTTGTATCCCCTCAAAAGTGATACATGGAACACATTATGCACGTGAGATAATTGTGGAGGTAGAGCCAAACGATAAGAAACCTCCCCAACACGATCGAGAATCTCAAAAGGGACAATAAAACGTGGACTAAGTTTCCCCTTCATACCGAAACGACGAACACCGCGACATGGAGAAATTTTTAGAAAAACACAATCTCCGGGAATTAAGGATAACTCTCTCCTATGACGATCAACATAACTCTTTTGTCTGGACCTAGCTTCCTTAAGCTTTTCCTTAGCAATGGCAACCTTTTCGTTAGTCACCTCGATAAGTTCCGGACCCTCGATAATGTGTTCACCTACCTCATTCCAACAAATAGGAGCATGACACTTACGTCCATACAAAAGCTCAAACGGTGCTGCCTTAATGCTAGCATGCCAACTATTATTGTAGGCAAACTTCACAAGACATAGATATTCGTCCCAATTACCCGTCCACTCCAAAGCACAAGACCTCAACATGTCCTCCAAAGTCTGAATGGTTCGTTCGGTCTGACCATCAGTCAGTGGATGAAATGCCGTACTAAATTTAAGTCTAGTACCCTAAGCTTTCGGCAAACCTTTCCAGAATCCAGATGTAAAGCGCGAATCCCTATCAAATACAACTGCTGCTGGAGTATCATGCAACCGAATAATCTCTTGCCGAAAGATATCTGCCAATTTACTCACGGAATAATCCTTCCGAATGGGAAGAAAGTGAGATGATTTGGTCAGTCGATCCACTATAACCCAGATATCATCATGCTTCTTCTGCGTATTAGGGAGTCCAGTCAAAATATCGCATCCCATTTCCAAACGGGAATATCCAAGGGTTGTAGGAGACCGCTAGCATGCTGATGCTCAATTTTTACTTGCTGACAAATCATACACCGAGATACAAACGTAGCTACATCTTGCTTCATGCCATTCCACTAGAAATGTTGTTTTAGATCAAAGTACATTTTAGTGGAACCCGGATGAATGGAGAAAAGAGAACTGTGTGCTTCCGTCAACAAGGCCTCACAGAGAGTAGGGTCCTCTGGAACATACAATCTATCCCCATACCGGATTATACCATCATCGTACACCCGAAACTTCGCATGCTCATTCTCATCAACTTTCTGCAACACAGCCCATAAATCGCCATCATCTTTCTGAGCTTCTTTAATTTGTAGTATAAGATTAGGCTCAACCTTCATACTAGCCCAGAAACCGTTAGTGCCGCGAACACAAAACTCAACATACAAACGCTCCAAATCTTTGATGAGTTCACGCCCCATTTCGATTCCTGCTAAGATTCCCGTCTTTCTGCTAAGTGCATCGGCTACTATGTTAGCCTTTCTGGGATGATACTGGATGTTTACATCATAATCCGTGAGAAGTTCCAACCTGCGCATCTGTCTCATTGATGAGACGGCTTTTATACATGGTCTCATCGTTCAAATCGGGCTTTAAATGCATTAAATATCATAAAATATGCCAAATATATGCTCGTGTTTGTTACTTGTATATTTTTAGGAACGGATATTGAGGAATTGGCAAAAGATCACAAGAATCAATCAAAAACGAACACGGGAAACGAAGCCGCACAATGAACTGGGCCCAAGTTTGGAATTTTGCAAAATGACCCTTGAAGAATTGAAGAATGTCAAGAATAGTCCCTCAACTTTTGAAGATTGACACTTTATACCCCTAAGAATCTCAAAAATACTTTGGGGTCCCTAAAGTATAAAGACTTGTCAAGAATGGCCCTTCTAGTTTGAAGATGTTACCTATTAAACAACAAGGACTAATGTTGCAAATGAAAAAGGACTGTGGATGCAATTGACCAAGGATGGATGGTGAAATTAACTAAGGACTCAAAGTGAAAAGCTGTTAAGTAGGGAGATAACGAGGGGGACCAAACCTGCCACTTTCCCCAAACTATCTAACCTAACATCCCATTACCCATTAACACCCGACAACCTTAATTCCTTCATCCAACCCACGCCTGCCACCTCACCCTCCAATATCCCTCCACCAATCAAAATGCTCAACCCTTCCAACTCACACCCCACTCACCCTTTTAAACTGATTTCTATAATCAGTTTATAACTTCCCTCCTAAAAAACCTTTTTAAAAAACTAATTAACCCAAAAACAGATTTAACTAACCCCTCCAACCCCCATAAACCCTAATCTGCCCCAGCTCCAATCAACTTCATTTCAAAGGGGTTTAAGCTAATTTGATGCAGATCCCTAATTCACCTCAACCTTAACCTAAACCCACTCAAATATTCCCTCCCAACACACCCATGTGTTGGGTAGGACCCTCCCCTGCCCATCGTTTTCACACCAAAACCCCAAACCCGACAAATCAAACGGCAAAGCCTCACTCCTTGGTCCCCAAGCGTAATTGGACGTCCAAGATCAATCCTACACAGCTGGACTTCTGAAAGATCACATGGAGGCGAGAATTTGACCAAAGATCAGTCAACAATTCAAAGACTTCAAGGGCATTTAAGGAATTTGAAGAACTAGGGTTTTAGGAACTAGAACCTTCTGTTTAGTTGTATAAATATGGGACGCATGTGTCCCATATATTTTGTTCCAGATTTTTCTCCAAAAATTGTAATTCCTTTTTAAAGAAATTAAAGTTGGTGTTTTGATTCAAATATAATTCCTTTTACTGTTTTTTAAAAGTTTGGTATATCTTTGTTGAGAAAGTCTGAGTTCCATTTTATCATTGTGAACACTTGTGTGTTTTGAGGTTTTTCAAAAGGTTTCAAAAGAGCTTTTTAATTCCAGAAAGTTTAGACCAAAAAAGTGAAAGTGGATTTGGTTTATATTTTCTGAGAATTAAAGATTGTTTCTAAAACAGGTTTCAAGGTTTGTGTAAGAGTTTGAAAGGTTTTGAGTAAAATAGTTGGAATATTACTTTGCTTGTATTTTTTCTTTTTTTCTTTTTCTCAACAGGTTTGGAGTTTGATTTGTTCCAAGGTCTGCATACACCCGAGTGTATTGGAGAGGGCTAAATCAGCCTTAGTTGGTCTTGGATGTAAGACCAACAAGGTAAATCCTTGTTACAGTTTTTCTAGCTAAAATTGTGGTTTATGTGATTCTTACATGAAATAGGGTATTTGTTTGATTTAGCTGTTGGATTTTGCTTGGTTGTTGATTTCATGCATGATATGAGCTTTTAAAATCAGTATAGTGATGAGTTAAATTGATTTGCTTTGAAAATTTTTGGTTTCCAAGTTTTTAAGGTGTGTTTGGATACGGGTTTATGTGAGTAAGATTGATAGAATTTAAGAGTTTTAACCTGTTAGAAGTAGTTACAAGGGTAGAAATAGGTTGTAAGTTAGCTTTGGTTGTAGTTTGGTATAGTTTTGAAGCAAGTTGTGTGTTAAAAAAGGGAAACATAGCTTAAAATCTGCATGCCCTCTTTTTTTCTGCTTGTTTGATGAGAACATGAGCCACCAAATCTTGATTAACTAGAGCTTAGGTTGATTTAAGGTTTGAGATTGCTTGATTGTTGATTAACACACTTGTATGCAACAAAGGAGCAGTCAAAATTCATTTTAGTGCAAGTCAATTGGTAAAAAAGGCCACCAGACCCATAAGGGTATAACAGCAACCTTAAATTGCCTGTTTATGCATTTTTGTGTTTGGATTT
Organism: Glebionis coronaria; assembly: GCA_025667525.1. Taxonomy (NCBI): domain Eukaryota; kingdom Viridiplantae; phylum Streptophyta; class Magnoliopsida; order Asterales; family Asteraceae; genus Glebionis; species Glebionis coronaria. The sequence continues at coordinate 562,901,962 of CM046882.1, forward strand.
GGTTTGAACTTGCTTGAATTTTGCTTGTTTTTGACTCCTTGTACTCAACTGAGTACAAGGGTGCCCTGCTTGTCCAAGAAACACCACCAAAAACGTCACAAACCAAGTCCTCTTGGTCCTATCCTTGCATTCTTGTTCATCAGTCAACAAAGCAGACCTGGGCACATTTTGCTTTCAAATTGACTTAATCTTGGTTAAAATTAGTTTTTGATTTGTGTTTATTAGCCTATAAGTGTTATTGTTTGTGTTTTAAAAAGTAAAAAAAAAAAGAAAATAAAAATCAAAAAGTCCACCCTGCCTGGACTCGAACACGCGACCCCTCGTTGGGGGAGTAAACGTGTTAACCAGTGATCTAGATGGACTTTTTACGTTATTGTTTCATTTCAAAGCTTACTTAAGTTGTTCTTGTTTTGGCTCATCTTAAATAAGCCGTAGCTTATTTAGGACATTTCAGCTTATTTAGCAAGCTTATTTGGCCAGGGTCATTTTTCCTAGGATAATATTAGGTTTTAGGATTTTTCTGTTTAAAAATATTATTTTTCCTTTTATTTAATTAATTATTAGGATTATTTTTAGATTAAATTTTAGAAAGTCTATTAAAAATATTAAACAGTAATTTAAAAATCCAAAAAAATAGTTTTTAGGTTTTAATTAAGTTATTTGAGGTTTACATTCAAAAAAGTTTTCAAAAACTTTAATTTTTAATTTTATTTGATTTTAGGTTTTTTATTAAACTTTAAAAATTAATATAAAATTATAAAAAAGGTTTTAGGAGCTTTAATTTACATTTTTGTCTTAGTTAGAATATTTAGGATTTTTGAGAATTTTTTAGAATTTATTTTTAAACTTTTTATTTTTTAGATTATTTTAATATTATTTTATTCATAAAAATAGAAAGTTTTATTTTTCTTTCTTTTTCATTTTTCCTAGGTTCTAGACATTAAAATAGGAACTTTGTCACTTTCCAATTAATTTTTAGGCGTTTCAATTAATTTTTAGAATTAATTTAAGATTTAATAGATTTTAATAGATTTTAGGAGTTTAAAAATAGTTTAATTTGGTTTTAAAATTTTTAAAAATAGTTTTTAGCTTAATTAGGTCATTTTTGAGGTTTACAAACTATTAAATCTTGTTTAGGGCTTTTTAATATTTAAAAGTGATTTTTAGGGCTTTAATTAGCATTAAAAAGTCATTATTAAATTAATTAAAAGGTTTTAGCAAGTTTGGATTTTTTGTAAACTCTTAGAATTTTATTGTGGATTTTTAGTAATTTTTAGGAATTTTTAGGTTAAAATTTTAGTTTTTGTCATTTTTACGTTTCTACGTCTTAACTTTCTAGTAGTGTTTTTGTCTATTTTTTTTCTATTTTTTCGTCTTCGTCATTTTCTCTTCTTTTCTTCTTGTTAATAATCAAAAACAAATCAATCAAATCAATTCATTACACAACACACTAGCCTCCTCGAGAACGAACTCACTTTTAGGGTCATTCACATACGGTTTTCCTAAATCGTCGTGCACGCTTGCCCAATTTACGTTCTTTTTCCTAAAAGACGTATTTCTATGATACATCAATTTTGGCGCCGCTGCCGGGGAGGCGTGTTGTGTTTTGATTGAACATTGTTGTTTTCTATATTAGCCATAATAGTAATTGTATTAATAGCACTCTATTAATACGTATTATCGTTTTTTGGTTTTTGTATATTGTATACGTAGAACAATAAATACACAAGTACTCCAAATACGTGAGCAATCACAACCTTGATTCGGGATTTCATCACTCGATCATTGTATTCGAATCTCAAACCAAAGAAAAAAAGGCAAAAATAGATAAATACTTTCGTGAAGCTTAATCTTGATAATACAAACTATAAGGTGGGTATAAGGCGGTTGTATTTCACAACCTAAAGGAAAAAGGCTCTTAAGTGCTTCGCGCCGCCTCGTTTCCTCCGCTTGCTTGTGCGTATTTGATTTTGAGAGTGAATCAAGGGTTTTGCCGCCCAAAGTATTATTACATATCATATATATTTTCTTGGTTTCTATTGATTAAACCCTCTTGAACGATTTGGTGTTCCACCATCGTTCTAAAGTCATCGAAGGCGTTCACTCCACGTGATCGTTTTCATTCCTTGAGGCCTTTTTAATCAAGAGATTTGATTGAGGAGGAGATTTGTGGACTCATTGTCTACTTAATACATTTCACCAAATTCCAAAACGTTAATACAATCAAAAACCACAAAAAAATTGAAAAAACACAAAATACCAAAAAGAATCTTCTTTGCTCGTCTCCACGTTGTACGTGACGTTTATGCTCACTCGTAATCAAGCAAAACGTGCACGTAGACGAAAGAACAAAACTCCTACTAAAACTCATTCTAGTGAGGAGTCTCCAAGTGAGGAACCTATTGTAGAACAAGAAGCTATCATGGCTAATCGTACTATGATGGAGTTGCTTCAAGCACTCACCGAGGGTTTTGGAGAGGCCATTGTGATTCCCGCCATCCTTGCGGAGAACTTTGAGTTCAAGACGGGTTTAATGTCTATGCTTCAAGCAAACAAGTTTCGCGGTCACGAAAAAGACAACCCACATTATCACATTAGGCAATTTAATCGTCTCACCGTGACAAGCAAGTTTAAGGATGTACCACACGATGCCATTAAGATGATGTTGTTTCCTTACTCGTTAGATGGACCCGCCAAGATATGGCTTGAGAAAGAACCACCAAATTCGATTTTGACATGGGCCGATCTCGTGTCTAAATTTGTGAATCAATTTTTTCCACCATCTAAGACAACACATTTGAAAAACGAGATTTCACGTTTTACACAAAGACCAAATGAAAGTTTTTCAATGGCTTGGGAAAGGTTTAAAGAAATGTTACATGAATGTCCACACCATGATTTTTCCGAATTGCATCAAATTGACACGTTTTATAATGGGCTTAATGATCATGAACGAGATTACTTAAATGCCGCCGCGGGTGGTAATTTTTTGTGCAAAACGACCAATGAGGCTTTAAAAATCATAGAAAATAGGTCTAAGGTCTATAGCCCTCGTAACACACCAAGTGTTGCCAATTTGGGCTCGTCATCATCTCGTTCCATTAATGCCTTGCAAGATGAAGCAAATGAGGAGAATCGGTTTTTCGATAGGTTTTCGACTCTTATGTCTCATTGGAAAGCTCAAGAAGCTTCAAATTCCGCTTCGGTTAAAGCGGTTGCTAAGAGTTGTGTTTCGTGTGGTGGAGCTCATGATTTTTCCGAGTGCATTACCGCGGATGGTAACACTTCGAATGCTTTTGTAGCCACAGGAACTTATAACCAAATCGGCCAAGGTTCCCGCCAAAATCAAAATGCTAATAACTATCGAAACAATCAAAGTGGTGGTTACCAAGGAAATCAACGTAACTATAACAAGGGTAATTATCAAAGTGGAAATGGGAAAATTTCAAATCAAAACCAAAACCGTGATTTTCAAACATCGACTCAACGTTTTCAAAACGATCACACCAAAAATCTTCAAGGAGAATTTTTGAATTATGCTAAGGCTAATGATGCTAAGTTTGATAATATGCAACGTGAAATGGTTAGCTTAAGGTCCGAGTTGAAAAACGAGCTAAAAACGAACTTGCTAATGAACTTAAAACTCATGCTAACAAAATGGAAGGGAATGTCACACGTCTCCAACAAAATCAACAAAAAATGGAGCAAGGACAACATGAGATTAAGCAAGAGTTGTTAAAAGCGGATGCTAGGCAATCTAAGTTTGAAGACCGAATGGCTAAAATGTTTGAAGCTATCATGTGTAAGTCCTCTTCTTCGGGTGGTCTTCCTAGTGATACCATCGTGAACCCGAAAGGAGAATTGAAGGTTATTACTACTCGTAGTGGTAAAACTTTCAAAGAACCCATTTCTCGTCCAAGTACTTCTATGGAGAAGGAAAAAGAGAAAGAACCCGAGGTGGTGGTTGAAAAGGAGCACATTACAATCCCACGAAGTACCGCTCAAATCACACCTACGGTTGAACCTACACCAATCATGGAACCCGAGATTCCAAGGCCGTTGCCTATGCCTACTTTGCCCCAACCCACACCACCTTTACCCTACCCTTCAAGACGAGACAAGGAAAAGGCACAAGAACGAAATAATTATCAATTTGAACTTTTTATGAAAATGTTTCGTGACTTGCATTTCAATATAAGTTTTGCCGACGCCTTAGTCATGATGCCTCGATTTGCCGCGAACTTCAAAAGTATGTTGAACAACAAAGAGAAATTACAAAAATCGTCTAGTTGTTCATCGGTTTTTCTAAGCCGCATACCTCAAAATGTCGGTGATCCTGGAAAGTTTTTAATCCCATGTGCTATCCAAGACATGGAAGAATGCTACGCCTTGGCCGATCTTGGTGATAGTATTAATTTGATGCCTCTTGAGATTTTTAAATCGCTCAATCTTCCAAATCTCACTCCTTCAAGAATGTCAATCGAAATGGCCGATCATTCTACGATTCTAGCTTGTGGAGTTGCCGAGGACGTCTTCGTGAAAGTTGGAAAGTTCTACTACCCTGTAGACTTTATTGTTGTTAATATTCCCATCGATCCTAAAGTTCCGTTAATTTTAGGTCGATCTTTTTTGGATACCTCGAGAGCACTTATCGATGTGCATGCAAGAAAAATCACTCTTCGTTTCAATGAGGAAGAACTCGTCATTAATGCAACCCAAAACTCCACTCTTTCTCATGTGTATTCGATCACATCTTTGTACAATGTCAATCCCATCAAAAACATTTGCAAAAAGATTTCCAATAGAGTTTTAGGAGTTGTTGAGAAAAATGAAGTTCCGTCCCCTCCGCCGGTAGAGGTTAAGAGTGTTAAGCCTACATTTCCAATCTCGAGTGATTCTTCGGATGATGAATACGTTGATCCCGATGGGGAGGTTTTCTTTGTTGACAAAAGATTTGAAAACTTGCCACCACCTAAACCAAAAAGATTTCAAAATGTGAGAATTTTTAGTGTGACTAATATTGCTTTAGAAACACCAAATATTTTTGACATAATTAAATCGGGTTTTCACAAGGAGAGTTTAAAAGATGAAAAAGGAAAAGATTTTGAATCTAATTTAAAAGATTTTTCTACAATTCTAACTCCATCATCACCGCGTGTATTGAGTACTACAAGCTCGTCTCCTCCTTTTGACGATGCTTTGTGTGGACTTAGTGTGGGGGAATCCCCTTATGTTCCCTCCCCTTTCTCCACCGAGGACGAGATATTTGATCCTGGAATTGCTTATATAGGGAAATCTCGGTCTTCCACCGATGCAATAAATGGAAAATCTTTTCATTTGATTGGTGCGAGTTTACCTCGAGTAGCTCAATGTTATGACTTACCCATTGCCCTTCTATTTCTTCTCTCCTATTTTCTTCTACCCCATTGGGGTTTGTGTTGAAGAAGCGTTGTTTCGTCTTTCATCCGAAAACGAGGACGCTATCTTTGACCCCGGTATACGTTTATCGGGTTTTTAAAGTACTCCATGTGCTTTTGGGCCTTGTTTATCATGTAAGCCCCACTAAAAATTGACCATACCATGATTATCCCTAAATGATCACATTCATGGGGATTTGAGTCGAGCTTTTGACTCGGTTATCAAAAACAAGGTGCCTCGTGGGGGAGACCCATGCTTATCCATGTACATATTATTGCTTTCTAATTAGTTTAATGTGAGGGGATTTGTGCCCTTCCAACCTTTGTTCCGTGGTTGTTTGTGAATTGTGGTTTTTAGATCATGATCTTCACGATTGGAGCCTCTCGTGTTCGTTTCATGGGAGCACTCGATCGTTTGCTTTGGAGACCTTTCCCAATATCCATATGATATATCCTTTTATGTTCTAACCTTAGGTTATTAGCACACTTCATAAACGGCTATTAATTTATTGGTTACACCCTTTCCATGCTAGATTAGGCATTCGACTACGTCTCTAGTATGGGGGTGTTTGCACCCCTAGACTCGAAACATTGAGGACAATGTTTAACTTTAGTATGGGGGGTGAATAGATACTTGCCTTGCCAAACCTTCACGCTTTCCAAAGTTTATCGTTTTGTTGCAAAATAAGGCTAAAAATGGCCAAATTTTAAAATTTTTCTCATGTTTTATAAGTGTTTGAAGACACGAATGTAGATTTTCCGATGGCGAGAATGAGAGTAATTTTTTACTCGACCGTGCGTGTTGAGCACTTAGCTTTGATTCCTTAACTACACATTAGGCTAAGTCTCTTAAATGAGGACGAGAAATGATAGAGTTAATTATAAGTTACTATGCTAAACGTAGAGTACTCGTATTCTTTCAAAAACTCATGTGTTCTCGTTGTTTGCTTATTCTCCCTTCACATGTAAATATTTTTTGCTTAATAAATATTGACTTAGCGGTTTAGTTAGGATTGTTGGGTTTCTAGTCTTTTCTAGTAGCTTCCGTGTAATTAAATTGGGAATACATTAAGGTATCGCCAGCGTCACGGTTTTGAAGTATTGGCACCCTAATAATCGAAAGCTTCACCCAATAATAAGATTTCAAGTGCTCACCTAAATCAAGCAAACAATTTGAAGCCCCACAAGGCCTAAAATCTATGCAAAATTGAAAGTGAATCAAGCCTTAATCTTCGAAGCTTTAAAGATCCAAAATTCGCTTTAGCGTGAGGATATACGTCTTTGGCTAATAAAACCACCGATGAGGCGGATAATAAAAGGCAAGGCAAGACCGAAGTCATAATAAAAGCTTCATGGCGAAGTTGAATAAAAGATGAAGGTAAACCAAAGATAATAAGGCCCTTCCGTTAGGGGGCGTATAAAAGTCTTGGTAATAAGTCTCATGTTCAAAACCGTTATAAAACCGTGTTTATCGATTCTTCTTGTCAACTTAATTTTTTGACATCGTTGTCTATTAGGAGGGGTTATTGATTTGATGGTCTTGGTTACACCGTTAGGACTCTATTTTTAGACCTAAATCTCTATTATCGCATAAGTCAAATGATGTATCCTTGTGATCATTAAGACAAAATAAAATATAAGAGATACAACTTAGGAATAATGGGAGAATAAGTACGTGATTAGGGCATATGAGTAGTGTTAGCATTACTAACTTATAATGACAATGATCTCGTTGCACGCTTGGCATGGAATTAAGGTGAAAATCGAGGACGACGAAATTATTTCTAACGAAGCATTCACGTGTTCTTATTCTATGAACCTAAACGTCCCATTTTGCGATGAAAATCATACATTGTGTCTAAAACACAAGTAGTAGTAATAGTGTAGTGTAGCTAGTTTGTCAATTCAATAAAGTGAATAAAATTAAATTTTGGAGATGCTATGATACTTTATTCTAGCATTGCGTGAGGGCACGACAATGGTTTAGTATGGGGGAGTGATGAGACGGCTTTTATACATGGTCTCATCGTTCAAATCGGGCTTTAAATGCATTAAATATCATAAAATATGCCAAATATATGCTCGTGTTTGTTACTTGTGTATTTTTAGGAACGGATATTGAGGAATTGGCAAAAGATCACAAGAATCAATCAAAAACGAACACGGGAAACGAAGCCGCACAATGAACCGGGCCCAAGTTTGGAATTTTGCAAAATGACCCTTGAAGAATTGAAGAATGTCAAGAATAGTCCCTCAACTTTTGAAGATTGACACTTTATACCCCTAAGAATCTCAAAAATACTTTGGGGTCCCTAAAGTATAAAGACTTGTCAAGATTGGCCCTTCTAGTTTGAAGATGTTACCTATTAAACAACAAGGACTAATGTTGCAAATGAAAAAGGACTGTGGATGCAATTGACCAAGGATGGATGGTGAAATTAACTAAGGACTCAAAGTGAAAAGCTGTTAAGTAGGGAGATAACGAGGGGGACCAAACCTGCCACTTTCCCCAAACTATCTAACCTAACATCCCATTACCCATTAACACCCGACAACCTTAATTCCTTCATCCAACCCACGCCTGCCACCTCACCCTCCAATATCCCTCCACCAATCAAAATGCTCAACCCTTCCAACTCACACCCCACTCACCCTTTTAAACTAATTTCTATAATCAGTTTATAACTTCCCTCCTAAAACACCTTTTTAAAAAACTAATTAACCCAAAAACAGATTTAACTAACCCCTCCAACCCCCATAAACCCTAATCTGCCCCAGCTCCAATCAACTTCATTTCAAAGGGGTTTAAGCTAATTTGATGCAGATCCCTAATTCACCTCAACCTTAACCTAAACCCACTTAAATATTCCCTCCCAACACACCCATGTGTTGGGTAGGACCCTCCCCTGCCCATCGTTTTCACACCAAAACCCCAAACCCGACAAATCAAACGGCAAAGCCTCACTCCTTGGTCCCCAAGCGTAATTGGACGTCCAAGATCAATCCTACACAGCTGGACTTCTGAAAGATCACATGGAGGCAAGAATTTGACCAAAGATCAGTCAACAATTCAAAGACTTCAAGGGCATTTAAGGAATTTGAAGAACTAGGGTTTTAGGAACTAGAACCTTCTGTTTAGTTGTATAAATATGGGACGCATGTGTCCCATATATTTTGTTCCAGATTTTTCTCCAAAAATTGTAATTCCTTTTTAAAGAAATTAAAGTTGGTGTTTTGATTCAAATATAATTCCTTTTACTGTTTTTTAAAAGTTTGGTATATCTTTGTTGAGAAAGTCTGAGTTCCATTTTATCATTGTGAACACTTGTGTGTTTTGAGGTTTTTCAAAAGGTTTCAAAAGAGCTTTTTAATTCCAGAAAGTTTAGACCAAAAAAGTGAAAGTGGATTTGGTTTATATTTTCTGAGAATTAAAGATTGTTTCTAAAACAGGTTTCAAGGTTTGTGTAAGAGTTTGAAAGGTTTTGAGTAAAATAGTTGGAATATTACTTTGCTTGTATTTTTTCTTTTTTTCTTTTTCTCAGCAGGTTTGGAGTTTGATTTGTTCCAAGGTCTGCATACACCCGAGTGTATTGGAGAGGGCTAAATCAGCCTTAGTTGGTCTTGGATGTAAGACCAACAAGGTAAATCCTTGTTACAGTTTTTCTAGCTAAAATTGTGGTTTATGTGATTCTTGCATGAAATAGGGTATTTGTTTGATTTAGCTGTTGGATTTTGCTTGGTTGTTGATTTCATGCATGATATGAGCTTTTAAAATCAGTATAGTGATGAGTTAAATTGATTTGCTTTGAAAATTTTTGGTTTCCAAGTTTTTAAGGTGTGTTTGGATACGGGTTTATGTGAGTAAGATTGATAGAATTTAAGAGTTTTAACCTGTTAGAAGTAGTTACAAGGGTAGAAATAGGTTGTAAGTTAGCTTTGGTTGTAGTTTGGTATAGTTTTGAAGCAAGTTGTGTGTTAAAAAAGGGAAACATAGCTTAAAATCTGCATGCCCTCTTTTTTTCTGCTTGTTTGATGAGAACATGAGCCACCAAATCTTGATTAACTAGAGCTTAGGTTGATTTAAGGTTTGAGATTGCTTGATTGTTGATTAACACACTTGTATGCAACAAAGGAGCAGTCAAAATTCATCTTAGTGCAAGTCAATTGGTAAAAAAGGCCACCAGACCCATAAGGGTATAACAGCAACCTTAAATTGCCTGTTTATGCATTTTTGTGTTTGGATTTGGTTTGAACTTGCTTGAATTGTGCTTGTTTTTGACTCCTTGTACTCAACTGAGTACAAGGGTGCCCTGCTTGTCCAAGAAACACCACCAAAAACGTCACAAACCAAGTCCTCTTGGTCCTATCCTTGCATTCTTGTTCATCAGTCAACAAAGCAGACCTGGGCACATTTTGCTTTCAAATTGACTTAATCTTGGTTAAAATTAGTTTTTGATTTGTGTTTATTAGCCTATAAGTGTTACTGTTTGTGTTTTAAAAAGTAAAAAAAAAAAGAAAATAAAAATCAAAAAGTCCACCCTGCCTGGACTCGAACACGCGACCCCTCGTTGGGGGAGTAAACGTGTTAACCAGTGATCTAGATGGACTTTTTACGTTATTGTTTCATTTCAAAGCTTATTTAAGTTGTTCTTGTTTTGGCTCATCTTAAATAAGCCGTAGCTTATTTAGGACATTTCAGCTTATTTAGCAAGCTTATTTGGTCAGGGTCATTTTTCCTAGGATAATATTAGGTTTTAGGATTTTTCTGTTTAAAAATATTATTTTTCCTTTTATTTAATTAATTATTAGGATTATTTTTAGATTAAATTTTAGAAAGTCTATTAAAAATAGTAAACAGTAATTTAAAAATCCAAAAAAATAGTTTTTAGGTTTTAATTAAGTTATTTGAGGTTTACATTCAAAAAAGTTTTCAAAAACTTAATTTTTAATTTTATTTGATTTTAGGTTTTTTATTAAACTTTAAAAATTAATATAAAATTATAAAAAGGGTTTTAGGAGCTTTAATTTACATTTTTGTCTTAGTTAGAATATTTAGGATTTTTGCGAATTTTTTAGAATTTATTTTTAAACTTTTTATTTTTTAGATTATTTTAATATTATTTTATTCATAAAAATAGAAAGTTTTATTTTTCTTTCTTTTTCATTTTCCTAGGTTCTAGACATTAAAATAGGAACTTTTTCACTTTCCAATTAATTTTTAGGCTTTTCAATTAGTTTTTAGAATTAATTTAAGATTTAATAGATTTTAATAGATTTTAGGAGTTTAAAAATAGTTTAATTTGGTTTTAAAATTTTTAAAAATAGTTTTTAGCTTAATTAGGTCATTTTTGAGGTTTACAAACTATTAAATCTTGTTTAAGGCTTTTTAACATTTAAAAGTGATTTTTAGGGCTTTAATTAGCATTAAAAAGTCATTATTAAATTAATTAAAAGGTTTTAGCAAGTTTGGATTTTTTGTAAACTCTTAGAATTTTATTGTGGATTTTAGTAATTTTTAGGAATTTTTAGGTTAAAATTTTAGTTTTTGTCATTTTTACGTTTCTACGTCTTAACTTTCTAGTAGTGTTTTTGTCTATTTTTTTTCTATTTTTTCGTCTTCGTCATTTTCTCTTCTTTTCTTCTTGTTAATAATCAAAAACAAATCAATCAAATCAATTCATTACACAACACACTAGCCTCCTCGAGAACGAACTCACTTTTAGGGTCATTCACGTACGGTTTTCCTAAATCGTCGTGCACGCTTGCCCTATTTACGTTCTTTTTCCTAAAAGACGTATTTCTACGATACATCACTCATATTCAATTCCTTCTGAGTGAAAATGTACTCAAGACTCTTGTGATCGGGGAAAATGTCACAAGTTTCCCCATACAGATAATGCCTCCAAATTTTCAAGGCAAACACAATCGCTGCTAGTTCTAAGTCATGTGTAGGATAATTAGCTTCATACGGTTTTAGTTGTCGCGACGCATACGCAATAACCTTGCCGAGCTGCATAAGTTCACACCCTAGACCTTTCTTTGAAGCATCACTATGAACTTGGTAACCGCCGATGCCAGAAGGAAGAGTAAGTATCAGAGCCGAAACGAGTCTCGTCTTTAACTTCTCAAAACTCTTCTCCCGTTCTTCATCCCACTCAAATTTCTCACCTTTTCGCATAAGTTTAGTCGACGGTAATGCTAAACGTGAGAACCCTTCTACAAATCGCCGATAATAACCCGCAAGGCCCAAGAAGCTACGAACCTCCGTCACCGTCGTCGGTCTTGGCCATTTAGTGATAGCCTCAACCTTTGCGGGATCCATCATAATTCCATCCGCCGACACAACATGTCCCAAAAATGCCACCTTCTCTAACCAGAACTCACACTTCGAAAATTTAGCGTATAGCTTTTTCTGACGTATAGTTTCCAAAACGATGAGGATATGATCTTCATGGTCCTTCTTTGTCTTCGAAAAGACCAGAATATCATCGATGAAGACAATGACAAATTTATCCAAGTATTCGTGAAAAATACGGTTCATTAAATCCATGAATACAACCGGTGCATTAGTCAATCCAAACGACGTAACAAGGAATTCATAATGACCATAACGAGTACGTAAAGCAGTCTTAGCGACGTCCTCCCCTTTCACCCGTAGTTGATGATAACCAGATCGTAAATCGATCTTAGAGAAGAATTTCGCACCTTGTAGCTGGTCAAATAAATCATCGATGCGAGGTAGCGATAACGATTACGAATAGTAGCATGATTTAACTCCCGATAATCAATACATATCCGCATAGATCCATCTTTCTTCTTGACAAACAACACCGGAGCACCCCACGATGAAACACTAGGACGAATGAAACCAAGATCAAGAAGTTCTTGAAGTTGCCCCTTCAATTCCTTCAATTCAATCGGCGCCATACGATAAGGAGCTTTAGAAATGGGTTAGGTTCCCGGAGCTAATTCAATGTCAAATTCGACTTCACGCTCCGGTGGAATTCCCGGGAGTACTTCAGGAAATACATCCGCAAAATCCCGAACCACCGGATGATTCTCAAGATGAGGACCATCCATCGAAACATCTTTTATGGAAGCTAAGAAGCCTTCACAACCATGGTAGATCAAAGAACGGGCTTTCAAAGCATAATTTATTTTAAGAGGTTTACTAGGCTCCAAACCTTGGTAAACGAATTCGGGTTGGTTAAAATCACCAAAAACAACACGCTTAGAAGGACATACAATAGTAGCATGATGCACAGAAAGCCAATCCATGCCCAAAATTACGTCAAATCGGTCATATCTTTATCATCAAAACGTAGAGGGCAATTTAAATATTCATGATTAATCATAGCTACGCCTTTCATAGGAGTGGATAATGATAAGCGTAGTGCTCACAATAATATAATAATTATGTGCACCAAAAGGGAACGTCGGGGATCTAATCACACTGCTCCAGTTAGTGTCATGTCACCGGTGCATCGCATGACATGTTCATGGTACCCCCATGACTAGATACAAAATATGGCTCGGGCTTAAGGATTCATTTCAAAGTCATAATAACTAGGAAAAATATAAGTATTCAAATGGGGAACATATAAAGGCATAACAATAACAGGATCATAACAAGGAAAAGGAATTTAGGGATCATATCAAAACAGCAACTAAGGATGTGGGAACATAGAAATGGCATAGGGATTTATCAAATGGAGTCGTGTAAGAAAGAGTAAAAGAGTGTTCTTTAATAAAGAACCGAATATCCGTACCTTAAAAGCACAAACAAGTCACATAATCGTATACAAAGCAACAAGTCCTATTCCCGTGTCACCAAGGCTAAAAGATACATAAAAATATGTCTTGCATACTGTTCTAGTACAAAAGATTACAAGGTTTCATGATTCGGTGATTCAAAACCCTAACTATACACTTTCCCCAGAACCCGTCATTTAGAAACTGTTTTAGAAGATCCGACTGTAAAACCATTTTACAAAACCATACTCACTGATTAAAGTTCATATTTGAAAAGTACATTCGAATTAGATAACTTTAGACTCCGGATTCACTCAAAAAGCTATCCCGAGGCTTAAGATATGACTCTTACAAGATGACTCATATTCTGATTTTTAAGGACTGTTTTCAAAGATCGACACGGTAACCATAGTTCCCGACCACTTCAGAACGTTATAAGACCTTTTATGAAAACTAGATTCATTGTAGATAGTTTTAGGATTTTGAAACACTTAAAAAGATATTATAAACCCCATTTTACAGCCTTTACAAGATCACCCAAAACCCGAACAACCCTTAGTTATTATTACGTATGAGCCGGTTTAATGACCTAGACCACCATAGGTTACCTAGATCTTTATAAAAACTATATAAAACCATATTAGAACATATTTAGGATGATCTAAAACAAGATCTAACATACAAAAATGTTTTTAAGGTATTGAATCACCAAAACACATTTTTAGGGTTTCAAAACCCTAGAAATCATGTTTATGCATTAAATCAAAATATAAGAAAGCCATAAGGGTGACATGAGGATTATAAGGACTTATATAAGATGTGTATAATGATATGATAATCACTATACACACAAAATAACAAGAATGGATGATCAAAGGGGTGAATGATCAAGGACAACCTTAAGGTTTTAAGGTTTTCTTAACAATAGAGATGAGAGGAGGTTTTGGTAGAGTTTTGGCTAAGTAAAAAGTGATTGTGTGATGATTATAGACCAGCCTAAGGGTCCCTTATATAGTGGTTTCTATATTAGTAAAAGGCTTGATTTAAGGAAGAATATTAATTAGGTTTTTCAAAGTTTGAAACTTATGTTACAATTTAACATTTAACACATTTAAATCTCATTAAAATCATAAAAATACTTCCCAAAACCTATTTGGCCGTGTATTTTGAGTCAAACAAAGGAAGTGTTTCAATTTGATTTTAATGCCATGATATCACACTAATTACATGCGTTTTTTCCATTTTAAAAAGTCTTACAAAAACATGTACATTTAACAAAAGTGTGTACTTTTTTTAACCACTATAACCTAAGGTTTAAAATGTTTATTTATATAAGTTTAAGAGTTTTCATTTATATGTTTTCTTTATTTAAAACTATAGGTTATATCCTAGTTTAGTTAAAAGGTTTCATAGTATAAGTCTTATTTAATTAATATTTCTGAAATAATTAAACTATACCTTAATTTGAATTAAATAAATTGAAATAAAATATCTACTATTTAATTTACATAAAATTCAATTTACATAAAATTCCAATTTTTATAAAATGTTCAAATATCATACTTTATTCAAAATTTCCGTTTTATAAAAATGCGGGTTTTACAACTCTTCCATTCTAAAAAGAAAATTTCGTCCTCGAAATTAAAGTGGTGGTGTTTTATATCAGGTGTAGTGCCGTACGCCATTTGGCGTATGGCAGATGTGATCTTTAAAACAGTACCAATACTCTTACGACCGATGAATCAATGGTTTGCTTAAAATAACTAAACTACTCAGGCATAGGCTCACCTTCATCTATACTACATTATAAAGGGTGTATCCCTTTGGTTGAAAGTTGAAAATGTTGAATGGTTGAAAAATGTGGGTCCCACTAATCTATATCTATACTACATTATAAAGGGTGTATCCTTTGGTTGAAAGTTGAAAATGTTGAATGCTGGAAAAATGTAGGTCCCACTAATGTATATTTATATTACATTATAAATGGTGTATCCCTTTGGTTGAAAGTTGAAAATGTTGAATGCTTGAAAATTGTAGGTCCCATTAAAAACTACTATATGCAAATCTTATTCATTAAAAAAGATATAAACTTTCGTTAATATTAAACAAATGGCACCCTTTCATCCAATTGAAATATACTTATAAGATATTTTGAATTATAACATGTTACAACGCTTTGAAATAAAAGTTTAATCTTTTGACGTTATATTTTGAACTTCACCGAAACACTTACCACAATATCGCATCGTGTTAATTATCTGTTGCTAGACAATTTCCGCCGCTATGCGCGGGTACTCGTCTACTTTTCTAAAATACCATTAAGTATTCTATCAAAAAGTGCAGAGCTCATACGATACATGCGACGAAAACGGTCTTCTGGATATTTAGGTTCGTATTCCTCGTCCCCAAAGTAGTCATCGAGTAGCCTTTCTTCCGCTAATTCGCGTTCACGATAAATGTATGTCCTCCTCTTCTTTAGACCATCACGCGAACCAGCGGCTACTTGGGATTGCTCACACAAACTCAAATAATGTTGATACGTTTCATGATCGCGCATAAATCGATCATACTCGGGTTGAAAGAAAGTATCATAATGATCGTATGTATCGATTCCGTCGAAATCGTTAGCATTATTTGGATCCTTTTTTTTTTGGAAGAAATGAGAGTTAGAAATATATATGGAAGTGTGGGTGAAATTTGGTAATATAAGGGGGTATTTATATATTTTTTAAAAGGGTAAAAATGGAATTTAGGTTTTTTTTTAAATCCGTTTTCCCAAACGCTATATGACCGTTACTTTCAAAAAAACAAAACAAAAAATAAATAAATATTAAAAGTCACCATCGCGAGAGCTGGTGGGCATGGCGCATGGGCCATGGCGCAGCACCACGGAGCCCTGCGCGGTGGCTTTTTTCTACGTGGTGGGCATGGTGCCTAGCCATCAGCCAGGACTCCCCCTGCTCTTATAACACACATTATATAATTGATGTGCTGTTTTTCGGTTTTATATAATTAATGTGTGGTGCAGTGCAGATTTTGTGGTGCGGTTTTATGAGTAAATCTATAAGTCTTTTTTTTTCTTAAAACCGTTTCATCGATTTTTGTTGAGGTGCGGTTTTTACTGTATCATTTATACGATACGATTTTACGGTTTGCGATGTGTTTTCTGCTCGGTGTGCTTACGGTACCACCAACATAGATTCCTTTGTTACTACTGTTAGTTAAACTTTAACCATAAACCCCTCCTTATCCCCTCAACCAAAAACCAAAAACCATGTTTTCACCATCACTGAAGCTCATCTCATCTTTCACACAAAACCCAAATCACAGTTTCAAATTGACACCCAAAACCCCATTAATCCAACCCCCAAAACCCACAATCCAATGTGCTAGAAAAGGGTCTGGTTCTTCTAAAAGAAGAGGCAAGTCAAGATACCCATCTGAGAAAAGGAAGCTTAAAGGTGATATAAAACAGTTGGAAATGAATGAGGATGAGAAATTTAAAGGGTTTTGGAGGTTTTTTAAGCTTGGTGTTTTGGTTGGGGATGATCCTGGTAAGGATTTTGTTCATGTGAATGAAGGCTTGCTTGTGGAGATTGCTAAAGTTCTTGAATTTCCGGTGAATTTTTACTTTTTGGTGTATGGTTTGATGTTATATTTACTTATATAGCCGCTTATGGCTTGTTTGGTTGTGAGGTTCTGTTTATTAAGCTCACTTTTTGCCGCTTTTTGTAAGTCTGAAAAAAAGTCACATAAAGTGAGACTTTTCTGCTTATGTAAGTAATGTACAAAGTTTCAAAGTTAACTACAAAGAGTGAGCTTTTATGAAACATAAGCTCAAAACCAAATAAGTCATAAGCCGGCTACATAAGCCGAAACTAAACCAAATAATGTCGTTTTGTTTTAGGATAATGTATCACTAAGGGGGGGTTTATGGCTTATTTGGTTTTGGGCTTCTTTTCATAAGCTCTATTTTTGTGGCTTATATTGTCACTTTTCGGCAAGTAATGCACTTATATAAGCCACAAAATCAGGCGAAAAGTGTCGAAATAAGCCACAAAAAGTGAGCTTATGAAACATAAGCCCAAAACTAAATAAGCCATAAGCCGGCTATATAAGCCGAAACAAAACCAAATAATGTTGGGTTGTTTTAGGATAATGTATTACTAAGGGGGTGTTTAGATTAAGTAATTTTCCTGGCTTATCTGAATTTGTAAAAGATTAAGACCCTGCTTTTTTCGGCTTACGAGCTCATCAAGTTAAGGTTAAGGTGAAAAATAGGATAATCTGAATACCCCCTTAAAGCGTTGTTTTGATGAAAGTTCGATGACTTGTAATGTTCGGTTGTTTAAGGAATAAGTATCACAAAAGAAGTGTTTTTTTATGATGAAGCAAACATTTCATGTATGACAAAAGAGGTATTTGTTTTAGGTTTTTGGGGTGTCTGTTGAAGCTTATCTATAGACATAAGAGCTTATTTGACTCCACTAAAGTTTTATAAGGCCATTTTATCTAGCTTATGACCTATTTCCATCTTTGAATCATAAAAGGTCATAAGTCAAAATATGAGCTGGAAATGTTAGCTTATATGTAATATATAATCCAAGTCAAATTAGCTCAAAAGTCCACAAATAAGCTTAAAAAACGATCCTTTGTTTGGCTTATGAGCCATAAGCCCATTTTTGGCTAATTTTTACTAGTCATAATAAGCTAAGTCAGAAAAAGGCAAAAAAGACAGCTTGTGAAAACTAAGCCGAGTAAAATAAGCTCATAAGGCCGAAAGTAAGCTAAAACAAAACCCCCTCGTAACTTTCAAATTGTTGAATTGCAAATGCCCAAGAATTTATGGCTATTACCTATTGGCAGTTTTATCCGTAATCTGCTATTGCAATTGGTGTTCTGTTGCATTTTCATATAAGAATGGTACTAAGGAAATGATGTTGTTAAACATGATTTTCTTTTTGCTAGTCATTCTTTGATAGGTAACTTTTCTATGTTTGTGTCCAGGTTCCTTCAATGTTGCCTCCAGAAGCTTTTACGGTTTTGAGGAAATCGTTTGATGCAAGAAAGGTCAGTACATTGCCTCAGTTTTTTAATTTTAAAACATTAACTATTGAAATGACAAAATGTTCCAAATATAGTTTACTCGACTTATGTTGAAAATTTTGACTTTTCAGAGTCAAAAGGAGCCCAAATTTGTGTACACAGTGGAGATGGACGTCGATAAGCTCCTGAGTCTTGAACCTCGAACTTACGACTTTGTATCACTATTAGAACCCAAAATTGGCGTAATCGAGCATATGCCTTATGAAAGAGCTGTTGGTGATTTAGTTACTGTTATAAATGATAACAAAAGGATTGAGCATGATAAAGTACCGGGACAAAATGGTCGTAGCGGTTCGTTAGGTTCTCATAGCAAACCAAAGATTGCAGTTGTGGGTAGTGGTCCAGCTGGTTTGTTTGCTTCTCTTGTACTTGCAGAGTTTGGAGTTGATGTGACTTTGATAGAAAGAGGGCAGCCGGTTGAGAAACGTGGGCGTGATATTGGTGCTTTGGTGGTCCGCAAGATACTGCAATCAGAAAGCAACTTTTGTTTTGGCGAGGTTACACCTTCAACTTCCTCTTTTGTATAACCGTGTGGTGCTAAATTGAGAATACTATTACTGTATTATATATTTGTTATTTATTATGGACTTATGGTCGACAGGGTGGTGCAGGTACCTGGAGTGACGGAAAGCTGGTAACTAGAATCGGGAGGAACAGTGGTAGTGTTTTGTCGGTGAGTGCACTTTCTCCACTTTAGCTACAATTGTTCCTTTGTTAAACCTGATCCAAATCGACCCGTACCATTTATTTGTAAATTGGTTGAGATTGCCACGACTATTTTATTCAAACTTGCTTGAAGATTCAACTCTATGTTCTAATAACATTGTTATTTATATCTTCAAACTCAGGTTATGAAAACCTTAGTTCGGTTTGGAGCACCAGAAAGCATTTTAGTTGATGGGAAGCCTCATTTAGGAACAGATAGGCTGATACCACTTCTACGCAACTTTCGGCAACATCTACTGGATTTGGGGGTGAGTCATATTTAAATTCTGCTTGAAAAAAAATAAACCTTAAAATTTGGTATCTTTCTATCAATGGGATTATATCATTTTCCCTCTATATGAAGGTTAACGTTCGGTTTGGAACAAGGGTGGATGATCTGATTGTAGAAAATGGCCACGTTGTTGGTGTCAACGTATCTGATTCAAGTGGAAGCTCACTCTTTAATAGCGAGAAGCTAGGATTTGATGCAGTTGTTCTCGCAGTCGGGCATTCTGCACGTGATGTGTATCAAACGCTTCTTTCTCATAATGTGGAGTTGGTTCCCAAAGATTTTGCTGTAAGTTTCAGCGACTTTCAGTTACATCTTGTCATATTTTTTTGGTAATTTATTTGCTTTTTTTTGTTCTCCTGTAAGGCTGTAATTCTATTTCGATATTTGTGATGAACAGGTCGGCTTGCGGGTTGAGCATCCACAAGAATTGATAAACAGTGTTCAGGTATCACTTGGTTTGTTGACAACCTAGCCAATGCTTTATACAATGAATACTGCAACATGTGACTTAAAAGGGGTTTAAAGAAAACGTTTTCACAATGTAGTACTCTAAATTGGCCAATGAGGTTAGAAATGGGCGTGGGAAAATACCGGTTGCAGATTACAAGGTTGTTGAATACGTTAAAGAAGAGGGCAATGATACACAGTTTCCATCAAAACGGAGTTGCTATTCTTTCTGCATGTGCCCCGGCGGGCAGGTAAACTTTTCTCCAAGTTCTCTACCTTAAAGAACTCATCGATCGTTATCAGCATTTATCTTTCCATTTGTTCAAGTATTTTTTGACCTGTTACCACATACGCTCACCCTACTCGTTTTACCATCTCATATAAACGTAACCCGAAAATTCTTCTTTGCAGGTTGTGGTAACGAGCATAGATCCGTCAGAACTTTGTATAAATGGAATGTCATTTTCTCGAAGAGCATCTAAATGGGCTAATGCTGCACTCGCTGTCACTGTTTCACCAAAAGACTTCCAAGCTCTTGGTTTTCACGGGCCTCTAGCTGGTGTTGAGTTTCAGGTATTCTTTGTTCTTAAAAATTCCATCATCACATATTCATACTCTACCTTTTTCCCTAAAACTAAATTTTGAAACTCGTTGGTTTGAATATTTGTACATTTTGAAGAGGGAATTTGAACAAAGAGCAGCTACTATGGGAGGCGGAAATTTTGTTGTGCCCGTGCAAACCGTCAAAGATTTCATGGATAATACATTGTCTGGTACGTTCTCAAGTCTTAACTGCTAGAGCTGGCGATATCTATCCATTAATCTATGAATGGGTTGATCCGGTGTCTTTTTCATCTCTATCAACTCAAACGCTAGATAAAATGATATTAAGTATTTTCAATTATATTCGTCAGTTGTCTCACTAATGATTTATGATAAATTTAAGATATTCGATAACAAGCGTTTCAGGTCCCTAATTTACCAGTTTTGAGATGATAAATGGCTATACTCACGAATTGTTTTATCTTTTTTTTATGTCAGCAACTACCTTACCATCATCAAGTTACCGATTAGGAGTAAAGGCAGCAAACCTTCATGAGTTGTTTCCCATGCATATAACAGAGGCATTGCAGCATTCACTCTCAACGTTTGACCAAGAGGTTTTTGCTTTGACCTTAGTACTCTCATGATCTCTATCGGCAAATATTCAATAAACTTAAAACTTTATTGTTAAGCTTTTCTGTCTTAAAATGTGTGTTATTTTGTTCCAGTTACCAGGATTCATTTCACACGATGCTCTTCTCCATGGAGTGGAGGTAAGATTCCGTTCATCTATACTATTTTATGTTTTACCCACAAAATGATGTATATTACAATATTAAACTAATGCCGTACCATTGTGATCTTACACCAGACCAGAACTAGTTCTCCAGTCCAGATCCCTAGAAATTCCGACACTTTTGAGTGCGGGTCTTTGGGAGGACTATATCCGGTGGGAGAAGGTGCAGGGTATGCAGGCGGGATCGTGAGTGCAGCTGTTGATGGTATGTATGCTGGTTTTGCTTTGGCTAAAAGACTAGATCTTTACAAGGGTGACATTGAGTCAATTTTTGGACGGACTCAGAATTCTGGATCCGCAAAATACTAAACATACAATACCCTAATTGACACAGTTTACGAAATTTTGATCCTTGTAAACACATTCTGTTTGTAATACGAGTTAGATATAGGCTTGTTGTAGCCCTGGTCTTTATATGAAAATGTGGCTTCTTTGTTATAACCAAGTGTTGTATTAATAACTAGTAATAATCTAAAAGAAACCCGCTCAGGGTGGCTCGGTGGCAAAAGACTTTCGACTAACATTACATCTATGTGTGTAGTTAAAGGTGGGTAAACCTCGGTTTGGGTCAACCAGTCACCAAACTGGTCTGACTTAAACCGGATCCTTTTGAAATCAGTTTTTGGTTAGATTTTAACTGGTTTGTTAACCGGTTCGGCTCGGTTCGGTTTTAACCGATTTTAAGCTAGTTTGATCCGATTTTAAACCGGTCCGGGCTATTTTATTAAACAGGTTTACTGCCTGATCGGTATGAGAAAAACCGGTTTGAAAAAACCATCTTTTTAAATCAGTTTTTGTGTATTTTCGAATTGGTTCATGAACCGGTTTTTTGGCTCACGATGTTTAATTTATGTAAAATGCAAACGGATTGAAGGTGGCCGCACCACCTCTTGAAAAAAAAGGCTTTACATTGTTTAGATATGTGTGACGATGGGTTTAAACCTCCTATATTAAAGAACAAAAAGAAAAATAAAAAAATAACATAATAAAACCTATATATAATGAGAGAAAAAAAAGGAACAATTAAGAATTGCTTAACCAACAACTACCAAAACAATACTTAACGATCGACTTTAGTCGACTGGTAACAAAGCATAAACAATTAAAACGAAGTTCTACCATCGATGAAATTAGTTACATAACCGGAAGCTATAGCCCCAAAACAAAATACGGCCGCAAGAAAACACATGTTCCTGATAAACTGCCTACTTCGATCAACATACATCTGCCAGTAGATAAATAAACCTAAATTTAGTGCCGCGTTGGCTCCGCCAAAACCGAGATGAAGATTAGCATACACCCCCAGTGTTGCAAACACAAAACTAAACAAGAACACCAACATCTCTGAGATAGCAGGATCCGTAGAAGTACCCGACTTGTTCAAGATTGTCTGAGCAATTTTTTACGAGTTTTTAGTGTTTTGGTGCTTTGGAGTCGACTGTTAACTTAACTAAGGGGGTGTTTGGATGTGCGGTTAGGAGGAGATTATCTCCATATCTCAGTTCCAAAATGGAGATAAGTTAAAAAAAATGTTTGGGTAATAAATGGAGATAAGTGATTATTTGCGTTTAGAAGCTCTAAAATGAAGTTTTGAAAAAGTTAGTGAGGAGCTACTTATTTCATTTTCAAAATGAAGTTTTGGAAAAGTAATCTTTCAAAATAGAGTTTATTATCAAATAATCAAATTTGCCAAACACTCAAAAAAGTGATTATTTGATTATTGCGATTTCAAACTGGAATATCAAATCCAAACAAGTTACCGAATGGGCACCGGAAGGTGGAAGAAAGGTGTTAGTGTTTTGTCCAAGGCTATGGAAGGCGAAAAAGGAAAAAGAGTGTTGGTCGCGAAAGTAGAACGCTAGAGAACAAAATGGGTTGGAGAACAAACTGTCTTGGGAAACTATCTAGGTGGAGAACAATTGAGCTCGAAGATTATTTGGATGGAGAACTGCAAAAGTAGAAGATGTAACTTCGGTATGGTTAGGATATGGGATCCCGGAATAACGAGATTTTTAAGATATTACCTTGAGGGCAAGGTGGATTCGAAGAAGTGCGGAATGATACGTCTGCTTTTATGTTGATAATATTTCCCTATCAAATCTATCTATTATTTAGGATATCTTTTATGTTTAGGATTTATCTTGTGGTTCAACTTGTTAAGCAAATTCTTATCCTTTATTCGATATTATATAAACCGAATGTGTCAATCAATAAAGATCATAGTTTTGTGTCAAAGAAATATCTCTAAGTCTTCTCGTCTCTTTCTTACGGAGCCAGCACACACTATAGTGGTGCCTTATCCCGATACAACCCGAGAGGGTCGTATCAATTGGTGCTTTTATTGAGAGCCCTCAACTCGTTGAGGGTTTTTGATATCAGATTCCAATAAAAAAAAGAGTTACTGTTCATATCGGAAGTTACTGTTCATCAGGAGGAGTACTGTTCACTCGACACTGTTCATCGAGGTACTGTTCATCTCGGGGACTGTTCATCGACTACTGTTCATCCGGTACTATTCATCAGAAAAAAAAAAAATATTTTTATTTTTTTTCGATTTGTTGTTATGGCCTCGAACACTAGCGATCGGGATGCATTATCTAAACTCTTGCAAATGGGTACGGTGGTTGAGTATCAAAGTGAGTTTAAGTATCTTATAACTCGAGTAACGGGTATCTCTGAAAGTTTACTTGCCTCGTTTTATATTTCCGGACTCAAATTGAAGCTACAGCTAGAACTATTGCGGTCGTACTCGAAGCCAACAACATTAGGAGAAGCCTTCTACTTAGCTCGTATAGTAGAGACTCGTCTTGAGGTAATTGTTGAAAAAGAGGAGACCATTAAAAAGAAGGCATCTGATTCTTCTACACCGTTAGAAATTGCACCCACGATGTCACCAGAATACGTACCAAAAGCAATTGTCCATGATGATTAGCTAGTGATCCAGGCGAGAGTTTAAAAGTAGTGGGTACACATCCATTAAGTTATAATGAGGGTACACGGGAATGGATGTCGGATTTTCAATCGGAAAATTCTCTGTATCACCTTGAGGGTAAGGTGATTTTTGAAGAAGTGAGGAGTGTTACGGACTGGGCATCGAAAGGTGGAAGAAAGGTGTTGTGTTTTGTTCAAGGCTATGGAAGGCGAAAAAGGAAAAAGAGTGTTGGTCGCGAAAGTAGAACGCTAGAGAACAAAATGGGTTGGAGAACAAAATGGATTGGAGAACAAACTGTCTTGGGAAACTATCTAGGTGGAGAACAATTGAGCTCGAAGATTATTTGGATGGAGAACTGCAAAAGTAGAAGATGTAACTTCGGTATGGTTAGGATATGGGATCCCGGAATAACGAGATTTTCAAGATATTACCTTGAGGGCAAGGTAGATTCGAAGAAGTGCGGAATGATACGCCTGCTTTTATGTTGATAATATTTCCCTATCAAATCTATCTATTATTTAGGATATCTTTTATGTTTAGGATTTATCTTGTGGTTCAACTTGTTAAGCAAGTTCTTATCATTTATTCGGTATTATATAAACCGAATGTGTCAATCAATAAAGATCATAGTTTTGTGTCAAAGAAATATCTCTAAGTCTTCTCGTCTCTTTCTTACGGAGCCAGCACACGCTATAGTGGTGCCTTATCCCGATACAACCCGAGAGGGTCGTATCAAAACACTATTTTTTAAAATGGAGTTTTCAAAATGATGATTTTTCAAAATGGAGTTTTCAAAATGAATAATTTGTTTTCAATAAGCACATCCAAACACACACTAAGCTGTGAAAAAAAATTAAGGTTGTTTTACACGTTAGATATAACTAGGTGAATACCCGCGCATAGCTGCGGAATTGTTTGACGGTAGATATTTAACGATACGATATTTTGACGTAAGACTAAAATGCAATGGAAAGTCTCATGACATACGATAATTCAAGTTGGATAAATTCTCAAATAAGCATGTACATATACTAATATAAAAAACATACAGTAAAACTTGAAATGAAACATTACATTGATTCTGATTTATGAGACAGATATTTAGTTAAAACACTACAATAAGAATTAATGGTAACCAACAAAGCGACCACCAAAAAGTAAGAAACAAAAATTAAAACACCAAGAGAAAAAAACAAATCAACGGTCAAGAGTATTTTACCATGAATTTGATTTTTTAAATAAAAATAAGTAGTTAAGGCCTCGCATCGCCACGAGGGTTAGAGCATTCGGTTTTTATGCAGCTTATGCGCATTAGTAGGTACACAACTTATGGAATTTCTAGGTTAATAAGGTTTTGTTTAATAGATACATTCCAATATTGTCTACACCAACATTTGGATGTCCTAAGTCTTCTACGTAGTTGGTTGTTTGCAAAAGCCAACATCGCATAATTTTTCAGCACCTTCAAACATCTTTCTTTTTCTTTGGATCTGGTAAGTGGTACCGCCACCCTTATTTCTTCAGATATGTAATGTGGTGGTCTTCAACCATCTTTGCAAAAGCGAGCAACGCATAATCTTTCAGCACCTTGTTCAACCATCTTTCTTTTTCTTTAGACCTGGTAGAATTGACCTTATTTATTCGGATATGTCATGCGCTGGTGTTCATGTAAAAGTAAAAAGATTATGTAAGATGCAAACGGCTTCGAGGTGGCCGCACCACCTCTTGAAAAAGAAGGCTTTACATTGTTTAAATATGTGTGACGATGGGTTTAAACCCCGTGTATTAAAGAACAAAAAGAAAAAAAAACAATCAACATAATAAAACCTAAATATAATCATAGAAAAAAGGAACAATTGAGAATTGCTTAACCAACAACTACCAAAACAATACTTAACGATCGACTTTAATCGACTGGTAACAAATCATAAACAATTAAAACGAAGTTCGACCATCGATGAAATTAGTTACATAACCGGAAGCTATAGCCCCAAAACAAAATACGGCCGCAAGAAAACACATGTTCCTGATAAACTGCCTACTTCGATCAACATACATCTGCCAGTAGATAAATAAACCTAAATTTAGTGCCGCGTTGGCTCCGCCAAAACCGAGATGAAGATTAACATACACCCCCAGTGTTGCAAACACAAAACTTAACAAGAACACCAACATCTCTGAGATAGCAAGATCCGTAGAAGTACCCGACTTGTTCAAGATTGTCTGAGCAATTTTTTACGAGTTTTTAGTGTTTTGGTGCTTGGAGTCGACTGTTAACTAAGGGGGTGTTTGGATGTGCGGTTAGGAGGAGATTATCTCCAAATCTCAGTTCCAAAATAGAGATAAGTTAAAAAAAAAGTGTTTGGGTAATAAATGGAGATAAGTGATTATTTGCGTTTAGAAGCTCTAAAATGGAGTTTTGAAAAAGTTAGTGGGGAGCTACTTATTTCATTTTCAAAATGAAGTTTTCGAAAAGTAATCTTTCAAAATGGAGTTTATTATCAAATAATCAAATTTGTCAAACACTCAAACAAGTGATTATTTGATTATTGCGATTTCAGACTGGAATATCAAATCCAAACACTATTTTTTATAATGGAGTTTTCAAAATGATGATTTTTCAAAATGATGATTGTTCGCGTATATCGCCGCTCGGCCATATCCACGTGCCAAGTCATCTTCTAGAAACAAGATTGGCCGTATGGCCCACCTACCAAGCGCAAGGCTAGAGGGAATCCTCGAAAGTGATGTCAATGCATTGGGAAGGAACGGCGCACCCTATTGTCCAATGGACACTCGCCTGGCGCTCAGATAAAAGACCCATCCGCCTGCACACCTCAAAAGCAGGACAGATTCCCTCGGGAACAAACGACGCATCCTTTTATCCAGATGCCTCGCATAGCCTGCTGGACCAAAGCTTGGCATGTCAGGTCACAAGGCTCAAGGAGTGCTACCTACGAGGAGCTACAGTCCACTACAGTGCTCTCAGCACTATAAATACCCCTCATTCAATGTAAGTCACACTCACTCACACAGACATTTATTACACACACTACGTGGCCATTCGGCTCTACATGTTATTGGCCATTCGGCTCAATCAGACTCTTACTCTCACACCGGAGTTGGTCTCGGGCTCCCCACCCGAGGCGAGCTAACGTGTGCTACTTTCTTATAAGCTTGTGGAGAAGAAGACCCAGACGGTCCAGAGGCATTCTCGGCCCACTTAGTGGCCCAGCGGACTTTTGCATCTACAAACTGGCGCCATCCGTGGGACCCTAAATTGGATCTACCAAGTAGCTAAAGAATGGCGGGTCCTACCCCAACATCACCTGAAGTCAAAATTCATGATGACAACCACAACAGCCTCACAAATGAAGAAATCATTGAGGGTCACCTTTCGGCCCTAAAAGAATTGATAAAAGACAAAAGCAACCAAGACTACATCAAGCCGAGGCTAATCAGTTTTGACGAAGGGGAAGAACATTCGGGAGATAAGGGAAAAAAGAAGAAAAGCCAAGGCGAGGGAGAGAAAAGCAAGGGGAAGAAGGTGGCAGATGATGATTTGGGAAAACCTTTCAAGTCACTGGCCAAATGCCCCCTTAGCCGAAGGATCATTGATTACTCAGCCCCTAGCCATAGGATGTCGGCTAACGTTAGGATTTACGCTAGGACGGGAGACCCGACTGATCACATCAACCATTTTAAAGGGAT
Source organism: Glebionis coronaria (assembly GCA_025667525.1). Lineage (NCBI taxonomy): Eukaryota > Viridiplantae > Streptophyta > Magnoliopsida > Asterales > Asteraceae > Glebionis > Glebionis coronaria. The sequence goes on from CM046882.1 coordinate 562,929,663, forward strand.
GGGAAACCAGGGGGAATGGCCCATGCCCGTATGGTGCCGAATGTTCCAACACACACTAGATGATAAGGCCAGAGCTTGGTTCGACGAGTTGCCGTCAGGAAGCATAGACGATTGGGATGATTTGGAAGCCAAGTTCCTCACACGGTTTGGGATGCTGATGGCGTGTGCGAAGGACCCCACTGAGATCACTAAGATCATCCGAAAGGCCAACGAGAGCCTGCCGATGTTCAAAGAGAGGTGGGTAAGTGAATCCAATTCCATCCCTAATGTACCTGACCTCATGAGGATCTCTTCATTTATGGGTTCACACAAATGTCCTGGTTTTGCCAAACGGTTTGCTGAAAGCATACCAAAGACAGTGGATGAGATGTTGAAGCATGTAGACGACTTCGTCCGTGCTGAAACAGCATTTAGGGATGCTGAGCTGCCTAGGGGAGAGTATATCGGGGGGACAGTTCCCCGACGGGAGGCCAGAGGTACGACCGGGCCCAGAAAAAGGGTTTTGGAGGAAGAAGAGGGGGAGGTCGAGGGGCCTATCAAAACAGAACCCCTTACACCCAACCCTATACCTTGCCTTACCGTCACCCCGCAGCGCCCACAAGAGGTGAATCGAATATTCACCCTAGAAGACTTATCTAGCTCACCGAAGGAAATTTTGGCAGCAGAGCACCAGCTAAACCTTCCGGCTCCACCTCCCTTGGTAGGAACACCAAAAAAGGAGAACATGGACAAATATTGTGATTATCATTGTGCGAAAGGGCACTACACGAATGACTGCTTCCAGCTGAGGAGACAGTTGGAGGCCGCCTTGGAGTCCAGGAAGCTCAACCACTTGATTAAAGACGTGAGGCAGAAAGGAAAGGGCGGCCAGAAGGGCCACCCTCAAAAGGCCAAAGTGATAAACATGGTGTCGGGACATAGTGATAATCGAAAGAGGAAGTCAAGGTGGGTCAACGAGGATTGGATGAACGTCCCAATAACGTTCCCACCATGCCCAGACGAGGATCTGTCAGAAGAAGCGATTGTGATAGAGGCCGAGGTCGAAGGATACTTGGTAAGAAGGGTACATGTGGACGGCGGTGCGTCCGTGGAAATAATGTATGAGCATTGTTTCAACAGCCTTCACCCAAGCATACAAGCTAGGATGACTAAGACGCACAACACAGTGTCAGGATTTTCGGGGAAAAGTGTGAAGCCGTTGGGAAAGATAGAGCTGGAGGTGTGCTTCGGGGACGGAGGGTTGTTCCGAAGGGCCATGATGAGATTCACCGTCATTCCCGCCCCTTCCCCATATAATATCATCTTAGGAAGACCAGGGATAAGGAGGCTAAGAGCCATCCCCTCTACCATCCATGCTATGATGAAATTCCCAACAGCTCGAGGTATTGCAACTCTCGTTACATCATCTTCAATTATTAATGAATGCAGAGAGATAGGAAAGAGGAAAATGGCGAAGGAAGAGCCGGAGAAGGGAGAACACCAAGCCGTCAACTTAACAGAGGAGGTGATGATCAACCCGGCCTTCCCCGACCAACTGGTCATGATTGGGGGAAACTTGTCAAAAGAAGGTTAAAGGCAGTTAAAACAATTGCTAAAGAACAACCTAGATATCTTCGCATAGGAGCCGCAAGATATGACCGGAGTACCAAGAAGGATTGCCCAACACAAGCTCAATGTGAATCCGTCGGTAGCGCCGGTAAGCCAGAAACGGAGGGTGCTGTGTGCAGAAAAAAGCGAAGTTGTGGCCAAAGAGGTGGAAGAGTGGGTAAAAGCAGGGATCGTGAGGCCAGTTAGGTATCCTACGTGGATATCCAACACGGTGTTGGTCAAAAAAGTAGATGGAGCATGGAGGATGTGCATAGATTTCAAAAACTTGAATTCCGCATGTCCAAAGGACTATTATCCTCTGCCAGAGATCGATGCCAAAATAGAAGCTGTCATGGGATACAAGTACAAAAGCTTTTTAGACGCCTATAAGGGCTACCACCAAGTGCAAATGTCCCAAGAGGACGAAGAAAAGACAACCTTTTACACCGATCAGGGGACGTACTGCTACACCAAAATGCCCTTCGGCCTAAAAACGCAGGAGCCACACCAAGCCGTCAACTTAACAGAGGAGGTGATGATCAACCCGGCCTTCCCCGACCAACTGGTCACGAATGGGGGAAACTTGTCAAAAGAAGGTTCAAGGCAGTTAAAACAATTGCTAAAGAACAACCTAGATATCTTCGCATGGGAGCCGCAAGATATGACCGAAGTACCAAGAAGGATTTCCCAACACAAGCTCAATGTGAATCCGTCGGTAGCGCCGGTGAGCCAGAAACGGAGGGTGTTGTCTGCGGAAAAAAAGCGAAGTTGTGGCCAAAGAGGTGGAAGAGTGGGTAAAAGCAGGGATCGTGAGGCCAGCTAGGTATCCTACGTGGATATCCAACACGGTGTTGGTCAAAAAAGTAGATGGAGCATGGAGGATATGCATAGATTTCAAAAACTTGAATTCCGCATGTCCAAAGGACTATTATCCTCTGCCAGAGATCGATGCCAAAATAGAAGCTGTCATGGGATACAAGTACAAAAGCTTTTTAGACGCCTATAAGGGCTACCACCAAGTGCAAATGTCCCAAGAGGACGAAGAAAATACAGCCTTTTACACCGATCAGGGGACGTACTGCTACACCAAAATGCCCTTCGGCCTAAAAAACGTAGGAGCCACTTACCAAAGGTTAGTAGACACAGCGTTCGAGTCACAGATTGGACGAAACCTGGAGGCATATGTGGACAATATGGTCATAAAAAGCAAGACTGAGAAAGAAATACTGGCGGACATATCTGAAACGTTCGACAACTTACGAAAGATAAACATGAAGCTTAATCCAAAGAAATGCTCTTTCGGAGTTAAGGAGGGAAAATTTTTAGGATACATGGTGACGTCGGAAGGGATAAGAGCCAATCCAGCCAAGATCAAGGACGTCACAGACATGCAATCACCCAGAACATGGAACGAAATGCAAAGCTTAGCAGGGAAGTTGGCCGCGCTTAACCGTTTCCTCTCAAAATCTGCCGAGAGGTCATTACCTTTCTTTGACACTTTGAAAAATATAACTAAGGCCAACAAAGAAGAGTACAGATGGACGGAAGAAGCGGAGGAGGCTTTCCAACAAATGAAGAGAATGGTAATAGAGCTACCATCACTCACCACACCCAGGCCCAAAGAAACTCTTTCCTTATATCTGGCAGCAGCGAAAGGAGCAATCAGCGCAGTATTGTTAGCAGAAAGAAAGGGGATCCAACAGCCAGTCGGCTACGTCAGCCGAACGCTACATGAAGCAGAAAGAAACTATGCCCCTTTGGAGAAGCTAGCCCTGACCCTCCTAAGCACATCAAGGAGGATAAGGCGGTACTTCGGTCATTACAGATCAACCCGTAAGACAAATCCTGAACAAGGCCGAAGCATCAGGCAAGCTTGCAAAGTATGCCATAGAGTTGGGGAAATACGACATTGCCTATGAACCAAGAAGCGCTATAAAGGGCCAAGTGCTAGCAGATTTTCTGAATGAAGTGCCAGTAGGAACAGACACTTCGAAGGACCTGGAAACACATGTTTCAAAGGAAGAAAAGGTCGATAAAGAGGAGGAGTGGTGCTATATACGGACGGAGCGTCCAACCCGAAAGGCTCTGGAGCAGGTTTAGTATTGATCAGCCCCAACGACATGGAATACACGTATGCTTTGAGGTTGAATTTTGACAGCACAAATAATGAGTCAGAATACGAGGCCCTACTAGCTGGCCTAAGAATAGCAGAAGAGATGGGGGTAGAACATTTGGCGGTGAAGGTGGACTCGAAATTGGTAGCCAGTCAAATCAATGGGGATTTTGTAGCTGCCAACGAGAGCATGATCAAATACTTGAGTAAGGCAAAAGAGCACGTAGAACGGTTCAAGAGCTTCAAAATCATGAACATACCGAGAAGTAAGAACCAAAAGACCGACGTGCTAAGCAAGCTGGCCTCAGTGGCATTTAATCATTTGACAAAAGAAGTATTGGTTGAAGTGCTAGACAAACCCTCAACAGAGAGGGAAGAAGTAAATGCCATTGTGGAAGAGGAGGAAAATAATTGGATGACACCCATCATAAGGTGCTTGGAGCAGGGGATATGGCCGCAGGATCACAACGAAGCACGTGCCCTTCGGATGAAGATCAACCAGTATGTGATGGAAGGAGGGGTACTCTTCAAGAAATCTTACTTAATGCCAATGTTACGATGCGTGGGACCACTCCAAGCCAACTATGTGATCCGGGAGATACACCGAGGAGATTGTGGCATGCACTTGAAGACAAGATCAGTGGTAGCTAAGGCATTTAGGCAGGGGTACTATTGGCCCACGATGCACCGTGACGTGAGGGAGGAAACAAAAAAATGTGACGCGTGCCAGATTCATTCACCAGTACCCAAGATGCCCAAGACACTAATGACATAAATCATGGCCCCATGACCGTTCTTCCAATGGGGCATGGATGTGTTGGGTCCATTCCCCGTGGCACCGGGTAAGGTCAGGTACATCATTGTGGCAATTGATTATTAGTGGTTGGAAGCAAAGCCCTTGGCCAACGTAAAAGGCAAGGATGTGATAAAATTTGTGTGGGATAACATTGTTTGTATTGGCCTACCCCATGTGATAGTGACCGACAATGGGACTAACTTTGTGAACGACCCATTCAAGACATGGTGCAAAAAACTCAACATTAAGCAAATGAACACGGCAGTTGCACACCCACAGGCCAATGGCCTCGTGGAAAGGGCAAACAAGTCACTGATGGAAGGGCTAAAGACAAGGCTAGGCCGTGATCAAACTGGATGGGCAGACGAGCTTCCAAATGTACTATGGGCACACAGAACCTCATTGAAAACAAGCAATGTAGAAACGCCATTTAGCCTAACATATGGAAGTGAGGCCGTAATCCCTGCGGAAATAGGAATGCCAACCCATAGGACGCTTGTAATCAAGGATGAAGAAGCCAATGATGAAGAGCTCAGACTCAACTTAGACCTGTTGCAAGAAAGAAGGGAGGCCGCAGCCATCCGGGAGGCCAAATACAAGAAAAAGATGGAACAGTATTACAACAAGAGGGTCAGGGCCAAGTCTTTCAAGGTAGGAAGCTACGTCTACAGAAGAAACGAGGCCAGCCGCGTGGAAAAACCGGGAAAGCTGAGTCCAACATGGGAAGGCCCTTACAAGGTGACAGAGGCCTACATGAATGACTCATATAAACTGGAAAAGTAAATGGCAAGGCAGTACCACGCACCTGGCACACAATTAACCTAAGGGAGTGCCACATCTAGCCTAGCGTTTAAACTTATCTTATCATTGTAACATTTTAATGATGAAGTTAATTAAAGCTATCTCCCGGCTGAGGAATAGCAATTTTCCCTATATGGTAAAGGAGTGTAAACATAAGAGAAAAAGTGTCCCCCTCCGAAAGGACAATCACCTGCGGTAGGAACGTGTGGCCAGTGTTTATAACCACCCTTTGTAAAAGAACAAACACATGAATGGTTCTAAATAACCCATGTGCATAGATAAAAAAAGCGATCCTAACGTGATCGATATCTAACAAAATAGGCAAAGAACAAGCGACCTCGACGGAAGGCTCGCAACCTCCAAAATCGATAAATATGGTCGATGTCTATGGAAGGGGAATAAAAGTTTAAGTGGCTCCGAGTGGAACTTAGATCCCTCCACTCGATATATGTAGTCAATATTCCCCAACCAAAATTAGGAGTTGAATAAATATCCAAGTGGCTCCGGCGGGTAGGTGATTCCTCCCGGCCGATCTATGTAGCCAAGGTTCACTCCTAGAAATCAGGGCACATACAAGTCGAAATGCCTGCGGGTTCAAGCACGAAAGGCCAAAAATAGGAGGACAACTAAAGATACATAAATAAAGTGGCACGACGGCCAAGCATACAGATACTGCAAAGTGTACGAACAAGTTAAGGCCAACGACCATCTAATTGATATTACAGACATATCAAGACAAAGTTCAGAGCAAATCACTGGGCGGGGGAGCAGTCCTGCAAAAGGGGCCCTTGGCCAGGAGTCACCTTCCCATCTGGCATCAAGTTTTGAAGCTCCATTTAACTCTTAAAACATTCTCGAGAAACCTTCTCCACGAAGGGATACCTCTTCACAAATAGGGCCTCGAATGCCTCCACTAAACCAGTATTTGTCACAGAAGAATCAACACAGGACGCCTCGGCCAAAGCAGCAGCAATCTCCTCCTCAGTTCTGCCGCGACTCACGGCCTGCATGAAGCCCAAGGACATAGCAAGGCTGAAAACATCCCCATGTGCAGATTTGTACTCCTTACTTGCTAGGAGATGTCGAACAAACACATGAAAGAGGTCCTTCACAAGGTTCTTCCTCAGAGTGGCCTCACGGCCCAGATCAACGGCCAACCTGGTGTTGTCAGTTCTCAGCCCTTGGGCATTGATACAAGGATTTTGCTATGGTTCAGTTTAAGTTCTCGGTATCTCCTCGAATTGATCACAGCTCAAAGTGGAATGATTTGTTCTTGGTGACAAAAAGTGGGTTTGGTTTTCTATTCCACTTAAAAAGATAAATGAGTAAAGTAACTGATAGGTGTATAAACACCCATCCTTTTACCACTTAATTCTGGCTAAAACGAGACCAAAACACGTATTTAATATCATTTGTTTGGAATTATGCGTGGTTTTTGTGTTTATTGTGTTTTCAGAGCCAACCGGATGGATAATTGAGAAAACATGGGATTGCACGGGATTTATCGAAGAAAAGGACCAAAGATGGAAGATTTACAAAAGTCGAAGAAACTCAAGTCTATTAAACGAAGAAATTAAAAGACGAGTTGAATTTAATCGACAACAAATCCCGAATCAGAATCGAAAACGTCAACTTTTCTGAAAAGACGAGAAGACAAGAAGAACGGGAGAAAGCCCACTCACCAACCAAAAGACAAAGCCTATATAAAGGCCCCTCCTCACACTTTTCATCCAGTTTTAAGTTAGTTTTAGTTTCTTTCTCCCGACTTTTCTCCCCTTTCTGTTTTCGTAGGTATCACCAACACCACTAGGGTGTTTGGTGATTTTTGATCTTTGTTTCTCAAATCTTGTAATCTTAATCTTATTTTGATCTTGTTAAAACATTAATCACCAATACAAGTTCTTGTTTAATCTTTCCATTTCATCTTGTTCATCATCATCTTTCTCTTCAAGTTCTTAAGTTTTTATTTTATTTGATTTGATCTTCAAAAGTTGTTGGGTTTTGTGTTTTTGTTGATGGGATTTGTAGTTTATGGTTAGTTGATACTTAGTGATTAGTTTATTTAAGTTTTTGGTGAAAAACTTGGTGATTTTTGGCATTAAAATTGGTTTCCTTGTTCTTCGGGTAAAACGACTGTTCTTGTGTTCCCAGACTTCCTGATGAACACCAAAGTTCCGGATGAACACCAAAGTTCCGAACGAACATGTTTTTGAAAAGTTCCGATTGAGTTTTCCTTTAAAAGTTCCGAATCAGTTGAAAACTTTCGAACGAACTGAAAGTTCCGGATGAACCTAATCTTCCGAATGAACTGAAGTTTCGGATGAACCAATAGTTCCGGGTGAATAAAAAGTTCCGAATCAATTTTTATCGTTTAAACTTCCGGATGAACTGAAATTTCCGGATGAATCAAAAGTTCCGAATGAACTGAAAGTTCCGGATGAGTGAAAAGTTCTGGATGAACGTTTGCTGTTTAAGTTCTCAATGAGTCTTATTTCCATTTCTTCCGAATAAACTTCCGGACCAAAAGTTCCGGACGAACTTCCGGATCAACAAGTTCCGAGTGAAGGATTTCTAAAAGTTCCGAATGAAGACTTCCGAGTGAAAAGTTCCGGATGAGCAAAGTTCCGAATCAAGGTTAAAACTTTCAAATCAGTTTTCTTTTGAGCATCTTTTATTATTACTGTTTCTTTAGTGTTTCTGTTTCTTCATTTTTATTTCATACTTTACTTTCAATTTTAAATTTTAATTTTAATTCAAGTTTTTATTAATTGTCATTAAATTAATTGTCTTTGATATAAGTTTTCATTTTAGTGTATTTAAACTTTTTAGTAGACTAGATAACTAAACCCCTTTTTTAGCAACCAAGAACAATCATTCCACTTAAGGCCGAGATCAATTCGAGAGGATATCGAGAGAAAAATTGAACCCTAGCAAAATCTTTGTATCAAATGGCGCCGCTGCCGGCTCTTCTCGTTAAGATCAAAAGTTTTTTGTGAGAACTTGGATTTTGGGATCCGTTCCCCGTGAACGTTACTTTTTCATAAAAATTTTCAAAAAAAAAAAATAATAAAAAAATAAAAATAAAATTAAAAAAACATAAAAACCAAAAATATTTTTGCTTTGTTTTTCTTTGTTCGTTCTTTTGCAGGTGTATGCGCACTCGATCCACGTCTTATCAAGAGCCCGAGCCTCTCGATCAATTAGACATGGCCGGTGTACAAAACAACAATAACATACCACCTCCAAACAATAATAATAACAACAACAACCCACCTTTCAACAACATGAATAATAACAACAATGAGCCTCAACCGGATAATCGCCTGATGATTGAACTGCTGCAAGCTCATGTAGATGGCAACACTGACCCAATTGTTATACCTCCAATTGCCGCCAACAACTTTGAGCTAAAATCAGGCTTTATCCAGATGGTCTCCGCTCAACCATTCTTGGGACGTACCATTGATGATCCACATGACCATATCAAGAGATTCTTGCAACTCACCAACACGGTCAAATTCAATGGTGTTCCACAAGAGGTTATCAGGTTACAACTTTTTCCCTTTTCTTTAGAGGGACAAGCCCGACATTGGCTTGCTAAGGAACGGCCACAGAGTATTCTCTCGTGGACGGATTTGGAAACTAAGTTTATCAATTACTTTTTTCCACCCTCTCGTACTACCGCTTTGCGGAATGAAATCATAAATTTTGAACAAAAGTACGATGAGTCGTTCAGTGAATCTTGGGATCGTTTTAAAGATCTTTTAAGAAAATGCCCACAACATGGTTTTACCAAAGTACATCAAATTAATACTTTTTACAATGGTTTAAGCATGAGTGACCAAGATTCACTAAACAGTGCCTCGGGGGGTAATCTTTTGGCTAAGACTTCCAATGCTGCTTGGGATATCATTGAGAACAAGTCTCGTATGCAAACCAAGAGTGTTCGGACCAATGTCGCTAGTGCTAGCACTAGTGACAGCGACTGGACAAAATCACTACGCTTCTTGAATCGCTTGTTACCCACACCGTCAGCAACAACAACAGCAACAACGCTAAAAATGCTCAAGTTAACGCTGTCAGCCAACCTTGTGAGATATGCGGTGGTCCTCACTCTTACACCAATTGTACCGCCACCCAAGACTACCCTGCTGAGAATGTGAATGCAGCATATGGCACCTATCCTCAACCTGCTTATCAAGCTAGACCTCAAGGTGACCGAAATTTGCTTAGCTACCGCTCCAACAACTACCTCTCACCACCCGGTTTTCCCCCAAACAACCCAAACCAACAACAAAACCTCAACCGCCCTCCTCAACAACAACAACAACCTCGTACACCATACATCCCTCCTCACAAGCAGCAACAACCACCTCAACGTAACAACCAAGTTTACCAACAACCTGCTTATCAACCACCCGCATACAATGCTCCTCCCAACCAATCCACCGCTCTACACCAAGAAGTGCAGACCTGCATGAGGACAAACGATGTGATCATGGAAAATCTTCAGCGTGAAGTGATCAATTTGAAAGCAGACTTGGTCAAGCAAGGAAACGATTTGAGAGCCGACATGAGAAATACGTTGGATAGCCAAACAAATGACTTGAGGAACATGATGGCTAGTTTCTTCCAAGGTAATCAACCCTCTTCTTCGGGTACTCTTCCGAGTAACACCGTTGCGAATCCAAGAGGGGAGATGAAAGCAATCACCACTTGAAGTGGTAAAGGTACCAAGGAACCCGAGCTTCCTATACCTCCACCGGTGGTTGTGACTAAGAAGAACGAGTCACCTGCTCCTATTCCTCATCCTTCTCCTTCCCCAATTTCTCCACCTCTTCCTTCTACCCCTCCTCCACCCAAGGATGTGAGTGATCATATTCTCCCAAAGCGTTCCTCTTCTTCCAATATACCTTATCCATCTAGGTTGAGGAAAGAGAAGCAAAAGAGCAAGGATGATATTCAAGTTTCAAACTTTCTCAAAATGTTTAAACAACTGAATTTCAACATCTCCTTCGTTGAGGCTCTCGCTCACATGCCTAAGTACGCGAAAATGTTTAAAGATCTTCTGAGCGACAAGGAAAAGCTCCTCGATATTGCCAACACCCAACTTAATGAGAATTGCTCTGCAGTGCTCTTAAGGAAATTGCCAACCAAGCTTGGTGATCCGGGTCGTTTTCTTATCCCTTGCAATTTCCCGGGAGTAGAGAATTGCATGGCCCTAGCCGATCTAGGTGCCAGTATTAATCTTATGCCTCTAAGTGTTTGGAAGCAATTATCTCTCCCAGAGCTAGTCCCCACCAAAATGACTTTGGAGTTAGCTAACCGTACGGTTGCTTATCCAGTGGGGATAGCCGAAGACGTCATTGTAGGAGTCGACAAATTCACCTTTCCCGCTGATTTCGTTGTCGTCGACTACGAGATGGACCCTCGTGTGCCACTAATTGTTGGTCGTCCATTCTTGAGGACCGGTCGCACTCTCATTGATGTTGAAGCCGGTGAGCTTATCATGAGAGTGGGTGACGATAAAGTAGTCTTCAACATGGGAAAGTTGTCTAAACAGCCTTATTCATATGAGAGCGTTAATTGTATTGACGTTCTTGATGAGGCTTGTGAAGAACACTTTAATGATGCTTGCAAAAGTATTCCTACCTCTCTTCCCAATGTTGAGACCGTGTCCTCTATTGATTCCTCATTGTCTCTATTTGGAGATAGTGATTTGTTTTGGAAAGATCTTGAAGACATCATGGGAGATGTGAACTTATCTACTGATGATTCTCCTACCGATGGGGATGAAGACATGCATTTCTTTGAAAGCCTTCTTAACGAAGACAATCCTTCCCCTCCATCTCCCACGGTTATTGCTATCGATACTCCGACTTCGAATACGCCTCCCGTCGAAAATCCTCTGGTTTTAGAACTTAAGGAGTTGCCGCCCCATCTCGAGTATGTATTCCTTGAAGAAGAGAAGAAGTCGCCAGTCATCATTGCTAAGGACCTAAAGGAAGAAGAAAAAGCCCGACTTATCACCGTGTTGAAAGATCACAAGAAGGCTATTGCTTGGAAAATCTCTGATATTCGTGGAATTGATCCTCACTTCTACACACACAAAATTCTCATGGAGGACGACTTTAAGCCCACAATTCAAAGCCAACGAAGGGTGAATCTAAAAATCCATGAAGTCATCAAAACATAGGTTATCAAACTTCTTGATGCGGGTATGATTTACCCTATTTCGGATTCACCATGGGTTAGTCCAATCCATTGTGTGCCCAAGAAGGGCGGAATAACCGTTGTTCCCAATGAACACAACGAGTTGATTTCCACTCGTCTCGTTACTGGGTAGAGAGTTTGTATAGACTACCGCAAACTCAATGATGCCACGAGAAAGGATCATTTCCCTCTACCTTTTATGGACCAAATGCTTGAACGTTTAGCGGGTAATGAATATTACTGATTTCTTGTCAGTTTCTCGGGTTATTTCCAAATACCCATCGATCCCCAAGATCAAGAGAAGACAACATTCACTTGTCCCTATGGCACATTTGCTTACAAAAGAATGCCTTTTGGCTTATGTAATGCGCCCGGGACTTTCCAAAGGTGCATGTTAGCTATCTTCCATGACATGGTTGAACAAACCATGGAAGTCTTCATGGACGATTTCTCGGTCTTCGGGGATTCCTTCTCTTCTTGCCTTGCCAATTTGGAACGTATGCTTAAGCGGTGCGAAGACACTCGCCTTGTTCTGAATTGGGAAAAATGCCATTTTATGGTAAAAGAAGGCATCGTGCTTGGGCACAAGATCTCGAAAGCCGGTCTTGAAGTAGACCGTGCTAAAGTCGATGTTATCGCCAAGTGGCCTCCACCTTCAACCGTGAAGGGTGTGAGAAGTTTTCTGGGTCATGCGGGCTTCTACCGTCGATTCATCAAAGATTTTTCTCAAATCGCTCGCCCGATGACCCACCTCTTGGAAAAAGATACTCCTTTTATCTTTTCCAAAGAGTGTCTTGAAGCCTTCAACTCGCTTAAGGATAAGCTAACTAAGGCACCCGTCTTGGTTACCCCTAATTGGGAGCTGCCTTTTGAGTTGATGTGCGATGCTAGTGATTTTGCTATTGGAGCGGTTCTGGGACAAAGAGTGAACAAACACTTCCAACCGATCCATTACGCTAGCAAGACAATGACGGGGGCACAATTGCATTATACGAAAACTGAAAAAGAGCTTTTAGCTGTTGTCTATGCTTTTGAAAAATTCCGCCCCTATCTTGTCCTTTCCACAACAATTGTGTATACCGATCATTCCACGCTGAAGTACTTGTTGACAAAGCAAGATTCCAAACCAAGACTTCTTCGCTGGATTTTGCTGCTCCAGGAATTTAAAATCGACATTCGCGATAAAAAAGGAGCAGAAAACCTAGCCGCGGATCATCTCAGCAGACTTAAGGATCCTTACCAGGGGGATCATCCAAACAAAGAAATCAATGATTCTTTCCCCTTGGAGACCTTGATGTCTATAAATTCGAATTCTGATGAAACCCCGCGGTTTGCGGACTTTGCAAACTACTTGGCGGGTGGAATTCTCAAGGAAGGGTTGACGTCCCAACAAAAGAAAAAGTTCTTCACCGACATCAAGACTTACTTTTGGGACGACCCTTACCTATTCAAACAATGTGCCGACTTGATTATTCGCCGATGTGTTGATGGACCGGCAGCTTCGGAAATCCTTGATGCTTGCCACAAAGGACCCACCGGTGGTCACTTTGGTCCCAACTACACCGCCAAAAAAGTGTTTGACTCCGGATTTTATTGGCCCTCCATATATCGTGACGCTCACAATATGGTTAAACGATGTGATGTTTGCCAAAAACAAGGCACGATCACACATAAAGACGAAATGCCTCAGAATTTCATACAAGAGTGTGAAATCTTTGATGTTTGGGGTATCGACTTTATGGGGCCATTCCCTTCTTCCAAAGGAAACAAATACATCCTTGTATCCGTTGACTACGTTTCAAAGTGGGTTGAAGCCAAAGCTTTACCTACTAATGACGCAAGGGTGGTTTGTAAATTTTTGAAAGCTCTATTCGCTAGATTCGGTGTGCCTCGTGCCATTATTAGTGATCGTGGGACTCATTTTTGCAATGACCAATTTGCTAGAGTCATGGCTAAGTACGGTGTAAATCATCGTCTTTCCACAGCTTACCACCCACAAACTAATGGCCAGGCTGAAATATCCAACCGAGGATTAAAGCAAATTCTGGAAAGAACCATGGGAGAGCATCGTGCCTCATGGGCTTTTAAACTTGATGATGCTTTGTGGGCTTTTCGTACTGCATACAAGACTCCGATTGGTTGCACACCATATCGTCTCGTGTACGGGAAAGCGTGCCACCTCCCCATTGAGTTGGAGCACAAGGCTTACTGGGCCTTGAAGTGGGCTAATTTTGATATCAACAAAGCCGGTGACCTACGCAAGATCCAACTCAATGAGTTCAATGAACTTCAGAATGAGGCTTATGAAAATTCTTTGATCTATAAGGAAAGAACTAAGCTCATTCACGACTCCAAGATCAAAAACCGAGAGTTCCATGTTGGAGACAAAGTCTTACTTTTCAACTCTCGGTTGAAAATCTTTTCGGGCAAGCTCAAATCTCGTTGGTCCGGCCCATTCACCATTGCCCAAAATTTTCCATATGGTACTCTCGAGCTCGCTCAACCTAATGGACCGAATTTTAAGGTGAATGGCCAACGAGTGAAGTTGTACTTTGGCGAGGACACCTCTCAGGAGGTGATTCCTTCCCTCACCACGTTCCCCATGAACTAATTTTGGGTCGAGTCAGGCTCGTGACTCGGTTATAAAAAACAAGCGCTCCTCGGGAGGCAGCCCGAGTATCTATCCTTTTATGTTTTAACCTCCTAAGTGTAGGGGGACCTCTATACGTGTTTGTCTTTGTGTGGTGATGTGATTACAGGGATAAGTGCATTCTTGGAATCTCTGAAGAACCGTGCTCCCGTGTTATCCGAAATCCGGTTCTATCTCTCAACTATCGTGATTCAATTTTCTTCATACTCATATTTGAAATTGATCACTTTAGTCGTCTCTTCCTTAACTTGAGTTAACCAACGTGCACAATGTCATAAGTGTAGGGGAGACTTTTTCCCACATGCTTAAACATTGAGGACAATGTTTATCTTAAGTGTAGGGGGGACTTCTATCGAAGTTTTAAGTGGACTTTTCCATGAAAATGCCTTCATTTAACCGGAAAATCATCTTTTTCAACATTTTTCAAACTTTTTATTAACTTTGGCCATTTAGTCGTAATTTTTAAATTTTTATCGTCGCTTTCGAATGTATATATCCCGCAATAAAGTCAAATTTTAATAAAGTGGTATAGCTAGTTTAGAAGTCTTTGACATGTTAGGCCCGTTGCGTTTATTTTGACTCAACCCGAATAGACTTATTCAAGTTTATTCTAGCTAGTATCCTTAACCATGTAGACCTTAATTGGTTTATTAGGCTAGGTATCCACGAGTCTCATTACTTGAGATTTTAAATTGTGGAGGACGAGAAATGATAGAGTCAATTATAAGTCGGTATTCTTGCACAAGCTCACTTGGTATAATTATTTGCCTATTCTCCCATCACTTGCTAATAATTTATCTGCAATAAGTAAGGTCGTACGATTTGAAAAGTTACTTAGCTTCTAGCCCAAGATCGTTTAAAAGTTGCTCGGTAATGATAAGAGTTCATAGCCAAGGCATAACTTATGAAGCGGGGCGCGAAGATTGGCGAGTCCGAAAAGGCCCTAACAAGGCATGAGGATTCCATTTTATTGCTAAAGATCCAAGGTGATGTGAAAAGCATTATTCCTAAAATCTATATGAAGGATCAAGACTCACGACGAAAAGCAATCAACTCCCATAAAGATCATGGAGAAGTCTATCCGAAAAGATCCTAACAAGGTATGAGGATAAATAGATCCAAGTCCGAAAAGGAGGCGGATCGTTGTATCTCAAAATCCCAAATAGAGATTGAAGAAATAATCATGAAGTCGTGGTCAACAAAGTTGGAGTACCCCTCAAAAGTCTCCAAAGTGAAGAAACTCTATTACGATGAGAAGACCATTATCTCAAGCACGTCTCTCAAGATATGAAGTATGAAGTACATGCCAAATATCGGCCCGAGAAAGGTCTCAAATCGTGAACCGAGTTATGCCAAGATATGCACTTTTTGATATCCCGAGAAGCAGTTTTAAGAGATTTTGTCCTTTAGCTAACTATTGATCAAATCGTCCTACTTTGCTTTCAGCCTTAATAAACTATCGAAATAAGTCCAAAAATGCATCTTCATGATCATTCTAAGACAAAAATAAAATATAAGAGTTACACCTAGGAATAAGGGAGTTTAAGCATTTAATTAATCCATGTGTGTAAGTGTTTGATTTACTAACTTATAATAACAATGATCTCGTTTTTAAGCTTAGTTTGGGGAACGTGAAACTTGAGGGTGATAAATCTTCGCAGCACCAAAGCCCTAATGTAAGTCATTGATTTCTTTGCAAGTTATTTCCATGTAGCTATTTTTCAAGTGAAAATGGTTGTCTATCCTTTTGTTTCCTTTAAAGTTTAATTTCTTTTAATTACTTTAATTTTTGTCTAGTAGTATTTGAATAAGGCCAAGGTTAATTGATTATGAGAAAAGTGTAAAATTGCTTTATCACTAAGCATTGCATGAGGGCATGGCAATGGTTAAGTGTAGGGGATTTGATAGGTGTATAAACACCCATCCTTTTACCACTTAATTCTGGCTAAAACGAGACCAAAACACGTATTTAATATCATTTGTTTGGAATTATGCGTGGTTTTTGTGTTTATTGTGTTTTCAGAGCCAACCGGATGGATAATTGAGAAAACATGGGATTGCACGGGATTTATCGAAGAAAAGGACCAAAGATGGAAGATTTACAAAAGTCGAAGAAACTCAAGTCTATTAAACGAATAAATTAAAAGACGAGTTGAATTTAATCGACAACAAATCCCGAATCAGAATCGAAAACGTCAACTTTTCTGAAAAGACGAGAAGACAAGAAGAACGGGAGAAAGCCCACTCACCAACCAAAAGACAAAGCCTATATAAAGGCCCCTCCTCACACTTTTCATCCAGTTTTAAGTTAGTTTTAGTTTCTTTCTCCCGACTTTTCTCCCCTTTCTGTTTTCGTAGGTATCACCAACACCACTAGGGTGTTTGGTGATTTTTGATCTTTGTTTCTCAAATCTTGTAATCTTAATCTTCGTTTGATCTTGTTAAAACATTAATCATCAATACAAGTTCTTGTTTAATATTTCCATTTCATCTTGTTCATCATCATCTTTCTCTTCAAGTTCTTAAGTTTTTATTTTATTTGATTTGATCTTCAAAAGTTGTTGGGTTTTGTGTTTTTGTTGATGGGATTTGTAGTTTATGGTTAGTTGATGCTTAGTGATTAGTTTATTTAAGTTTTTGGTGAAAAACTTGGTGATTTTTGGCATTAAAATTGGTTTCCTTGTTCTTCGGGTAAAACGACTGTTCTTGTGTTCCCAGACTTCCGGATGAACACCAAAGTTCCGGATGAACACCAAAGTTCCGAACGAACATGTTTTTTAAAAGTTCCATTGAGTTTTCCTTTAAAAGTTCCGAATCAGTTGAAAACTTCCGAACGAACTGAAAGTTCCGGATGAACCTAATCTTCCGAATGAACTGAAGTTCCGGATGAACCAATAGTTCCGGGTGAATAAAAAGTTCCGAATCAATTTTTATCTTTTAAACTTCCGGATGAACTGAAAGTTCCGGATGAATCAAAAGTTCCGAATGAACTGAAAGTTCCGGATGAGTGAAAAGTTCCGGATGAACGTTTGCTGTTTAAGTTCCGAATGAGTCTTATTTCCATTTCTTCCGAATAAACTTCCGGACCAAAAGTTCCGGACGAACTTCCGGATCAACAAGTTCCGAGTGAAGGATTTCTAAAAGTTCCGAATGAAGACTTCCGAGTGAAAAGTTCCGGATGAGCAAAGTTCCGAATCAAGGTTAAAACTTTCAAATCAGTTTTCTTTTGAGCATCTTTTATTATTACTGTTTCTTTAGTGTTTCTGTTTCTTTATTTTTATTTCATACTTTACTTTCAATTTTAAATTTTAATTTTAATTCAAGTTTTTATTAATTGTCATTAAATTAATTGTCTTTGATATAAGTTTTCATTTTAGTGCATTTAAACTTTTTAGTAGACTAGATAACTAAACCCCCTTTTTAGCAACCAAGAACAATCATTCCACTTAAGGCCGAGATCAATTCGAAAGGATATCGAGAGAAAAATTGAACCCTAGCAAAATCTTTGTATCAGTAACTAAAAGGAAAGCTATAAAGAATTAATTTACAAAGATAAAACTTGAATTAAAATGTAAATAAAACAGTAACTAAAAAATTAACCTTAAAATGATCTATCTGGAATATCAAAGCTATGCGGAATATTGAAGCTTATGTGGAATAATCATGTTGTTCGGAATCTTGGAGCTATGCGGAATATTGATGTCACTCGGAATAATTGACCATGCGGAATAAACAAGGGCTATTCGGAATAATTACTACTCGGAATAAAGAAACCTATTCGGAATAATGAGACCATGCGGAATAACAAACTCTATGCGGAATACTTAACTCTATGCGGAATAAAAGGGTTACTCGGAATAAAAAGATCATGCAGAATAACTTGTTATATGCGGAATACTTAACTCTATGTGGAATAAAAGGGTTACTCGTAATAAAAAGATCATGCGGAATAACTTGTTCTATGCGGAAAAATCAAGCTACTCGGAATAAACAAGGCTATGCGGAATAATTTGACAATCCGGAATAAAAGGAAAAATCCAAATTAAGGAAAAAGAAAATAGGTTACTCGGAATATATATAATATCCCGAATAAGGAAAAAGAAAATAGGCTATTCGGAATATCTATAATATTCCGAATAATGAAAAAGGAAAATGGACAATTCGGAATGTCTGGGGATGAAGAACAGTAACCCAGACGCGAGAAAACAGGGGAATGATTCTAATCCAAAATCGACCAAGTTTTTAACCAAATCATAAAAAAAACTAATAGCAATTCATCTACTAATCACAAACAACAAATCCCAATCATAAAAACACAAAATCAACAACTTTTTAAGATCAAAACTCAACTAAATAAGAACTTAACAACTTTGAATAAAAAGATGATGATGAACAAGAGGAATGAAAAGATTAAATGAAAACTTGAGTTGATGATTAAGATTTAAAAAAAAATGAAAGGATTACACTTACACAGTTCAAGAAGAAATCAAAGAAGATGAAAACCACTCCTTAAGGGAGATGGTTCTTCCTACGAAATAGGAAAAGAGTAACTGAAAACTAAAACTAGGTGCCAAATTTTGTGAGGGTGATTCCCTTATATAGGCTAAGTGGTTGGTTGGTGAGTGGGGTTTCTCCCTTTCTTCTTGTCTTCTCGTCTTTTCAGAAAAGTTGACGTTTTTGATTCTGATTCGGGATTTGTCGATGATTAAATTCAACTCGTCTTTTAATTTCTTCGTTTAATAGACTTGAGTTTCTTCGACATATGTAAATCTTCCATATTTGGTCCTTTTCTTCGATAAATCTTCAAATAGGCCCATTGACTTCAAATCTTTTGCATCTCTTGGACAATAGACTTCGTCTTGAGTCTTCTTCCTCGATAAAACCCGTGCAATCCCATGTTTTCTTCAATAATCATTCGGTTGACTCTGAAAACACAATAAACACAAAAACCACGCATAATTCCAAACAAATGATATTAAATACGTGTTTTGGTCTTGTTTTAGCCAGAAATAAGTGGTAAAATGATGGGTGTTTTCACACCTATCAAATCCCCTACACTTAACCATTGACATGCCCTCATGCAATGCTTAGTGATAAAGCAAATTTACATTTTTCTCATGATCAATCAACCTTGGCCTTATTAACATACTACTAAACAAGAAGTTAAAGTACTAAGAGAAATTAAAACTTTAAAGTAAACAAAAGGATAGAAAACCATTTTCACTCGAAAATAGCTACATGGAAATAACTTGCAAAGAGATCAGGGACTTACACTAGGGCTTTGGTGCTGCGAAGATTCATCACCCTCAAGTTTCACGCTCCCCAAACTAAGCTTAAAAACGAGATCATTGTTATTATAAGTTAGCATATCAAACACTTACACACATGGCTTAATTAAATGCTTAAACTCCCTTATTCCTAGGTGTATCTCTTATATTTTATTTTTGTCTTAGAAAGATCATGAAGATGCATTTTAGGACTTATTTTGATAGTTCATTTAGGCTGAAAGCAAAGTAGGACGATTTGATCAATAGTTAGCTAAAGGACAAAATCTCTTAAAACTGCTTCTCGGGATATCAAAAAGTTCATATCTTGGCATAACTTGGTTCACGATTTGAGACCTTTCTCGGGCCGATATTTGGCATGTACTTCATACTTCATATCTTCGAGAGACGTTCTTGAGATAATGGTCTTCTCATCGTAATAGAGTTTCTTCACTTGGAGACTTTTGAGGGGTACTCCAACTTTGTTGACCACGACTTCATGATTATTTCTTCAATCTCTAATTGGGATTTTGAGATACAACGATCCGCCTCCTTTTCGGGCTTGGATCTATTTATCCTCATACCTTTTAAGGGTCTTTTCGGATAGACTTCTCCATGATCTTTATGGGAGTTGATTGCTTTTCGTCGTGAGTCTTGATCCTTCATATTGATTTTGGGAATAATGCTTTTCACATCACTTTTGGATCTTCAGCAATAAAATGGAATCCTCATGCCTTGTTAGGGTCTTTTCGGACTCGCCAATCTTCGCGCCCCGCTTCATAAGTTATGCCTTGGCTATGAACTCTTATCATTACCGAGCAACATTTAAAAGATCTTGGGCTAGAAGCTAAGTAACTTTTCAAATCGTACGACCTTACTTATTGCAGATAAATTATTAGTAAGTGATGGGAGAATAGGCAGATAATTACACCAAGTGAGCTTGCGCAAGAATACCGACTTATAATTGACTCTATCATTTCTCGTTCTCCACAATTTAAAATCTCAATTAATGAGACTCGTGGATGCTTAGCCTAATAAACCAATTAAGGTCTACATGGTTAAGGATACTAGCTAGAATAAACTTGGATAAGTCTATTCGGGTTGAGTCAAAATAATCGCAACGGGCCTAATATGTCAAAGATTTCAAAACTAGCTACACCACTTTATTAATATTTTTGACTTTATTGTGGGATATGTACATATGAAAGCAACGATAAAAATTTAAAAATTACGACTAAATGGCCAAAGTTAATAAAAAATTTGAAAAATGTTGAAAATGATGATTTTCCGGTTAAATGAAGGCATTTTCATGGAAAAGTCCACTTAAAACTTCGATAGAAGTCCCCCCTACACTTAAGATAAACATTGCCCTCAATGTTTGAGCATGTGGGAAAAGTCTCCCCTACACTTATGACATTGTGCACGTTGGTTAACTCAAGCTAAGGAAGAGACGACTAAAGTGATCAATTTTGAATGTGAGTATGAAGAAAATTGAATCACGATAGTGGAGAGATAGAATCGGATTTCGGATAACACGGGAGCACGGTTCTTCAAAGGTTCCAAAAGTGCATTCATCCCTGTAATCACATCACCACACAAAGACAAACACCTATATAGGTCCCCCTACACTTAGGAGGTTAAAACGAAAAGGGATAGATACTCGGGCTGCCTCCCGAGGAGCGCTTGTTTTTTATAACCGAGTCACGAGCCTGACTCGACCCAAAATTAGTTCATGGGGAACGTGGTGAGGGATGGAATCATCTCTTGAGAGATGTCCTCACCAAAGTACAATTTCAAACGCTAGCCATTCACCTTAAAGTTGGGCCCATTTGGCTGAGAAAGCTCAATGGTGCCATAGGGAAAGACATTGGCGATGGTGAATGGACCAGACCAGCGGCTCTTCAACTTGCCTGAGAAGATCTTTAACCGAGAGTTAAAGAGTAAGACTTGATCACCAACGTGGAACTCTCGGTTCTTGATTTTAGCATCGTGGATAATCTTGGTCTTCTCCTTGTAGATCAATGAGTTCTCGTAAGCTTGATTCCTCAATTCTTGTAGCTCGTTGAGTTGAATCTTGCGAAAATCACCGGCTTTGTTGATGTCGAAGTTAGCCCACTTCAAGGCCCAGTATGCCTTATGTTCCAGCTCGATAGGGAGGTGGCAATCTTTCCCGTACACAAGACAATAAGGCGTACAGCCGATCGGGGTCTTGTAAGCAGTACGGAAAGCCCACAGAGCATCATCTAACTTATCGGCCCACGCGGCGCGATGCCCTCCCACAGTACGCTCCAAAATTCTCTTCAATCCACGGTTGGATATCTCGGCTTGACCGCTGGTTTGAGGATGATAAGCGGTGGAAAGACGGTGATTGACACCATACTTAGCCATGACTCTTGCAAATTGATCATTGCAAAAATGAGTCCCGCGGTCACTGATAATAGCACGAGGAACACCGAATCGAGCAAACAGTTGTTTCAAGAAATTACAAACCACCCTCGCGTCGTTAGTGGGTAAAGCCTTGGCTTCAACCTATTTGGAAACGTAGTCAACAGCGACAAGGATGTATTTGTTGCCTTTAGAAGAAGGGAATGGCCCCATAAAGTCGATGCCCCTTACATCAAAGATATCACATTCTTATATGAAATTTTGAGGCATCTCATCTTTATGTGTGATCTTGCCTTGTTTTTTGCAAGCATCACAATGTTTAACCATCTCGTGAGCATCACAGTAAATGGTGGGCCAATAGAATCCCGAATCAAACACTTTTTTGGCGGTGTAGTTGGGACCAAAGTGACCACCGGTGGGTCCTTTGTGGCAAGCCTGGAGAATGTCAAAAGCTGCCGGTCCATCAACACATCAGCGAATAATCAGATCGGCACATTGTTTGAATAGAAAAGGGTCATCCCAAAAGTAAGTCTTAACATCGTTCAAGAACTTCTTCTTTTGTTGGGATGTTAACCCTTGGATGAGAACACCACCCGCTAAGTAGTTTGCAATATCGGCAAACCACGGGGTGCCATCAAGATTGAGATTTATAGACATTAAGGTCTCAAGGGGAAAGAGTCATTGATCTCTGTGTTCGGATGATCCCCTTGATATGGATCCTCAGGTCTGCTCAGATGATCCGTGGCTAGGTTTTCAGCACCCTTCTTGTCACGAATTTCAATGTTGAATTCTTGAAGGAGTAAAACCCAGCGAATAAGTCTTGGCTTAGAGTCGTGTTTAGTCATCAAGTACTTCAACGCAGAATGGTCCGTGTATACGATTGTGGTGGATAAAACAAGATAGGGGCGGAATTTTTCAAAAGCATAGACAACAACTAAAAGCTCTTTTTCGGTTGTCGTATAATGCAATTGAGCCCCCGTCATTGTTTTGCTAGCATAGTGGATTGGTTGGAAATGTTTGTTGATCCTTTGTCCCAAAACCGCACCAATAGCAAAGTCGCTAGCATCGCACATCAATTCAAAGGGTAGCTCCCAATTAGGGGTAACCAAGATCGGTGCCTTAGTTAGCTTATCCTTAAGAAGACTGAAGGCTTCGATACACTCTTTAAGGAGTATCTTTTTCCAAGAGGTGGGTCATCGGGCGAGCGATTTTAGAAAAATCCTGAATGAATCGACAATAGAAGCCAGCATGACCCAGAAAACTTCTCACACCCTTCACGGTTGAAGGTGGAGGTAATTTGGCTATGAAATCTACTTTAGCGCGGTCGACTTCAAGACCAGCTTTAGAGATTTTGTGTCCTAGCACAATGCCTTCTTTTACTAAAAAATGGCATTTTTCCCAATTCAGAACAAGGCGAGTGTCTTCGCACCGCTTAAGCATACGTTCCAAATTGGCAAGACAAGAAGAGAAGGAATCCCCAAAGACCGAGAAATCATCCATGAAGACTTCCATGGTTTGTTCAACCATGTCATGGAAGATAGCTAACATGCACCTTTGGAAAGTCCCGGGGGCATTGCATAAGCCAAAAGGCATTCTTTTGTAAGCAAATGTGCCATAGGGACAAGTGAATGTTGTCTTCTCTTGATCTTGGGGATCGATGAGTATTTGGAAATAACCCGAGAAACCATCAAGAAAGCAGTAATATTCATTACCCGCTAAACGTTCAAGCATTTGGTCCATAAAAGGTAGAGGGAAATGATCCTTTCTCGTGGCATCATTGAGTTTGCGATAGTCTATACAAACTCTCCACCCAGTAACGAGACGGGTAGGAATCAACTCGTTGTTTGCATTGGGCACAACGGTGATGCCACCTTTCTTAGGCACACAATGGACTGGACTAACCCATGGTGAATCCGAAATAGGGTAAATCATACCCGCATCAAGAAGTTTGATATCCTCTGTTTTGATGACTTCATGGATTTTTGGATTCACCCTTCGTTGGCTTTGAATTGTGGGCTTAAAGTCGTCCTCCATGAGAATTTTGTGTGTGCAGAAGTGAGGATCAATTCCGCGAATGTCGGAGATTTTCCAAGCGATAGCTCTTTTATGCTTCTTCAACACGGCGATAAGTCGGGCTTTTTCTTCTTCTTTCAGGTCCTTCGCGATGATGACCGGTAACTTCTCGTTGTCTTCAAGGAAAACGTACTCAAGATGAGGCGGTAGGTCCTTAAGCTCAAGAGTAGGAGGATCCTTAATAGATGGTGAAACTAACGATGGATCATCATTAGTCACCTCTGTAGGAGAAGGAGGAGCAACCGGGTCTTCATTGAGAAGTCTCTCAATAGTACGAATGTCTTCATCCCAATCGGTGGACGAATTATCATACTTAATATCGAGAGGACCCAAGCTAGCTTCGAAATCATCCAAGTCACTTTCTCCAAAAGGAGTCAATGCCAGAGCAATTGAGGCAACGGTCTCAACATTGGGTAGAGAAGAAAGAGTACTTTTACAAGCATCTTTGAAGTGTTCTTCACAAGCCTCATCAAGAACGTCAATACAATTAACACTCTCGTTAGAATAAGGCTGTTTAGAAAGCCTTCCCATGTTGAAGACAATTTCATCGTCACCCACTCTCATGATAAGCTCACCCGCTTCAACATCGATGAGAGTGCAACCGGTCCTCAAGAATGGACGACTAACAATTAATGGCACACGAGGGTCCATGTCATAGTCGACGACGATGAAATCGGGAGGAAACGTGAATTTGTCGACTCCTACAAAGACGTCTTCGGCTATCCCCACTGGATAAGCAACCGTACGGTTAGCTAATTCCAAAGTCATTTTGGTGGGGACTAGCTCAGGGAGAGATAATTGCTTCCAAACGCTAAGAGGCATTAAATTAATACTGGCACCTAGATCGGCTAGGGCCATGCAATTCTCTACTCCCGGGAAGTTGCAAGGAATCAAAAAGCGACCCGGATCACCAAGTTTGGTGGGCAATTTCCTTAAAAGCAATGCGGAGCAGTTCTCATTAAGTTGGGTCTGAGCAATGTCAAGAAGCTTTTCCTTATCACTTAGAAGATCTTTAAACATCTTAGCGTATTTGGGCATGTGAGCGAGAGCCTCGGCAAAGGAGATGTTAAAATTCAATTGTTTAAACATTTTGAGAAAGTTTGAAACTTGAATATCATCCTTGCTCTTTTGCTTCTCTTTCCTCAACCTTGAAGGATAAGGTATATTGGATGAAGAAGAAGGCTTTATGGGAATAGGATCACTCACAACCACGGGTGGTGGGGAAATGGGGGTAGAAGGTGAAGGAGGTGGAGAAATTGGGGAAGTAGAAGGATGAGGAATAGGAGTAGGTGACTCGTTTTCCTTAGTCACAATCACCGGTGGAGGTATAGGAAGCTCGGGTTCCTTGGTACCTTTGCCACTGCGAGTGGTGATTGCTTTCATCTCCCCTCTTGGATTCGCAACGGTGTTACTCGGAATAGTACCCGAAGAAGAGGGCTGATTACCTTGGAAGAAACTAGCCATCATGTTCTTTAAGTCATTCGTTTGACTACCCAAAGTGTTTCTCATATCAGCTCTCAGATCGTTCCCTTGTTTCACCAGGTCTGCTTTCAAGTTGAGCACTTCCCGTTGGAGATTGTCCACGATCACATCATGAGTCCTCATGTAGGTTCCAATGTCTTGGTGTAATGCGGTGGGTTGGTTCGGAGGAGCATTGTATGCGGGTGGTTGATAAGCAGGTTGCTGGTAAACTTGGTTGTTCCTTTGAGGTGGATATGGTTGTTTGTGAGGTGGTATGTATGGTGTACGAGGTTGTTGTTGTTGAGGAGTGCGATTGAGGTTTTGTTGTTGGTTTGGGTTGCTAGGAGGAAAACCGGGTGGGGAAAGATAGTTGTTAGAGCGGTAGCTAAGCAAGTTGCGGTCACCTTGAGGACGAGCTTGATAAGCGGCCGGAGGATACGTACCGTATGCTGCATTCACATTCTCAGAAGGGTAGTCTTGGGTGGCGGTACAAGTGGTGTAAGAGTGAGGACCCCCGCAGATTTCACATGGTTGGCTGACAGCATTGACTTGAGCGTTTTTAGCGTTGATGTTGTTGGTGTTGCTGGCGGTTTGGTTAGCAAGCGATTCAAGAAGCGCAGTGATTTTGTCAATTTGCTTGTCGCTGTCACTAGTACTAGCACTAGCGACATTGGTCCGCACACTCTTGGTTTGCACACGAGACTTATTCTCAATGATATCCCAAGCGGCAATAGAAGTCTTAGCCAAAATATTACCCCCCGAGGCACTGTTTAGTGAATCTTGGTCATTCATGCTTAAACCATTATAAAAAGTGTTAATTTGGTGCACTTTGGTAAAACCATGTTGTGGGCATTTTTTTAAAAGATCTTTGAAACGATCCCAAGATTCACTAAAAGACTCATCGTACTTTTGTTCAAAGTTGATAATTTCTTTCCGCAAAGCGGTAGTACGAGAGGGTGGGAAAAAGTAGTTGATAAATTTGGTCTCCAAATCCGTCCACGTAAGAATACTCTGTGGCGGTTCCTTAGCAAGCCAATGCCGGGCTTGTCCCTCTAAAGAAAAGGGAAAAAGTTGTAAACGGATTACCTCTTGTGGAACACCATTGAATTGGACCGTATTCGTGAGTTGTAAGAATCTCTTGATGTGGTCATGTGGATCATCAATGGTACGCCCCAAGAATGGTTGAGTAGAGACCATCTGGATAAAGCCAGATTTAAGCTCAAAGTTGTTGGCTGCAATCGCGGGTATGACAATTGGATCATCGTTACCATCTACATGTGCTTGCAGAAGTTCAATCATCGGGCGATTATCCGGTAGAGGCTCATTGTTGTTGTTATTATTGTTGTTGAAAGGTGGATTGTTATTGTTATTATTGTTTTGAGGTGGGTTATTGTTGTTGTTTTGTACACCGGCCATGTCTAAATCTTCGAGAGGCTCGGGGTCTTCATAAGACGTTGATCGTGTACGCATGCACCTGCAAAAGAACTAACAAGGCAAAAACAAAGAAAAAATATTTTTGGTTTTTATATTTTTTAATTTTTAGGATTTTTGAAAATTTTATATATATATATATTTTTTTTGTGTTTTTGAAACTTTTTATGAAAAAGTAACGTTCACGGGGAACGGATCCCAAAATCCAAGTTCTCACAAAAAACTGTTGATCTTAACGAGAAGAGCCGGCAGCGGCGCTATTTGATACAAGGATTTTGCTATGGTTCAGATTAAGTTCTCGGTATCTCCTCGAATTGATCACAGCTCAAAGTGGAATGATTTGTTCTTGGTGACAAAAAGTGGGTTTGGTTTTCTATTCCACTTAAAAAGATAAATGAGTAAAGTAACTAAAAGGAAAGCTAGAAAGAATTAATTTACAAAGATAAAACTTGAATTAAAATGTAAATAAAACAGTAACTAAAAAATTAACCTTAAAATGCTCTATCCGGAATATCAAAGCTATGCGGAATATTGAAGCTTATGCGGAATAATCATGCTGTTCGGAATCTTGGAGCTATGCGGAATATTGA
The DNA here is from genome assembly GCA_025667525.1 of Glebionis coronaria. Lineage (NCBI taxonomy): Eukaryota > Viridiplantae > Streptophyta > Magnoliopsida > Asterales > Asteraceae > Glebionis > Glebionis coronaria. The sequence goes on from CM046882.1 coordinate 562,957,027, forward strand.
TGTCACTCGGAATAATTGACCATGCGGAATAAACAAGGGCTATTCGGAATAATTACTACTCGGAATAAAGAAACCTATTCGGAATAATGAGACCATGCGGAATAACAAACTCTATGCGGAATACTTAACTCTATGCGGAATAAAAGGGTTACTCGGAATAAAAAGATCATGCAGAATAACTTGTTCTATGCGGAATACTTAACTCTATGCGGAATAAAAGGGTTACTCGGAATAAAAAGATCATGCGGAATAACTTGTTCTATGCGGAATGTATTACTCTATGCGGAAAAATCAAGCTACTCGGAATAAACAAGGCTATGTGGAATAATTTGACAATCCAGAATAAAAGGAAAATTCCGAATTAAGGAAAAAGAAAATAGGTTACTCGGAATATATATAATATCCCGAATAAGGAAAAAGAAAATAGGCTATTCGGAATATCTATAATATTCCGCATAATGAAAAAGGAAAATGGACAATTCGGAATGTCTGGGGATGAAGAACAGTAACCCAGACGCGAGAAAACAGGGGAATGATTCTAATCCAAAAAATCGACCAAGTTTTTAACCAAATCATAAACAAAACTAATAGCAATTCATCTACTAATCACAAACAACAAATCCCAATCATAAAAACACAAAATCAACAACTTTTTAAGATCAAAACTCAACTAAATAAGAACTTAACAACTTTGAATAAAAAGATGATGATGAACAAGAGGAATGAAAAGATTAAATGAAAACTTGAATTGATGATTAAGATTCAAAACAAAATGAAAGGATTACACTTACACAATTCAAGAAGAAATCAAAGAAGATGAAAACCACTCCTTAAGGGAGATGGTTCTTCCTACGAAATAGGAAAAGAGTAACTGAAAACTAAAACTAGGTGCCAAATTTTGTGAGGGTGATTCCCTTATATAGGCTAAGTGGTTGGTTGGTGAGTGGGCTTTCTCCCTTTCTTATTGTCATCTCGTCTTTTCAGAAAAGTTGACGTTTTCGATTCTGATTCGGGATTTGTCGACGATTAAATTCAACTCGTCTTTTAATTTCTTCGTTTAATAGACTTGAGTTTCTTCGACATATGTAAATCTTCCATCTTTGGTCCTTTTCTTCGATAAATCTTCAAATAGGCCCATTGACTTCAAATCTTTTGCATCTCTTGGACAATAGACTTCGTCTTGAGTCTTCTTCCTCGATAAAACCCGTGCAATCCCATGTTTTCTTCAATAATCATCCGGTTGACACTGAAAACACAATAAACACAAAAACCACGCATAATTCTAAACAAATGATATTAAATACGTGTTTTGGTCTTGTTTTAGCCAGAAATAAGTGGTAAAAGGATGGGTGTTTTCACACCTATCAGGCATCTTCCTCAGCAACTTTTAGCTCATTTTCCAAGGCAATGATCCTAGCGTCCCTCGTGGCAATGACCTCTGCATGAAGTTTCTGTGCCTTTTCAAGGACGGCCAAACGTCCAACCATATCCATCTCCGAAGAAATAAGGAGATCATGTTCACCAAGGAGCCTGTCATAGTCTCGGCGGCTCTTTAGCAGCTCCTCATTTGCAGTATCAAGAGATATACGACAAGCCTCCAACTCAGATTGGGAGGACACACAAGCTTTATGCTCTTCCAGCAAAGATTCGAAGCGAAGTAGAACGCTGGACTGCATCTGGGTGCTCTGAGCCAATCGACGCCAACTGGACCGTATGGCCACCTCATGGTCAATGCCTTCATTAAAGTATACAAGATCAGCAGGGGTAAAGAGGTTGGCAAGCAGGTTACGGCAGTCATTGGATTTGTCCACACGAGTAGACTCAGTAATGCCCCACTGGGATTGAAGGGTCGCTTCCCAAAATGCTTATAAGGATCACCTGCCAAGACGAAGTAACATAAGAGGAAGGATATGCGCCCCAAATAAATAATGCAACAGACAGATGGAGAGGCCTTACAGTAGGAACTCTCAGCCTCGTCAGGAGTAACATCAACATCCAAGTTAATGGGTTTGGAAGCATCACATAAGTAAGGAAAACAACAAAGCATAAGACGGAGGAAAATGTGTAAAAAAAGAGCTAACCTCCAGGAAAGGCAAGATTTTCACCATCAAGAGAAACATGACGCCCACTAGGAACAACAGATGGGGGGCGAGAAACAGATGAGGGAGGATGCTCCTCCGCATGAGGCTCACCTTCAGAAGCTTACGGCTGAGATAAGACATCATCAGTATGCCGTCGAAGGTCTTCCATGGTGTTAGGCCCCTCGGCCGAAGGAGTCAGAGGATGAGACTTACTACCATCATCTGCCTCGACAGGACTAGTAGGAGCTGAAGGAGGAACGACGGAAGCCCTAGTTGCTTTGCTTTTCTTATGGGAGGATTCCCTCTTTTTGTGAGAGGAGCCCTCACCATCGGACTTTCTCTTAGACTTCCTAGAATGTGTGGTAGCCCGGGTAGCCCTAGTACCAGCGGTATGGGAACCACCAGCCACTGCGTCCTCACGAGCGGCCTTCTCAACGACATGCCTTTGTTTTCTTTCACGATTAGCAACAACCCTAGCATCAGCGGTCTCAGCTTGCTCCATGGCAAGGGTCTTTGGGGGGATAGGAGCATCCTTAGCCAAGGGGGAACTAGTGTAGGTAGGGACAACTGTGCCTTGCGGCAAAGGGTTACCCTTACGAATGGACGCACCAGCAAAACGAGGAATCCTCAAGAACTCAGACATGGTAACACCTGCAAAAGGAGGGAAAGTTAGACAATGTATAGAATATGAAGTGCCAAGCAAGAGAAAAGAGGGAGACATTACTTTTCCCGACCGGACCGTTGAGTACGCAATAAAAGTCTGAGTACTTCCAAAAAGGGGTAAGACGACCGGCATACAAGAGGCTTTGATATGGCCTACGAAGGGGAATAGCAAATTCGCAGAGTTTTTTGGCATCTGAGGGATCATATTCTGAAGCTTTAGGAAGGGGATTAGCCACGCTGGAATCATGGTGTCTCCATGGCATAGCAATGGGAGCCGCCCTCCGATCGACAAAGAAAAAGAGACCTTTCCAACCTTTCAAACTCGTAGGACCATCTTTAAGGAAGGCACGGTAAGGTCTGGCGCCACGACTCTGAAAGGAGAACCAATCACCTACTTTACAAAGTTTATAAAACAGACGGAACAACGCCACGGTAGGAGTGACATCCAAACCACGACAATAGACCTCCAAGAGGGTAGCTTTATTGACACCAATGGGAACGAGCTGTGAGATATGTACACCAAAATGTTCAACGACGCGGAGGAAGAAGGAGGAAAAAGGAATACGAAGACCACCTTGAGAAAAGTGGTGAACATAGATACCAATAAGGTGAGAAGGAAGTTCATTCATGCGAAAAGTGCGAGAAGGAGCAGAAGGATTCAGATCTGAGGGAATGTGGTAAGCTTCAGCCACGTGGCGCACATGATCCGAATTCAAATCGGAATGATAAAGATGCATGTCAAATTTGGGCATAACCTGGGCCTCATTAATGGCCTCACGCTGTTCTTGGCTGGGGAGGCCAAGCTCATAAGACCCGTTGGAAGACATAATGACAGGCCGGGGAAGACCAAGAAAAGACAAGAAAAGAAAACTAATAAAGAGAAAGACAAACCTGGAAAGAAGGGATGTACCTCACGGCTCTCGATGGTAAAAAAGAGAAGGTAAGAAACGAGAAGAGAAATGGGGGTATTTATAGACCCCCAGGGCTGACCAAGGGTCGTTTCAACAAACAGTAAAAACACGTGGCACCCCCCCTCGACCACATAAAGCATGAGTGCCATCCAGCTGGCTGACAAAGCGCGCAGAGGCATTAAATGAGGCGCAATTACCAGTATTTTGACTAAGGGTAATTATGAGGGTAGGTACGCACAAAAAAAAAGAGAAGAAGAAAAAAAGGGAGAAAAAGGAATAAAATATTCATGAGTTATGAGTACAAGACAAAAGAGAAAGCGGAGGAGACGGCAATACGGTTAAAGTATTGAATCACCAACGCTCCACATTGATAATCCAATACTGGGGGGACATGTTCGCGTATATGGCCGCTCGGCCATATCCACGTGCCAAGTCATCTTCTAGAAACAAGATTGGCCGTACGGCCCACCTACCAAGCGCAAGGCTAGAGGGAATCCTCGAAAGTGATGTCAATGCATTGGGAAGGAACGACGCACCCTATTGTCCAATGGACACTCGCCTGGCGCTCGGATAAAAGACCCATCCGCCTGCACACCTCAAAAGCAGGACAGATTCCCTCGGGAACAAACGACGCATCCTTTTATCCAGATGCCTCGCATAGCCTGCTGGACCAAAGCTTGGCCTGTCAGGTCACAAGGCTCAAGGAGTGCTACCTCAGAGGAGCTATAGTCCACTACAGTGCTCTCAGCACTATAAATACCCCGCATTCAATGTAAGTCACACTCACTCACACACAAACATTTATTACACACACTACGTGGCCATTCGGCTCTACATGTTATTGGCCATTCGGCTCAATCAGACTCTTACTCTCACACCGGAGTTGGTCTCGGGCTCCCCACCCGAGGCGAACTAACGTGTGCTACTTTCTTATAGGCTTGTAGAGAAGAAGACCGGACGGCCCAGAGGCATTCTCGGCCCACTTAGTGGCCCAGCGGACTTTTGCATCTACAATGATTTTTCAAAATAAAGTTTTCAAAATGAATAATTTGTTTTCAATAAGCACATCAAAACACCCACTAAGCTGTGAAAAAAATTAAGGTTGTTTTACACGTTAGATATAATTTATAGTAATAGTGAAAACCCAAATTGATAAACCGGGCTTTGGCTTATTTATTAACGAATAACGAGCTTAAACATTGCGTTTTAACATTTTATAAGATTCGACTCTAGTTGCTTAGCTATTTTGTACTCAAACACACCCTAGGGTAAAACCGACTAATATGTATTTCTTCGTATTTTCTTAGACTTAAGTCTTTAAAACATTATGTTAAGATATAGCAGGGTTATAATTTGGGTCCGGTTCAGGTTGATAGGTTGGTGAGTCGAAAACTTTAACTAAATCAGATTTACTTAAATAACCAGGTCAGTTATGTTAACTTTAGCTTATTTACGCCGACTCAAATTAATTCATATATATATTTGGGTTAGCGGATTAAATAGGTTATACTGTTTGTATAGTGTAAACAGGTTTTGAGCTCACCCACTAACCAATTTTATATAAAAAAAGTTGGCACGTTATGCGTAAGGGTGAGAATCGCGTCGAGTTGGTCGGGTTCGGATTAATCGAGTCGGGTTAAACTCGGATCAAGGCTAAAAATAATTTACCCGAACCCGGCTCGATTTGAACTCATGTTACTCGGGTTCGGATCTATTCGAGTCAGGTCGAGTCTAGTCGGGTCGGGTCTAGTCGGGTTCGGGTAGAGTATTAATTTTTTTAAATAACATTTATATTTAATTAAAAATAAAAGATAATAAAAAAGTTCTTATTCGGGTTAATCGGATTGACTCGAACCCAAATTAGACATATATATTATACCCGATGTCCGATCCGATTTCAAATCCGGGTTAGTCAGAGATTCATCCGATTAACTCGAATTGAATTTTCAACCCGAGTAACCCGACCCGAATATGCTCGGGTCGGATCGGATCGAAAATATTGACATCTCTAGTTATGCGAGTTAAATAAGTTAAATAAGTCTATAAGTCGATCCGTCTAAACAATTTAGCATTTATAATAAAATATATATGATTTTCAATACAAGAAAAAGAAAATCATAAATAAGTTGATAAATCGACTTATTTAATTTATTTTTAATTCTAACCTAATAAACATGTCAGATAAGCCGATTTAAACTCCACTCGGATTGTATAAAACTTAACTTAGGCCTGTCAATTTTTATGTCAAAGGCAAGGTGTTATGACGGATGGGGCTTCGTCGTGCCTTGCTGGCAGCTTTGTCGGTTTTCGTCGGCTCTCCTTGCCACACCGACCCCTCCTTTCGTCGTGATCTCGTTGCTTAACCAACGAGCCTTCGACGAGAGTTAGTGGAAGAAAGAGCCGTTGAGTTTTTAAAAAATGTAGCCGTTGACTTTTTGAAATTAGGTTTTTTTAACCCTAAACCTTTTTATGTATATCTTCATTTAACACTTTTAAACACACAACATTCTTTTTATTCTCTTTAAAAAATGTCTAACATCCCAAATGACCAATTCTTACAACTTAATTTCACCAGGCTTCTCAACACAAGCAACACCTCAACACCTCAACACCAACGTCAAACCCCGGCCTCGACGCCATCGTCATAAAACTCAATATTATCTTCTTTCCAGGTTCCATCTTCTTCCCAATTTCCATCCAGCTCACAATTTCCATTCCCTTCTCTTACTAAAACCTATTTTCCCCAATTGACACCGGAACAATTTACCAACAACAAAAATCTTATTTCAAAACGCCCAATTTAACAGCCAATTTATCCTAGTGAACAACAATAAGTGCCAGAAATCCAATTCAAAGTTTCAAAGTCACAATCACCAGCCGGAAAAGGCAACCGCAAAAAAAGCCAGTAAATCAAAAGCCGTTGATTTGGATGCAGATGATGATGACATTTAATTTGTGGAAGCTCTGTCTCAGGCACCTGCTTGTTGGACGCAGTCCGAGGAGGTGCTATTGGCGAAATGTTGGTGTGGTGTTTCGGAAAACGTCGAAATTGGAAACGATCAAAACCTTGATTGTTTTTTGGGCGGGTTGTTCGAGATTTCAACGAGCTGACAAGCGGGATGCAGCGCACAAAGAACATGATTACTGGAAAATAGGGTCGGATGAATCCTGATGCTCAAAAGTTTCAAGCGATTTACGAAGGAGTAAATCGTAAGAGTGGGTGGAATGATGAAGATATTATGGAAGTCACGAAGGAAGAATTTTGTGCGGCACATAAAGGATGAAATTTACTTACACTCACGCGTGGAGGGTCCTTAAAACCCACCCAAAATTTGTCGGGGCAAAACCGGTTTTTCGAATGATCACATGAAAGTATTCGGTGATGACGAACGTCTTCGACCCGTGGAAAAAGCTTGACCCGCCAAGAAGTCAAGATCCGAGACAACTGAGAGCAATAGAGGAACATCGTCGGGGTCGTCGTCGAAGGAAATACTGGAAAATGCAATGCATCAAAAAATGATCTCGCCTAAATCTGCGTATGATGCCCAAATGAAGTTGACCAATATGTAGATTCTCGCGATTGATTACGAGACAATGAAGGAACCAAAGAGGTCGTTCGTGCATCGACAACAAGAAGAAATTATGGCCCGATATCCCCCCAAAAAAATTAGCATTTTATTTTTATTGTTATGTTTTTAAATTTTCGTAATTTTTCTTTCGTATAGCATTTTTAATTTCCGTATTTGTAATTTTTATTTAAGTGTTTGTAGTTTTTAATTTGAATGAAAAGAATTTTAATTTGTGTAAAAATGAAAAAAATAGAATAAAAGATAGTGGTAGGATTAAAGTGAAAAGGTGTTGACATGTCATAAGTTGATAATTTTTTTAGTTGTTTTGTGTTGATATAACGCTGATATAGTATTTGTGTGTTGTGACATCTTTGTCCCTCAGCTTCAAAACAAGTTTTATGTCTGAACAAATTTTGCCACCCTAAAATATAAAAATGTTAATTATACAATGCATAAGTTGTTGGATGACATAATGTAACAGTGAATCCATTTAATAAATGAAAAAATTATTTGTTATGTCACATTAAAAATGATTTTTCTTAAGCTCCACGTCTCATCGTCTCAAAGGGACACATAGCACTTCTTTCTTTTTGGAAATATTTTTATTATATCCTTAATAAAAGAGGGGAAGCACGGTTACCAATGAACAGTGCCCCCCTCACAACCAAATATTATAATAATCTCACCCTTCCTCACAACTCCCTCCTCACACACAATTACCACACAATTTGGTATTTGTTTAATACCCTCAAATAAACAAATACTCCCTCACAGAAATGCTCCCATCTCTCTCACATCTCTCTCTCACATGCTCTCATCTCTCTCCCACATAGATATTTCTCGAATATTGATTGATCTACAGTCGATCAATCTAAATCCACCGTTCTCGATGTTTCTTGAATATTGATTGATCTACAGTCGATCAATCTAAACCACCGTTCTCGATCATGATTTATGGGGTATTCTCTCGATGTTAGAGGTGATCTATTATCGGGGTCTTGGTGTAACGATTGATTGGTTTTGGCTTGATGTTAGAGATGATCTAATATTTAATAGGGGTCTTGGCTCGATGCTAGAAATTATATCGTATATCCTTAATAAAAGGGGGAATCTCGGTTCCCAATGAACAGTTCCCCTCTATAATAATGGGGCTACCTGGGGTTTCGTTTTGATCTTATAGATCAGGTATAATAATGGGGTTGGATGTTTCGATCTTAGAGATGGGATTGGAAACCTGAAACTTATTGGGGCTGTTCTTAATCAAACTTGGTCTCTTTCGTGAGAAAGGTATATTTTATTCGCTATTCCCTCTATTATTACCAGTATGTAAGATGGGAGCATTTGTTTATGGTTATCTATATACCTTATAAAGGGTTTATCCCAATTGTTGAAAGTTGAAAGTTGAAAATTGAAAATTGAAAAAACTAAAACATATAGTAATGTTGAACAGCTCTTGTGTATTCACTAAAAGTTGACTAATTCAAAAGTTAAAAACACTGACAATGTATATATAGTATTGCGTGTGCCAATTTTAGGTAATAATATCAAAACCATTATGAAGATCAAAACACAGATGGCAACAACTAATATGCATAGGCCGGAAAAAATGCTTTTTTGAAACTCAAAGTTAAAATTCTTCACGCCTATATAAACAACCATCATATACATTGCATTCAAAGAAAAAACAAACATCTGTGTGAATTGCAATAACTAGAAATGACAACAACGAATGAAATGAATGTTAATGATAATCTTGAGGTTTGTTCTTTTTTCACCTTAATCCACACTTCTCCACATCGTTATAGTTTCTCACAACAATGTTGACTAATCACTATTGTCTTGTTTTTGATGTTGATGATGATCGTTGTTTCTCTTTATATTAGTTTTTAGTTTGTTCATGGTGAATGCTTGTTTTTTTATAATGGTGCCAGGGCATGGACGCCGATGCTTATATTCCTTGGGCATGCAAGGCTTTTCTAACATAACATTGACAAGATCGTGTTCGGACTCTAGAATTAACATGGTATCCTATCCACTTTTTTCTATGTTTAATAGAAAAGAAAATGAATCTTTAAATCAAATTTTTGACTTGATCTTTCTCAGTTAAGTTGTATATACCATTATTCTACTTTGCAGGGTATGTGCTAAAGCAGGTTTCTACTACCTATGATTATAGGTCTGTTTGTAGGGGGCTACTAGGAAGCCAAAGGGTGTCGTGTTAAGTCATTCAGATTTGGTTGCATTCTCTACCCGAGATTTCTGCTATTGGTTATAGCGAGTATTCGGGGCTTGAGAGCTACAGAGTGGAACACGCAAACATTGGGAAACTAGATAGTGACCAACTTGAAGATGATGTTGATGAGTATTGGACATGAGTGGAAATCTCTATCCTCATCGTAAATTTATTTGGTAATATGTTACCTAAATTTATGAATATAGGCGTCGTTGCTTTTCTTTATCTTATAAATTATAAATATGATTTGAATATATAGATGTAAAAACAAAGCTTCTATTTATTGTGTGCCTAAAAGTTTGGGTATCTGGAATTAAACGAGGAACAATAGTATCCTTCAACTATGCTCTTTTATACGTCCATATTTTGTCCCCGATAAGCGCTGCTAATTTTTCCCCAATAATAATCACTGCATATATATACAGACCTGATATGAAGGTTTACAATATGTAGGTTCTCAACTGTTAGAGATCGTCGTGAATCATTGGTTCTTAGAAACTATGCCCATTTTTTGCAATAGGTTTAGATTCTGACCCGAGGAATAAACAAAAAAAATGAACATATGGACCAGTGATATCCCTTTGTTGAGGTGCCATCAAATCAAAAAGGATACTACGTGAAAGAGCTAGAAGTAAAGGTGAGCATATTAAGAATTTCCATATCTCTCATACTTTTTGAGAAAAAAAAGTATATTAGGAGCTGGAAGTTAGTGTTAGGCAACCTTTTGCAAATGCATGATTAATTGGATAATCAATGCAGTGTGTCTATTCACTTGCTTCACTTCAGGTAATATACAACCTTTCAAAATTAGGATTAACAACAATGTTTCAATTTTTATACACCAATCTAATAAGCAGGAATGCAAAAGAATAGTTGTATTGGTAAAAGCAATTTAATATTAAACTCGTGTTTATTGGGTATTGTTTATTTCAAAAGATATAGAATCTAATCTAAAATCATCGCAAGTGAATACTTGCTAGCAAGGCGAAGAGTTGCTTGACAGCAGTCTCAGAACCATATGAGATAATACAAGACCTTGTAAACTGGTCCAAAGTTTTCTTGACAAATCTTACAGCCGAAGAAAGCTATGTGCAACAGGCTGTAATAACCCGTCTGAGATTTTATTGCAACAAAGCTCTATGACAACGATACTGATTAGAAGCAACGTCTAGATTAAATTAGGCAATTGAAAAAAGTTATAAATGTTCAAAAAAAAAGTAATAAGAGGCACTAGGCAATTACATTTGACCCATTTACTTATGAAAGGGTCATCTGGTCTTTTTTATCATATAGATAAATTGGAAGAATGGGTCAAACGGGCAGAAAGACGATCAGCGTTTAGCATTCAACCTCTTGCCTCGTTTTTATTCTGAGACTTCACACTTGAGTGTGGTAATATTGTTCTATTCATAATTACACTTATATTATAAAACTTTTATGTTTGTGAAAAGAAAAAGGTTAGTAAATGGCATTTTTAACATAATTAAACACAATTTAACCCATTACCAAAAACAACCTGACCTGCTAATCTTGTCGTCTCTAAAAAGAGCCAACTAACATTCATATCGTTTTTGTGAGTCACAATCAGTTTCACAATTCACCTTAAATGTGTAACAAAATACAGACTGTTGAACATCAAATAGCTTCCACACGAAATGCTATAAACATCAAGTCCCTTATCTGCAAGCCATTTGATAAGCTCCCTTAAGGTGGCCCTTAATCGTCCACCTGTCTCCCACAGTCCAGCTTAGGTCCTGATAGTTGATTACTTTTGGTGGAACCGGCTCAGCCATAGAGAAGAGGGGGTGCGAGGTTGGCAAATGTGTTACGATATTCTTCCACTTTGTGGCCCCCTTTATTAACCTTATAAAGCTCAAGACACACCAAACCGGTCTCCATTGCTATTGACGTGGCAATTGCAGGGATGATTCTTCTAGCTATATATGAATTTGGCTCTCGGCGGATAGGGTGCCGCCATCAGGTTTTTACGAGGAGAGTCAGCGAAAAGCCAAAAACATAGTTCAGTAGTCTTCTTTTAGTTACAATGGTCGGCCAAGTAACAAGTGACAATAAAAAGTAGTAAATTAGGGAGTTGGGAAATGGACTAATGGTGCCCTTTATGGCTTTATGCCTAATGATGCAGTGACAGTTCTTTAAAAATATTTGATGAGGGATGGTCTTCCTCCTCTTTGGCCATCTATGAACAAATAACTTTAAGCATGTTTATTGTTGAAAAAAGATAAAGTTACGAGCATCATTTGTTGACTTCCAGTTCATGTGATCTTTTTGGGCTAGAATCACTACATTTTAGACACCAGGTTCAAAAATATTACATAGAAGATTTTGCAACCACGCTTATCTGTTGTAACTTTTTAGGGTTATTCAACACTACATTTTAGCACGATCTTTTAGTTAAGATATGAAATAAGTTGGTGATACACTTCTATACCTATCAAACCATATATCCAAAAGCTTTTGTCTTGACTATAAAAATACAAACTAAAAGTGAATTATAGAAATTTTGTTCCGTCCCAGTTTTCAGCCACTAGAAAGCTGAAGGTCTTTTTATGGCTTGGACCATATTAGTAAAGATAATTAGATTCCTATAACTATTTTCAAGAAACGGATGCTTAATACAAATGATTTTAAAACATTCCATTCCTTACACCACATGCTAATATACTAAGCTTAAAGTCGTACAGTAATAACTTACAGCTGAACATTAGTTACGTCTTATACTCGACAAGGTAATGCAACCTTGTTTCTCTTACCGATGTATTGTTGGCTTATTTGAATTGTAAGTTCAAACCTTAATTTAGAGAAATATGTACTTAAAGGTGCATAATCGGTGTGCGAATTGTTCGCTTTTAGAGAACTCTGTGTATTTTTTATGACCTCAACTGCGGAAGCTGGCGTATCTTGGTGTGGTATGACATGCTGTCTATTTTCATCAATTATTATACATAAGCTAATCAGTTGTGCTACTGTATCTTTCTTCACACCCATTATAATTCCTGAGTAACCTTAATTTTTCTAATTTTTTTTAAACTTTTTAACATTTTCCTGGATTATAACTAAAACCTTTTGGAAGGCTCAAACAGAAAGAATAAGTTATCTTAACTAAATTGATATTATAAACATATTATAATGATGGAAATGGGTATATTGTATATAGTGACTTCATATTGAACATATTTTAAATAGGAACACTACACGACCTATGTATAACTTATTTTGATATGTATCTTGATTGACATATAGCTTATTAATTTAATAATTTTTTTATATCAGCTCTCATGAATTATGGGAGCAGATGTTGATAACCCGTATTGTAGTCAATAAGAATATGGTAGCCGACAACCTTAACTATACGTCGTTTGATACATGTTAAGAATTTATCGCATGTTACAAGCGTTTACAATTTTATTGTGACTTTTCACGTTCTATTTTCACGTTACACGAAACACTTGCCAGAATATCACATGTTGTTAATTACTCGCGGGAACTTTCGCCGCTATGCGCGGGTATTCGCCTAGTGTTTGTTTATAGACCATCGAATTAGGTATGTGAGACGATAGAGTATTCACTTATGCAGTTGTTGCTCATGTCGCGCAGCGACAGTGATGCTCGTGTCTTTCGTTGCCGGTCTTGATGCCAGGCAGCGATTGTCACGGGCCTCTCACGTTTGTTTGATCTCATAAATAAATGCCTTGCACAGAAATTATAGTTTGTTTATGTTTGCGACATGTTTCAATGTGCAATAAGAGAGGGGAGCATTTGTTTATTCTGTTCGTTGTGAGACGATAGAGTATTCAGTTATGCAACTGTTCCTCATGTCGGGCAGCGACAGTGATGCCCGTGTCTTTCGTTGCCGGTCTTGATGCCAGGCGGTGATTGTCACGGCCCTCTCACGTTTGTTTGATCTCATAAATAAATGTCTTACACAGAAATTATTGTTCGTTTATGTTTGCGGCATGTTTCACTGTGCAATAAGAGAGGGGAGCATTTGTTTATTCTGTTCGTGAGGGGTTTTGCTGTTCCTAAAGGAACGTGATGGTTGATTGGTTCCTACTGTTGGGAGCGTTTTGAGTATTTTTTTTATATTTAAAATTAGAAACAATTGTTTAGCCTTCCATATACTTTTGGCTTATTCACGTTCGATGCCACCGGTTCTTTCGTTGTCGCTGTCCATTGCAGGCGACGATTGTCCGGATGCGTATCGATGGTCATAGCCTAATCCTTATCTTGCCTGTGTGGCAATAGTTGCTGGAATTAGATTAATATGGGGTATTGTTGACCGTGCATGTTCTATTATACATGTCTTAATGGTCCCACAGGCTGTGATGATAATATTTTTACGTCCCTAAGCGGGTTCGATTAAAGTTTGGATTACGTGTATCTTGGCGGGGCAAGCTTGCAAAGTTTGCAGCCATGACGTTGTATCCTCATATTCGACATTCCCGATTGGTTAATTATCTGAGCCTCAAAACAATAACATAAATGTTTTTTACTTTATTGTTGATCAGAATGCTGTCAGTTCAAATAGAACTCATCTAAAGTTATAAACTGAGATTTGTGAGAGAGATGGGAGCGCTTCTGAGGGGAGCATTTGTTTATTTTGTTGTTTGAGGCTATTAAACAAATAGCATTGTCTGAGTTTGAGGAGGGATGAGTTTATTATAATATTGGGTATGTGAGGGGAACTGTTCATTGGGACCCGATATTCCCCCCCTTTTATTGCTCACTTTTATAAAGATATAATGTCGGGCAGCGACATTGATAGCCGTGTCTTGCTCATGTCGGCCAGCGACAGTGATGGGCGTGTCTTTCGTTGCCGGTCTTGATGCCAGGCGACGATTGTCACACTTAACGGTGGTTGTTATATTCATATATAGGGGAGGAGGTACGGCAGGGCTGTTCGTGGACCTTTTGAGGTTTATGAAAGGCGATGATGATAATATTTGAGGCTCTGTCACAACCGGATTTGATTATGCGTCTCTTGGCGGGGCAACCTGGGTGGGTTTGCAGCCAATGCATATATACACACATATCTGACTCCTCACTTATCTGAGCCTCGAACTACCAAAATAAATTCGTTCCAGTCTGTTTGAGGGTTTGAGCTAAAGTATGTCGTCACCTATCATAATATCAAGGTTTGTAACCTATCGTTTTTTACATTATTTTAGTTCGTATTTATTTTATACTCAATTACTAATACATTGCGTGTTTAACAGCAGGTGGATACATTACTCCCCACAATGTAGTCTCAGGTATGCGCAAAATCCATTGTTGGCAGCCCATGCAAACGAGCTATAGGTGTAGTTGGACTCATACCCTGAAATTGTGTCAAACATTCCATTCTCACACGCACCATTCACATAATGCCTCAAAAAAGGTGAAGACGATGCAAGGAAAAATCAGCTTTTTAAAAAAAATGTTGTTGTTCTAATGTTGTAAGTGTAGATTGTTTGAATCTTGAATGTTTCTGCCTTTTTTGCAGACGACTATACTCTTTGTCCTTCAAGATGTTGTCGTTTAGGAATGCTGGTAATAGACGGGCCCATCAGGAGATCTCTCGCAATCGTGAGTTCTTATATACTTTGCGGTTTTTTGAAAATCTTTTTTCACCTTTATTATCTTACTCTTACGTTTTTTTACCGTCATTTAAATTCAGAAAAAAAAGAAAGGAACAGGTCTGGGTTTCTCGAGAAACACAAGGATTAGGTCATTCATGCAAAGGCCTTCTGTAAAAAAGAGGATTACTTGCAGGTAAAACTTCTTTTTTCGTTGATGCCATTCATTGCTGACAGGGGTGTTTTTCTCGGAAACGGCTAAATCTATAGTCGTGACTTTGTGTAACAGAATCTCAATGAAAAGGCGGCATTCAGGAATCCCGATGAATTCTACTTCAAGATGATTAACTCCAAAACTGTTAATGGAGTACATAAACATGCGTAAGTTACTACTTAAATTTTGGTTTTGGTTGATCTGTTTGTTGTATTTTCTTTACCTTGGGTTATTAACATTTGCTTTTGGGTGATTTCTAATGAAGGATAACGAGTTTTGAAAGAATTTGTCCAACGTCAGCTCTCAGTAGAGTTTCGTGTGGCTGAGGGGTAAGAAATGCCAAACAACCATTGTAATTGCTTATTGTATTGTTTTTTAAAGTGTGTGGGGCGTGTTCAAACAAGTGAAAATCGATTTAATACAGCTATAATTTTGGAAGTTTTTTTTACGTAGTCGTTAAAATGTATGTGTGCTTACTACGTTTCGATAAGTGGGTGGGGCGTATTCAAACAAGTGAAAATCGATTTAATACAGCTATAATTTTGGAAGCTTTTTTAACGTAGTCGTTAAAATGTATGTGTGCTTACTTCGTTTCGATACAATAGATGAGCAGTTTTTTTAATGCAGCTTGGTGAGCTTGGTGTTTGGGGCTGCGTACTAAAATGTCTGTGTGCTTACTGCGTTTCGATACAATAGATAAGCAGTTTTTGGATGTTTGGGATTGCTTATTAAGAATGTTTATCTGTTTACTGCGTTTTGATACAGTAGATGATATGTTTTGACGATGTTTAGGATTTCTTATCATAGATGTTTATTAGCTTTTTTCAATTTAATACAGTAGATAATAACACTATAATAAGTTGATACTCATTATTTGTAGGGTTGAACATCGGAGATGGATCCTAACAAGATAGAAGAAGCTCTTAGAGCTAAAGAAAATGCAGAGGAGCTTTTTGCAATGAAAGATTTCACGGTTGCAAAACAATTTCCTACAAGGGCACATGTATTATGTCCTCAACTCGATGGTATCGCACAAATGGCAGCTACATTTAAAATATTTGCGTCAATAGGAACAAACTCAAACCATGAAGTTGATTTATATTCAGATTTTGGATTATATCCATCTGCAGACAAGTCAGTTTTTGGAGGAGCACCTGTTACTTACGCCCCGTGGTCTTCTACGTCTCAAAATGGGTAAGGTAACCAATCTTACAATGCGGGTAATTATCTACCAACCACATCAGTGTGTTTTACAACCAATGGGGGGTCGACAATTACTCATGCTACACGGGTATGATTATGCAGGAGCTGCAGGTTTACAGTGGAATACTCATTCCGGTGCTTCAACTGTAGATCCAAACACTTTACCATCTAAATCTGTTAATTCCAGAAGACCAAAAGCAAACGGGAGACACCTGGCCCCGGGTGAACGACCGAGGATGGGTAGGCCTCCTAAGAAAAGAAAGATTGAAAATGGCGAGACCGGGTTAAGAAATGAACAAGATTGGGTATCATCAGGCCTCTATTTGTAGACTCCAACAGCATACCAAAAGAAGAAAACAGATTAAAGACAAAGGACTTCAATAAAGTTTCGAACTTTTGTGTACATATCTTCCATTATTCTGGATGACGCCCGCGGCGGAGCGCGGGCAAAAATCCTAGTCATTATTTATTTATTGATTAAGGTCATTGCAAGTTTTTTAAGAAACAGCTTTTTTACTTTTGGATTTATTTTGTAATAACAATAATAGCTTTAAGGCTGTATTTAAAAAGCCCGTAATACCCCTCCGTGACCTTATGTGAGAATGAAGTCGGGTCACACCCTGCTAATTGGGTATTGGCTTGTGCGGAATGATGGAAAAAAAATTATGATATTTAGACTTACAAAATAAACTTACAGATAAATTTACATTATTTATATTTTATTAAATGTCAAACACTTACTTTTTTTCTTAATATAAAATTTGAATTCATCCAAATCATATTTATAAGTTCATTTTTAGATACAAATTAGACTCGTAAATAATTTTGCAAAAAAAAAAACAATTTTATTTTTAACTATTTTTTTAAAATATATAATTATAACTTAAAAATAAAGTAATATAATCTCGATTTAAATTTTACATATACTAAAATTAAACAACTAATTTAAAACAACTAAAATATAAAAATTTAAGTTCATTTGGATACCAAACTTTATTTTGGATACCAAGGACTAATCTCCATCTTCCATCTTCATTTTAATCCAATGAATAAGATTAAACCAAAAACTTATTTTTCACTTTTTTTCCAAACATTAATATCTTTTAAACCGTTAATCATTATGCGAAAAAAATATACAATTACGACGGTCATTTAATTATCTTTCTACAGATATGCTATATAATATATACTTTCGACAATTTTTTTTCACATTTTTTCGTTGCCGAAAACTATCATATATGATACTAAATATCATATATGATAGTAACACTAGTATCATATATGATATTAACCTTTATATAAAGGAGGAGAATCACGCATCCATAGGAGCAGTGATTCTCCTCACAAACCGCTTTTTATAATATTATCCCCCTCTCTCACAACCAAAATTTCCTCTCACAACCAAAACACACACTAGCACCTACACCTTTCCGTTATTTGATTTTACGGACCCCGTTATGCATTGATTGATCTCCGTTGTGTGTGTGATATACTTCCTGTAGCAGTCTCATTAATTAATAAATTGCCCTTTGGCTTATAAATTGCCCTTTGGCTTGCCCTTTGGTTTCATTATTATTTGGCTGTGTGTGTGATACTTCCTGTAGCAGTCCCATTAATTGATTTCGCTTGCCCTTTGGTTTCATTATTGTTTGGCTTGCCTTTGGCTTCATTATTATTGCACCTACTCTCTTTCTCTCTCTGTGGATCTAATTGGATCTAGGTTTGATGTGCAAGGCGTTGTGCGCCGTTGACTTCGTCTTCGTGGGTGGATCTATGTTTCGTCTCCATGGGTTTCATCTGGTCTTCATAAGGTATGTTAGCTTCTTATGTATTTCTTGATTGTTGATGAGATGGTCTAGCTGAAGAAACTATCAAAGCTCAGGCAATGATAGTTCTAAAGCAGAAAAGGTAAGCTGTTCAGATTCATCATGGGTTACGCTTGCCCATGGCTCAGACTGTCATGGTATGTATATATTTTGTTTTATTAAGCTATGAATGAATTTGGGGCTGTGACAAGGCAACACCTTTGATGCCACCGGTACTGTTGTTGTCGCTGTGTGTTGCGGCCGATGATAGTGTCGGGTGGGTGACGATGGTGACAGTTCTTATTCATCTGTTTTACATATTCTTAGTTCAGATCTATGTTACTGTTTGTTTTATGTGTTTCATATGTTGTTTTATGAATAAAAAACATTATATAATGTGTTTGTTCCGGTTTATTTCTTTTCATAAGCTAATTTTTTTAGATTTTTTAAATCGTTTTGGGATTATATAAGATTTTTATGATATAAAAAGGTTATATAAGCCGAAAGGTTTTGAAATAAGTTAGAAAAATAAGCTTTTGAGTTATAAGCCGAGGACCAAGTAAGCCGTAGGAGCAAATGTTTTTGGCTTATGTTCAATCAGCTCCATATAGTATTTTGGGTTGTTATGGTGTTTTTGAAACAGATCGTTGCCCCATCGTTTAATGGGTTGGCGACGAACGATTTATGGTGACGCCGGCTGTTTTTCAGCAGGACTGTTGCCTCCAATCCTCGGTGGGTTGGTGACGGTCGGCGTAGAGTGATTTTGTTTGGCCCCGATTGATGATGATTGATGATTTTATTTGACTTATAAGAAGATGATTTGGGATACATTTGTGGGGTTCTACAAGGTATACTTATTGTATCCTTTTAATGTATCTTTTGGCTTATTTTTAAGCATTATTCTGGATCTCGAATCTTTTGGGTTGTTATGGCTGATTTGGGGTACATTTGTGGGGTTCTACAAGGTATGCTTATTGTATCCTTTACTGTATCTTTTGGCTTATTTTTAACCATTATTCTGGATCTCGAATATTTTGGGTTGTTATGGTGTTTTTGAAACAGATCGTTGCCCCCATCGTTTAATTGGTTGGCGACGATCGATTTATGGTGACAACGGCTGTTTTTCGGCAGGACCGTTGCCCCCAATCCTCGGTGGGTTGGTGACGGTCGGCGTCGAGTGATTTTGTTTGACCCCGTTGTGACAATCGTCGGTTTCGTTGCCGCTGTTGATGGCTGGCTACGATTGGCCCGTTGTGATAGGCTCATAAATACACTGGCTATAGAGATATGATTGGTTGGTTTGGGTGGTTTCTTTTTGTAGGTTGTATTGATTTGTTGGACATATGCATAAATCTGATGTCCGATTGTGACAACTGATGTTAATTGTCGTTGAATGACTTGGCATACCTGGAGATTTTTATAGGCCGCCAATCCTTTTGTTGCCGCCACACGTGGCAGGTGGCAATGTTGACGGGTGTGTGACGATAGTGATTGGCTCATAAGCTGGAAAAAAGGTCTTGTTTTGACTATGGTGAAAATAATCATGTGATGGTCGTATTTGGTAGAAAACACAGTTCTCATTTTCCAAGGCGATGATGACAATATTCGACCATCCGTACGCGGATTTGAGCAGGTTCTGGATTTAGTACCTTTTGGCGGGGCAAGGCTTGTATATTTACAGCCAGAGTGCACATATCTTAATAACTGATTGCTCACTTATCTGAGCCACAAATGTAGGTTAGATAACGGGCGATGATGATTTTTCTGCATTTATGTTTGGTCGGACAATACATTAACGACGCACGACTGTTGGCATGGTGACCATACCCGTTCTGTGGTTGCAACCGCGTCGTGTGTTCGGTCATTGTCCTATATTTGCAGATCTTAGCCCCATTATCCGCTGATTATGTGTGTCCCATACTTGCACCAGCTTGAGATGACACTAAAACATTTTGGGTATTCTCTTAATGAATTCACAAAATTCACTCCAGGTAAGATTTGTCTTTGCTCCACGATCATCCATCGAATGTGAGTTGTTTTTCAACCATGTGTGATTTCTCTTTGTAGCCATTGATTACTCATAAGTCATGACTTATGTTATCATCATGTTGTTTTCAGGTTAGTTCGTGTTGGTGAAGCTTCATTCATAAGTCTTGCTGCTCCCTTCATTGATGACAACGCTCCAGCATCTCAGGTACTCTTTCTCACTGACTCACTGTCTAATTACCAGAGAGTATAGACGTGGAAATTTCAACCTAAACATGTTACCGAGGAAAGTTCAGTACACGGAATATTTGGGGTCGGAGGTAGTTACTACAATAGCATATGTTTATAGGTTCGGATAGATGTTTATGGCAGATGTTTCAAGAATTATGTTTTCAAAATTTACATCTGAATGAGAATACGAGATGCTCTTAAAAGTTTAAAAGGTGAATGAGAATACGTGATGCTGTTTAAACTGAGAGCATGCACGTAGTTTTTTTTATCATATTCAAATGGAAGCCCTACAAAAATGTTATTAGGAATATTGCAGATTCTTAAAGTTCTATTTTAAATTATCCGAAATCAATTGCAGAACAATGATTTTTGTATGATTTTTCAATTTCAGACAACGGTACTAAAGGAAATGTCAAACGGGGTCGACAAGGGAGAAGGCTGCACTCGAAGTATTGTTAATGCCATTTCAGTTTATCGCTTAACTATTGCCTGCTTAAAATTACGAGGTAATTTTTTTTATAAAGTTTTGATTCTTTTATAAATGTTCATATATATCATGTGTTAATAAGTTTTCCATGGCTACATAAATAAGCTTACCAACCTCTCCCCACAGTAGTTGTGTAGATGCACTAAAGTATGCTAAAAATTCTATAAACCTAACACATATACCTGCTTACAAGACTTGCGGGACACTAAGAATATAATTCGATTAGTTACCTTATGTATATTTGTACGTCCTTATATGATAAAGGGTTTCGGGATTCTGCTTATTGAAAGCGCTTATGAAACTACAAAAGAGGTTGTTGCCCTTTGATACAGTTGGTGAGCATTTTTGGGGGGTGCTTCAGATTGTTTATATCGGATTATTTGAAACTTAGATCAACTAAGATGGCTTATCAGATTATTTGGGAGATACTTATTTCAAAAATGCATATGATCAAACGATTTCAAAAACCATATGCAGTTCTAATAAGCAAATTAATGTAACCACACTGTATATAGCCTCAAAGAGAGGGGTTATGAATATCATAATGGTAACTCATGGATTGTTCTTATCAAAGATAGGTGAACTTAAGACGTTATATAAATAAGCTGTAAAACCAAATTAGATGAACTTATTTATTCAAAGGTCTGAAATAGCGTTATACCTTTTATTAGGCGCATAAGTACTTTAACTTGAAGTGGAATGATTCGTTTTGAGATACGACACCAATGTTGATGCTCTAATTTGATTTATGTGACTTTTTTTGTAGGATGTCACATGCTTTTACGGATAATGGGAATGTGTCGGTAAAAGGAAATAACGAGCATGAGCATCGCGATTCATGGTCTGATCTACGAGAGACCTTTTGGAGTTGATAATCTCTCAATAAACATCAACAGATAACATTCGAATTAGGGATAACATTCGAGTTACCGGTTATTCATTTGAATAACGGTTATTCATTTGAATAACGGAACCTCAGGTAAATAGCTCTTTTCATTCCGGAGGTGAGTCATATTTTTTTGGCGCTCTTTTTGGAAATCAGTTTGCAATCGTGTGTCTTAAACATGTTCTTTTCTATCTTTTTTTTAGGTGCAACAAGCAGAAAAATACAAAGGAGCATGCCCACGTCAAATTCCTACTGGAAATATGAAAATCGTGAGAAAGAAACGCGTGTTCCAAATACACTTCAGCTCTTCCACACGAAAAAGAACATGTGACTTGATGCAGTCCTGGAAAAGCTTGCAACAACCGAAGGAACAAATGGCACTCAAATAACTATCCCAGGTACCATTCGTTACTATAACACGTTGTTATTAAGTCATTTAGGACGTTTCGTTTCAGCTCGTAGCATATTTATTCAACTGAAATATATCTGTATTTTTTTAGCCCGTTAAATTAGACAATTTGTTTAAACCTGAAACCATTAGTCGTCAACTAAACCAATTATCTAATTTAACGGGCTGAAACCATTAGCGCTTTTTTATGACTATTTGGTTTCTTTTCTGCATGTTTACGGTCCTATCTAGCGACGTTCCCTCCGCTTCCAATACTACAATCGATATGCAGCAGACCGATATGCCCGCAACTATGCAAATGGCGATTACCAAACTCTTCAACCTTTGCTGCAAGTGATATAGGTCGATCTCGCACTCTTTTTAACGTGGGTAAATAATTTGTCTTTTTATTTGTTTTTATCTCAGCTGTGTGATCTGCGAGCAACAATCTTTAGGTGTGCTTATGTGGGTTGAAGTAGTAAAGTAAAATTCGTTACTGATTTGGTTCAATTTTCCATCGTAAGTCAATTTGACCAGTAATTTGTTCACTTCGTTTGTAGAAAACACAGACTGACAAGTGCAATTGTTTTCTTTGGTTGATGAACAACATTTGAAGGATATAGCTGATCAGCTTAGGGAAGGAGTTCTGATGGAGACACAAAAAAACATGCTTGCTTGCGGTAGTTGGACTTGCAACTTAGCTTATGCCTTTATGACGCTGAGGGGAGACGATCTTTTACTCAAGAAACTGTTAAAAGGGGGTGTTAGAGCAACTATGTGCACAATGCGCCTTTATGACATGTACCAAGACCTGCCCGAACAAACATCAATCCAAACGCTCCGCGGCGAAGCGCGGGCACTATTCCTAGTACTTATCATATATGATATAAACCAATATCATATATGATTGATGATTCTGTAATAATTTGTAATCTAACACTAATATCATATATGATAAAACACTATTATCATATATGATATTTTACGCAAATTTAAAAAAATTCAAAATTTTTTTTCTTCAAAAGTATGTCATATTGCATATTTGTAGAAAGCTAATTAATCACTCGTCGCCATAGTATATTTTTTTCCGTTTAACATTTAACGGTTTAAAAGATATTTAAATTTTAAAAATAAGTAAAATAATTAAATACTTTTAATCTCATCTATTAGATAAAGTGAAGATGGATGATAGAGATGAGTATATCCATGATAAATATGTTGTTCAAAATAACTTTACTCAAATATAAATTATAATTTAAAAACATAATTATAATTTGAAAACAAAGATAATATTGATTTTAATATTTCATAGTCTAAATTAACCTTACACAAGACAATATTAGACGTCATGGCTCATAACTTTGAATGGTTCATTGAAAACACTAGATGTGTGAACATATAGTTAAAAAATGTTAATTTTACTTTTCTTTTCTAAACTTCCTTATACTTTTAGAATAGTTTATTATTCTTTTCTTTTCCACCGAAAAGAGCACGAATATGTTGTATCCCCAAATCCACAAACTTAAAATTAAGCACGAAGCACGTTAGTAGGACCATCCCAATGAATATTAAACAATTTCACCAATTTTTTTAATCTATACTACTATAATTATACAATCTTGGTTTATATATATTTTTATAATATACTCTACACAAAATCTAATAACAATAAGAATCATATATACCATCCTCATGGGAAATTACAAACCTGTCTCTTTTAGCTTTATAACATTCTTCTGATAATTTCTTTATTCATTTTATAAGTTACATGACTATATGTCTATATTTAATTTCATTGTATGAAAAATCATATTTCGTCTCAAAATTATTTTCTAATTTTTTTGGATTATCTCAAGTTAATTGCTCATTTCAAAAAAATATAAAAATATAATTTCAATTTACTATATGGCCTCCATTTGTGTTTATTATTATAAACATTTAAAAATAAAAATTAATCGACGATTTCTTTTTATCTTCTTATTGGCAATTTCTTCATTTCTTTCAAACCAAAAAATCTTGAAAGTAGGTCAGAATATTGTTCACCTATTATATATATCCACATTTACATCTATATTTATATGTATATAAAATGCATAAATCTCAAATATTTTAAACTAAAAAAAACTAAATAGTAATGTTGTAAGACCAGATTATTCATATATATATATATATAAACAACATAATCTATCAAATATTTAATTACAATTTAAATAACTATTTTTTAATTTCACTTTCTTCACATATAAATATACACAATGACAGAATTTAATGCATTATTGTGAGAAGGTCGAAAATAAAAATTGTATAAAATAAAGAGCTAAGAATTAAATATAAAATAAAATATAAATTAAAATTAATATATAAAATTTATAAAATAGAAAGCTAAAAATTAAAATATAAAATTAGTGAAAAATACACTGGCTGACAAGATTATGAGATGCCCCTCTTTATCTTCATTAGAGATTGTGCCCGCGCTCCGTCGCGGCGCGTTTTACTATGATGATACTCACCCTGCCCAGTTTACGGATAATGGCATAGATTTTTACGATACATAGAAGAGAATCTACCTGAAGAAAAAAATTTATTTTGTAAAAACCGAAAGCAACCTAGAAAAAGCAACGTAAAAATCAATTGTTTACATATTGGTTCAGTAGGCTTTCAACTAACGCACTACGGTAATTCCATGGCTATAACATTATTTATTTTTTTTGATGGTCAGGCTATAGCTTTGGACAAGTTGATAAACTTTGATGGTTATGATCATTCTGTGCAACATCAATTCTCTATCATAATGATAGCAAACATACATGTGAATCAATAATCTTAGTCAAACCCGATACCTATTGGTTGACAATCAAAACGTCACGACAAAGTATTATTTGAGCATAATTAAACAGGAACAGTTTCACAAAAATTTCAAGGCAATACTAAATAAATACGCACATTTTCGGGTGAAATGTTCATAGCAAAAGCTACGTAAATAAACAAAGGTTACTTGTAACGCACCTTAATTTTTTTCTTGGCTTCCTTCTGACCTTGATGGTCAGCCCCATTTCATTTGCAGCTTCCGGGCTGAACATATTTCTTATGAAAACGGCTGCAAAAACAACCACCACAGTTACCGATTTTGCGGCGTTGTTGATTCCTTCCAATAACATAACATTCATGGTCGGCCCCATTTCATTTGCAACCTCCGGGTTGAACACATTTCTTTAGAAAAGGCTGCAAAAAAATACCACCAGAGTTACCGATTTTTCGGCGTTGTTAATTCCTTCCAAGAACCTGGACATTCTCACATAGATAAACCCTAAACAGATCATTTTCTTGATTAGGTTTTGGGTTTTAAAAATATATATGTGGAGAGCTTCCTGACTTCTTTGATGCAACCGTTGAAAAAAAAGAAGTACATATATGAAACATATTTGATAGGAAATATTGATGCCGTTGTGGTTGTATGATTACTTCTACATCAAACTCGCATCAATAGCAGTATAAATAGAGTAACATTGCGAAGATAGGTGACATTATTAAGGCATATATTTTTAAATGTAATTTTTAGAAATACATACCGATATCCCGTAAAATGAATAAACTACTATCATCCAAAAGGTAAACGATTGAAAAATAAGAGATTACAAAGAAAGTATGTACCTTTGTTGCACGCAAAACTGGATTGGACAATCTCGACCGCAGGGACGCCTAAACTGTTGTGTGTGCATCGTTCTCGCACGGCTTGTTTTGTTGTGCAACCCTGTATATTTGTTGTCAATAAAGTTTCTGAAATAATGTTTTTTGATTAGTGGTGTTACTGTCCACGATAAACCCATGCGGCTTCACAGGTTAGAACTCCTTTGGTATGAGCAGATTATCTTCCT
Source organism: Glebionis coronaria (assembly GCA_025667525.1). Classification (NCBI taxonomy): domain Eukaryota; kingdom Viridiplantae; phylum Streptophyta; class Magnoliopsida; order Asterales; family Asteraceae; genus Glebionis; species Glebionis coronaria. The sequence goes on from CM046882.1 coordinate 562,983,132, forward strand.
GAAATTATGTTTTGTGGTTGATTTAGGCCTGTTGATTGTGCCGAATATGGTGTGTCTTCCAGGACCATCAAAGTTTGGTTCAACGATAGACCACACTTCACGTTGTACACCTGCAACATAGACATCATCATTTGAACTACTTATGTTTCAGTTTATATAACTAGCTTAGTTGGTTACGGGCTATTGAAGCCGGAACAAACACCCGTAGAAACTTATATGTTGTAAACATAAGCCGAAAACCAGCTAAATCGTAAGAGGGTTATATAAGGCAAAACAAACACCCTTGAGCCAGCCATACATAAAAAAAATGTAACACGTAAGAAAAAAAAATGTTTACATACCGAAAGTTTTTTGATGCGTTACCAATGCACGTACCATTGACTCTTTCGAATGATCATGTGGCTCAGAAAAATGTCTAAAGGACTCGTATTCATCATCGCCCAATTGAAGTATGGTACACAAAGGAAGGGACTTCACACACATCAACAAGCACGCACATAGTGCAAAAGAAACCGACTATTTATTTTAAGGCTCAGATCCGCTTCTGCGGGAACCACTCGGAATATCCGGCATGGCTACAACGACAATGAAAGTGTAGCTGCCCGATCAAGACATGGGAGCCCGTAAACTGTGGCTCACAAAAAGCAGAATCGAAAGGTAATTTTTTAACCATGGTCGGCTCAGACAGAAACCCTTCAAGAAAGACCGGATACACACGCCATGGCTGCAACCTCGAAAGGTTGCCCCGCCAAGATACGTGCAATCTCAGGGATAACCCGGGCCATTCAAGGTCATCATAGCCTGAACAATTGCACAGTCCAACGGGTAAATAATCACGTGCCCTAATCACAAATGTACCGATAATAACCGCAATAATCCGTGTACAAAAACTGCAAGAATCCGTACAATCCCAGGTTTAGGCCGAGTCGATCAGGTCATCACAGCCTGAACAACTACACATTCCAACAAAAACCCGTCGCGGGTGCAAATCCAAATAATTGCCACGCCTAGCGACGGGTTATACCAATTATATCAAACAATCAAAAGGCCCATGAACAACCATACTAATTGCATACTGCAAATACTCCAAATTTAGAATCATTAGTATCCAAGAAAAGCGAGCACGTTCCCAATTCCCATTGGATATAATATATATATGGAGCAAGGATTCCACACATGTGTTCCAATTTTATTAAAGATATAATAATTAAATAAAACCCTTTTTTTCTTGTATGCCATCAGGCGTCAATAAACCTAGCACCATCGTCACCCAACCGGCACATCATCGCACGCCATAGATGGCGGCAACGAAGAGTACGACGGCATCGAAGGAGCATAAGGCGAAGTTCCAACAGAAATCGTAAACAACAAAGATGATGCTATCGTCGTCTGCCATCAATAGCGGCAACGAAACAATGTTTCATCCAATGAGAATATGTGGGTTAACATCAAAATCTAAACAACTGTAGAAACAACAGTAAAGTAAAAGAACAAATACCGGCATAATAAAGAAATACCAAGATGCGCAATAAGAAACCATCTTCCTCATCCCATACCATCGCATCTCTAAGATCGCAAGAAAACCCAAATATTTTGGGTATCAATCGAATGTTTAGGGTATCATACGTGGCATCAAAGACGCACCAATCGTTAGATGAGACAGAGCTTGGATCAACGATAATGATCTATTTTAGATCAGATAGATGTTGGTATCAATCGTTAGGTGAGACCAAATGAAGGAGATGAGAGAGACGGTAAATTTTATACTCTCTCAGACCATATGAACGGCAGTAAACAAACCAACAATTACAAATGGGCGGAGGAGATGGGGTTGTAGAACTGTAGCTACAGTGTGAGGCAATCAACGGTTCCCTCCCATTTTGAGAGAAATTAATCAACCGTGGGGGTTAGGGTATACTTAACACACAACAGTGATGAAGAGTGGGAGTGTAGTTTTGGCTGTGAGGGGAAACAATGAATATAAAAACTTTTGTTGTGAGGGGAGAACTGTTCGTAGAGAACCGAGATTCCCCCCTTTTATTAAGGATATAATGAAGCTTTGCTGGTGCATATACATAAAATGGAAGACTCACAAATTATTAGGGGTGTTAAAAAACCCGAAAAACTGATGAATCGAGTCGAACCGCTCAATCTCGAAATAAAAAAACCCGAAATCGAAATTAAGAAAACCCGTTAATCACGGGTCAATTTTGCTTTTTACTTTTAAAAATCGGTGGTTAACCGAGCCGAACCGAACCGTACATATTATATATGTTTTTTTAGCTAAATATTCAGATAATCGTTTCAAGTATTAACCATTTTATTGCATCACTTTTATTTTATAAAAAACTTTTTTTTATAGAACGACAAATGTTAGTGGTTAGTGGGTCGAGTCGTGTAATGACATCCAAGCGGAAGAGTGTCTTCTTCGAACCCTCGCCTAGTTATGTTAGACTCCTTATCCGCTTCGCCTGAAAGGCCCCTGGCAGGTCTTGAACCCACGACCTCCAAGAATCCTACCCCAAAGAAAGCACTTAGTGCAACCTTGGTGGCCAACTGAGCTAAGCCGGTTGGTTATAATATAAGCTTATGCAATAATCTATGTGTGAAAATTAATTAATGTAATTGTAATATATAAACGGGATAATTTTTATTCGATTTAATTCGATTATATTATTTTTATATTGCTTTTATCTACTCGGTGTCATTTGGTTTTACTCATGGTTATAAATAGCGTGAAGCGTGACGTGGCGGCATGTCCAAGTTACACGCTTTAGCGGCTAAGACGAAGATTTAGCGTTTTCAAAGCGTGACTTATAACGACACAACATATAAAAATATTTTTTTTGTTTTATCATATTTCAATATTATATTTATCTTAAGTTCATAATAAGTGTTATACATAATAATTAAAGTTATAAAACTCTCCTTACATGTAAAAATATTCATTTTTTTTGTTGAATTCAAAAAATCACCACACCTTATATCGTAGTGCGCCTTGACCTATTGCGTAGCGTGGAGGTCACGCCTCAAGCTTTCGCGCGCTTTAAGGCGGTATTTAGAAATATGGTTTTACTAAAATGACATATTATATTCTTGAGCACATTTTTCTTTATACTATCAAATTCGATTAACTATAAAAAATAGTTAACCGTGAACTGAAACGCGGGTAATCGCTCATTTTGAGTATTCACATGTCCAGTTACCCGCCTAATACGGTTCGGTTTAGTTAATAAAAGTAATTACCCGCCACAACGAATAATTAAAATATTCCAATTAACCGAACCGAACCAACTCAACCCGATGTGACCCGACCCGTAAAGACCTTTGCAAACTATTGTTACCATACAACACCCTATAATTGTGCATCAAAGGTCACACCAAAATGACGAGTTTATAATATATTATCTGCGGTCACAAATTTAAAGTAAACATATGACTACTAAAAAAAATTGTAGTATTAAAAATCAAGGTTATAAATAGCGTGAAGCGTGGCGTAGCGTTATTGCCAAGCTACAAGCTACAGAAGCTATAGCGAAGCTATGACGTTTTTCGAAGCGTGATATATAGCGGCACAAAATATTTATAAATTAGTATTTGTATAGCGAGTTTATAAAATGGAGCAATATTTTAATTTTAGTTGAAAACAAAACTGGCTATTAGTTACTCAAAGATTTATCTCCATAGTAAAATGACTAAGCCCAAGTCAACTAAATAGCCAAAAATTAGTAAACGAGCAAAATTCTTGTAAATCAGCAAAAAGATTCGAAAAAAAGCGCCACGTTTCGCGCTATAGCGCGCTATATCACGCTTTATGACGTTTTTTAGCACGCTACGCCTTAAGACGCTGCCTTAGTCTGTTTCGTAACGTGGAGACCACGCTTCACGCTATAGCCCGCTATAAGGCGCGCTATAGTGCGCTATTTAGAACCCTGTTAAAAATAGTAGTATGTGAATACAAAAAAGAATATGTATAATGATAGATGAAAACCAATGATGTAGATACTTTTGTAATGATTATACTTTGGATTAAAGTGAGTGTCTCGTTGGCGCCAAAAACATTCTTTTTCAACAACCCTCAATCAACCTCTTCTTGTTCCAATTCTTAGTTTTAACTCATCAACAACACTTCACCATTTCACTTCTTACTTACAACTCTAATCCTCTCATAAACACGACGATCACCGATCGAATTCCGACGTCCGCCAACGTATATATTTTGTTTTTTTAACGACAGTTTGGTGCAGCGGAGTATCTTGCGTGCCACCGAGGCATCAAGTCTCTCGACACAAGTTCGAATCATCTCACGAAGAGAATATATACTTGTTACATGGTATGATTACTTTTCAAGTTTACTAGATGATGATTTCATAATTTTAACAAGTAATTGGTTACTTCTTTTTATCAATCGTGGGAGACGGTTGTTTTTCATGTACTTTTTAGCTTCTTGTCAGTTTTTTGATATAAAATACGAAGTGGCGTTAATCATATCGCCGGTGAGCGCTACTTTTAACTTTATTATATAGTACAAAAATTGTCTAGATGTAAACTTTCACTAATTATGGTTCGTTTTTTAGTTTTTGTGAATTTGTGCAAAACATTTACAAAAGCCTGGCTTAAAAATAGATGAAACTTTTAGTTTATCTTGTGATACAAGAGTTAGATCAATATAGACCTTCTTTTTAGCATAGACCATATCAACCAATCATATTCATTCAAATTAACTTTCCACCTTTTTCTTAAAAGTTAAATAACTCACAAACGGTAAATCGTCAAGTGACAAAAAATACACCATTGCAACGAAAATTAAATCATCTTTCTATCGAGGGGCACATGTATATACTTTCGACGAATTTTTTTTTTCGACTTTTTTTCTTAAGTCACGTCTGAGAGAATCATATATGATTCGTCACGAATCATATATGATTCGTCACGAATCATATATGATTTTCAGAAAATCATATATGATTCGTGATATGAATCATATATGATTTTCTGAAAATCATATATGTTTCGTGACGAATCATATATGTTTCGTGACGAATCATATATGTTTCGTGACGAATCATATATGATTCTCTCAAACGTGACTTAAGAAAAAAAGTCGAAAAAAAAGTTTGTCGAAAGTATATACATGTGCCCCTCGTTTGAAAGATGATTTAATTCTCGTCACGATGGTATGTTTCGTTTTGCGTAACGATTAACGGTTTGTGAGATATTTAATTTTTAAAAAATATATTTTTGTTGTTAGATGAAAAAAATAGATGGTTGTGATTGGTTAATTGAGTCTATGCTAAATAAAAGGTCTATGTAGAACTTTTTCCTGTGATACAAACGAAACTTCTTTCACTAACAACTTTTTTTTTAGAAACTTTCTGACTTTTGAACAAATTATTTTTTTCACTAACAACTTATAGGTGGTGTTTAATTAGGACTTATAGGATCTTAATTGAAAATTCAGTATATAAATTAAGTTTAATAGAGTGCTTGTTTTGTGCTTAAAACTAATATATGACTTTTCAGAAAAAGCCACTATGTAGAGGGTCTCTATATTACTCTATGACTTAATTTATTATTTTACAAATTTAGCCTTCAACTTCTTCTCTTATTTAATTTAAAAGGGCATAACAATAATTTTCTTTAATTCAGACACTTTATTCAGCACACGAAACAAACAGTTATATAATCATCTACAAATAGACATCACATATATAAACAGGCACTTTAATTTTACAGGATTTATTAAAAAACTAAACAAACAAGCCTTTACTCAATAAGTAATTAATATAAGATAATATATTTGTGTATGCACAGAATTTAGACATAAATAATGATTTAAGTAATAATAATGTTATTATGATTTTAAGTAACTATATGAATATATATTTTTTAAAGTTACTTTTTATATTTGATTGTGTTTTTTACTTTGCTCCGTATAAAGTAATATAAACCTAATTTAGCAGATACATGTCGAATTTCAGACTCTTTTTACTCCTGATATTTTTATTCATAATAGTTAGATCTTCATTATTAGTAAAAAAATCACATCAACCCGTGGACGTACGCAATTTGAATGGATACTATAACGGATTTTTGGTTTGAATTCAGATATTGCGACGATTAATAAATTAATGATTCTGTCGTTTTTAATATTTTCTATTAAATTATAATTTACTTTTAATAATTAAATAGTTACAACATTCTTGTACACACTGGTTTTACATAATCTTTTCATGATGTCTTAATATCGATTGATATTTTTTATAAATTTTTGTTGCGTGAGAGATTTATTTTTGTTTATCTGATATTTTGTTATCTCACTCTAAACATTAATTGTGTTTAGTAGCATATAACGATATTGATAAAAAGGTATCGTTGTATTATGTAATATCATGTCTATTTATTTTATTTATAACTCGTGCTTCAAAGTTGATGTTTATAATCATGTGCCTATAATATATGTTGTACGTTTTAAAATAACATATACGTTTTATTTAGAACAATATATATATCGTATTATTAAAATATAAAGTATAGATATTATAAATTTTAAAGGTGTATTTGTTCATTTTTAAAAGTTATTTAAAAATATAGAATTTATAAATTATACTTAAGTTCGTGTAAATTATTTAAAATCTAGTCACTAAAGTTTAACTAATCATTTATTCTTTTTGAAGTTTTTTAGTCACATTTTTTACACATATATTTTTTGATGTTTTTTCATTCTACGTGGATTTTTCAATTTTGACCAAATTAGATTTAATTTTGACTTTTCTACGACTAATTACATCGCTCGATTTTATCTACGTGTCAAAATCAAACATTTTAATTTATTTATTTTTTTTTCATCAACCTCCACTTACTATAAAAACTTCAAAATAGTCTAATTAATTTATTTTATAAAAAGATTTGACTTACATATAGCAATTTAGTAATGTTTATAAAATTTTAGGCCTTAAAATTATGAAGCATTGTGGTATCGCACCTCTTGTCGACTTGACATACTTTTTGATGGTTTGTTTCATTGTTTTAACACTCTGTTTTCGAGTTTTTGAAATAAAATAATAAAAGAGAAGAGTTAAAAATAGAAAAAAATAAAAAGTGCCATGAATTTAATGTTTTACATCGTGTTTTTGAGTTAGGAGAAAAAATAACTGATGAATGATGAGTTTACATTTATATCCTTAATTATATACATAAAAATTATGTTATTAATAAGATCATGTAAGAAATTATATTTGTTGGAAGTTTTCAAATATAACTTTTCTTTAAATCATCATACTTTTAGAAAAAAAGTTTGAACAGAAGTTTCAGCAAATTTACCCTCCTTTTTTTCCTTTTAAAAAAAAATTTGAAACATGAATTTATTTGATTTTCTTTTCACTTCTTTTCTCTTCTTTAAAAAATAAAGCTCTGGAACACAACATAAAATATTCGGTGCAAATTTTTTTTTGTAAACATAAAAGAAATAAAATGTAAATTAGTAACGAAAATCTTAACAATCTCTTAATATATCAAAACTCTTACTTTATCAAAGTTTTTAGACGTTAAGGGTATTTGTTTTTTTTTGTTAAAAAGAAAAAAAAGATAAAAATTTAAATGGGTCAGAAATAAAAAGAGCATTTTAATGACTCTAAGTAGAGTAATAATATTCATCTATTTTCTTAAAAAAATTAAACAATATTATTTAATTACATTTTAACTTCGGATTAAGATTTAGATATCATTGTCTATTCTAAGATTTGTGCTTGGTAAAAAAATGCAATAGATCCACTTTAAATAACGATCCCTTTATTTTTCATGTGAAATTTTTACTTATAATAATATTTTTTCTAGAATAATGTCCTTTAGTACCGATTTCTGAGAATGAAGTATTGTTCCGGAAATCAGGGACAACGATCTGCAATATACAGACATTACATAATGTAATGTTCGTGAACAAATGTTACTAGTATACTAAATTACAAAATTTATTGTATCATGTTTTAATTTTACATCGATGTTTGTTCATTAGTCTTGAAATCTTAAATTCGTCATGTATGTATGGCATATCTAATATTTTATCGGTCTCTTCTTTGGATCCTTTTACAATCTGATCGAAACTTATCTTATCATATAACCATTCATGGATACAATTCATGGTACAATTTTACGTGATTTGAATTTGTGTGATGATAAATTCAGATGACGTAAATTACTCGGTTAAAAAGTCAAGAACTATAGTAACACACAAAAAAAAGAAACTTATTGTTGCATTTCATGTTTTAGATACTAATTAGCTCTTTGTATAATAAAACTTATTACGAGGTATGAGAATATGTACGAAACTTGTTACCTTTGGTAGTTTATTTTGTTACAAACGGCTTAATTTTTTTTAAAAGGCAAAATTTTATTAGACTAGCAAAAAGTTAGAAACTAAAACAATGACATAGAAAAAGTAATAAAGAGCGGCTTTTCAAGCCATCTGACCCAACTAAAATGCTTATGACTACATCTACTCCTAATCCAAATAAACGTCATCAAAACGAAACTATCAAAAGAGACATTTTGTTTCGGCCGCACTACTCGAAAAACACAAGCGTTCCTATGACCCCACACGTGCTACCAAAGTGAAAAAACGAAGCTGTTAGAAATTTGGTGGATCACAGTAATCTGAGAGTCGTGTCAAACACTTTCAGATCAAAGTATTTCGATGGTTCTATCGAAATCTCCAATCGGATAAAACTCAGATTGCGAACTGTAAATTATGTTTTTGTTGTTATGATGTCAGAACCAGAAAAGAAGAACATATGACCAAAATAACGTCTGTTTGGTTGTAACTGCCAAAAGCAGTTATAATGCCCAAAACCGACGCTTTTAACAACGGGTAGAAACGAGTCCAAATTCTCGGGAATTTTATTTTCAAGTGCGTTTTCGACAAAGCACTTTATACCAAATAAAATCCCAGCCAGGGGCGCTGCCCCTTGGACCCTGCCCAGGGGCGCTGCCCCCGGACCCCCGTCGTACGGGGGCTTCGCCCCCGTATGGTAACCGTAATAATGTCATACAAGTGTGCACTCCGCACAACCCCGACTTGATGAACGTTTATCACGATTACTCATTGGTCAACAAAGTAAATCCATTACACTTAAATCATTATTGGTAACACATAATCACCAACAATCCTCCCCCATTTAAGTGTAATCTTGATTAACTTAAAGAAAATCATAACACAATCAAACTGATGCATAAATGAAATGTCGACATGATTGAATTTCACATTAGTATATTAGCATTCCAAATATTCGAATATTAGAGTGTCACTAAGGATTGAACTCTTCTATCCATAGAGAATACCTGAAGATAATATACACAACAGTTTACACATTTACATGTTCTACTTGACACTATTTTTACTAGCTTGTGTCCTATCCTTCAATAAGCATATCAAAGCCAAGTCCCAAACTTCTTGAAGCAGCAAAACTTCATGCTTATATAGGTGATCTTTTCTTCTTGCACCTGCACATGCAATTTGTCAAAAGATCATTAAGAAATATAATTTCAACCTCCTTTACTTGCAGTTCTGAACACATACCGTGGGATGATGTAATTATGCGTTCCAAATCAAAATATCAAGCTTTCCACATTGAATTCAGCACCTAACATTGCGTTAGGTGGGAATTGGGTATCTTGATACAAGGATTTTATTAGGTGGACTTTAAACCCATCCCAATAGCCGCCTTGCGCACGAGATCTCTAACTAACCCTTTGGTTAGATGGTCGGCTAAATTCAACTGAGTTTTCACAAACTCCACGGATATCACACCATTCATGATAAGGTCACGAATCATACTATGTCTAACACCTAAGTGTCTAGACTTACCATTGTACACATGACTATAAGCCCTAGCCAAGGTAGCAGCACTATCACATCTGATAGAAATGGTAGATACCGGTTTAGGCCACAAAGGAATTTCATAAACCAAATCCCTTAGCCATTCAGCTTCTTTACCAGCAGCAGCCAAAGCCACAAACTCTGACTCCATAGTTGAGCTAGTAATACAAGTCTGTTTCTTAGAAGCCCAAGAAATAGCACCTCCTCCAAGTAGGAATACCCAGCCACTCGTAGACGAGTGATCCTCCATGTTGTTAATCCAACTGGCATCTGAGTAACCTTCTATCACAGAAGGATAACCACTATAAGTTAAACCAAAATTCATGGTTCCTTTCAAGTATTGAAATACTCGAGTAAGAGCTTGCCAATGTAAAGCACTAGGATTGCTAGTGTACTTACTAAGCTGTCCTACAGCAAACGCTATATCCGGCCTAGTGCTAATCACGGCATACATAAGACATCCAACAGCACTAGAGTATTCTAGCTGAGACACTGCAATTCCCTTATTAGGAATCAGTTTCACATTAGAATCAAATGGAGTATGAGCAGGAATGCAATCAGCAAAGTTAAACTTTGCTAGTATCTTCTCAATATAATGAGATTGAGAAATCGAGATACCATTGTTTCCTCGTTTAATTCTAATACCAAGAATCACCTCAGCCTCCCCCAGATCTTTCATATCAAACTTAGATGACAAAAATTCCTTTGTCTTATCAACTTGATCTTGGTCAGTGCCAAAGATCAACATGTCATCTACATATAAGCAAATGATTACTCCCTTACCAGAAGCATCAAACCTGCTATACACACATTTGTCAGATTGGTTTAAACAAAAACCATTAGACAACACCACATCATCAAACTTTTGATGCCATTGTTTTGGTGCTTGTTTTAGACCATACAATGATTTCTTCAATTTACATACCTTGTTTTCATGTCCAGGCATCACAAACCCTTCAGGCTGTTTCATGTAAATTTCCTCATCCAAATCACCATTCAAGAATGCAGTTTTCACATCCATTTGGTGAATAACAAGATTGTTTATAGCAGCAATAGCTAACAACAATCTAATAGTGGATATCCTGGCAACAGGAGCATATGTATCAAAGAAGTCAATTCCCTCCTTTTGTCTAAAGCCTTGGATTACCAATCTGGCTTTAACTTATCTATGCTTCCATCCACTTTCATTTTCCTTTTTAGGATCCATTTACCCCCTAATGCCTTGCATCCAGGAGGTAAATCAACTAATTCCCAAGTATCATTTTGCATGATGGAATCAATCTCACTTTGTATTACTTCTTTCCAGAAGGCAACATCCCTAGACGCCATTGCCTCACTCAAGGTCTTTGGATCCTCCTCAACAGTGAAACAATATTCACGTAGAGATACAGTCTTATCTCTCGTTCCTTCGACCCCAGCCAGGGGCGCTGCCCCTTGGACCCTGCCAGGGGCTGCCGCCCCTTGGACCCTGCCCAGGGGCGCTGCCCCCGGACCCCCGTCGTACGGGGGCTTCGCCCCCGTATGGTAACCGTAATAATGTCATACAAGTGTGCACTCCGCACAACCCCGACTTGATGAACGTTTATCACGATTACTCATTGGTCAACAAAGTAAATCCATTACACTTAAATCATTATTGGTAACACATAATCACCAACAGAAGCCTCCAAAATAGACTTTTGCATCCTCTTTAGCCGAAGTTATACACAGCTTAACTGAAGTATTACTTTAACCGTCTTTTACTTTTTTTCCTAAGCCACTTTGCAAATGTTTACCTCTAGGTGGTCTATGATACGCCCGTGGTAGCGGTCTTTCAGAAAGCACGAGGATATTGTGTTAAGATAACTATCACTATGTTTTATGTTTTAATAGGATATGTGTTTAAGTCGTACTAGAAAAATGTTATATTTTTTTTATATTTATCTTGTATTCAATTTGTCTTGCAGTTATGTAGAATTTATTCGATATATATACCGAATGATTATTGAATGAGTGCCATATGTTTAAGATTAGTAAACTCTAAGTCTTCTTTATTCTAGTTTTTAAGGAGCAAAACACCCGCTAAAAGTGATGCCCTATTATGATAATACGCGACAAGGTCGTATTAGTTAGTGCTTCCATTGAGTTTCGTCGTTGAGAGCTTTCGATTCACTGCTCCAATCCTAAAACAAAGAGTTACTATTCATCAATGAGTAATGTTCGTCAACGACACTATTCATCGCATTGTTTACTGTACTGTTCACATGCACTCTTCACGTTACTATTCACCGGGTTATTGTTCATCAGTGAAATAAAATATTTTTTCCTGATCAGGACGCGAAAGATGCATTATATAAGCTCTTTCAAATGGGTACGATGGTCGAATATAAGAGTAATAAGGGTCTTATAAGTCGAGTAACAAGTACATTTGAAAGTTTGCTTTCCTTGTTTTATATATCCGGACTTAGACTAACGTTACAACTAGAACTGTTGAGGTCGTACTCGAAGCTTACAAGTTTAGGAGAAGCTTTCTACTTATCTCGTATAGGAGAGACTCGTCTTGAGGCGGTTGTAGAGAAAGAGCAAACAATTGAAAAAAAAACATCAAATTCTTCTACAACATCGAAAGTTGTGCCCACAATTGAACCAAAAGTCATACTAGAAGCTATTGTTCATGGGGGTTTAGTTAGTGATTCGAGCGAGGGTTTAAAAGTAGTGGGTGATAATGAAGTGTGAGTGGTTCACATTACCGAGGCATGTTTTGGAGATTCGTGGTAGCCACGACTGTCACGTCGGCGATCATCGTGATAAGTGTTCGAAAATAGCCTACTACATGTTTTCAATTGTTTGACCAAAAGCGTCGGAATGGATGTCGAATCTTGATTCGACATATTTTTTGTGTTACATTGAGGGCAAGATGAACTTTGAAGAAGCAGTGATACTAGTATCAAGCTATCGATGTCCTATGCAGCGGAAGAGGAAAAAAATGTTGGTTACGGTAACGGGAGGAAGGAGGCCTACGTTAGTGGAATGTGGGACGATGGTAGGATTAGGATATGGGATCTCAAAATCGAGACTCGAGAGTGTTTTCAAGACATTATCTTGAGGGCAAGGTGGTTTCGAAGAAATGGGAAATGATACGCTCGCGATAGGGTTGTTCGGAGAGCACGGGAATATCATGTTAGGATAACTATCGTTATGTTTTAATATAATATGTGTTTAAATCGTATTAGGAAAGTGTTATCTTTTTTATATTTATCTTTTATTCAAGTTGTCATGCAACTTAGGGCTTAGAGGGCACGGAGTGGTGGCGCCGTGGGTTCAAACCCACGGCGTTGGCCGCGCAGTGACTCCGCGAAACGAAAAAACCCACGACGTTGACCTGTGGTATGGGTATTCCCACTTGGCGTGATTCAAGTTTTCAGCTTTTTTTTTCTATTTTTTTTGTGTGTATTGTGTGTGTGTATTGGGGAAGAAGAAAGGGGTATTGTGTGTATTGTGGGACCCACATTCACCCATCATTTGGAGTGATGACTCCCCACTTTTTTTCATGTGAGTGAGTGAGTTTCGATGACGTGACACCCGAAAAACCCAAGTGATGGTTCCTTTTGCTCTTATTCGGTATATATCGAATTGTTATTGAATAAATGTCATATGTTTTACATAAATAAATCTTAAGTTTTCTTTTCTCTAATTTTTAAAAAACAAACACTCGTTAAAAGTGGTGCTCTGATACTTGTTTAATTTGTTTCAAAACTCAAAGTAAAATTAAAACAATGTCCAAGTACACATCATTTACTAATCTAAAACAAAAATACACTCCATGAACATGTTTACATGATACCAAAATATTTCCAAATCTAGACAATCAGACATAAGTACATGAATAAATGACATTATTCTTGCCTTAGATTAAATAACATAAATATAACATTTGTGTTGTTCTAATGGATTCAATGAATTAATGAAAATAGACAATGATCTTCTTCAGCACATGGTCTTCCATGTTTGTTTCCATAACTCTTCTGATTATATATACATTATTCCTTCAATCTATATAAACTATTTGTCTGTTTCTATATGGTTAAACATTCACTGTAAAAAAAATATACATGCTAAAGTTGACTTTAATTTTAGACTTTGTCCATATTATTTCCTTGTTTGAAAAGTATACTTAAGTTGTTATATACATTGAGTCATGTCCTAAATGATCTCTTGCTCATCATTTTAGACTTTGTCCATTTTATTTTCTTGTTTGAAAAGTATACCTTCAACTCTTCAAGATTGTTATGCTAACGACAATCGGCTAACGACTCGACGGAGTTCTTGAACGAGACTACAGGTGGAAATATAGTCTATTTTTGCAGATTGTATGGATTTTTTTTTTTTGTGTTCTGAGGTGTAAAATGTTGTCTGTAAAGTGCATTTAGTCTTCTTTAAATGATGTTATGTGTGCTTTACGAAATTCTGCTGATGTGTTAGGATTCGGGGCGATATTGTATTAGTATAAAGATGCTTTGATCACATTAGTTTGCTGCAAGTTTCAAGGGAATACTTATTTTTAGATCTGGTTGTGCCTGTAAAGATTTATGCTTTTGATCACCTTTATACTTTTTTGGTTATAAACTTATAATACATGTTTATTTATTTGTTACAGTGAGATTGCTGTGAATACAAGCCGGTTTTATAACGTGGGAAGTTTGTTTATCGTATGATATATCATATATGCTATCAATGTGGCGAAATTCAAATAGAGTTGCGTGTGAATCAAGTATAAGAACGGAGAAGAACGATGGAACAAACTGTCAGGCTCGTACCAAAGAAGTCAATTCTAGGTATAAATCACCAACGACACCAAGGCGTTATCCATCCCCAAGCACACCAAAAACAGTTTCGGCAAGAACAGCTTCAACAGAAAGAAAACGGCCCACGACACCACAATTGTCATCGCGCCCTTCTACCCCAGTTCGTGATACATATGTCAATATGGAACCGGTTGTCAGAAAGGCGGATTCCTTATGGCCTTCACGAACACGTAGTTTACATGTTGCTTTTCAGTCTGATTCGTTTTCGTTGTCAAGTGGTAAGAAAGAGAAGCCACCACCTCAGGCTCTTGCAGATCGCACGTCAAAGTTGTCATCTAATGCTTCTAGGAAAGCTACCCCTGAGAGAAAAAGGAGTCCACTTAAAGGAAAAAACGCGATCGTTCAGTCAGAAAATTCAAAACCTTTGGAGGGATTACAATCTCGTCTAGTAGATCAGCATCGGTGGCCTAGCACAACAGGTTCAAATATTTTAAATAAAAAACTCGATGTTCCTGATCATAAGCCTATGAAGACTTTTATTCCACCAAATAGAAATGTATTAGAAAAATGTGCAAGCGATTCTGTGAGGTTAAAACTGAATAACTTTGTTCCCGCCTGTTTATCGTCAAGATCTCAATCTTTGCCTGCTGCTGTGGCCCGACCGCCTTCACCCAGTAAGCTATCTGCTTCAAGTTCAAAAAGGCCCGTAAGTCCAGCTCCTTTTAGAGGAGCGAGTCCTTCTCGTGTAAGGCCAGCTAGTCCTTTGAGGCAACCTTGTGACTCAAACAAGGTTTCAGTTCTAACATTTGTTGCTGACATTAAAAAAGGGAAAAAAGTAGCTGATCAGATAGAAGATGCTCACTATTTACGGTTACTTTACAACAGGCAAATTCAGTGGCGGTTTGTTAATGCCAGTGCAGAATCTGCTTTGAAGTCTCAGAATCTAACTGCCGAGGTTTGTTTCTGAGTGTTAGGATTAACGTATGTTTGTACTATATCTTTACAAGTCGGGTTTCTGAGAGACTGATAAACATAGTATATATCATGATACAGAAATCTTTATATAACGTGTGGAGAAGTACCTCGGAAGTCCGGGATTCAGTAGCTGCAAAGAAGACCGAGCTCAATCAGTTCAGACTGAGGCTAAAGCTTTACTCAGTTTTAAATGAACAAGTAATTCTTTCTATCATTCATCTTCTAAATACTAAATCAAACTTTGGTTTTGAAGTTATATTTATAGTTATTTGTGTTTGTTTGGCTCAGATGGACAACCTCAACGGATGGGCTTCAGTAGAAAAGGAGCACAATCTGTCTTTGTCTGGTGCTATCAAAGATCTAGAGTCAAGCACTCTCCGACTTCCTATAACCGAAGGGGCATCGGTATGTCATTTCTCGAAAAGATGCTTAGATTAGATTTCATTAGTAGTGGCAAAATGTGAATCCGTTATAATTTAAAATGTGTATGGGTCAAAACATGTCGCTTTTTTTTGCCCAAAACTTTAGATTCTTTACAAGATAATAAGCGTGTCATACATGGTTATATTTTTACCTGTTAACCCGTTATAAGAAATAGGCCGAAATTGCCATCATTACATTTCATCAACTGATAGTAGAATTTTTTACAAATTTCAGGCAGATGTACAAACTCTGAAGTCATCTCTTTGCTCAGCTATCCAAGTAATGCATACAATGGGATCCTCCATACAGTCTACTTTATCAGACGTAAGACTGGTGATTTTATATCTTAAGTTGCTCGTAGGGTTCAGTAGTGATGGCTACTAATTCTAACTATCTTTATACAGTTGGAGGAATCGAATAGCCTCGTATCTGAACTTGCTACTGTGACGGCACAGGAAAGAGCTCTTCTTGATGAATGTGAAGTTCTTATGGTTTCTTTAGCATCTTTACAGGTAAAATTGCACATTTTGATTCTGTCAAACATCTTCTCGGTACGCTAATGACTGTCATTTCTAGGGGTGATACCCAAAGTTCTTATATAAAAAGGGGAAATGGGTCGAAAGGGTCAAACGGGTTGAATGTTGCTCAAAGTTTTTTAGGTTAACCCGCACCAAAAATGCATAATGAGCCGGACCAGTTAACAAAATCCCCGCCATAACCATGATAGAGTTAAGCAAATGCCAGTTAATTTTATTGCCTCCAAAGTTGCTTCATTTTTTCATAATCAAACGCACAAATCTCAATCATATCTTTTTATAAAACATTAAATCATAACGCTGATTTTTCTCTTGACGTTACTTGGTTATCTGCAGGCAAAGGAAAACAGTCTTAGGACACATCTAGTACAACTGAAAAGTCTTGAGCCGACATGACGACTAATATCTTCACACACGCAACACGCTAACCTATCTTAACTCTCACCATCTCACAAGTGTGCCCGGGAGCAACCAATATTAATGTTTCTTTTCCAAGGGGCTGTCGGCATTATTAAGCATGCCTGTACGAGATTACCCTTCTATGATCTAGCGACGAAGAAGATATACCTACACACGCGCATTGACGTGTATATGGCTAACAATGCTGCAATCAAACTACGAAAAAAACATGTAAATATTAGTAGATTACAAAATGTTACAGTATATCCATCCATTATAGATTCATCTTCATGGATCATCTTTGTTATATTTAACTATATACTTTTTTTTTATCAAAATAATCCTTATTACTTTTAAACTCTATGCTTTTTTTTATCAGTGTTGCAAAAAAGTATACAAGGCCGATTAATCACCGCTTAATCGTTACAAGGTCATCAACTTTACTGATTTATGTAAAAGGTTATTAATGGCGGTTAACTGTGATCAACGACGGTCAAACTTGCCAGTAACCTGCAAATCTTGCTGAAAATATCGAAACTCACGGTAAACTTGTGTTTAGTAGTTACCATGACTAATTATATGTATGATAAATTGGATTTACAGAATGATATTGTCGAAAACACCTAAAACTCGTTAAAAATACCGAAAACTTGCCGCAAATACCCAAAATTTACTAAAAATGCCGATCCAATTAACCCCACCTATAACGATTACAAGTTACAAAATAATCGATCGACCGATTAACGTTGCACGATTTTTACAACCTTCCAATTTATTACTAAAATGTTACAGTATGAAATCTTGATCAACCCAAAGTGGGCCAAAATTCCAAATTTTTATTCCATAAACCACTTTTTAATTAACAACATAGGATTCTATGGCTAAGGTAAGATGGGCCTTGGCCAACCCAACTGCAAAACCCTGATCCAATCTTCCTTTCGCCTATATAACAACTCGACACTCGAGTGCCCTTCATTGAACATAACCAAAATGAGCAGTAGTTGCATCTAGGGATGGCAACGGGTCGGGTTCGGGTAGAGTTTTATTAAACCCGCACCTGTATCCGTTAATAATATTCAAACCCGCATTCGCCCCAATATCCGACGGGTACCCGATTACTATTACCTAACGGGTTTTCGATTTGCGGGTATCGGGTATCCACAATTAAATTTCGTTGGACATAATTGTGCGTTAAAAAAACAGTGAAAAACAATCAAAATACCCTAAATATTTTTTTTTACTTTTTAGAAGATGAAGAATACTAATTCAATATTATATCATGCGATTTAATATATCAGATAAATCATTGTTTTATTTAAAGTTACAAAATCGAAATATGCTTGATCACAAACATTTTAATGCATACAAAATGTAACTAATATAAGCATTTCATTTGTTTATTAATCTTCGTCTACTATTTCGCACAAATTTAGAAATTATATAAAATAACAATAAACGATATGTATTTTGGTAAAGGGGTACGTATACGGGTAAACGGGGCGGGTATTACTAAAACCCGAACCTAAACCCGTACCCGCGAAAAATAAAATATCCACACCCG
Source organism: Glebionis coronaria (assembly GCA_025667525.1). Classification (NCBI taxonomy): domain Eukaryota; kingdom Viridiplantae; phylum Streptophyta; class Magnoliopsida; order Asterales; family Asteraceae; genus Glebionis; species Glebionis coronaria. The sequence goes on from CM046882.1 coordinate 563,001,684, forward strand.
AACCTGCATCCAAACCCGCCAACCCGAATCCGAACCCGACCCAATCGATTCGAGTTTTGGTTTTCTCCATTAGTTTCGAGTGCTTTTCCCATCCTAGTTGCATCTCCTCCACTTCTACAATATAGTCCCTCAATGTGGTCTTAGAGCTCATCCAGAACACTGTCAAGTCTGCTGTGAGCAAATTTAACCGTAATATGTACCCGCGGATATAACAGCTCTAAACACTACATGCATGTGGGCACTTCATTTTAATCAACAAAAAAACAAAGACACTCACACAGAAAAAGAATGGGCAATTGTCGTTCAAATCCCCCAAGATCGTGAACCCGGAGCTGAACCCAAACCTGATGCTTATGTACGACACGTTATAAAATTCAGGGAAGAACCAACGCTACAAAGTTAGCGACTGTCCACACAATCATAGCAGCTTCAACTAGTATGATTTTTTTTGTATGTTTGAATATTTTATGTGTTCCTTAATTTCCTCTTAATAAGATAACTCTATTATTGTTGATTATAGTAGAAAGAAAATCAAAAGAAAATCAAAAGGTTTTAAGGAATGTTTAGCTCAAATAGACAAACAAATAATCTTGAAAAATAATAATGGTCAAAAAAGAAAGAACAAAAACGAGCCAAAAGTGGCTTGCTGTCAGCGGTTCATTAAATGAAGCCGCGGTTCAATATATTTATTGATCTCCGCGACTATAAGGAGCCGCCCACAGTGGACATAAAAATTCGAAATTTTAAAAGTTTGAGAAAAGACAAGATTTTTTCAAAATTAAGCAAATCTTGGATTTTTACCTCTAATAGCACTAGGTTAGGCTATGGTTGCATAAAGAGCAACATACTCACAAGATTATCTTGACAAAAGGTGACAAAATATTTAGATAACATTTTCATCCAATTTTAGTCAAGTTATAGAGGTGACAATAGATTAAGATTCAATTTTAGTTTAAATTGAAGTTGATTAATGTGAGAACACATAAGTTATAACACCTAAAAGCTTAATCCATAGAACATCTTCATGAGAAATTTATGAAGGAAAACAAAGTACAAGAAATGAAATACAACTAACTAAACAAAAGCTAGCTATTTTTATCTTGATTTGGTAATCTTCTTGAGCTTGAACTTTTGAAAAGATATTTTGAAAATATCATCATTCATCTTCTAGGAGGAGAAGGATTGGTGAACAAGGTAATCATAAGGTCTTGCACCCTTGTGTAAAGCCTAAACATTTCACTCCTAAGGTTTTAAATGATGTAGTTATTATAGAGACAACATGGACAATAAGCACTATGTGCCTCAAGAAAACCAAAGAAATATAGATCACCCATCATTCTAGAGATAGGAACACCAAAAAGTGGAGTGTTAGGAGGAGGATGAGGCATGACATCCAAAGGTGAAAGGGTTAATATACACGCAGGTTACTAAAGTTTGGCCAAAATAATGATTTTGTTACTAAAGTTTAAAACCTTACACTTGGGTTACTAATGTATTGTTTACCTGAACTTCAAGTTACCCATAATGTTTTTTACCCGTAGTTATAAGTTGCATGTCTACGTGGACTCCAACTTACGTTTTCGTCCGTAAACTTACGTTTTCATCAGTAAACGTAAATTTACGTTTTCATCAGTAAACGTAATTTACGTTTTCGTCAGTAAACTTACGTTTTCATCAGTAAACTTACGTTTTCGTCAGTAAACTATCCTTTCGTCAGTAAACTTTCGTTTTCGTTAGTAAAATTTCGTTTTCATCAGTAAACTTACGTTTTCGTCAGTAAACTTACGTTTTCGTCAGTAATTTTACGTTTTCGTCAGTAAACTTACGTTTTCGTCAGTAAACTTACGTTTTCGTCAGTAAACTTACGTTTTCGTCAGTAAATTTACGTTTTCGTCAGTAAATATACGTTTTCGTCAGTAAATTTACGTTTTCGTCAAAAAATCTACGTTTTCGTCAGTGAACTTACGTTTTCGTCAGTAATTTTACGTTTTCGCCAGTAAACTTACTTTCCGGTCAGTAAACTTACGTTCTGGTCAATAAACTTACGTTTTCGTCAGTAAACTTACGTTTTCGTCAGTAAACTTACGTTTTAGTCAGTAAACTTACGTTTTCGTCAGTAATTTTACGTTCTCGTAAGTAATTACGTTTTCGTCAGTAAATTTTCATTTTCGTCAGTAAATTTATGTTTTCGTCAGTAAATATACGCTTTCATCAGTAAATTTACGTTTTCGTAAATTTACTGACTAAATAGTTAAATTACTGGCGAAAAAGTAAATTTACTCCCGAAAACTTAAAATAGTTAAAATACTGACGAAAGCGTAAAAATACTGACGAAAACGTAAAAGTACTGACGAAAGCAAAATAGTTAAAATACTTTTACGTAAATTTACTGACGAAATAGTTAAATTACTGGCGAAAAAGTAAATTTACTCCCGAAAACTTAAAATTACTGACGAAAACGTAAAAGTACGAACGAAAATGGAATAAGAACTGACCAAAACGTAAAGGGTTAATATACACGCAGGTTACTAAAGTTTGGCACAGTAACGATTTTGTTACTAAAGTTTGGCCAAAAAATAGAAATGGGGCCTACCAACCGGTTGCTTAACCGGTAACCCTTCTACTGAGTAATGGGGGGATAGTTTTTTTGAACGTTTAGTAACAAATAAACCATACCCGTATACGTTAGTAACCTAAGTGTAAGGTTTTAAACTTTAGTAACAAAAACGTTATTTTGACCAAACTTTAGTAACTTCTTTGTATATTAACCCAAGGTGAAATGAGTGAAAATGGTGAGGTTGGCAAATGCTCAACAAATTCATTCTCAAAGGGAATGGTTTGGAGTGGTGTAGGGTTCACATCCAAGAGAGGTATTAGAGTGAATGGTGAGGATAACTCATTCATCCTAGATTGGAATGAAGAGGAGGTAGAACCATGAGAGTGGTTAGTACCATGAGTTGAACTAGTCTTGCATGGAACAAGAGGTGGTTAAGGTGATGAAGAAATGAAGATTGGAGTAATCTCATTCTTGGGTGTAAGAAAAGATGGAGAACCTTGTTTAGGTCTCTTGATCTTGATCTTAAGGCTCTTTTTGGTGGAAGATTGTTTGGAAGAATTTGAGGATCTTGTGGATACCATGGTTGTGTGTTTAGGTTTAGAAAGGCTTGGGGGATGAAGAAGAAGAACAACCGATAATGGTTTAATAAGGGAAGAGGATGATCCAAAGAAGTAATGTGTTAAAAATGTTTTAGGTGAATAATGAAACTTGCTAGGCTTAATTGGGAAAAAGCTGATTTTTAGAAAAAGTTTTATCCATGTTTACAAAAATTTAGAGAAAAAAGTGTAAAGCAAAGATTCTGTCGAAATTCAAACCTGCGGTTCCTTAAACATACCCGCGGTTCCATATATATAAAGAACCGCCAGTATTTAAGGATCCGCGGACATAATCCCTTACAAATGTGTCTTCCAACATTTTTCACAAGCCCAAATTTTAAATCTTAGTTTATCAAGCTAAAACAGATTACCAACTAAAATCTAGATAGCTACCTAACACATAATTGCATATAATCATGTAAATCGAAAGTTCAATCACATGAAGCAAAGTTTGAGGATTAAAATTTAGATAATCCAAACAAGTAAGTATTAAATATTACACAAAGAGGTCTAAAAGCTAAAGGAAATGACGATCATTGTACCGAAGAACAATACTTCTACTCACTCATTCTCTTGAACATTTCCTCAATGTGCCTAGATTCATCACTTGTATTCTTTAGAAGACAAAGATTTTGGAAATACCGAGTTCAAGATCAATGTCTTGAAAATCAACAAAGGAGTTAGAGGAAGACAAGAAGTTGTTTGACTCAAGAGGAGAACCGTTAACGAATCTATGCATTGATGGTTGAAGGTTACTCAGAGAGATCATGCCGGTGTTGATTTCAATCTTATCCTCCCAAGAGGTTGATGAAGATTCACACCCAACATCATGAGCTACTTCTCGATGATCATTTTCCTATTCACAAATTTCATACCTTGCCTCTTGTGGAAGGTTTTTTTCAATGAGAAGCATTACACAATCAGTTGAGCAATAGGATGAAAAATTTAGATGAGGAAAGTCGCGATCAACTCTTCTAAGAATACGAGTAAGAAGCATAGCAAAAGGAAGACTAGATTTAGACTAAAATAGAACAAATTTAATCCTACTAGCAATGAAATACGCAAGATTGTACGGGGTGGATGTAGCAACACAATACAACATAATGTGCGAGACATGCCTGTACTTGATTGCGGTTACCACCAAGACACATTGCATTTTCCCTAATGATTTTGGCCCATGGGATCATAAAATCATTAATTTCGCTAGTTAGTAATTCCCAAGGAGTGAGAATACGAATGTTTCCTTGAGAATCACCAAGAAGAGAATGTTCACGCAGTTTAGAAATAGATTTGGTAATGAACAAATGAGAGGGAATATTGGTCACACAATGTACATCAATAGGGGACGATTCCAAAGAGTCAATACTCCAAGCATCGGTGAACCTACAATGACCATTATATAGCATCGTGAGAATTTTACCAAATTCTTCAAGAGAGTATACAATGGTTTTTCCCTTGATGGAAAATCTTATAGATAAACCATTATTGATGCACATTAAGGTGAACGAGGTAAAAAACTCAATAAGAAAGGAATGAAATATTGGTTCATCAATGTCAAGCAAACAATCAAAACCAATAGATTTGAACATGTAACGAGTGAGCTCAACCCCATCAAGATTGGATGAGACAACACGTCCTTCATGAAAGCAACGATTTTCTAAAGACCGAGGTGTATTTTTAAGTGAACGGGATTGACACGAATTAGAAAGAATAGGCATGTACTCTCTAGTTTTCTCATGGTCATTTCGAGTTTCCAAAGCATAGTTAGTACCTATATAAAACAAAGAAATATTTCCACAATCACTCTATGTTACATATAGATTAGTAAAAATCAAACCACAAGAATGTGTTTAATCAGTTTCTTGACTAACTAAAGGATTATTACTTATCATTCTTATGTTCACAATGTAACAATTTCATCTTTGACAAATGCATATGAACTATGCGAATCAAACATGAATTTGAACATTGGTTTTCAAAATTTGTTTTTAGGTAAGCATTAACAATGCAATTACCAATGTGTTCAACGATCATATCAATTCCATCATTAAACCAAAATTAATTTGATTAAAATTCGGATTTGTTCAATAAGTGGGTTTTATTGAAATCGCAAGGAATTCGAACCTAAGGAATCATAGCACTAAAACTATGTGAATCCACATTCCTAATTTGTTCTAATTCATATACATTTCGAAAATCCTCAATTATGAAATTAAGAACCCTAGAACAAGTTGATTGAAATTGAATGAAGATACGTATAATTAATCGACGTTAGATGAAGGATGAGTGAAACCCTTGTCTTGAAATCAATTAGTTTGAGTGATTTGGAAGCTTTAGAAACTTGTTAATGGTGGTTTTATGGTTTCTCCCATCGTCACAGCGAAGAAGGAAGGAGAGGGTGTTTTTGAAAAAGTGTAAAATAATAAAACATGGTTATTTTATGCTCAGTGGGGCGCGGTTCCATATATATATATATATATATATATATATATATATATATATATATATATATATATATATATATATATATATATATATATATATATATATATATATATTTATATTATATATAGGTATAATTATGATTTGAAACCACACTTTTTAATCCAGTCATATCCCAGTCACATCTTTTAGCCAATAGTATTTCAGAATTTCCTAGAAAATCTCCAAATTTCATGAAATTTTTATTTAAGATCGCAGTTTTTTTGAAAATCGCGTTTTGAAAACGCAGTTTTGAAATCTGAGTTTTGAAAATCACGTTTTAAAGGTCTGGGCCGAGTCGGGTCTGAACCGGTCAGCACTGGTTTGCATCGGGTCGGGGCTGAACAAGGACCGGTTCGGTTCAAGGCTAGGCTGAGCCGGTTCTGAACATGTTCGGTTGGAGTCTGGGCCAAGCCACTGGGCCGGGTCAATCGGGTCTAATCTGAACTGGGTCAGGCCTGGTTTGCTGGGTCGGGGCTGAACAAGGTTTAAACTTTAAAGATGTTAAATGCAAAAAGTGTCACAGACCAGGATTGAACCCTGGTCTACACCCTCAAACCTTAACAAACCTTAGATTACCAACTGGGCTGTCCATTTGTTTTCTTATATGAATGCAGACCCTTTTATTTAAATGTAGTTACTTAGGTTGCTGTTTGTTATATAAACTAAAATTATATAAATTCCTAAGATATAACACTTATTTACTTTGAATATGTATACCTTTGAATTAATTAATTTTAGCAAAGTAGTAAAAATCTAATCTTACATAAAAACAAACATTCGTTAAAACAAATCAATCATAACACAAAATAATCGTAGTATAATATTACAGTATAAAAAAAATATATATATTATAGTATAATCATAGTACAATATTATAGTATAATCATAGTATAATATTTGGACTTTACCATTAGATATTCGTTTTTATTGTTTAAGGAATAGTTTTAGTCACTTTTTTACGTTTTTTTTCAATTTTTTTATGTTTTGATAGTTTCTCATGTTTTTGTCAGTTTTCTTTACGTTTTTTTCATTTTTCACATTTTCGCCAATTTTTTTGTTATGTTTTTGTCAGTTTTTTTGTGTCTTCGTTAGTTTTTTTACGTTTTGGTTAGTTTTTCACGTTCTTGTCAGTTTTTTACGTTTTCGTAAATAATTTTACGTTTTTAGCGGTATTTTTAAGTTTTTTTTCTTCGAGTTAGTCCGTTTTTGTCAGTTTCTATATGTTTTCATTAGTAATTTTACGTTTTCCTCAGTATTTTTACGTTTTCGTCCGAAATTTTACGTTTTCGCTAAAATTTTTACGTTTTCGTCAGATTTTTTACGCTTTCGTCAGAATATTTACGCTTTCATCCGAATTTTTACGTTTTCATCTATTTTTTAACTTCTTTTTCCGATTTTTTTACGTTTTCGTCAGTATTTTTACTTTTTGTCCTATTTCTTACGTTATCGTCCGATATTTTACGTTTTTGTCCGATTTTTTACGTTTTCTTCAGCTTTTTTACGTTTTCTTCAGCTTTTTTACGTTTTCTTCAGTTTTTATGTTTTCATCCGATTTTTTACTTTTAAGTCAGCTTTTTCACGTTTTCGTCCGTCTTTTTACGTTTTCGTCCGATTTTTATGTTATAGTCTAACTTTTACGTTTTCATTAGTGTTTTAATCAGTATTTTTTATGTTTTCGTTTGTAATTTTGCTTTTTCATCTGTGTTTTTATGTTTTCATCAGTATTTTCACGTTTTCGTCCGAAATATGAAAAACATTCTGAGCAAAACGTAAAAACGCTGATGAAAACATAAAAAAACGGACGAAAAAGTTAAAATACAAACAAAAGTATAAAAATACTGGCGAGAACGTAGAATCTTGGAACATAAAAAGGCTGTTGCAAAAACGTGAATGGAGGTTGATCATGAATAAAATGACTGAAAATAGTTTCGTCTAAACATTGTTCATTTTTTTAGAAAATGAATAATACCATCTAAGCAAGTGTTCACGATTTTCAACTCTATTCTAGAAAAGAAACTATTTCATTCTCTAGAAATTTAGAAGTAGAAAATTATGAAAAGTTTTCCACAACTAAACAGACCCTTTACTTTTTGTTTTTTTATTTTCGAAATATTTTTATTAGTTTTCCTTTTAAGTTTATTTTTTTTATTTTCTAAATCTCAGATTAATTTTCATAGCTCAATATTTACCGTGTGTAAAGGTTTAGGCATGTAAAAATTACCCTGGAATAATAAAATTAACCACAAAAAATTGCGTCAGATAAATATATATTTAAAGACCCAAAATAAGAATTGCTACTATAGACATGCGTCATTCCAGTATAGGAAAATAACATAACGCTGTTTTTGTGAAATTTGGTATTCTTTTTAAGGTTTATCCAAGTGTAAAGGTTTTTGTTTTCACTAATGCGTGTTTGTAAGGTTTAAACATGAAATTTTTTTATTAATTTTCGAAATATTTTTTAATTCGGATTGAATTTTAAATCTTTTAAAAATATCTATTTTTAACATAAATTTAAGAATTATATTATAGCAATATATCAGGTTACGGTTTCACCACCGGGTCAACCCAGTCAAGTCATCGGGTAAAGAGATCGATCATTCGGTCAACCCGATCGTGTCACCGGGTCACATCTTCATCGTGAATGGTTCGTTCATATTACGGGAAAAAACCATCCCCGCCGTTGACCATAAATAAACGTTACTTAAGCGTAAACTATAAATAAAATATACGAGAAGTTAAGTTACAAATTCAAGAAACTAAAAACGCACAACAATAAACCTTCCGGAACAAGAAAAGTGACCCCGCCCGTTGGGCGGGTTACGATGCTAGTATATATATATATATATATATATATATATATATATATATATATATATATATATATATATATATATATATATATATATATATATATATATATATATATATATATATATATATATATATATATATATATATATATATATATATATATATATATATATATCTTTACATTATATATAAGAGGAGGGATTTGCCACGTCACCTATCATGGCACTAATCCTATGTGCAACGGGCTTACAATCCGGGCTTAAACTTACCCCCAACTCATACTCTATAAATTCTTCTAATATTCATCATTACCATTGATCATGATCATATTTATGTTAACGACTATCACGATTATTCTTTTAATTGTAACAAAAAAAACTCTAATCGCAAACCCTGTTAAAAACATAATGATACCATTCACGTATTCTATACAGGTCAACCCTAAGACTATCTTTTTGCTCTATATAACCTAATTTACAGGTTGTCGTCTCCCCATGGTAATCCTCTTTTTCTCAAAACGCATCATCGTATTCTTAGTTCTAATGAACTGTGTTTGTTTTGTGGGTTTATTTTTCTGTCAAAACATGAAACTGTGTTTAATTTTTTATATTTTTATTTGTATATGTTTGTTGCGTTATTGTAGAGATTTAGATACCATTAGATATTTAGATCCTAAAATCAGTCATCCAATTTATTTTTTTCCTGCGTCTCTAAACCCTAATTCCGATTACGTAACCTTATAGTCATCTTCTTTGCAAGAACATACGGAGTCTGTAGTTGGAAAGAAGATTTACATCCCAAATCAAGGAAAATTAAAACCCTAATGATGGTTTGTTGTATTTGCTGGACAAGGTTGTGTGTGTACTTTGGCTGGACAAGGTTATGGTAAGCATGCCGTTCTGGCTGAATGTGTGGTGCAATTATTTTGTCAAGGCTATCAAAATTATTACTCTAGAGCTACCTATTATCAAATTCACGATGTAACTGATATGAGATACGATGTTTTAGCGATTTTATGGTGTTATACTATGTATCACCAGTAGTAGTTACTGAATTCTATTTCTCATTTATGCATATCAAAAAAGTTTGGCTATTGTTGATGATGATGCGTCTTGCATATGACGCAACCTGATGCTGCTGATGACGCCGAATGTTTCTACTGCCGCTGACACAAATGATTGCTGCTGCAGGCGCAGATTGTTGCTGATGTTGATACATATTGCTACTACAATCAGGGGTGTTTAGTTTTCTTGCTTTGTCTCTAATAGTGAGTTACCCTCCGCTTTTGTTACATTTATATACATGTGCATTGTACACTCGAGGGTAAATTTAGTATATTATAAAATTTAATTCAATATCATGATCAATCTTTTTTCATTTAGAGGTAAACTAAAAATAAATTGGAATCTAAATCATCTAAGGAGTGTTTTAATCCAACCTTCGAGTGAAGTCGAGATCTGTAAAAGTAAGCAGTTTTAATGAAGAAGTTTCGGGATGGAGCAACAAAGTTTAGGTGTTGATGAAAGGAATTGGGTGGGTAGCGAGAGACAAGAAGAAGAAAAAGATGAAAAAGAAGAGAGATAGCAAGAAAAGTGTGTATTTTTAGTGCCTAACCCCTAATGCTACATGTACTAGAAAAATCTTCTTCACAAATAAAATGTACAAAAATTGTGCAGGGTGTCCCTGTCATCTCATCCCTGCAAATGGATCATGTGTATCCACTGTTGGAAATATGTTATTATTAATTGGTGCCTTTGTTATTTAAAGGTTTAAATATTGACAATATGTTATTATGTAGATAAAATTGAATCTGAACGAGGAACTCATGATTGCGAAGATGAATGTGTTGACAAACACAAGGAAGCTATGAGTGTTATTTTCGGAAAGGTTACTCTCGCGATGGTATGGTATAAGACACTTTTTTGAAAATAGAGGAACCCATGAAGCAATCACATGCTATGGTGTATGATACCTCTCCAGCTATACTCGATGCCAACAGGATGACCCTTCCAAAGTCAGCCGCTAATCATAAGGGTATATGCTTATGTGTCGATTACAATTTTATTTTTGTCTCTTTTTCTTGCATAAAATTGGTCAGATCCTTATAAAATTGATCTAAAATTCAACATAAGTTTCTCTTAGAAATCTTTAGTTTGTGTAGTAAGTTTCTTTTATAGCAACAGTACTGTTAACCAAATATAATGGATGTGAAACAATGTTCTAATATTAATAGCGGTGTTTGGATGTTTGTTAAAAACGCCATGGAATTGAGTACATAGTAACATTGTACATTAGTGTTCGGATATGGGTAAAAGTTTTTAGGATTAGCCCACAAAGGTCTGATTTGTTTACCCATACCTGGATTCAGATCATATAAGTCCCCCAAGGTAATAAATTTATTATTATTTGTTAGAAGTGTATATTTGTATAGCATAATTATAGGCTAATTCTTAGGGATTACCATTCATTAGTTTCTTAGAATAGCTTATTAGTTATTGTATATAATCTGGTCATTTTGTTCAATGAAAGACACAGAAAATATTCTCCCAAACTACTAATTACATGGTATCAGAGCCATAGTGCTCATACCAGCCGCCGCCACCTGTTCCAGAACCCTGAACCGCCACCTGTTCCAGAACCCTGAACCGCCACCTGTTCCAGAACCCTGAACCGCTGCCGCCACCGCTGTTGCCGGAACCCTAGTTCACTGCTGCGAGAATTTTCCAGGCTTGTTATCTCTGTCTTTTATTTTTGTGATTGGCTTCTCATTCTACTTCTGTATTTGCTCCATAACATACATTATGGGAGACGAAGCCAAATCAACCGAATTGACTGTCTCTGGAATAATTAATTATTCTGCAATTCTGAAGATACCCGTCAAACTAAACTCCACAAATTGGGCGCAGTGGAGTATGTTTGTTCAAACAGGACTGGAAAGCTTAGATAAAGATGGTTTTCTGAGTGAGGAACCCCCAGACCCGAAAACTCGTGAATGGAAACTTAATGATAGTGGTATTAGAATGGCCTTATGGAATGCAATGGATCCACAAGTTTTAAGTATCGCTCAAAACTATTCTACTACAAAGAAAATGTGGGAACATTTGCAATCCTCTTTCTCAGCAAAGGAATCTATTTCTCATACCTATTCGGTGTTCGGGTCCTACTTTAGATGCGAGCAAGGTGACTCAGATCTGACAGAGTACTACACCAGGCTGTCAAAACTATCCGAGGAACTTCGAGTGCTTTTCCCAGTCACCCCAGATGTTAAAGTTCAGGAGGAGCGACTGGCCAAAATGGATGTGATGACATTCATTTCAGGATTATCTCCTAAGTACTCCAGTGCTCGTCCCTTGCTTCTAAGTCACACAGCCTCTCAATCATTGGCATCGACATATCACCTTGCTCGAGAAATGTACTCTAACAACTCACCAGTGCAGCCATCCGGTACTGATTCATCGGCATTTGCAACTTCCAGTAGTAGAAACCACTCACGGAACTCAGGAAAGGGAGGAAACAACAAGATCCAATGCTTCTACTGCAAGGATTACGGGCATACCAAGTATAATTGCCCAAATCGTCCTAGTACTGGACCAGGATCCCGACCACCACCACGTCCTTCTCGAGCACAAGTAGCATTTGCTGATGATGGTATGACTGGATGCTTATCCAATGAGGGAGATCTCTTAAAATCTCAACATGGTTCTTCTGGCCAGGTTTCATCTACTCCTCGTGCTAATACCACACATTCAGGTAATTCATCAACTTGTTTTTCTGCACGCTCATCATCTTGGATCGTTGACTCGGGTGCCACCGATCATATGACAGGGAACAAAGATCTTTTACATGACCTGAATACTAATATAACCCACAACCCAGTTAGACTTGCTAATGGCTCTCCATGTCCAATTATGGGCATAGGATCTAGTAGCAATCTACAAAAGTTAAACCTATCATCTGTTCTTTATATTCCAAGTTTCCCAGATAGCCATTTATCTGTTAGCCAGGTTACTAGAAAACACAATTGCAAAGTAACCTTTTTCCCTACACATTGTGTTTTTCAGGAACTGGGGACGAACCGGTTGATTGGCACAGGTTTTGAGTCTCACGGTCTCTATCGCTTGTCGTCTCCATTACAAACTCCATCAGCAAACTTGGGTGAATTGAGTATCATGGAAACCCATTGCCGATTAGGTCATCCCTCCTTACCAGTTTTGAAGCAGCTCAAGCCATGTTTTTCGTCTTTTCATGAAATTACTTGCGAGTCGTGTCAGTTAGGAAAACACACCCGTCGTTCGTACCCCCCTAGAGAGTCTAGTCAAGTCAGTACTTTATTTCAATTAGTTCATTCTGATGTATGGGGACCTTGCCCAGTTACCTCAACAAATGGTTTTAAATATTTTATTACTTTTGTTGATGATTGTTCTCGTGCAACTTGGGTTTTCTTATTTAAATCTCGTCATGAAGTATTTTCTATTTTCCAAGAATTCTATGCCTATGTTAAAACCCAGTTTGATGTTTCGATTAAAACACTTCGATCAGATAATGCAAAAGAATATTTCTCTTCAAATTTTACCAGTTTCTTATCTGATCATGTAATTATACATGAGTCATCATGTGCTTACACGCCGCAACAAAATGGCATTGCTGAACGAAAAAATCGCCATTTGCTAGATGTTGCCCGCACGATGATGATTCATTATAATGTTCCACAGAAGTTTTGGGCCGATGCAGTTCTTACAGCTAATTATTTGATCAACCGCATGCCATCTTCTGTTCATAACAAAACTCCGTTTTCTATACTATTTCCCAAGGGTAACCCATTTCCTTTGGATCCTCGAATTTTTGGTTGCGTCTCGTATGTCCACGACAATCGTCCAGGACATAATAAACTCGAACCACGTTCCATCAAGTGTGTTTTTCTTGGGTACTCGCGTGTTCAAAAGGGCTATCGTTGCTATAGTCCTACCCTTTGTCGATACTTCACAAGCGCTGATGTCACCTTTAATGAGTCATGTTCTTTCTTTACCAGCCCTGATAGTCCCTCGGAGTCGTTCGATCTTGTTCCTGACTCGTCAGAATATCCTGAACCCCCAGCTTATACAATTCCTGTTCACGCTCCAACGAGCCCTTCTACGACTATACCCACGGATACTCGATTCAAAAATGTGTACACTAGGCAACGTCATAGACAAGCGACAGAGACCCAGGAGCATTCACAACCAAGTCATGACTCCGGTAGTTCTCCTGTTCCACCCCCTGAACCCGACCCTGCACCTGAGCCTATATCAGATGTATCACAACAGCACGAATCGTATGACCCGCCTGGTGCCCCTTTTCCAGAAATTCCAATCGCCCTTCGAAAAGGCACACGAAATTGTACCAGATATCCCATCCAAAATTACCTTGCCTACTCTCACCTCACACCAGAATCACATGCTTACATGACTTCCATAGACACCCATCATGTTCCCAGAAATATAACCGAGGCACTCAATCACCCAGGATGGTTTAAAGCAATGCAAGAAGAGATGGATGCCCTACAAAGAAATCATACTTGGGATTTAGAGGAACTTCCCTTGGGAAAACGCAAAGTTGGTTGCAAATGGGTGTTCACAGTAAAACTAAATTGACGGTTTGTTACATCGGTTGAAAGCCCGGTTAGTTGCAAAGGGCTATTCTCAGGCATATGGGATTGACTATGACGAGACATTCTCTCCGGTTGCCAAGATGCCATCTGTTCGAATCTGTATCGCATTAGCTGCCATTAACCATTGGCCACTCCATCAGTTAGATGTCAAGAACGCCTTCCTGAATGGTGTTCTTGAGGAGGAGGTATATATGGAGCAGCCACCTGGGTTCATCATTAAGGAGGAGGCATCTAAAGTATGTCGATTGCGACGATCATTGTATGGACTCAAACAATCTCCTAGAGCCTGGTTTGGGCGATTATCAGATGTTCTTCAAGAGTTTGGTATGACCCGAAGCTCCCAAGATCATTCTGTGTTCTTTAGACATCACCTGGGACAACGACTTATTCTTGTAGTCTATGTGGATGATATTATTATCACCGGAGATGATAACAATGGAATTTTAGAGTTAAAACACTTCCTGAAGTCTCAGTTTCAGGTTACTGATTTGGGACGTCTTCGCTACTTTCTTGGGATAGAAGTGTCTCAATCTTCACAAGGAATTCTTTTAACTCAACGAAAGTATGTCCTTGATATGCTTACGGAGTGTGGTTTATTAGGGTGCAAACCAGTTGAAAGCCCGATGCTCACTACAGGAAAACTTCTTCCCAAGGATGGGATCCCTATGAAAGATCCTGAGCGGTACAGAAGGTTAATTGGAAAACTGAATTATCTAACTGTGACTCGACCCGATATATCCTTTCCAGTAAGTGTCTTAAGTCAGTTCATGTCCGACCCGTACACAAGTCACTGGGACGCAGCTCTTCGTGTTTTGAGATATCTCAAATCAACACCTGGCTTGGGAATACTCTACTCAGATCAGGGTCATTGTCGAGTTGGTGCATTCACTGAAGAAGGAGATGGTAGAATAGTTGGCTTCTCTGATGCAGATTGGGCAGGCTGCCCTATATCCAGAAGATCTACTACAGGGTATTGTGTATTTGTTGGGGGTAACTTAGTATCCTGGAAAAGCAAGAAACAACACATTGTTTCTCGATCAAGCACTGAATCAGAGTACAGAGCTATGGCAGACATATCATGTGAGATGACATGGGTTAAACGACTTCTTAAAGAGCTCGGAGTAATTACTGATGACTTAATGAGGCTTTATTGCGATAATCAGTCAGCCATCCATATAGCCAAGAATCAAGTCTTCCACGAGAGGACCAAACACATTGAAGTTGATTGTCACTTAATCAGAGACCATGTTGTGGGAACACAATCAAATCCTCCATCAATCTTGCCAGTGCATATCAGGACTGAATATCAACTTGCAGATATTCTCACAAAGCCGCTACGTAAAGCACAGATAGAGTTTATATGTCGCAAGTTGGGCATGATTAATATCTTTGCTCCAACTTGAGGAGGAGTGTTAGAAGTGTATATTTGTATAGCATAATTATAGGCTAATTCTTAGGGATTACCATTCATTAGTTTCCTAGAATAGCTTATTAGTTATTGTATATAATCTGGTCATTTTGTTCAATGAAAGACACAGAAAATATTCTCCCAAACTACTAATTACATTATTGAATATAATGCAGTATTGATTCCTGTGCAACAACTATTGAATTCCAGTACCCGAGTCCTGATATGCAGCATCTTTACAAGTAATATTAAAAGCAACTATAATGCTTTGTCTAACAGAACGATGGAACACATCAAAGGGAAGGTAAATAAATGCAGAACTGCTTCAATTCCCTTTTACCTACCACTATTTTGCAATGCGTTGACACAATAATCAACTTTCTCAAGGAACTTGGTGTCGACTGTCGACAACCAACATCTGAAAGCGGTAAGTATCTATTTGTATGTTTAATAATACTGGTATATTGCAGCAGATCTCGACCTTCGATCATAATATTCAATAAGGTCCTTCAAAATAGTTATTTAAGGTTACTATCAAAATGAAAACAATTTTTTGTAATTGTTTTTGCAAGGGCTTTCAGACCTGAAGAAAACTCCGAATGTGAAAATGGACCAAATGCAATATGTAAGCACCTTTGCAGTACCTTCACACCCCTTTATTACTTGGTCATCCCAAACACTTTTTATTAATTGGTACGTAAGCAGAAAAGTAGAAGAAAAATTGTATTCCCAAACACCCCTCTATTACATGTAGCTACCCTTTAGGTAAATAACAATGCAGTTTAGAATCTATTTGAATGATTTTGAATATCATATGTATATTTTCTTGATATCGTAGGAGTGTGTCACACACAATTATCTTTGGAAACACGATAGTCATCTTTTCACCAGGGGTTCGTTTTGCCTGACTTGCATTACTTTTGCTTAGTAAACATCATAAGTTTTTATTGATCAAATTTCTTTGTTTCGATATCTATCCTATGCAGGCAGCGTTTCATGTAAAGGTGATTAGATACCAACCAAATAGTGTCGAGGACGGAGGAGACGGAATTTTCCACGCACTATGAGACTTTGTTGATCCGACAGGTGAGGTTTCAATTTATACTATGTGAGGAGCATTATTTCCACATCCTGTTAGTTCCATATCCTTTTTAATTTTTTATGTACTTTGATATTAGGCGTTCTTTAATGCTCCCTGGTGCCTACAAAGCTTCCTCTTATTACATATTTCAAGGAAGCCATTTGTTTTTCCTAGATTCATCTTTCAAGCTTCCATATCGTTTGATCTTTGTTTTTGACACATAAACTCCTTTTATGTATTTGACACCAAAGACGTTGATCCAATTGTAGTTTTAGATGGACTTCATTATGACGCCTTTACCGGGTAAGGTAGCTTATTTAGATAATGCAAGCTTTATATTTCGTATTGATTTAGTGCTTCAATAACCCTATGATATGTGAATAATATTTCAGAGGGAGTCTTGATTTGGCTGATGAGAAGAGTAAATCTAGAAGTAGAGTATTTAGAAGAAGCTATCTCGATAAGAAATCACATACATTCATCCATTCAAATGGGCTCCCAAATGATGACTAGGTGTGTCTTGCACTTTTACTTAAAAATTGCCAACTCCTGCCTACAAACTTTTAGATGATAAAACCAGGCTAAACTAACTACATCATGCATAATGATTGTGTGGCAATCAAAGTGATTATCTGCTTTTTATTAGACACAAACCAAAGTTCTTGTGCAAATACACTTATAAAGAAAAATTATATTTATATTTCAGTTCAACCGCATTTCAGACAATCTACTTTTTCAAATGGTTTATGATATCTGTTTTGTGAAGGAAATAACCAATCCCCTGTATTTCAAAAAAATGTTAGTTCACTATGTTGTTTGGCACCATGATGCCAACAACACTCAAAATGAAATATTGGTGAAGCATATGTATCATCCCGACTACTCCATCCTACTAGACATAGAAGTATGCTTAATAAACTTAGATAATATTTAGTATTCACGCAAATAATATTGTTATTCTGCAATCAATTTTCCCCATGACAGGGAAGCGCCATACAAGCCAATATGGATCTTTGAGATACAGAATATTTTAACAAAATACTTCAGCTCAATGCTACATACAACATTTCGAGTTTCATTTGCGCCAAAACCAAAAAGTGACAGGACCATTAGACCACAAAACGTCACTCATCTTTGTAAAATACACTACAATCAACAGCATCCCGGATGACGGATTCCTGACCACTACTTTAACTTGGCATCTTATAACGAGATGCTTAAAGTCTTCTCATGGTTGAGAAATATTTGATGGCTAATGCGGAGTATTGCG
Organism: Glebionis coronaria; assembly: GCA_025667525.1. Classification (NCBI taxonomy): domain Eukaryota; kingdom Viridiplantae; phylum Streptophyta; class Magnoliopsida; order Asterales; family Asteraceae; genus Glebionis; species Glebionis coronaria. Next base: position 563,019,541 of record CM046882.1, read on the forward strand.
AGCATATAAAAGTATGATCTGATGCGTGTTTGGGTTAAATGAAGTAGCTTCTCATATAGGAGTACACGGAAGAAATTGCTGACATAACTGGGAGAAGGAAGAGGGAAGGACATTTAAAGTTAAATTAAGAACAACCAAACTTCCCAAGAATCCCTTGGCATGTATAGTTTTAAAGTTTTGTAACTTTTTTAACGTGAAATATACCCACATATCTGTTAATTCACATGTATTTAGATGATAATTGCAGTAAGTAATCAAAATGGAGATGGAATCTCAGCTGCAGTTGATGCCTCAAAGCAGAAAAACACATTGTCAATTGTATTAGCCCAATGGGGATAAGACCCTATATCAAGAAAAACACATCACACGAAGCTATAGTTTTGGTATCTCAACAAATACACACTGCATGACAGAATGGGCTTCTTCAGCATCCCACATATATATTGTAATGATTACACTTTTATGACCATTTGGTTGTAGTATAACTTTGTTAGTATATTTTTCTAATGATTACTCATTTATGACCATTAGGTTGTACATCTTTTGTCCAATTTGTGGCTACATCTGTATTGTAATTCAGATGGTGATACGTGGGATGCTTTTATCCAATTGTGTCCTCAATATATTGTAATGTTTGTTTTTCTAATGGTATACATCCAGGTAGATGACGGAAGGAAACTTTGACGATTGTCAGTTATGGGCATGGTGCGGCTGTGTTGTTACCTGAGCCAAGAGAAGGGGAATATCACAGCTCATGTAGTGTTTTCTGTAGAGCTTCAAACAACACCTATAGAAGCTATTATTTGGATGGATATTAGGTACTGTTTTAAAATAGATATTAAGAGTTGATGATCATCAGGTTTCTGATCACGGACTGATATTGGTGCCTAAGGAAAAGATTACTACAAATGGGTAAAGGATCGATATGGATGGTTGAATTATCGGAGTAGTAATACTGAATATTATATGGTTAAAACATATGCAGCCCGCCCCAGCGCTTGCTAATTATGTGTGTCAGAAAACTCTACTTATGCCGATGGGGAATACCATGTTAGAAATTTGAGTTTCATTCCATGTGATGATGTTTCCTACAAGTCTTTATTAGCAATATTTACTTAATTGCCACATTCAAAGTTATATTTCTACTCTTTTCTTAACCATCTCAAGCGATTGCTATTAGATTTATTGTATATATTGACATTGTTCATGGTAGCCAACTTGAGAATTAGTGGTATTTTTTAAAACTAAAATTCTGTTTATAAGATTATCAAATTTAAATATGCAATTTGCAAGTTGTTAATGTTATAACTACAACATATTATTCTCACATGTTGCGTTGACATGTATGTGTAAAAAGTTGATTGTATCCCATTCAGAATAAAGGTTCGAGATTCATTATATCTTACATTTTGGTCATGTATTGCAGCTGCATATAGAGGCCGTAAGCCGCTATGTATAAAGAATGGAAGTCGAGTTTATCTTTGCTGACATTTAAGGTCACACAGGTTTCACCGACAGAGAGTGGTTATATGCTTATTGAATAGATAAAACGGGCTTTTTGGAGATAGCATTTTGCAAATGCTTAAGCAGTGGCTATTGAAAAAAATGAAAACATCTTTGTATTAGGTTATGAGGTAGTAATTAAATTAGAATAGCATCCTATAACAGTGGCTATTGAAAAGTGAAAACATCTTGTGTTTAGATACTTAAAACTTCCTATTGTAATTTGAGAATGCAATAAGCAAGTAAGCTTCATAGATAGATTTATGCAATATGCAATTTGCATTGCTTAAACTGAGTCTAAAGTTGCGCATCTTTCTCGAAAGTGAAATATGGTGTAAACAACTCGATGCAGAAAACTCATGAGTAATGGGTCAAAATATGAATACAATAATTTGAGGTCATTTTTAATCAGTTTGATTTACACGGGTGATCCGATATCGGTGGAACACATTCCCATCTAACCAAATAGATGAGCTCTTTACTAAATTGATAATTTATTACGTACTCTATTAGTAAGATAATAGCAATATTAAAGATCAAGATCAAATGGTTCAATAGTGACGCACAATATTTCTTATGTGAAGCATTGTTTTAAAAACCGGTTTTCAAATCGAGTCGGTTGAGTAACCGGGTCCAAGTCAACTCTGGTCGATCTGGATCAACCTGGGTCAACCCGGCAATTATAAAAGAAAGTTTTTTAGGTCGCGACCCTCATGCGTTGTGGGTAGTCTAATACACAGTATCCAACTTTTCATACGTGACATATTATAGATGTTCGGTGAGATAAATTATTTAAAAGTTATTTTATGAAAAATCGGTTTGATCCGCCGGTTCAACCGGTTGAACCGATTGACCCGTTAACCGGTAACTTAACCAGTTTAATTAAAAATCGGGTTTTAAAACATTGGTTTTTAATGACTTGACTAGGCTTTTTGATGATTATGTAATATTTTGTTACTCAAAAACAAACTATGATTCAAAGGATGTTTGGTCCTTTATAATGATAAGGTCATGGTGAGCTGAGTTATATTTTTATAAGAGCAACGACTATATAATACAATACAATTAACTTTTTAAAATATATCATTATAAAACATTTACTTTTAGTTATAATGTGACAACTTTAGTTCCTATTTAGCCAAAGATCATTTACAACGTTAGTCTTTTATAGTAACGGGCGTTCTCATTAACTAAAAACTATTACTTTATATTTTTTTACTTTTTTGGTTTCTTAAAGAAAAAAATAACTTTTTTCGTACATTTTAAATTCAAAAGTAAATAAAATATTTAAAAACTGAATAAAAATTACCAAAAAAATTATATATTTTTTCTTAATAAAATTATTAATTCTTTCACACAGGTCAAAACTATTTTTTTTCACTTCTTTTTGCAAAATTATATGTTTTTTAAAATTTCTTCGTAAAAAAATTCTTAAGAAAATAAATCATAGTTTAAAAAAAAGTAGGTTATTTATAAAATATATCAAATGTACGATTTTTTTTAAAGATAATGATTTTAAAACGTACGAAAAATTTTAAAATTAGTTAAAAGTAAGAACTTTTTTTTTGCTTTTGGTTAATTAAAAACGTGCTTTAATATAAATGACTAACTTGGAAATAAGTTTTGACTGAATGAATTAACGTTGTCATATTATAACTAACATTACAAACGTCCGGTAAAGATAATTTTTTTTAATGCACGTTGATGGTATCGATAATAAAAAAATAAGTGTTTCATTATGCTACATTTTAGAAAGTTTGTGTTGTAGTTTTTATCTTTTTTTATAATTGCTAAAATGTCATGGTAAGTTAAAGCATTTTTTGGTGTGCACTCTTATGTTTTTCACTTTTTACTAAAAACATGTACATAGAAGTAAATATGTGTATGTATGAAAGTAGATAAACGTTTAAGTTGTAACCTATTATTAAATCAAGTCATCCACATGTTTTACGTTTATGATATATGTGATTTACAACTTCGAGGTTATTCTTTTGGAGTAATTAACAAGAGTAAGTTGGTAATCAAAGATAAATTCAATTATAGATAATTAAAATGAGGATGTTTTGAAAACAACAACTACTTAAAACTATGACAAACGTAGTTTATAAAGAAGTTTTGATTCATATTAACTAGGCAACATAATTTTTTTATTAACAAACAATTTCATTATTTATTTTATTCAAATATTTTGATTGTTGTAATATATTTATGTATATTGGCATCCATACATGATATACTAATATATGATTTTGTTGTTGGGTGTATAACCTTATAAAAAGAAGATGTACATAGAAACGAAATCATAGCTAACAACCTTAAGTTAATCAATGGTTTAAAAAAGAACCTTGTCTGTGTCGACAAGATACGTACAAGAAGGATAAGTTTCGATGCGTTATGAGGCTTGATAACGGTCAAAGTGGAAGAAAGCATATGGAGGATTGGATTTTTATGTTTTGAATTTTTATGTCGTTGAAATGTGATAGTTTTGGTGATTGTACCACGTCAAAGAATAGCTTGCATTGGATGACTCTTGCTCATTACTTTGTTGTTTTTTATTGTCATGGGATCATGAGGAAAAAAATTAGTAAATTTTGTTAGATATTATACGAGGTTCAGTTTGAATATTTAATAAGCAGTCGATTGCTCTAATTAAGTTGTATCTTCACAGAAACTAAAAACCTAAACAAATACATGGCTGGTCAACTAACAACGCATTAAAATACAACTATACTAAAAAATAAATTAACAAACAAATATGTACCCAATGAAAAAATTAAAACGACATTCAGAAATCATACCCGTCCATCGGACGGGTTTTGCCACTAGTATATATATATATATATATATATATATATATATATATATATATATATATATATATATATATATATATATATATATATATATATATATATATATATATATAGGGATGGGTTCTAGAGAAAACCTTGCATTCGTAGAAAACCTAGAAAACAAAAGTTCAAGGTATCTTTTGCAACATCTAAAAACGGAGGGTAGATAATGAAAACGTGCCAAACTTAAGGGTGAAAAGTGAAAAAAAATATTAGACACAGTACTCGTTATTTGTCATATAAAAAATACACATACCTGACCACCATCTGCCATCTCCATCGCGACCATATTCGCCACCACCATCTCCGGTGCCACAATCTCCATTGCCACCTAACCCGTTGCCACCATCTCCGGTGCCATAATATCCGTTGCCACCTAACCCGTTGCCACAATCTCTGTTGCCACCTAACCCGCTGCCACCATCTCCGCTGCCACCATCTCCGTTGCCACCATCTCTCCATTTCCACCATCTCCGCTGCCACCATCTCCGTTGCCACCATCTCCATCACCTGAATAATCTTTATAATTCAAAAAAGCGACTGTTAGTTCTTACACAATAGTTCTATTAAATAAAGATATATGATGTGTTATTAGTTTCTGAGTAGTATTCTGTAAATTATGAGTTATGAATCTTTAGATCATCTATATGTTTATTATTTGTTAACATATGTTGCCTAAGTGATTGATAGAATGTCTGAAAGAATGTATTTGTTAAACTTGCTTACAAGGTGTTTGTTAAGTTGCCTGAAAGAATGTGTTTGATAAAATTGTATAAAGAAGGGTATTATGTCAAGTTAGGGAATTTGTTTGGTTAGTGAACGAAAAAATGAATTACGAGATCTCTTTGTATGATAATAGCATCATGATATAAGTTACAACCTTTTTATTTTGTTTATCACATCGTAGGAAATGTTTGCGGATCTGTTTGTATATTCAGTAGATCACGAGATAGATTAGGGCATGTGTTTGTATGATTACGTGGGGAAGAGACAAAATTAAAGTAAATTCATTGTTGTTTCATATTATTAAGGTACCTGTTTGTTTAATTTTAGGCGTCTAATAATACTTTATTCGTATATCAATGTATATTACAAAATATCATGTGTTTGTTGCATGTTATGATACTAAAATTACTTTGTAATTAATTTTAAATTTGATTTTTATCTACCAAACAAGATTACATAGAAAACAAACCTGAAGACCAAGTAACATAGTCAATAAATTTTTTTTATCATCGTTTTAGTCATATGTATGAATTGAAAAACTAAAGAAGTAGTTATCATTTTGAGCATTTGTTGTTGCAGGATATTCTTTCATTAACGACTGAAGATGCAAAAGACTACTCGGGTGTGTCTTATATGGTAACCGCACCTCTTGGACTACCCGGGTGTGTCATATACTAAGGATGTAAATAGGTTGCAGTAGAGGCCTAGTCAAAAGATTTAACCCATTTGAATGATCATTTTTTATAAGGCTGTTCTTGTTGGTGAAGCTGATGCATATCCAAAGTGGAGCGATCAGGTGGTTAAGAAAAATTTATTATAACATTTTCTAATTCTTCAAATTCGGCATCTGTTTGGACATATTAGTGCATCCATTTGCATGCTTAGTTAGAATAGCATGTTACAAACTTATATTATATCCAGGGTACTTGCTCGTCTAATAACATAGAATCTTAGGAGTTGAGGTTAAGATAATTGGTGCATAAAAATGATAAACAAGATCTGGAGTCGAGGTATAAAAGGACAAACATTATTAAGAGCAGATAGCTAAATTGGGGTTGCAAGGTATCATCATCGGTATATGTTTCTTTTTTCTGTGTATAAGTTAGAGTGGCCTTTTTTACACTACCTTTTGTTTTGTTCTTTGAAGTCGTTTGTGTGTCAAGGTAGTCGTCATCAGCTCAACTCTCAGTAAGCTAGTAGTAGTTCCCTTCATGTAACACAAGGTTTGGTATTCGTGTAGCTATTGCACAATATCAAAGCTGAGCATCTCCAAGCTTCACCCTCTATAAAGACACAGATTGGGTTTGTTATTTTTAGTACTTGCATATTCATTGTTCACTTTAAAATAGAACCATACTTTTTTCTAGACGCTAAGACCTTTTGTGATTGGGTAACGAACCTTGCTTTATGCTTGCTGATAAACCTTAGATGTTACTGATGCTGTCAAATTATTATATCAAGGCCTAGCAACTGCCTTGTCATCTTTTTTTATAAGCACTTTCGGGTTATAACTTATATGAGTATTTGAAGCTAGTACTTGTAAAACACCTGTTTTCCTTCTCTTTATATATTTTTTCATATCTTGTTTCCTAGTTCTATAATAACATAGCATTTTGATTTTACACATGACATGAGGCTAATAAGACTGGTGCCTTGCGTCTAGCAAAGTCTAAGCTGGAAAGCAGCTAGAGGATCTCATGTGACGCTTGCAACTTGAGAAAAAAATAAGGGCATTGGTTCAACTTCAGCTTTTATTTCTTTGCTTATTTTATTCAATACTCTTATGGACTTTGCTTTTCTTGGGTTACAATAATCTAATATGTGCTAAGGGGTGTTTGTCTCTGCCTATGTTTTGGGCTTAGGCTTATATGTCATGAGCAGCTAATGGTTTATAAACAATAAGCTCATTACTCATAAGTAGATAGGAATTACTCATTGGGTTCTTTAAGTCTGAGGCATACAGTACTTATCCAGGCCACTTATTTGCTATTAATGTGATCATTTCTATATTACGGGTGACATATAAGAGAGCTAACTAAAGGCCCACGAGCAAAGACAGTTTAATGCGCATTTGCTAGAACTTTAAACCACGTTGGTAAAAACATTTACTTGTATGCCTTTTGCTCTACGTTGCTTTATGATAACATGCTTTATATGAACATGAAATTGAGAATATGAACTTCTATTCCTTAACTCTTTTTATTACCCTTGATTGTTTTATGGCTAGTATTACTATAATTTCAAAGTAGGCATCATGAATTAATTTATACATGTTTGTATGATTCGAGCATATATATGTGAGACTAAAGCATTATGAATTAATTTAAATCAGTTTGTTTCATAAAATAGCATCTATTTGTATGATTTAAGGGCACTGTTTTGTATGATTTAATTGCATCAGTTTGTTTATATGCACAAGGCATCTATTTGTATGATTTAATGGCACCCATTTGATGGCATAAACCATAAAAAAATTAGATTTAATTAATAAAAAGTCTTTGAGACAAAAAGCTCCCCACATGCTTATTTAAGAGTTGAGACTACTTTAACGCAACTCTGTTTCTTCTTATATTTCAGCAAATAACCAGGAAATATATCCCAAACACCCTTTTAGGTTCTCGTTCAAATGTGTGTAACATTGTATAATTAAGGCTCATAGTTACAGATAGCGTTCCTATACATGTTTTTTTAGATATTTATCAATTAAGACGATATAAAGTAAGATAATGATTAAAGTATAGTCTGTTTACTGTTGGTGCATACACTTTATCATTATATCATCTTTTTATACTTGTCAAGTAATTATTATCAGTTTTTTTGTTTGCGATTAAAAGTTGGCAATCGAATCCAATATAAAAATGTCTGTGACTTGTAACTAATTCAGGCAACCAAATCATGCTTAATCCCTTGCAGGTGGGAGTGTCTAAAATACTTGTTCTTAGTGATTGGACAAATGACATATTATGTAGTTTTGGGATGCTTGTTATCAATGGTTATATAGCAACAACTAATTTGGCACCAGGGTCCCTAGTAAGACCAATCAACATAATGGTTATAGGAGCTACTAGAAACTTGGGAACACGAGTTGTTAGACATACACTAGACGAGCACTAAACAATCGTCGACCTTTTGATATCAGAGGCAGTTGTAAATTTTTATTGTATTTCCATTGGCTTAAGACCTAGACTGGTTCTGTGTAAAGCTGAAATGTGTTTGAGGTGCTTGGTGCATGCGTTTGAGGTACCTAGTGCATGTGTTTTACGTAGTTAGTGCATGTTGATTGTTTTAATCCCACAATAATTTATGAGTCACTGTAGGTTATTGAGGTAAGATAAACTGTAGGACCAGATATTGTATACATTAGTTGAATCTAAGTTGTAGTTTCATGAACTTATTTTTGTGTATCTGTTTATATATTTTCGTGCATCAGTTTATATATTTTTGTGCATCCGTTTATATATTTTTTGTGCATTCGTTTGTACAGTAGAGGAAACAGTTGGGATACATGCTGGTGATAAGAAAGATACTATTGAGGGTGTTATCGTGACAATGTAAGAAATGGAGATTAGGATGGCAGGGCGGTTAACATGTATCGTTTTCTTGGTAGAGTGTGTATATGTATTGTGGAGTCTGCTTAGTTGAGAATTTCAGCTGTAGAACGCAAAAAAATAAAATGCACATGAGCGGTGTTGAAAATTATAAGGATTCCTCTGAATCCAGCCTAAGATCATCTTTGCCTTTTGTGCATGTACTAATTATTCGGGTAAGCTATGTGCATTTTTACCTTCAAAGATTATTTATCTTTCTTTCACATCCAAACTGACTTGTTTTGGTTTGTAGGATATTTAAAATGGGTGTCAACAATTTCTGGACAGTGGGTTTACGACGATCCACTTCATTTGGAACTGCAGCGATTACAACCTAGAAAAGAAAACATGGTCGCACTTCATCAAGATAATGTAAGTCTCTTTGGGTAAAGTAAATCCAACTGTGTTTCTCATGTGTTCATTCTCAGCACGGTCTTCGTTCAAATGCAAAATATAAAGCTTGTATTGTGAAAAATAAGTAGCAGAACCCATTGCCCTATTTTACACTTTCCTTTTGATTTTATAGTTTTTAGTAATGTATTTTTTATAAGATACATTTAGTCAAGTGTCTAAATAGTTCTGTGATTTATCCATATATGCATGCACTTGACCAATAGAGATTTAACGATCTATCTTTTGTGAGGTGCTCATCTGGGCAATCTTCAGGAACCGTTACCATTACCATCAGTCTCAGCAGATCAAAACCACCTCCATCAGTACAGCTAACACAACCAACGACCGTACATTCACATACTACACAAATCAGACAACTACTCTATCCCCACCATCCACTCAGCAACCTCCATTGAATAAGAAGCATATGGAGATGTCGACATGACTTACCCACCTAATTAATACCCTCAAGACATCAGCAAGGAATTTAAGTGACGGCGGACACGGCCTCGCGATGTGTAAAAGGTAATTCAACCACCGCCGAAGAAGCATATGGAGTTGCAGTCATGACTTGCTCACCCATTTTCATACCCTTACATAAGCAAGTAGGAATTCAGGTGAGAGTGGACCAGGTCTCGTCATATTTAAAAGGTAACTCTCCCTTTGCATCTTCTTAGATTAAGGCATCAATGTGTGTGTTTAGTGTATCTGTTTGGTGTATGCATACTTTCAGATGTAATGCATTTTTTTTATTAAAATTAACGCATCATTTTGGTGTATGAAGAATATTATATTTATGGCGTGTATTTGTTAAAATCAAGGCATATATATGTTAAAATCACGGCATCGGTTTGGTTTATGAAATAGGCGTATACATGTTAAAACGTATATTTGTACGTTTATCTAAAGTACACATTATGCTGCAAGCTTTTGATATTTTCAGTTTACACATAGTCTTTTGAAGAGAATTTATTATTTGACTCTAAACGAAAGCGAATTTTGTTTATCTGGGCATAGGTTAAAGAACCGAGTTTTTGCCTTGCAGTTCGGGTAAAAAATATAAATCCAAACACCCCCAAATATCTTAATTGTCGAGCTTTAGGATGTGTAAATACCAGTATTTTCATATATGAATTAGTTGTAATGAAAAATAACGTTATCTAAAAAGTGGGACGCCTTGAATATGTCTTTGTTAGATGAAGAGGGTGACCGCGTAAAGCTTGTTCTGGTAATGAAGCTTATGTAAAGGTTGACCTTGATTCTATGGCACCTGATGGTTTTATACTAATGACTACTTTTGTACTTACGACGTCTGCTGATGATGAAGAACGTTCTGAGATTGGATTAGGGAGTGAACTTATTCTAAGGTAGGACTGTTTGGTTATTTTTTAATTGTTTTATGACTCAGACCAGGCATCTAATGTTGGAGACTAATTGGCAAAGTTTATCTTGATGCAATTCTGAACATAAGTTCAATATTTTTGGTTCTATGAATATTTGAGGTAATATGCTTCTAGATAACAAAAAATTAAAAAGCTTTACCAGTACGACCAAGGCGAGATAAAAAGATAACATGATTCTAGTCATTAATGTTTTTATTTCATAGTACACTTTCAAAACCATTTATTTAGTTGCATCCGTTTAAGGTACTTTATTACATCTGTTTGTGATACTTTAGTGCATTTATTCGAGATACTTTAGGGCAATTGAAACTGATATGGTATCCTTCACAGGTTGATTGCTATATGGGAGGATATACTTGCCGCTAGAGCTGCTGGGTGCTTGGAGTTAAGGATGTTTTGTATTGGACATAAGTGAAAATATACAGGTCACCGGACATGCTGATAGAGTACACCGACCCCAACTACGTCGTTATAAAGTCACGTCAAAGATACTAGGTTGTATTCAAGAAAAGAGTTTATAGCTATACAACTGCTAACGTTGGGGTAAAGCTTATTTTTTTTGTGGGAGACATAGACTGAGTGTAAAAATCTATTTGTAGCATATACTACAATATTGTTACAGAACAAGATTGTATTTTTTTAGACATATTGACAAACCGTAATAAATATACTTTGTGATGGAAGAAATAGTTTTAAAACTTGTATGCCTAGTGTGCATAAGTCGATCCAACTTGACAAGACAAACAACTAAACAAGCATGTTAACTAATGGTTCTGTAAATTTCCATTAGTCGATCCAAACTGAAAACACGGGCCAGATGATAATGTATATTATCTGTAGAAAATACAAGGAAACATAGAAATGCTTATAACCCAGTTTACTTATTCATAAAAGTACACTCACAGGATCATCAAAATAAACAGACTTTCATATTAGATAACACTGCATCATTTCTAAAAAGTCCATACACCTAGAGGCCAGAGGAAACCTCTGCAAGACCTGAACACAAATCAAGCAGTTTTCTACGCTTCAATTTCTTCAATTCATAATCTGTAGCAACTGCGCTTCAATTTGTTACAGTCCTAAATTTGTTACAGTCCAAAAAATATTCACCTCTAACCCCTTTTCACTTGTGGGTGCAACCTCACACAACATGTAGTTACCGCCCCCTGACAATAAATTTTGAAAAAAAGCTACTGTTAAGTGGCCGATTACAAACCTGCGGGATATTTTATGGAAGCATTTACAGGAAGTATTTACCGACCTAATCACAATCCCTGAAGCAATAAACTACACTCAGAAATTAAAAAGTCACTTTGAGAACGTAATGAGCAGCATAGTTGATATCATTCCTATTACAGCATAGTTTATACCTACAAGACTGTAAAGAGAATCAATATTATGCAAAAAAAGAAGTCATTGACTATATGGCACAAGATCGTTAATTTCCAAAATCAGAATAACTGAATTCTGGTTTGAAACTACAGCAGCACATAAATGTTTTAACTATAGTCAAAGTCATACAATGGATATGAGACAAATATTATTAAAATAATCTTTCAATGAGTATCTAAATTGGTGTGTCATAGTTTCTCGCTATATTGTGCGTTACAAGAAAGCATATATGTCGATACCTGGTTAAATATCAAAACGGGTTATAAAATGATTGAGGCATTACAAGGTGACTAATTATAAGCAGTAAGTAAGTAAAAAAGTTACATATTAAAAAAAGCCCAATATACTTACATATTCTTTGTCATACGTGCTTTAGCCCAAAGACAATAGCAATAACATGCCGCAACTAGTTATCGTGATTAGGTCAAGACAAGTATTGTATGATGGGTTCAGGAGTCAAACCAGGTATCATACTAAATGAAATGGGTCCCTTTTAGTATGGGTAGAAGCGGGTCAGGTCAAATTGACCTACAAACAGTTTTTCGTCAATTGTTAAGCATTCTACAACATTACTCTAATTTTTACGATATTACTTTTTTTATGATATACAATCGATATAGGAGGATCAGTGAGTGCGCATTCATTAACAAAAGACATTCGATAGTCACATTCGAGTAAGAAAAAGAAACTTCAAAATGTAACAAAGGGTAATTATTTAGTCGGAGGACAAGAATCTGTAACCTTGTTGAATGTTAATTATACTCAGTTGGCCTTTACTTGCTTTACTGAATCTCGTATCAATCTTTGTTCCTCCAAGATCAACTATCGACACTAGTGTTTAAAAGAAGCCAAAGAGACATTTTATCAAACACATTATGTGCAGGTTTTTGTAAACACATTCTACAGTTCGTTTTGCTTAAGTTTGCTTCATATAATTAATCGATACACTGCATCGGTCAAGAGACTATCAAAATCAATTCATACACAAAACAATAATGATGATTAACGAAGCAAAGTTAAAAAAAAACACTAACTCGATATGAAGAAATATTCGTACAAGTATTACACTAAAAATGACATATATAATCAAAAACGTGAACCACTAACTTGATTTTCCGATGACGGCGGTGGCGGTGGTTGCTCGGTGATCTTAAACAGTGTAGCGTGGTTTTGAGATGAAGAAAGACAAAAGAAAATAAAAAAATAGGCCTTTTATATAGTGAGAATGAAATTGTTGACAAAAATAGCCCCTAGGAAAAGAAAGAAATGACAAAAAGGCCCCTGTAGTTTGGTGCGAAAAAAAGAGAAAAATAGGAGTTGATCCAACGGTTAAAAAGAGGTTTTCTAAATTTTCTATTGAGATGAAGTTTTCTCTTGATCTCATCTATATATATATATATATATATATATATATATATATATATATATATATAGATTTGCGTTCATGTAAGAACCACTCTTAAGATAAAAACAATAGGAACCAATTAAATTTTGCCAAGTATCTTTTTTTAGTTTAAAAATAATAAACTAATGTTAATGTATTTAAGGGTATTTTAGTCATCTTGTTACTTTATAAAATAGATTAGAAAAGTATAACGTAAATTAATGTTGCACCCTATCATAATCCCTTTTATTACTATCTATGAATTACGTTGGAAACGGTTGTAGAATAGTTGTGTGCATCTATATTTTTTTCAAAGTCAAATGCATATTTGATTTGTCTGTGTATGAGTATGGTTGTATGATAATAATATTTTATAACAACTTGTATCACCATATGGTACTACTTATATTTTATATCAACATCGCTGGATTTGATATTTTATTTTTATCATAACTTATATAATAACATATCATCATGTAATACTTTTTCTAAGTTGTCTAAGTTATATAAAACTGCCCCTTCTAATAACTATTATCGATTTTCGGATCGAGGGTGGGAACGTCAATGTATGTAATGACACACTAAATTTATGATAGATCTTTTTTTACGGGGCACATTAAATTTTAGATGTAACGACACATAAAAATTACACACTGATAAATAGTGGCACATTAATTTTTAGATGTAGTGACACATAAAAATTAACATTGATAAATAGTGACACATTTTTTAGATTTAGTGACACATGAAAATGACATATTTTTAGTGATAAATACTGGCACATTATTTTTTAAATATAAGACACAAAAATGACGTATTTTGAGTGATAAATAGTGGCAATTATTTTTTTTAATGTAGTGACACATACAAATGACATATTTTTAGTGATAAATATTAAAATATTATTTTTTTTAAATATAATGACACATAAATATTGATGACGCATTTTTATTGATAAGTCTTTTGACATACTTTCATGATAAGATATCGCATAAAGAAAAGTCAAAATATATTGACTAATTGAGTTATTAAAATGTGTCTTTAAAAAGTGTCAAAAGTACTGTTACTTAAAAATGTGTAATAAGAATTCGTGTGTCATTACATATGTAACAATTTTTATGTCACTGTGTATGTATCTAGAAATATAAAGTGATCCTACAAATATGTAAGAAGATTCGATATGTCCATCACGTGCTTAGTGTGTCAAAGAAAATGCATCACTGGTTTTAAAGTTAAAAAAATGGTACACAATAAATACTATTTATAACATATACAAAACGTTACAAAAAATTTATCAAAGGCTTAATCAGGTAATTTTCATTATTATTAGAACTTTATTACAAGTATGCCATTTTCAATTAATTACTTATTAAAATTATATCTCATTAATAGTGATTGATCTAAGGGTCCAAAATGGTTCATATTGTTTTTATTTTAAGACCGGTCACCACAATAACGCTCCTCTATATATATATATATATATATATATATATATATACTAGTGGCAAAACCCGTCCGATGGACGGGTATGACTTCTAATTGTCGTTTTTTTAAATAAGTAAGTTTTTAAAACCAATATTTACTTAGAGGGCTCGGATTCGTGGTGCCAAAGGTTGGCGCCAACCAACCACGCAAGGAAAACCGACGGCGCAGGACTCCGTGGTGTGGTGCCAAAGGCCTGGCGCCGACCATACCAGTCCCTGTAGTTCAGTTTTCTTTTGGAATCAAAAAGGTATATACCCTCTATGGCACCAAAAATACCTAATGGCACCACAAATTATCACTCCCTCTAAAAAGTGGTGTCATATCATTTCTCGTGCCATACCCTATTTTACTGACGCGGCACCACTTTTTGGTTATGATACCATTTTTACGACACGACGACTCCGAGCCTTTATAAAGGTTGCATATGTTGTAAAAAGTGAACATGAAAAATAGGAACTGTTAAACACTTATGCTACGGTTTAATACTTGATCTCATCATACACCGTCACAATATATTATCAGATGGCCTTTTTAATTACAAACTAAAAATATATCCACACAAATCAGCAATAATATGTTTATTGTGCATAGGTACAAAAATATCAAGACAATCACAATGTATTATAGATGTCCTCTCTAATATTTGGAAGACATACCTATGGATTTTACTCAATGTATTTAAACCCGGGTCGACCCGACCGGGTCAACCGATTAAACTGGTTTCGGTAGAAAAAACGGGTCATTTTACCCCGGGTTTCATATTTTCGAAAACCGGCTAGACCCGTTGGGTTTGGGGTGACTCGGGCGACCCGGTTCTCGAGACCCGGCCGGGTTTTGATTTTTTCGGGGTCTTTTTACAAAAATTATGTAAATTTCCCGTATTTGCAATGAAATTTTATTTTTACATATTATACTGATTGGTAAACAATTTATATTTTCATTATACAAAAGTTTTTATATATAATATTTGATAATTATTAAAAGATGAAAAAGAAATTAGAAAACTCGGTCAATTAAAAAACCGAGTTTCAAAACATTACATTGATTTAACTTGTTAATTAATTGACTGGCAATGGCTAAAAGTCCTATGTTATCATTCTTATGAAATATTGTAGTATTGTACTCACTCTGGATCATTGTACGTATATGGACTTAAGTGCTTAAAATGAAGTTTTTTACCATACGCCAAGGCTGTTTTGACAAACAGAAACACAAACGTACTTTCTTCTTCCAAATAGTTGTGGCATGAGGATGAGTTTATGAGTAAGTTTTAATCAAAACAATCATTAGGCTAACCTACCTCTACAAACAAATTAATAATACGTAACAATGGGGATACCTTATTAGTCTTGACATTTAGTAAAGCTTGTGTGACTAAATGTTAATATCTTGAACATACATAAACTCTAGTTTTGACCCCTTTGCTGAAACCCCTCTATTAGAATACGAAAATGAAACTAAAAAAATATTAATTTCACGAATAGAAAAGAACAAAATAATGCAGCCAAATCATAACAAAGATACATATTTGCTTCCAATCTTGGATCCATATCCGTCAGAATTTCCAACTTTGAAGTTTTGTTTCACTGTTGGCCAAGTACTGGTATATCTTTTGTTGTCATGTACTTCTTGAAATGCATCATGTGACTTCAACCGGTCAAAATTAATTGCCATCGTGGGTACTTGAATATCTATTTCATTACCTACATTGAATGAAAACATAAGTTTATACTGTAGTAGTTAAAAATATATTACGCTCCATATGTTGTTATGGGATTAATAATGGTGTTTGGGCTAACACGACTATAGGGAGATTCCATAAAAGTGTTTGCAGTAAAGGGATTTAGGATGCAATCTTAGCACAAATTTGTTTTCCCATATAGCTTGTTCGTATGACAAACATGATATTTATTTTAGCTTTACTTTACGTTGTTTGCTATTTCATTTCCCTATCATCTGATGCTGGTTAAACACAATACTTGTACCAGATTGCCAATAACCTTTTTGGAAGAGTTAACAATAAGGATGGCAAATCTGATTCTTGTTACACCGGATTACCAATAAACGTTTTGGAACATATAAGAGCATGGATGGGCAGATCTAATTCTTGTTACAACAGACTGATCACTAATAACACAAAATTAGAAAATGACATACATTTAATCGAGCAAGCATAAGAATATTCTGAGTAATAAAGGGTGCTAGAATGAAGAATGGTCAACTAAATATTGATCAAACAGGTAGCTATTCGTTTGTCGGTCGCTGTAATTGGAAAATCAAAAGTTGGGTATAATGGTCTGCCTTCTATATACCATACACAAAATGGGTAGGGAGTTTGTACAAAATTACATATGTATTACAATTATTTGTTCGGCCAAGAAAAGTAAACACCCCCTGTTGTTGCAGGCTGCAACTGTATCCAAAAACCCCTCACTTCAATGTTAACAAACATCATCAAATAGAATGTTTATACATAACTTTGTTGCACTACATATTATTTCGGTAATCTTAAAATGTGAAAACTGTAAAAACCTTACAATTTACTTCTGGTGTAATTTTTGAAAGCAATAAACAGATACTTTATATAAAATATGAAAGTAAGAAGTAATTTCAAATAAATAATAAAAAAAGTTTGATGTGGCGTAGAATGGTGTAACTTTGCTTGCATAATATACCTAGCGGTATGATGGTTACTGGTATTAAGTTGAATACTCACTGGTCATATGTAAATCCTGAATAATTCTTCTTGGATTCCTAGAAACAGCAAACAGCTTGTTCGTAGCCATTGGCATAGTTGATTAACAACTGGGTTGTGGCGGTTTATGTTTACATATGTATTACAATTATTTTTAAATCATTTTACTTGAAAGAATAATTGAATCGTTTAAATAATAGGACTTCTATAATCACGTTTGACAATAATAAGTTTAAAAGTTTGTTAAAATGGGGGGAGCATACCTTCACGTTTGTGAGCTTCCTCACACAGCCTGTTTAATCTTTCTTCTTCAGTCCTTAGATAATATAACAACTTCATATTAAGTTCCCTTTCCTCTATTTGTGCCTGAACAATTTGACTGAGACGTTCCTCCGATCCCTCGCTGTTCTCATTCTATCGTGTTCTGCCTGTTGACGACTTAGTACTCTTTCCTGTCACTTTGTCTACAAAAATAAAATAAAGAGTGGAGCAAAAAGAGTAACTAAAAGAAATGATCAAAAATAGAAGAGAAGAACATTTAACCATCAATAACAAAATATATAGACCTTATGTTCAAGAATTCTTTGGAGCCTATTATTTTCCTTCACATCACCATTATGACACTCTCTGCTTAATTCTGAATCTATAAATGGATCCATGGCATTGGCCTCTTGGATGTATATAATCACGGGGATAGAGATATATATAGCTAATAGAGAATTCAACATGTTTAACCTCAAAGCATACCAAAACTCATAAGGAGTGTATGACTAAGACAGTATGTCCTATGCCTATCAACAGAATGTGCACAAAACAAGAGGCAATTGATATCTCAATAACCCATTAGCTATGGAAACACTGAGTATAGTATAAGCTAACCCACCCAAGTGACAAAAAACACCATTAAACATTCTACTCTATTATAGATAACACTAAACTTCTAGTTCTCAATTCTCAATTCTCATTCGGGTTCAGCATCAGCCAAGTGCAGTATGGGATTTTTTTTAATAATTTTACTTGTTTGAGGGCATTCTTAATAAGACCATGCTGCTACACATAGTAATGATCCATATATAAATGATTATTATCACCAAGGCTCGCTTGCCAAAAATTATTCTAAAAACTGTTTTCAACCAGCTCACTTGGAGATTCATCACAACGGTCCAATTTGGACTTGTTGTGCAGTGTTTTGGTAAAGTCAAATTAAGCTTGGATCATGAGTCAAACAATGACTTGAATGGCGTATCTCAAACTTTCTAAAGTAGCGTAATCCAAATCACAAGTAATGACCGTCTAGAGTCTGTACGATATCCAAACTCATAAAAGATCATTGTAACTAAAACACATATGACTACTCGCTAACTAATTGGTATCGCATTATGTTCTAGTTAATGTTAATCGGAAGACCCAGACCTATTTCCATGTGAATTCTTAACCTAGATAAATAGATAAATAAAATCATACCGGCAAATACAAAACGGGGTTGTTAATCAATATAGAATTGCTATCTTTACCTACTATAAGAAACACAATTACGGTTTTATAGGAACTGGTAGGCAGGTTATATTAACATGGCTACAACGTATCAACTTTTACTAATATGAGAATCTCAGTTAAGAATACAAAAAACATAAACTTTGTTGAAGTGAACTAAAAATATATTCTGTACATTGATGGAGTAGCTATTAAAAGATGTAAGTTAACATGACTGAAGTTCAATGTAGTTGAAAGTTCACTCCATCATCACTACTCCTAAATGATATAAAAAGTATGACGGAAGTTCTATCTAGGTAAAATACTATTAAAATACCTTGAACATTTGACCATGTGACAAACCACAACACACAAATTGCAACTGCCCTTATATTAGAGATTGCTTACATCATAGCATTCAACAAATCCAAAAAGCAGCCATACATGTTACAGATACACTGCATTCTGAGCTAACCCATTAAAAACCAAAGTGACCCAATACCTTGGTGGTTTTAAGTCGGCAAGCACCAACATTTACCACCCATGCTTCCATTAAACACCCTTAAAAGCAATTGTGTCTGCAGCAACAGGATCACAAATTTGAGCTTGCCCTAGTAAACTTGACTTTCTCAAACACCCACACATTTTTCACTGTCAAACACGTAATATGAAAATATGATATGCTCATCTGCGCCATAGCTTCAGTTTATTCCCACGGGCAGCTTGTGACTCGCTACGTATTTTGTTATATAGTTGGGCTCAAACAATGTGGCAACATTATAAAACAACCTCCATGGTTGCTGCAACGGCATTCCAACTGCGGCAGACCTACCAAAACACATGTGTTGCCAAACACTGCTCTTAAGAAACACAATTGTAGAGTATTGTCATAATCCCTATCTTTTTTACATTAAAGTGGCTAAAATTAGACACACACCACAGCCTCCTATAATCCCATTCTCATTTCATAAAAGACTGTAATTGAGCACACATTGTTGATGCAAATGATCTCACGCTTGCCCGGATCCGCCTGAGCACGTGCCAAACAGCCCCCTTTAGTGAAATTATGTTATGAGGAACAAACGTGTTATAATACATTTATACCTATATATATAAGCAATCCCAAACACCTTTTCAGAATACATAATATTACTCAGACTAATGCAGTGCCCAAATTAAAGTAGACAAAAAATATATTTTGTTAACAATAACAAGGACACAAATTAAGTACCTGAAAATACTTAAGGGTAAGAACACCGACATCCCTCTGATCCACCACCAGTTTTGTCTGCTCTTGAATATTGTAGACTACAATTAAAGGAACCATGAATTTGCATCATATATGTTCATCTAGAATTTTAACAACTGCAACTCTAATCATACATGATAACTAAATTCAATATATACAGAACCTTAACAATATATTTATGTTTCTTTATGATATTTTCCTTAGTAACTTCAGAAAAAAGCAAGTTAAATGGAGTAAGCTGAAATGTAAAAGAGTAGTGCCCATTGTCACAGATGATTTGAAGTCTGGAGCTCCTACTTATCACATAGAATCCATCAGTAAATATAAATATGATTAAAAATAATTCTAAATTTTAAGGCTGATTTATCTTTGTGATCCCGAGACCAAATCAGAAACAACAAACTCACCTTTAATTTTTAGTGGCTAATGTGATTGCTTCCTTGGGAGTTCCACTGAAGTTGAACCTAATTCAAACAATGACCTAGTCCCCAAACAAACATAACAGTTAAAATTACAATTGTTCATAAAAAATAAAAAAACCTAATAATTAGAACAAATAAAATATCATAGTAATATTTTTCTTCACCTTTGCTAAAGATTGTAGATTAATAAATTCTAATTAATCAATCCGACCAAATCTAACCTATAAAAATCATAAACCTTATTAATTACAAATCACACAAACATGATTCTATGATTCGATCACTGAATATCATACGAACCTTGTATGAGAGTGATTTGGAAGAATGATTATGTGGTTCTTGGTATCATCAAAATCCTAATTCATATCCAAATTCGACAGATTAGATGTGAAAATAAGTAACAAAAATCGTATAATCATGAAGAATTGAAACAAAATAATTGAAATTCGCAACATATAATTCGAAACCCTAAATATTCAAAATATAATTCATACCTGCAAATATTTATATATCTTCATATAGAATGATGATCCGGTTATGAATTTACTTGATGTTTACAATTTTGGATCGTCGTATGTTTCGATTTTGGATCGTCGCATGTTATTTGGCTGATGATCGTCGTATGTCGTTGGAAGTTGGGTAAAGGGTTTATGCGAAGGGAATGAGAATGAATCGATAATTTTATAACCGAATTTTGTTTAAGCATGTCTGGTTTTTATAGAGTGCGATTAAGTTTATTGGGTTCGAGAATTTGTAAGCCTAAAACGTAAGTCCATGTGCTGACGGGGATTAGTACCCTGATTGATGACGTGGCAAATCCCTCCTCTTATATATAATATAAAGATAAAGATATGTATATATATATATATATATATATTCGCTTAAAGTGAGGAGATATACACTTGCCTTGGTTGTGTGATAAAGATCAAGCTATTTTAGGCCATTATCTCTTCTTTTGGCCGTAAGAGTAGGAGAGCCCAGCCAGGACTCTCTCGGGTATAAAAGTGTTAGCCGTATTTAAAGTGATGGTCATATAATATACCGTTGCGAAGCTCGTGAAAAATACTATTCAACGGTGTCGAGAGTTCTTAGTTATCAATAGGGTTGTAAATGAACTGAACGTTCAGCGAACCGTTCGCCGATCGTTCGCCAAAAAATTTGTTTATGTTCGTTTATTTAACAAATAAACGAACACGAACAAGATTTTTGGTTCATTTAGTTAAATAAACGAACGTGAACAAAGGCTTCGTTCATTCATTTACGTTCGTGAACGTTCGATTATGTCCGTCTGGTTACGTTCATTTATTTGTTTGTTTACGTTCAATTAATATCTCAAATGTTAAAAAAGTAATAAACTACATAACAAATATTTTAAATGTCTAACAATAATATATTACTAATATAGTACTTGGTTACAAAGTATTTATAAGTATATAAGATTATTATATAAGTATATAAGATGATGATGTGGATCGTCTAAATTAACAACTTTAATTACACGATCGTTTAGCCCGTTTACTTTTATATATCACCGTTTACGTTCATTTATGTTCGCTTATGTTCGTTCGATTACGTTCGTTTAAGTTATATGAACGAACATAAACGAACATGAACAAGTTCAAATCTAAATAAACGAACATGAACAACAATTTTTGTCCGATTAAGCGTTCGCGTTCGTTTATTTGTTCGGCTAAAATTAAATAAACGAACATGAGCATACCTTCGTTCGCGTGCGTTCGGTTCGTTTACAGCCCTAGTTATCAATGTTTATGTAACGGGAATTATTCCCGAACACACAAATGAGGAAGGCCTCCTAAACACTTACTACATAGTATAAAAGGCCTCACAACCTCATTTGTGTGTGTGTGTGTGTGTCTTCCATTTTTCATAGATTGTAGAGAGAGAAACGTATGTGTTTCTCTCACTAGGAATTCACAACCATCTTTGTTTTTCTCTTTTTCTTCATCTAATCTAATCTTTCTTTTTTGGTTTAATCTTTATCTTCATTTCTATATCCTATATAGTCGTGTGAATCAATCCTACAAGTGGTATCATTCGCCAAGGGATTCGTATTTAAGCATTTCGTGAGTTTTTGATTGTTTTTTACCAAAGTTTCAAAAAAATTTCATGTTTGTTAGTGTTCTTAAGTCGCATACCTTCTTTATTCGTGTATTATTGATTTGGGTATCTTGGTTTTTGGTTAAAACACAAATCTTTTGGATCAAAAGTTAAGAAATTTCTTGTTTCATCTTTCCGAAATTCTAGCAACTGATTCCATCGGAAAGTTCATGTGAGTGAGGCTCGATCGCAATAACCCAAGGGTTTTACTTTGCGATCACAAGGATTCAGACACCTTATTCTGACGGTTATTCCAATCACTCATTGCGATCGAGGACTCCGACGGTTTTTAAGGGATATTGAGTCGTTACTCTGTCCAAATAGTTTTAGCCATATTGCGATCAACATTCCAACAGCTCAACATTCCGACAGATCAACATTCCGACAGATCAACATTCCGACAGCTCGACATTCCGACAGATCAACATTCCGACAGATCAACATTCCGACAGATCCAACATTCCGATAGAAGGACATTTCGATCAACATTCCGATAGATCATTCCGATCAACATTCCGATACCATTCCAATAGATCATTCCGATCATCATTCCGATGGGCATTCTGATGGAAATTTTGTTTGAGTAATTTTTAGACTTAGCCACCATCTAAACTAGTCTCGGCACATAGTTTACACGAAGATTTAAAAAAAAAGTTAAAACTTTTAGGTCAAGTAAAATCAAATTTTTTCCCTACTAGTTTTTGGCTATTTCTAACTCAATTTCAAAATTTGGCGATACAAATTTTTCAGCTTAGCGTTTTGTCGGACTGAGGAATTTATTGTCGGACTAGAAAAAATTAAAAAAAAGTCAGAAGTTTCGGAATTTCAACAACATCACATGCTTTCTACGAATTGAGATCCTGTTTTTTCACACGACTTCTACGATGACGTCTCAACAAGATATTTATGTTGCGGATACCGAGATCGTCCACCCATGCTTACTAAGGAGAACTACACTACATGGGCTAGTCGTCTCCTTCGTTATGCAAAATGTAAACCTATGGGAAAGTTGATTGTCAACTCGATTCAAAAGGGTCCGTATGTTAGAAGAACAACTATTGTGCCTGGGGACCCTACGAATGCTAACCCAGTGGCTGACTCTAGTCATGAGGAAACGGATGAGGAATTAACTGAAGCTGAATCCAAACAACTCGACGCTGATGATCAAGCAATTCAAGTCATTCTTATGGGACTTCCTGAAGATGTTTATGCTGTTGTTGATAGTTGTGAAACAGCACACGAGATGTGGCTTAGGATTCAGAAAATGATGAAGGGCAGTGAAATCGGTTTACAAGAAAAGGAAGCTAAGTTGCTTTGTGAATGGGAGAAATTTACGTCTACTGAAGGGGAACAAATTGAACCTTATTATCATCGGTTTTCAACCCTCATGAATCATCTTAGAAGAAACAAACATGAACCTGCACAAATTGCTGCCAACATCAAATTTCTTGATAATCTTCCTTCTGAATGGTCACGATATGTCACTCTTGTCAATCAAACCAAGGATCTTCATGTCGTGGACTACACTCAAGTATATGACTATTTGAAGATGAAGCTAACGAAGTTAGGGCAGAAAGACGTGCCAAAACACAAGATACATTGGCTTTTATGGCAAACTCTCCATCATCTATGTCATATCCCATGGTACCCTACCATCAACCCTCATCAAGTAACTTCATGCCATAACAACAACAACAACAACTCACTGCTTATGGATATCAACCTCCTACTGCTATGAATTACTTACAGCAACCCATTGCCTGTTTTGATGACATCACCGATCCTACTCATGCTATTAATACTGGTCTTGCCCTTCTTGCAAAGGCATTCAAATTCACCATTAACCCCACCAATAACAATCAGAGAATCTCCTCGAACACTAGAAATAGGCAGATTGCTCAACCTTTCATGAATGTGAATCAAGATCGCCAATTGGTAGTTGCTGGAAACACGGGGACTCAGTTTCAACAATATGTTCAGAATGCTGGGCAGACCGTTGGCAATGCAGTAAATCAGTATGGTCAAAACCGTGGTCAAAATCCGGGTGTTCCGGATGCGGGTAATCAGAATGGGTTAATAGTTGTGCCAGCGGTTGGTAACCAGATGGGAAACATTGTGGCTGCAAGGGCTGAGAATACTGGTACGGGAAAAGGAAACAACAATTGTCGGGTTCAGTGCTACAACTGTAGGGGATTTGGTCATTATGCCCGAGATTGCACAACAAAAAAGAAGAGGGATGCTGCTTATCTTCAGACTCAACTTCTCATAGCACAAAAAGAAGAGGTAGGGATTCCACTTCAAGCTGAGGAATTTGATCTTATGGCTTCTGCTACAGAATATGACGAGGAAGAAGAGGTGAATGCCAACTACATCTTGATGGTAAACTTACATCAAGCATCAACCTCAGGAATGCATGATGACAGAGCTCCCGTCTATGATTCAGACGGTCCCTCTGAGGTACACCCAAGTTTTGATGATAATGATATATATAATATGTCTAATCAGGAGGAAGAGTATACTGAGATGCTTGAGCCCTTGATAGGTGTGAAAACACCCATCATTTTACCACTTATTTCTTACTAAAACAAGACCAAAACGCGTATTTAATATCATTTGTTTGGAATTATGCGTGGTTTGTGTGTTTGTTGTGTTTTCAGAGCCAACCGGATAAATATTGAAGAAAACATGGGATTGCACGAGTTTTATCGAAGAAAAAGACTCAAGACAAAGTCTGTAGTCCAAGAGATGCAAAAGATTTGAAGTCAATGGGCCTATTTGAAGATTTATCGAAGAAAAGGACCAAAGATGGAAGATTTACATATGTCGAAAGAACTCAAGTCTATTAAACGAAGAAACTAAAAGACGAGTTGAATTTATTCGTCGACAAATCCTGAATCAGAATCGAAAACGTCAACTTTTCTGAAAAGACGAGAAGACAAGAAGAAAGGGAGAAAGCCCACTCACCAACCAAAGACAAGGCCTATATAAAGAGATCCCTTCACAACTTGGAGACTAGTTTTTATTTTTCCAGTCTTTTCTTTTCTTTGTTTTCGTAGGTAGCCAACACCATTAAGGTGTTGGTGATTTTTCATTTTTGTTGAATCTCTAATCTTGTAAGTTTTTTATCTTCCCTTTTGTTTACTCTACCTTAATCAATCAATATCATCTTTCATTTAATCTTGTTCATCTTTCTCTTTTTGATTCAAAATATTAAGTTCTTATTTGGTTGATTTTGATCTTTAAAAGTAAGTGGGTTTTGTGTTTTTGTTGTTTTTGGTTTGTTGATTATGATTAGTAGATGATTAGTGGTTAAATTGGTTTAAGTTTTGGCTAAAAACTTGGTGATTTTGGTTAAATTCGTCCTTGTGTTGTTTCCCTGCTCTTCGTCTTCATAATATTACCCAGATTCCGAATCAACAGCAAATGTTCCGAATGAAGAGTTTTCTTTAAATATTCCGGATCAGTTAGATTGTTCCGAACGAAGCTTTTCATCATTTTATTCCGAGTCAGCATGTTATTCCGAGTGAAGCTTTTGCTTTTGAGTATTCCGAATCAAAGTGTTCATCTGGAATAATCAATATTCCGGATGAGTATTAATATTCCGAATCAAGGTTTTTCCAAAAATATTCCGAATCAGTTTTTTAAAAGTTCCGAATGAAGGATTTTGATAAAATATTCCGAGTCAAGTTTATTCCGAGTAAACCAAATTGTTCCGAATCAAGCCTTTAGTATTTTATTCCGGATCAGTGAAAATGTTCCGAATGAGCAAATGTTCCAGATGAACTTATGTTCCGAATGAAGGAAAAGTTCCGAATGAAGCTTTTGTCAAAATGTTCCGAATGAGCAAACATTCCGGATGAGCGAATATTGTTCCGAATGAAGGTGTTCCGAATGAAGGATTTTTATTCCGGGTGAAGCCATTATTCCGAATCAAGCATTTTGCTTTATTTATTCCGAGTCAGTTTTATTCCGCATCAACAAACATTCCGAATCAGCATCAATTATTCCGAATCAAGTATTTTTCAGTAAGGGTTATTTCACTGTTTAATTGTTTAATTTTAATTCAAGCTTTATTTAATTAACTGCTTTTAGTTTAATTTTATATCTTTTCACATTTAAATCTTTTTAGTAGAATAGAAAACCAATCCCTTTTTAGTAACCAAGAACAACTATTCCACTTTGAGCCATGATCAATTCGAGAAGATACCGAGAATTAAATTGAACCCATGCAAATATCTTGTATCAAATGGCGCCGCTGCCGGCTCTTCTCGTAAGGATTAACAGTTTTTTGTGAGAAATTGGATTTTGGGATCCGTTCACCGTGAACGTTACTTTTTCATATAAAATTTTCAAAAAACCTAAAAAATATAAAATTTTCAAAAATACAAAAAAAATTAAAAAACATAAAAAACCAAAAATATTTCTTGCTTTGTTAGTTCTTTTGCAGGTGTATGCGCACTCGATCAACGTCTTATCAAGAGCCCGAGACTCTCGATAACTTAGACATGGCCGGTGTACACAACAACAATAACAATCCACCTCAAAACAACATGAATAATAACAACAATGAACCTCTACCGGACAATCGCCCTATGATCGAACTTTTGCAAGCACATGTAGAGGGCAACAACGATCCAATTGTCATACCCGCGATTGCAGCCAACAACTTTGAGCTCAAATCCGGCTTTATTCAAATGGTCTTTGCTCAACCATTCTTGGGGCGTACCATTGATGATCCTCATGACCACATCAAAAGGTTCCTGCAACTCACAAATACGGTCAAATTCAATGGTGTTCCACAAGAGGTAATCCGTTTACAACTTTTTCCTTTCTCCTTAGAGGGACAAGCCCGGCATTGGCTTGCAAAGGAACCGCCACAAAGTATTCTTACGTGGACGGACTTGGAGACCAAATTCATAAACTACTTTTTCCCACCCTCTCGTACTATCGCTTTGCGGAATGAAATTATTAATTTTGAACAAAAGTACGATGAGAGTTTTAGTGAATCTTGGGACCGTTTTAAAGACCTTTTAAGAAAGTGCCCACAACATGGTTTTACCAAAGTGCACCAAATTAATACTTTTTACAATGGTTTAAGCATGAATGACCAAGATTCACTAAATAGTGCCTCGGGGGGTAATATTTTGGTTAAGTCGTCTAATGCCGCTTGGGATATTATTGAGAATAAGTCTAGAGTGCAAACCAAGAGTGTTCGGACCAATGCCGCTAGTGCTAGCACTAGTGACAACGACAAGAGACTTGACAAAATTACTTTGCTTCTTGAATCGCTTGCTGCCCAAACCGCTAACAACACCAAAAGTATCAACGCTCAAGTCAATGCCGTAAGCCAACCATGTGAAATATGCGGGGGTCCTCACTCTTACACTACTTGCACCTCCACCCAAGACTATCCTTCTGAGAATGTTAGCGCAGCATACGGTACCTATCCTCCGGCCGGTTATCAAGCTCGTCCTCAAGGTGACCGCAACTTGCTCAGCTATCGCTCAAACCACTTTCTTTCCCCGCCCGGTTTTCCTCCAACCAATCAACACCAACAACAAAACCTTAATCGACCCAATCAAAACCAACCTCGAGCACCATACCAACCACCTCAAAGACAACCATATCCACCTCCAAATCCTACTCAAGTTTACCAACCCGCTCCTTACCAACCACCTGCTTATCAAGCACCTCCTCCTACCCAACCCACCGTTTTCAACAACGAGGTCGAAACGTACATGCGGACGAATGATGTGTTGGTAAAGAATCTGCATACCCAGATTATTAATTTGAAAGGCGACATGGTGAAACAAGGGAATGATCTTAGAGCCGATATGCGAAACTCTTTGAGTAGTCAAACGAATGACCTAAGGGACATGATGGCTGGTTTCTTCCAAGGTAATCAAACCTCTTCTTCGGGTACTCTTCCGAGTAACACCGTGGCTAATCCAAGAGGGGAGATGAAAGCAATCACCACTCGCAGTGGCAAAGGTACCAAGGAACCCGAGCTTCCTATACCTCCACCGGTGATTGTGACTAAGGAAAACGAGTCACCTACTCATATTCCTCAACCTTCTACTTTCCCAATTCCTCCACCTCTTACTTCTACCCCTCCTCCACCCAAGGATGTGAGTGATCCTACAATCCCAAAGCTTTCCTCTTCTTCCGATATACCTTATCCCTCAAGGTTGAGGAAAGAAAAGCTCTAAAGCAAGGACAATATTCAAGTTTCAAACTTTCTCAAAATGTTTAAACAATTGAATTTCAACATCTCCTTCGCTGAGCCTCTCGCTCACATGCCTAAATATGCGAAGATGTTTAAAGATCTTCTTAGTGACAAGGAGAAGCTTCTTGATATTGCTAATACCCAACTTAATGAGAATTGCTCTGCGGTTCTCTTAAGGAAATTGCCAACCAAACTTGGTGATCCGGGTCGCTTCTTAATCCCTTGCAACTTCCCGGGAGTAGAGAATTGCATGGCCCTAGCCGATCTAGGTGCTAGTATTAACTTAATGTCATTAAGTGTTTGGAAGCAATTATCTCTCCCTGAGCTAGTCCCCACCAAAATGACTTTGGAATTAGCTAACCGTACGGTTGCTTATCCAGTGGGGGATAACCGAAGACATTGTTAGGAACAAAGTATTTAGAAGTTACTCCTGGTCATATAGCAGTTCCTACTAGAGTACTTTATTCCTCCTGGTCGTATTATAAAGTTGAAATATGATTATAGAAGATATGATCAAGGGAGATTATAGAAGATAAGATCAAATATTTAGTCTTCCTATTCATATGGAAAGTATTAAATATATTGATTATGATGAGAAGGTTACAAATTTGTTTAGGAAACTATTAAAGGATATTAATGTATAATACTTAGGCAAGTATTAATTATATTGTAACCACCTAGGACCCCTTGCACTATAAAAGGAGGTCCTAGGGTGTAGAGATAAACACACTTCTACACACACATATTCTCTACACATTTCTCTCATTGTTTATTATAGCTTCAAGGTTGTAAAACCCTATCACTATTAAGAGTGATCGTATTAATATATTGAGGCTTGGATGTTTGGTTTTTCTATTGTTCTTCTTATATATAAAGATTAGTTTCCGCACACTCTTTGTATTGTGATCAAGGCTTCAAAGATCCTTCAAGAAGTAAAACCCAACAGACGTTTTCGTTGGCATTGACAAATTAACCTTCCCGGCGGATTTTGTTGTTGTTGACTATGAAATGGACCCTCGTGTTCCATTAATCATTGGACGTCCATTCTTGAGGACCGGTCGCACTCTCATCGATGTAGAAGCGGGTGAGCTTATCATGAGAGTTGGTGACGATCAAATTGTCTTCAACATGGGTAATATTTCTAAACAGCCTTATTCCTACGAGAGTGTTAATTGTATCGACGTTCTTGATGAGGCTTGTGAAGAACACTTTAATGATGCTTGCAAAAGTATTCTTACCTCTCCTCCCAATGTTGAGACCGTTTCCTCTATTCCTCCATCGCTAACTCTATTTGGAGAAAGTGATTTCCTTTGGAAAGAATTTGAAGCAACTATGGGAGATGTGAACTCAGAATATGACGATTCTCCTACCGATTGGGATGAAGACATTCGTCTCATTGAGAAACTTCTCAAAGAGGACCATATTTCCCCACCATCTCCCAAGGCTATTGCTATCGATGAACCGAATTTGAATCCACCTTCCATCGAAAATCCTCCGGATTTAGAGCTTAAGGAGTTACCATCCCATCTCGAGTATGTGTTCCTTGAAGATAAGAAGAAGTCGCCCGTCATCATCGCTAAGGACTTGAAAGAAGAAGAAAAATCTCGCCTTATCGCCGTGCTTAAAGATCATAAGAAGGCAATTGCTTGGAAAATTTCGATATCCGCGGAATTGATCCAAACTTTTGTACTCACAAGATTCTCATGGAAGATGACTTTAAACCCGCAATCCAGAGCCAAAGAAGGGTTAATCCTCGAATTCACGACGTCATCAAATAAGAGGTTATCAAACTTCTAGATGCCGGAATGATTTACCCTATTTCGGATTCGCCATGGGTAAGTCCTGTCCATTGTGTGCCCAAGAAGGGCGGAATAACCGTTGTTCCCAATGAACACAACGAGTTGATTCCTACTCGTCTCGTTACTGGGTGGAGAGTTTTGTATCGACTATCGTAAACTCAATGATGCCACGAGAAAAGATCACTTTCCTCTTCCTTTCATGGATCAAATGCTCGAGCGTCTAGCGGGTAATGACTATTACTGCTTCTTAGACGGTTTCTCCAGGTATTTTCAAATTCCCATCGATCCCAAAGACCAAGAGAAAACCACATTCACTTGTCCATACGGAACATTTGCCTACAAACGCATGCCTTTTGGTTTATGCAATACTCTTGGGACGTTTCAAAGGTGTATGATGGCTATCTTCCATGACATGGTTGAAGAAACTATGGAAGTCTTCATGGATGATTTCTCGGTTTATGGCGATTCTTTCTCTGCTTGCCTTGCCAATTTAGAACGTATGCTTAAGCGATGTGAAGACACTCGCCTTGTTCTTAATTGGGAAAAATGCCATTTCATGGTAAAAGAGGGCATCGTGCTAGGACACAAAATCTCCAAATCCGGTCTTGAAGTGGACCGTGCTAAAGTCGATGTTATTGCTAAATTGCCTCCACCTTCAACCGTGAAGGGTGTGAGAAGTTTCCTTGGTCATGCGGGCTTCTACCGTCGATTCATCAAAGATTTTTCTAAAATCGCTCGCCCGATGACCCACCTCTTGGAAAAAGATACTCCTTTTATCTTTTCCAAAGAGTGTATTGAAGCCTTCAACCTTCTTAAGGATAAGATAACTAAGGCACCGGTATTGGTTACCCCTAATTGGGAGCTGCCTTTCGAGTTGATGTGCGATGCTAGCGACTTTGCTATTGGAGCGGTTTTGGGCCAAAGAGTGAACAAACACTTCCAACCAATCCACTACGCTAGCAAGACAATGACAGGGGCTCAATTGCATTACACGACAACCGAAAAAGAGCTTTTAGCTATTGTCTATGCCTTTGAAAAATTTCGCCCTTATCTTGTCCTTTCTACCACCACGTGTATACCGATCATTCCGCGTTGAAGTACTTGTTAACTAAACAAGATTCTAAGCCAAGACTTCTTCGCTGGGTTTTGCTACTTCAAGAATTTAAAATCGAAATTCGTGATAAGAAGGGAGCTGAAAACCTAGCCGCGGATCATCTCAGTAGACTTGAGGATCCTTATCAAGAGGATCATCCGAACAAAGAGATCAATGAATCTTTTCCCCTGAAGACCTTAATGTCTATCAACTAGAATTATGATTAAACCCCGTGGTTTGCGGACATTGCAAACTACTTGGCGGGTGGAATTCTCATCGACGGGTTAACATCCCAACAAAAGAAAAAGTTCTTCAAAGACATTAAGACTTACTTTTGGGATGACCCGTATCTCTTCAAACAATGCGCAGATTTGATTATTCGCTGATGTGTTGATGGACCAACAGCTTTAGACATTCTCAAAGATTGCCACAAAGGACCCACCGGTGGTCACTTTGGTCCCAACTTCACCGCTAAGAAAGTGGTTGACTCGGGATTTTATTGGCCCTCCATTTATCGTGACGCTCACGAAATGGTAAAAAATTATGATGCTTGCCAACGACAAGGCAAGATCACACATAAAGATGAGATGCCTCAAAATTTCATACAAGAATGTGAAATCTTTGATGTATGGGGCATCGACTTTATGGGGCCATTCCCTTCATCTAAAGGAAACAAATACATCCTTGTAGCCATTGACTATGTTTCTAAATGTGTTGAAGCCAAAGCTTTACCCACTAACGACGCAAGGGTGGTTTGTAACTTTTTGAAGTCGCTATTCTCTAGATTCGGTGTGCCTCGTGCCATTATTAGTGATCGCGGGACTCATTTTTGCAATGATCAATTCGCAAGAGTCATGGCTAAGTATGGTGTAAATCATCGTCTTTCCACCGCATACCACCCACAAACTAATGGCCAGGCTGAAATATCTAACCGAGGGTTAAAGCGAATTCTTGAACGAACCGTGGGAGAGCATCGTGCCTCGTGGCCGATAAACTTGATGATGCTCTGTGGGCTTTTCGTACCGCATACAAGACTCCGATTGGTTGTACACCATATCGTCTCGTGTACGGAAAGGCATGCCACCTCCCCATTGAGTTGGATCACAAGGCTTACTGGGCCTTGAAGTGGGCTAATTTTGATACCAACAAAGCCGGTGACCTACGCAAAATCCAACTCAATGAGCTCAATGAGCTCAATGAACTCCGGAATGAGGCTTATGAAAATTCTTTGATCTATAAGGAAAAGACTAAGCTCATTCACGACTCTAAGATTAAAAATCGAGAGTTCCAAGTTGGAGACAAAGTTTTACTCTTCAACTCTCAGTTGAAAATCTTTTCGGGCAAGCTGAAATCTCGTTGGTCCGGCCCATTCACCATTGCCCAAATTTTTCCATATGGTACTGTTGGGAATAAATTAAGGCCGGATCACTTGAGCGCTGACAAGAACAAAACAAGCGTTGACAGGAACAAAGCAAGCGCTGACAGCTCAAGCGTTGACAAGTTAAAGTCAAGCGTTGACAGATTGAAGACAAGCACTGATGAAAGATATAAGCTACACGTTTATTATATTCTAGAATACTTCTAGTAAGGATAGAAATGACAATGTATTTTCTATGTTTATCTTTACCTAGAATAGTTGATACGTAGCTTATTGTACAAGGCTTCTTAGTCTATAAAAGAAGGCCTTTAGGTTAATGTTCAATATCAAGTTTTACATAAGTATTCGTTCATAAACATCTTTCATTGTAAGCAAGTTCGACATTGATAATCAAAGTGAAAGTTTGTTTATATCTTGTGTGTTCTTGTTTAAGTGTTAAATTCCGCATAACACTTAGATTCACAAAGCATATACAAAGGTTTCTCTACGTGTTATACTTGATCTAATCTCGTATACACAAAGCTAATCGATCTAAGTTTGGGATCAACAAGTGGTATCAGAGCTTGTTGAGGAATTTTTGATCTTTGAAGAACACCAGAACCATACACGAACACCAAAACCCTAATTTTCTCAGAAACCCTAAAAACACCAAAACCCTAACAACATCATGTCTGAAGCAATAACCTCCTCCTCCTCAGCCTTACCAAACATCAAGATTCCCATGCTTGATGCAACCCACTTTGACTTATGGAAGTTCAACTTTGAACAATATCTGGGGATCTATGACTACACACTCTGGGAGATTATTGAATATGGAAACTCATTCAATAAGGCTCAAAAGATTCTTGATGCCATTAGTCAAAGAACAGTTGTTGAAGGATGCCCTGAGGAGGATAAGAAAGAAAAACCTGGAGATAGTAGAGCTGTAGGTGCTGAAGATATTGCAAAGAAAAGGGTTGACATGAAAGCCCTAAATATTCTAAAAGTCTCTTTGGGACAAGAAAACCAGCACAAATATAGAGGCTATGAATCTGCTAAGGATCTTTGGGAAGCACTTGAAGTTGCATATGGTGGCAATGCAGACACTAAGGAAGAAAAGAAAAAGCAACTTCTGCATGATTATGCTGTCTTTAAATCTCAACCCAATGAGAAACTGAGTAGTGTGAGAAGCAGATTGCTTGACATCACAAGCAAGTTGTCCTTCATGGGGACACAAGTTGGTGATGTTGACACCAATGCTACCTTTCTTAAAAGTCTTGGTGAGGCATGGAAGATTGAGGCAAGATCTATTCTTGCCAATAATACTTACCAGAGCTCCTCGTTTGATGACATCTACAACAAACTAAGACTGTTGGAAGATGAAACTCTTTCAGATCATGGAAGCAAATCTTCCACCAGCAACATGGCCTTCTTCTCTCATAGTGAAGGTCAATTCAATCAGAAGGACTCTTATATGCATCCAGTTACTGGATCATCATATGTCAGCGCTGGAACAAGTCCGGTCAACGTCTCCTTTTCAGACGCTGACACATTCATGAATGACTCCCCAAGAGTTAAACCTGCTGGTTTGGATTTGGATACTGTGTGTGCTTACATTGCTTCTTTGCACAATGGTTCAGTGATTACATATGAGGACCTTGAGCAGATAAGTGATGAGCACTTGGAAGAGATGGACATCAAGTGGAACATGGCTCTTGCTAGTATAAGAGCAAATAGGTGGAATAGAAGGTTCAAGAAGAAGATGACCTTCAATGCTATAGACACATCTGGATTTGATAAATCCAAAGTTGAATGCTACAACTGTCATCGTATGGGACACTTCATGAGGGAATGCAGATCTCCTAGAAGATCTGATGCTGGCAAACCCTCAAGTCAGATTGTTAAAGCTCAGGATTCCAAAGCCATGGTTGCAGTTCAAGGGATTGATGGCACAGGATGGGATTGGAGCTATCTGGCTAAGAATGCTGAAGAGGATAAAGCTTTGGTTGCTAATATTGAAGAAGAAGAGCATGTTGAATATGCTCTCATGGCACACTCCTCCTCTTCATCTGATAATGAGGTATATGATGATGCTTTTTGTAGCAAAGGTTGTAGGCTAAACACTGATAGACTTAATAAAGAGGTGTTAAAACTAAAAGATGATATGAGCACTGAAAGGTGTAAATTGTCCAATTACCAACTAGCTCTTACGAAACTGAGAAAACCGTTTCTGAATACAAGAAAATGGAATTTGACTTAAAAGATAAGATAAATATCTTAAAACATGAGCTAGAGGGTAGTATGGATATTAGAAATATCATGACAAAGGTCAATAGAGACCTATAGGCTAAGTTAGATGAGGCCATTAAGAATAAAGATAATGTTGACCTCAAGATTCAAAGATTTGATAGAGCCACCCAAACCCTAGGAGACTGTGTAGCTAACAAAGGGATCCTAAGGACATGACTGGGATTGGGATGAATGATTACTCTCTGGTTCCACCACCAGCTGGTGACTTCTATGGTGTCCTTAGAAAGTATTTGTCTTGGACTGGTATACCAGAATGCCAAGAAGAGAATTTTATTCCTCCACCAAGAGTTGTCACTCCAGTGGAAGAGTATCAACAAAAACTGACTGACCTAAATGAGTGGAAGAAAGCTAACCCTACTTTATTTGTTAGGGGAGGTTTGCTATGTGAAAGTCCCAATGAATCACCACCCATTAAGGTTACTCATCCAATCACTGGTAAAGCTGTTGACCTAGGCTCAAACACTGTTAGAAGACCTACCATTAAATATGCAGATATGTATAGAAATAATAGGTCTCCCAAGAGCCAAGTTAGCAATCATGGAACAGGTTTCTTCTCTACTAGACCTAAGGTTGTGTCTAAGAAAGCCTGTTACACTTGTGGCAGCTTTTCACATTTGGCATACAAGTGTGTCAACGCTCCCAAAACCAGCGCTGACAGGAACAATTTCAGCGCTGATAGGAAGAAAGTCAACGTTGTTAGGAAGTCAAACGTTGTCAGACCCAAACCTTGTGTGCAGCAAAGTCCACAAGTGATTAGACCTGCCCCATTCTTTACTAGAAGGTCTAACACTCATGGACAAAGACCTTTTCAAAAGACAAACACCTGGTCAAATAGGCAATGGGTTCCTGTAGCAAACCCTAGGTTCAACGCTGACTAGGGTAATTTCAGCGTTGACAGGACAAAATCTAACGCTGACAGAAACGTGACCAGACCTAAATATTTGCAGCCACAAGGTAAGAGGTCTAAAGCTTCTTCAAGCTTAACATGGAGACCCAAGAAAGATCAAAACCCTAATGATAATGGGATTTCAATGACTTGCAATAGATTTAATTACATTTCAAAGGTCATTACAAAACCTATTGGGGTTAACTGGGTTTTTCATCCTAAAAAGGATGAGAATGGGGTTGTTGTGAGAACTAAGTCTGTTCTTATTGAACAACCAGATGAATCCAAGTCTTCTGAGACTTGGGTTCCCAAAGAAAACTAATTTGTTTTCTTTATGTGCAGGGCATTCAAAGACAGATCAATGATTATGGCTATTGGGATAGTGGATGCTCAAGGCACATGACAGGAAAGGAAGACTATCTGACGAACTTCACTCCTATTAAAGATGGTGATAAGGTATACTTTGGAGGGGGCTATGGCACCATTACAGGCAAAGGAAACCTTCTCACCAACAATCTGCGCTTTGAGAACGTCTTCCTGGTAAAAGAACTGGATTATAATCTGTTTAGTGTATCACAAGTTTGTGATAATAAAAATAAGGTTCTTTTCATTGATACTGAGTGTTTGGTGTTAAGCAAGGTTTTAAGATCCCTAATGAGAAATATATTGAGTATAGAACACCTAGGCATAAGGACATATATAATGTGAATTTAAATGGAATTAAGGTGACTACAAATATGTCTTGTTTTTATGCTAAGGCCTCAGGAGATGAAATTAATTTGTGGCATAGGAGACTAGGGCACATAAATTTTAAAAATATAAATAGACTTGTGAGGCTTGGTTTAGTTGATGGTTTGCCTGAGAAGGCCTTCCACAGTGACCACTCTTGTGTTGCATGTCTTAAAGGCAAGCAGCACAAGGTCTCATTCAAGTCCAAGCAGGTGCATACTAGTTCCAGACCTCTTCATATGCTTCACATGGACCTCTTTGGTCCAACAAATATAGAGAGTTTGAATGGCAAGTCATATTGTTTTGTTGTCACAGATGACTTTTCTAGGTTTACTTGGACATTCTTTCTAGCTATGAAGAGTGACACATCTGATGTTCTTATTGATTTTATCACTCAGATTGAGAAAAGGTCTGGAAATGAGGTTAAAATGCTTAGGAGTGATAACGGTGGAGAATTTAGGAACAAGAAGCTAGATGATTTTTGTGCCAGGAAAGGAATTACTAGGCAATTCAGTATTGCTAGAACCCCACAACAAAATGGGGTTGCTGAAAGGAAAAATAGAACCCTAATTGAAGCAGCCAGAACAATGTTGGCTGATGCTCACTTTCCTATAGCCTTTTGGGCTGAGGCTGTTAATACAGCATGCTATGTGCAAAATAGAGCATTGGTTATCAAAATTCAGAACAAAACACCTTATGAGTTACTTTGGGGAAGAAAACCTAATATTGGTTTTCTCAGACCTTTTGGTTGTCATGTAGTAGTACTAGATACTAGTGATGCCTTAGGGAAATTTAGTGCAAAAGGTGATGAGGGTTACTTCATGGGGTATTCAGTCCAGAGCAAGGGTTATAGGGTTTATCTTAAGGAGGACAAACGGATAGTTGAGAGAGTACATGTTAGGTTCTTAGAGAATAAACCTAGTGATCCTGAAAGTGGTCCTAATTGGTTATTTGATTTGGAACCCTTATCTAGAACTTTATATTATATGCCTGTCACTAATCCAGACATTGTGAAGGTAACTTCAAATGTTGTGGAGGAACAAGTTGTTGATGTTTCAGGTACACAGGTTAATGAGAGGGTTGGATCACAAGCAGAAAAGGCATCTCCTACATTTGAATATGTCACAATTCCCATTTGGACAGATGCTTTTGCTGCTGCTGCTGCTGGACAAGATAACGGTGGTTTCCAAATACCACCAGATACAAACATGCATGGTTCTTCAGGCGCTGACAAAGGCAAATCTAGCGCTGACAAGACCAATTCAGACGTTGACAACAACATTTCAAGCGCTGTTAGCCCAGACGCTGACAACCAATATTCAAACGTTGATAACACTTATGGGCATCTTTTCTCTTCCAGTTTTGAACAAGGTGGACCTTCTAATGTTCATGAAGAGATTCCTGTTGCTCAAAGAGAGTCTGATGAAGAAGATATTGGCAACATGGAGCATGAGGTTGAGGACACCAGACTTTTTGAAGGAGGGGTTCTCACCTCCACAATGAAGAATCACCCCACATCTCAGATCATTGGTGATATTATGACTCCTGTTCAGACAAGAAGATCCCATCACGGTCTTGGTGGATTTATTGCCAATATACACAAGAAGGCTGATACCCCTCTTGTACAAGCATGTTTGTTTGCATGTTTTCTGTCACAAGAAGAACCCAAGAAAATATTTGATGCTCTCAAAGAACCAAGTTGGGTGGAAGCAATGCAGGATGAGCTTCACCAATTTGCAATTCAGGATGTTTGGGAGCTGGTTGATTGTCCTAGAAATGTCAGACCTATAGGGACAAGATGGGTTCTCAGGAACAAAAGAGATGAAAGAGGTATTGTGGTCAGAAACAAGGCAAGGTTAGTGGCTCAAGGTTATACACAAGAGGAAGGGATAGACTATGAGGAGGTCTTTGCACCAGTTGCAAGGATTGAAGCTATTAGGATTTTTTTAGCCTATGCTTCCTGCATGGGCTTCACAGTCTATCAAATGGATGTCAAGAGTGCTTTCTTGTATGGCACCATTGTTGAGGAAGTATATGTCATGCAACCTCCTGTTTTTGAGGATCCAGAGCATCCAGATAAAGTGTATAGAGTCAAAAAGGCTATGTATGGCCTTCATCAAGCTCCTAGAGCATGGTATGGTACTTTGTCTACCTATTT
Organism: Glebionis coronaria; assembly: GCA_025667525.1. Classification (NCBI taxonomy): domain Eukaryota; kingdom Viridiplantae; phylum Streptophyta; class Magnoliopsida; order Asterales; family Asteraceae; genus Glebionis; species Glebionis coronaria. Next base: position 563,058,784 of record CM046882.1, read on the forward strand.
GGTGGACAATGGATTCAAGAGGGGCACCATAGATCAGACACTGTTTACAAAGAAGAAAGGCAAGGATGTGTTGCTTGTGCAGGTCTATGTTGATGATATCATTTTTAGGTCTACTGATCCAAAGATGAGTGAGGATTTCTCCAAGCTCATGACAGACAAATTCAAGATGAGTGCTATGGGGGAGATGAACTTCTTTCTTGGTTTACAAGTTTAGCAGAAAGAAGATGGTATCTTCATCTCCCAGGACAAATATGTTGCTGAGATCTTGAAGAAGTTTGGCTTTTCTCCACATGAAAAGAGGGCTATTACTCCTATGGATAGAGAACACCCTTGGGGAAAGATTGGAGATGGGAAAGATGTTGATGTCAGGCATTATAGGTCCATGATTGGATCCTTGATGTATTTTACTGCCTCCAGACCTGACATTATGTTTTCTATGTGTGCTTGTGCACGCCATCAAGTGACTCCCAAAGAATGTCACCTTTATGCTGTAAAGAGGATCTTTAGGTACCTAAGATGCTTTCCCAGTCTTGGTTTGTGGTACCCAAAGGATTCACCATTGGAGCTGATTGCATATTCAGATAGTGATTATGGAGGTGATAAGTTTGATAGGAAATCCACAACTGGTGGATGTCAGTTTCTTGGGAGCAGGTTAATATCTTGGCAATGCAAGAAACAAACAGTGGTGGCTAACTTTACAACTGAAGCAGAGTATGTGGCTGCAGCAGCATGTTGTGGTCAAGTGTTGTGGATTCAGAACCAGCTGTTGGATTATGGGTATAATTTTATGCATACTAAGATATTTGTTGACAATAATAGTACTTTATGCATCATTAAGAATCCTGTACATCATTCTAAAACTAAACACATAGAAATTAGACACCATTTTATAAGAGATTGCTTTGAGAAAGGTTTAATACAACTAGATAGGGTTGACACTGAGGAAAATGTGTCAGATTTATTAACTAAACCTTTTGATGCTGGAAGATTTCAATACTTGGTAACAAGTATTGGAATGGTTAATCTCACTTAATATGTGTTTTGGATTCTTTTTGTAAAAGTATGTACAGGATGATGCATTATTATTATTGGTCTTATTGATGATTTAGATTTTCCACTATATTTTTCTAACACTGACAAAGGTTGCTTGAACACTGATAAGTGTTTTTGCAATGTTGTCAGCAATATAATTGTATAACGCTGACAAAGCTTCCTTCAATGCTGTTGTGTGTTATCGGGGCGTTGTCAGCAACAATGTTAGTTTTGTGGTTTTCAATCTAAATGTGCAGATGGTGTTAGCAGTATATCATTGGATACAGAGTTGCTTATGGATCAATGGAAAAGCATTTGGACAAGTTTTTATTTATGGATGATGGTTGGAATGTTTCATTCCTATCTTGACATAAATTTTTTATGTTCATGCATGATTTTAGCAAACTTTTTGTATCATCGTTTAAGGGGAGGTTTTAGGAACCTTTAGGATGTTTGGGTATCCATATGATACTCTTATCACAATTCTAGATTGTGTCCACAGGTGAGTATGGGTTAGTTTTACTAAACCATGAGGCACTGTAGCATGCATAGTATATCAACTTTGCATGCTGCCAAGACATTTTTGGCCTAGAATTGGTTGTGGTCTGTTGGGAGACTTGGGAATGATTTTGATATGGGATTTACCTGGGAGTAACAAGGATTTTATAAGGTAACTTTGTTGTTAAGAATTTTGGTTAGCAAGGGACACTAGAGGACTGTTATGTCTATCTTGCTTATGCAAGTGTGCATAACTGGACAGTGCTTGCCGCCCTATAATAATTATCAGCTTTTGGTTATCTTCTCTAGGATAAATTACTTGTTAAGGTCATTTTTCACTTTTAAACAACAATTTTATTTTTGGACGCTGACAAGATTTTTCCAAGCGTTGTTGTGACCAAATTGGACGCTGACATGGCTTTAGGCGAACGTTGACCAGATTATAGCCGTTGGGCGTTGATAGGTTATTTTTGACCGTTGACAATCAATGGGACCTACCCAGTTGTTACTTTTTGACATATTTTCAAGCCGTAATTTTAGGAGTTGTTACTTTCATTTAATGCATGAGATAACTTATAACTTTTTCAATATTTTCATGATTAGTTTTTGAAAATCTTTGCCTATTTTTGGGCCAATCACATGCATTCTTTATCTCCTATAAATTTGGCTCCTATTTTTAAACAGGGTATCTATAATTCTTGTCTAACACTTTTCTCTTATCAACTTCATCTTCTACACTTTCAAATTACCAGCTTTCATCAATGGCACCAAAGTTTAACTCAGCAGAATTGGAATTGGGGTTCAAGTCTCAACACAACATGATTGCTTATCTTGTTGCTGATAATGATTTGTTTCCTCAATACACACAAATGGTGGCGTATTTGAACGCATCCCCTCTAAGGTATGCTCTTTCTCATGCACCACTTATTCCAGTCACACACATTAAGCAGTTTTGAAACACTGTCAGTTCCTCAACAGTTAATGGAGTGACCACATTAACTTCTATTGTTCATGGGAGGTCTTGGGTGGTTACTGAGGCCTTGGTACACCAGGCCTTGCATCTTGATGATGCTGATGGTGTAGCCATTCTTCCCATATCTGAAATAGAACAAGGGCTTAGGGCTTTGGGATATCCTTTTCCTGATGAAGGTACTCTTAATAAGTATCATAAGAAGGAATTTCCTCCAGCCTGGAAGTACCTCATCCACATCCTCCTTCAATGTTTGAGTCCCAAATGTACTACACACAATGAGATCAATAGATCCATTGCCAGTGCTATTGTGTGCATTGCAACAGGGCAAAAATATAACTATTCTAAAATGATTTTTGAAGGGATGTGTAAAAACAAGGGGACAAAAATGACTTTAGCTTATCCCCGTTTTATGCAAATGATTTTTGATGATCAAGGTTATTGTTCAAGGGATCACAATGATTTTTATAAGATCCCTGAACAAAAGAAAGCTATTTTTACAAAGATGAATTCACCACCACATAGAGACTTACCTTTAACCCCAGCCATGCTTGCTGTTATTGCAGCAGCACAACCCCAACCAGACCCCCAACCTCAAATTGAACCTCAACCACAACTTGAACCCATTCCTGAACCCTTACCCTCACCTGAACAAATGCAAATTGACCAAGAACCCTTTGACGCTAACACATCAAATGTTGGCGTTGATGTGCCTATTTCCAACGCTGACACACAACCATCACAATCCCAAACACCCCTTAACCAACCCACATCTACCCATTCTTCTACACCATCTTCCACACCACCTGAATATAGGTTGATAAAACGCCAAAGGACTACTGGAGTGTTCTCCTCTGGTGGTCCTAGCCATGAAGCAGAGAGAACCACCACCACAAGTGTGGCTGGTGACCTGGATGAGGCTGGGACTATTGGTTCTGGCTTAGATGCTGGCCAAGGCAGTCCCACCATAATTAAGTCCTCATCTTTGCCCAATGAACCTGACTTGGGAGGTCAAATCCCCATTTCAGAAGAGGGCAGACTGGAACCAATGACTCTTTTGGAATTGACGGCAGTCTGCATTAGCTTGCAAAAGCAAAATGCAGACTTAGTACAAATTGTCAGCTCACAAGGCCTTGAACTCAAGCAATTGAGGGAGAGGATTGTTGTTTTGGAAAGTGATCATGCTAGTAGGGGTATGGAGGAGTCTTCCAAAGGGGAGGAAGATCAAAGAAATCTGAGTGATAAGGGCAGCCAAGATGGTCAATCAATGGATGTTGCTGAAGCCCTTACAACTTTGAAGGAACAAACACGTTTTGATACGTCCTTAATCTCTCCAACCAATCTAAATTTATCATTTACAGCTATGTTAAGAGAGGTTACACAAGGCGCTGAGGGAAAATATTTGAGCGTTGACAAGGCAAATTTGGACGCTGATAGAAGTATTTTGGGCGCTGATAGAGGAAATTTGGGCGTTGACAGACCTGCACATGAAGGTGATGTATTCCAGCCATCATCTATCATCAAGGAAGTTTCTACTCAGGTATTACAATCTACCTTACCAACCATTGCACCATCAGATAAGGGTAAGGGTAAATTGGTAGAAGAAATTGTTCCAAAGGATGCAGCCCAAGTTGAATTTGATAGAAGATTGGCTGAACAAATGATGGAACAAGGTGAAAAGGAAAAGTCACCATTTGTTGTGACTTCTGAAGAAGAAAGTGAAGAAGCTAGCTCAGACTCAAGTGTGATGATTATAGAACCTGAAAGGCTTGAGTATGGTGATGAGCTTGCTAGGGAAAAGTTGAGAGACTTAAAATTGCAGGTTGACTTTGACATGCCAGAGGTGGTTCAAATGTACAATTCTTGGGAAGAAAGCTGCATGGATAATCCAGACTTGACCATTTCAGATCAAATATGGGGTTTGGAGCTTCTTCTTAGAGTTCAGAAGGATTGTAAGGTGATTTTGAAGCACAAGGCAAGCAATATTCTCTAAGAGTTGAAAAAGGATAGAAGAGAGCTCTACTTTATGTTGCTCAGATGTCATGGAGTTGGATGGACACATCAGAAGTTGAAGGCTTTGACATTTGATGAGTTGGAACATAGGGCTTATCCTATTTGGGTGAGAGTGCAGGAAGCAAACACTCTCAGACTCCTTTCAGATGAAAGAAAGGAGCAACTTGCAGAAGAAATGGAAATCAAGAAAGCTATGATAGTTCCCAGGCCAGTGAAGAAGGGATTTAAACTTGAGTTTCCAAAAGATATGAATCCACTATATCCAAGTGAAGCAGTTATCAGAAAGAGCCCAAGCTCTCCCCATTAGAAGCTTCAGATATGGTGCAGGTGTTACCATTAGATTCCAGGAATCCAATTATGAGTTATGATGAGGATGAATGTGGATTCTGGAAGATTGGCAGATTTGGCAAGGAGGTACACACTTTTACCACTCTCATATCTTTATTTGCAAGTTGTGATAGAGAAGACTTGGTGGACCTTTGGAGGTTACTAGAGACCAAGTATGAGGCTGAAGCACCAACTTCAGCTAATGGAATAAAACTTTGGACCACATTCAAAAGAATGTGTGGGACAAATGAGGAAGATCCTGAAATATGGAAGGATCTTGAAGATGACCTCAGTGGTCTTCAATGGAGGTTATATTCAGCTGCTGGTGTATATCATTTGAGTTCTACAAAGTTTGCTGAGTATCTACTTGTGGATGCTCAGTATTTCATATCCAAGGCTGTTTTGGAAAAGATGAAGGACACTCAGCTGGAGATAGATTATTCAAGTGACGTGGCAAAGAATTTGATCAGATTTATTCATTACCAATATGAGAAGGTTTGTCAGACTCCTCCAAGTTCTTAATGCTTATTCAGAAACTTGATCATAAGAGTGGATATCAATTTAGGGGAGGATTGTTGGGAATAAATTAAGGCCAGATCACTTGAGCGCTGACAAGAACAAAACAAGCGTTGACAGGAACAAAGCAAGCGCTGACAGCTCAAGCGTTGACAAGTGAAAGTCAAGCGTTGACAGATTGAAGACAAGCACTGATGAAAGATATAAGCTACACGTTTATTATATTCTAGAATACTTCTAGTAAGGATAGAAACGACAATGTATTTTTTATGTTTATCTTTACCTAGAATAGTTGATACGTAGCTTATTGTACAAGGCTTCTTAGTCTATAAAAGAAGGCCTTTAGGTTAATGTTCAATATCAAGTTTTACATAAGTATTCGTTCATAAACATCTTTCATTGTAAGCAAGTTCGACATTGATAATCAAAGTGAAAGTTTGTTTATATCTTGTGTGTTCTTGTTTAAGTGTTAAATTCCGCATAACACTTAGATTCACAAAGCATATACAAAGGTTTCTCTACGTGTTATACTTGATCTAATCTCGTATACACAAAGCTAATCGATCTAAGTTTGGGATCAACAGGTACTCTCGAGCTCGCTCAACCTAATGGACCTAATTTTAAGGTGAATGGCCAACGAGTGAAGTTGTACTTTGGTGAGGACATCTCTCATGAGATGATTCCATCCCTCACCACGTTTCCCATGAACTAGTTTTGGGTCGAGTCAGGCTCGTGACTCGGTTATCAAAAACAAGCGCTCCTCGGGAGGCAACCCGAGTATCTATCCTTTTCCGTTTTACCTCCTAAGTGTAGGGGGACCTATATAGGTTGTTTATGTTTGTGTGGTGATGTGATTACAGGGATGAATGCACTTTTGGAACCTTTGAAGAACCGTGCTCCCGTGTTATCTGAAATACGGTTCTATCTCTCAACTATCGTGATTCAATTTTCTTCATACTCACATTTGAAATTGATCACTTTAGTCGTCTCTTCCTTAGCTTGATTTAACCAACGTGCACAATGTCCTAAGTGTTGGGGAGACTTCCCACATGCTTAAACATTGAGGACAATGTTTATATTAAGTGTATGGGAGACTTTTATCGAAGTTTTAAGTGGACTTTTCCATTAAAATGCCTTCATTTAACCGGAAAATCATCTTTTTCAGCATTTTTCAAATTTTTAATTAACTTTGGCCAAATAGTCATAATTTTTAAATTTTTATCGTTGCTTTCATATGTATATATCCCACAATAAAGTCAAAAATATTAATAAAGTGGTGTAGCTAGTTTAGAAGTCTTTGACATATTAGGCCTGTTGCGATTATTTTGACTCAACCCGAATAGACTTATCCAAGTTTATTCTAGCAAGTATCCTTAACCATGTAGACCTTAATTGGTTTATTAGGCTAAGCATCCACGAGTCTCATTACTTGAGATTTTAAATTGTGGAGAACGAGAAATGATAGAGTCAATTATAAGTCGGTATTCTGCACAAGCACACTTGGTGTGATTATTTGCCTATTCTCCCATCACTTGCTAATAATTTATCTGCAATAAGTAAGGTCGTACGATTTTATTGAATAACTTAGCTTCTAGACCAAAATCGTTTAAAAGTTGCTCGGTAATGATAAGAGTTCATAGCCAAGGCATAACTTATGAAACGGGGCGCGAAGATTGGCGAGTCTGAAAAGGCCCTAACAAGGCATGAGGATTCCATTTTATTGCTAAAGATCCAAGGTGATGTGAAAAGCATTATTCCCAAAATCAATATGAAGGATCAAGACTCACGACGAAAAGCAATCAACTCCTATAAAGATCATGGAGAAGTCTATCCGAAAAGACCCTAACAAGGTATGAGGATAAATAGATTCTAGTCCAAAAAGGAGGCGGATCATTGTATCTCAAGATCCCAATTAACGATTGAAGAAATAATGATAAATCGTGGTCAACAAAGTTGGAGTATCCCTCAAAAGTCTCCAAGTGAAGAAACTCTATTAACGAAGAGAAGACCATTATCTCAAGAACGTCTCTCAATATATGAAGTATGAAGTACATGCCAAATATCGGCCCGAGAAAGGTCTCAAATCGTGAAGCGAGTTATGCCAATATATGAACTTTTTTATATCCCAAGAAGCAGTTTTAAGAGATTTTGTCCTTTAGCTAACTATTAATCAAATCGTCCTACTTTGCTTTCAGCCTAAATAAACTATCGAAATAAGTCCAAAAATGCATCTTCATGATCATTCTAAGACAAAAATAAAATATAAGAGATACACCTAGGAATAAGGGAGTTTAAGCGTATAATTAAGCCATGTGTGTAAGTGTTTGCTTTGCTAACTTATAATAACAATGATCTCGTTTTTAAGCTTAGTTTAGGGAACGTGAAACTTGAGGGTAATAAATCTTCGCAGCACCGAAGCCCTAATGTAAGTCTTAGATCTCTTTGTAAGTTATTTCCATATAGCTATTTTCAAGTGAAAATGATTTTCTATCCCTTTTGTTTCATTCAAGCTTTTATGTATCTCTTTAGTAGTAGTATTTATTGTTAATAAGGCCAAGGTTGATTGATTATGAGAAAAGTGTAAATTTGCTTTATCACTAAGCATTGCATGATGGCACGGCAATGGTTAAGTGTAGGGGATTTGATAGGTGTGAAAACACTCATCCTTTTACCACTTATTTCTTACTAAAACAAGACCAAAACGCGTATTTAATATCATTTGTTTAGAATTATGCGTGGTTTGTGTGTTTGTTGTGTTTTCAGAGCCAACCGGATAAATATTGAAGAAAACATGGGATTGCACGGGTTTTATCGAAGAAAAAGACTCAAGACAAAGTCTATAGTCCAAGAGATGCAAAAGATTTGAAGTCAATGGGCCTATTTGAAGATTTATCGAAGAAAAGGACCAAAGATGGAAGATTTACATATGTCGAAAGAACTCAAGTCTATTAAACGAAGAAACTAAAAGACGAGTTGAATTTATTCGTCGACAAATCCCGAATCAGAATCGAAAACGTCAACTTTTCTGAAAAGACGAGAAGACAAGAAGAAAGGGAGAAAGCCCACACACCAACCAAAGACAAGGCCTATATAAAGAGATCCCTTCACAACTTGGAGACTAGTTTTTATTTTTCCAGTCTTTTCTTTTCTTTGTTTTCGTAGGTAGCCAACACCATTAAGGTGTTGGTGACTTTTCATTTTTGTTGAATCTCTAATCTTGTAAGTTTTTGATATTCCCTTTTGTTTACTCTACCTTAATCAATCAATATCATCTTTCATTTAATCTTGTTCATCTTTATCTTTTTGATTCAAAGTATTAAGTTCTTATTTGGTTGATTTTGATCTTTAAAAGTAAGTGGGTTTTGTGTTTTTGTTGTTTTTGGTTTGTTGATTATGATTAGTAAATGATTAGTGGTTAAATTAGTTTAAGTTTTGGCTAAAAACTTGGTGATTTTGGTTAAATTCGTCCTTGTGTTGTTTCCCTGCTCTTCGTCTTCATAATATTACCCAGATTCCGAATCAACAGCAAATGTTCCGAATGAAGAGTTTTCTTTAAATATTCCAGATCAGTTAGATTGTTCCGAACGAAGCTTTTCATCATTTTATTCCGAGTCAGCAATTTATTCCGAGTGAAGCTTTTGCTTTTTAGTATTCCGAATCAAAGTGTTCATCCGGAATAATCAATATTCCGGATGAGTATTAATATTCCGAATCAAGTTTTTTCCAAAAATATTCCGAATCAGTTTTTTAAAAGTTCCGAATGAAGGATTTTGATAAAATATTCCGAGTCAAGTTTATTCCGAGTAAACCAAATTGTTCCGAATCAAGCCTTTAGTATTTTATTCCGGATCAGTGAAAATGTTCCGAATGAGCAAATGTTCCAGATGAACTTATGTTCCGAATGAAGGAAAAGTTCTGAATGAAGCTTTTGTCAAAATGTTCCGAATGATCAAACATTCCGGATGAGCGAATATTGTTCCGAATGAAGGTGTTCCGAATGAAGGATTGTTATTCCGGGTGAAGCCATTATTCCGAATCAAGCATTTTGCTTTATTTATTCTGAGTCAGTTTTATTCCGCATCAACAAACATTCCGAATCAGCATCAATTATTCCGAATCAAGTATTTTTCAGTAAGGGTTATTTCACTGTTTTTGTTTTAGTGTTTAATTGTTTAATTTTAATTCAAGCTTTATTTAATTAACTACTTTTAGTTTAATTTTATATCTTTTCACATTTAAATCTTTTTAGTAGAATAGAAAACCAATCCCTTTTTAGTAACCAAGAACAACTATTCCACTTTGAGCCGTTATCAATTCGAGAAGATACCGAGAATTAAATTGAACCCATGCAAAACCCTTGTATCAGCCCTACATTGAGACACACGAGGATCAAACGAATAATAGTAATATTATTTCGAATGAGCCTAGTGTGGACCTTAGTGTGGATCAAGTTGCTCAGCCTACAACCCTTCCTGATGAGACACATGCGTATTATAAATATCTATTTGATAAGCTTGCTAAGGATGTAGATCATGCTACGGTGGTTAATAATAAGTTTAGAGAAACTAATGCCAAATTGACCACTGAGCTTGCGGGATATAAGGAATGGGAGAAAAGTTTTGAGATTCATCATGCTAAAATCAAAGAACTTGAACAAGCTCATGCTACATTGGTTTATCTAGAAAAATGCACAACTAAGAAATTAAATGCCTTACACTTAAGTAGTGCTAAAAAGATAAGCGAATTGAATGATGAAATCACTTCTCTTAATAAATAGCTTTCAACTGAAAAATCTATTATTTTGGATTTAAAAGAAGAATGAAAAAAGCTGAAACATGATTTCAAAATTCGAGAAGATGGGCTTCTTGAAGATTTTTGCAAAGCTCAGGATAGGATTAGAGAATTAGACAACCTTTTAGTAAAATGTGGCCAAACTATTCAGACGATAAATATGCTCGCACCAAAAGTGAATGAGATAAATTACACTCGATACAAATTGGCTTTAGATTGTCCTCTTCCCCCAAATCCCGGATGCCTTAAGAAAGTTCAGGTCACTAATGAAACTTTATATAATGGTAGTGTGCTATTGTCTGATGAGCATGATCCTCCTAGTGTGCATGATTCCGAGGAAACTACTAAACTTGTTGTAGAGACTCGTTTAAGAATGAAAAGCTTGATAAAGAAGTGATATCCGTTTATTATCCAAAAGTTAATCCTCCAACTGTTTTTGTTCGGTCTAAAACGAGTAAAATGCTTTTGCTACCAAGTGAGGAGTTGTCTGATGACCCTCCTAAACCGAGTATCACACGCCGATTTCTAAACGAGCTTAAATATAACTTTGTCATCCTTAAACGTGTTGTTAATTCAAAAATAACTGGAAGTAATTTTACATCACCTGTTTAGATTGAGGTTCAGAAAATTCTTCAAAACGATATTAATCCGATTATTAATCAAGTTGATGCTCGGTTAGGAAATTTGGAAAGCGCTTTTCTAAAAGAATTAGCCAACTTTGTTGAAGACTTTAAATCTTTGACGAAGGAAGCTGATGAATCTCTTGATAAAATCGAAGTTTTGGAAAACGATCTTGAACGCCTCTCTAAAGCTCGTGATTGTATTGATAGTAGCCCTGTTGAGTTAGGTACCTCTATGTCGCATAATGAAAACCTCCAAACTGAGCTTGATCTTATGAAATAGAAAATGGAATCTTATGTCATTAAAAAGGATAAAGAATTCACCGATCTTTGGAATAAATTTGTCAAAAAATGTGATGAATGCAAATATGACAAGATTTCGTATGAAAAAGCTTACAATGAAATGCAACAAACAATCGCACAGTTGTAGGCTCAGTTAGGACAATGGAACCAGTCAGCACAATAGAACCAATCAGCACAAAGGAACCAGCAAGTGTGAAAGAAGAAAATGACCGATGCATCATGGATTGAGTCTATGCAAGAAGAACTCAATCAGTTCGTCCAGCTTGATGTATGGGAGTTAGTACCTCGACCGGACAATATCGATCTGCTTACCCTGAAATGGTTATTCAAAAACAAGATGGATGAGGAGCAAACGGTCATTAGGAACAAGACTCGGTTAGTTGTGAGAGGTTATAAACAGCAAGAGGGAATTGATTTCGCTGAATCCTTCGTCCCGGTTGCTCGGATGGAAGCTATTAGGATTTTCTTGGCATATGCGGCACACAAATCATTCACTATGTATCAAATGGACGTGAAGACGGCTTTCTTGCATGGGTCGTTAAAAGAAGATGTGTATGTATGTCAACCTGAAGGTTTCATCAATACCGAACATCCAAGCCATGTCTACAAGTTGAAAAAGGCAATTTATGGTTTGAAACAAGCACCGAGGGCATGGTACGACGAATTATCATCATTTCTTCTACAAAATCACTTCAGCAAAGGAACCATTGATCCAAAGTTGTTTATCAAGCACTACGGCAATGACATCTTGGTGGCTCAGGTCTATGTAGATGATATTATATTTGGTTTTACTAACCCAAAATATTCCATATTATTTGCCGACCTTATGAAAAGTCGATTTGAAATGTCCATGATGGGGGAAATGACGTTCTTTCTTGGTATCCAAGTTCACCAATCCCCCCTGGTATTTTCATAAATCAGTCCAAGTATGTGCTTGAGATTCTAACAAAATTTGGCATGGAAAACTGTGATCCTATTGGTACTCCAATGGACACTAAACACAAGCTTGATTTGGATAAGAAAGGGACATTTGTAGATGCTATAAAATATCGAAGCATGATCAGGTCCCTTATGTACTTAACCTCAAGCAGACCGGACATTGTGCATGTTACTTGTTTATGTGCTCGGTACCAGGCGAAGCCAACCGAGAAGCACCTCAAGGAGGTTAAAAGGATCTTTCGTTGTCTCTGGGGAACCATTAGCATGGGTCTTTGGTATACGAAGGATTCTGGTTTTAATCTCACTGGTTTTTCAGATGCCGACCATGCAGGGTGTCATGATACATTCAAGAGCACTTCCGGTGGAGCACAATTCTTAGGCGAGAAGCTAGTGAGCTGGTCATCAAGAAAACAAGACTGTACGGCGTTGTCCACCGCGGAAGAGAATATGTGTCTCTATCCATGTGTAGTGATCAAGTCCTTTGGATGAGAACACAACTCACGGTTTATGGCTTTCACTTTAACAAAGTTCCTATTTATTGTGATTCACAATCAGCCATAGCCATATCCTGCAACCCGGTCCAACACTCCAAGACCAAGCACATAGATGTCCGATTCCATTTCATTAAGGAGCATGTGGAAAGAGGAACGATCGAACTGTATTTTGTCAGGACGGACTACCAACTAGCCAACATCTTCACCAAAGCTCTTTCTCAAGAAAGATTTGAATTCTTGGTTCGTCGACTTGGTATGCGTAGTTTCACTCCAGATGAACTTGAACGTCTTGCACATTCGCAGTAACCTTGTATATATCTATCAGAAAATCAAAATACAAAAATATAAAACCTATAAAAACAAAATAAAAAATGAGAAAATCTTTCAAAAATATCAAAAATATTCTTCTCCGACATGTCTCTCAGCATCGATAATATGGACGCACTTAGAAATGTCGCTCAATAACGACACGGGTACGTACATAAAGTTCGAATGAGAGTTCAAATGTTTTTAAAACATGTCTTTTCTACTTTCTTCTCATAATGGCTTATAGTCACATGTCAGACTATAACCCGGTCCCCAAAGAAAGGAAAGTCTTTGACTTATCCTTAACAACGAGAAATTAAGTTTTCTCGGTCATGGGCTTATATCAAAACATTCAAAGTTTTAAGCTCATGAACACAAGGAAAATGTTCATTTATGTACATTATTCCTTAACAACGGGAAAGTAAGTTTTCTCGGGTTTTTGAGCATAATTTTTTCAAAGTATTTCAAAACTGCGTGCTCATATACTCCCCTAATTCTAAATAGAATTTCTTTTCGAGGGGGAGTACAAACTTTCATGCAACATTATTCTCTCCATGTTTCATCACTAGTTTCACAAAAAATTCAATGTCATGCAATTTTTGAGGGGGAGAATAGTGATTAAAATGTGTTATCTTGGATAAGATCTTTGATATAAGTGCTTTCTCTTCCTAATATGTGCAAAAACCTTTCCTTTTATGATGCACATATGTAGGGGGGGCGTTTTGGTGACACAAAAAACCTTCAAGGTGTAAACACTGATTTCATCAACACCTTGATTGCTTTTTCAACAGGTTTTTCTGGTTACGATATCTATACCCTTCAACACAATTATTCACGACGATATTGGTGTCAAAAGGTGGTTAGGTATTCGTCCTATGATCCAACCAAAACCGGAGGGATCTTCCCAGGGACAATCCATTAGAAAATAGAAGTCCTTATGAAAGATGGAGTAGTTAAGTGTACGGGAATAATGCCGACTAATGACTTAAGCTAGCATTGGAACAATCACAACAAGGTGCTAGTTATGACGTCTTGGTAAGCATCGAAGGGGTTGAAGAATGAAAAAGAAATGTAAGGATAAAGGGTGTAAAGAAAATAGCCCTCCATACAACTTAGGCAGAAACCGGGTCAATACATCTACTATCAGAATCACGTTAATGATTTCTGGTATTGAAGACAAAGCATCATGGACCCAGTGATGCAATGCACAACCCTTCCCAGCCTACTCAAGCTTCTCTCAAAATAAGTTTGTTTTATTTTCACGGAGTTCAACTCATTTCTGTCAACTTTCTCACTCCGAGATAGTAGATATTGAAAAGGTGGCAGTATGCTCCAGCCTCCGATCACCAAATAAACGTGCACTTATAGAGTCTAGAGCCAACGAGATTCATCATAAAATCTCATTAGGACACTTATTCCATATATCAATTGTTGTTCATCACTAGAACACATGCGATAAATTACAGAGTCCTACGCTCTATCCTTGTGATATTGCCAGAACATTCAGAGTGATACTCATTAGTATTCACAGTGATGAATGGAAATCCTTCCAGTGTCATCATCAAACAACACTGCGGTAGGTAACTTGTGAGATTCTATATGAATCAAACTTGTGTCAACTGGAAAGCAACAATGGTTTGATTCTTAATTGATTCAGACTTGTTCCAGGAAAATGAATTGACGACTTAATCAACAGAATGGAACTGCATGATTCACTCCTTACTTTGAATTATCTTTCAATATATTCAAGTATTGAGAACGGCTGCCACAGCTGGAAATCCTGTCAAGGAAGTTCTTTGAACTTACCTGATCACATGTACAGTATTCGTACTGTATAGCGGGAAACCGGTGTAATGCAAACGGTGGCGTTATCTCAAGAATCGCAATTCAAGGCCACATACTCATGTAATTGAAGAAAGCTTAAGGACATCTAAAGACAAAGACTTCTGCTACTCTGATAATCAAGGGAGATTGTTAACAAGCTTTCAAGTCAACACCAAATATGAGTATGTGAGAAAGACACAAGAACACAAGTTGGCAAAGCTTCAAGATTAAGTCAAGGCAAAGATCAAAGATCCAAGATCACAAGTCATGAAAGGAACTATGAAAGAACTCTCAAGACAACGAGCTTCAAAGTATGCAACACCAAAGAAGTGAAGTCACATCTTACATGACCACCCCTTAGGGGGAGATTGTTAGCCGTATTTAAAGTGATAGTCATATAATATACCGTTGCGAAGCTCGTGAAAAATACTATTCAACGGTGTCGAGAGTTCTTAGTTATCAATGTTTATGTAACGGGAATTAGTCCCGAACACACAAATGAGGAAGGCCTCCTAAACACTTACTACATAGTATAAAAGGTCTCACAACCTCATTTGTGTGTGTGTGTCTTCCATTTTTCATAGATTGTAGAGAGAGAAACGTATGTGTTTCTCTCACTAGAAATTCACAACCATTTTTGTTTTTCTCTTTTTCTTCATCTAATCTAATCTTTCTTTTTTGGTTTAATCTTTATCTTCATTTCTATATCCTATATAGTCGTGTGAATCAATCCTACAAAAAGGAACCCCATAGGTTCCACAAAGGCACGATACACACAATACCCTAAACACTACATACTTAAATCGATTACTTACTCTCACGTCGGAGTCTAATCGTGGGTCACAAACCCACGGTAAGCCTAACGGTGTATGTTTAGTGCGCAGGGTCCTCAAGCAAGTTTCACTTGGTGCAAGAGCCAGAGTCCACAAGACCCCAAATTAAGCCTAATTTGGGTCAAGCTCGGTCTACCCCAACTTTTGTATCAACAAGTTGGCGCCATCCGTGGGACCCACACTAAGCTCTAGCTAATGACGAAAAGCGGTAAGAATGAAGGCCGTCAAGGATACTCGATGGTAGATGGCCGTATCACATCTGTGAATGCTACTCCTGGATCTACCAGTGAAGCAAACACTCGCGATGTAAACAACCCTCCAATCATAAGAACAGGCGGACTGTTCTCAACTCCCCTACCTGCCGCGGGGGAAAAGGCGTCGAACGAGAGTCAACTCAGCCTCCTCCCAATAAACAAAAAAGAAAGACGCTCCAAGAGGAGGGCGGGGAAGTCGTTGATACGAAGGCACGCATGATGGAGGAGTACATAGCTAATAAACTACAAGCCCTCATCCCTTTGGTTGCTAAACACGAGAAGATGGTAAAAAAAGCAAAGCGCGTGAAGCACGCCGCATCCACAGAAAGCAACCTGTCATGATCAAGTGATAATCTCCCAGAAAAACATATACGCGCAAGTTACCCCTCGGATGACCAAAGCTTCTCGCAACCTTGGAGAAGAGCCAGGAAAAACGCTTTTACGAGGCACATACAGTATATGGAGACACAAAAATCGCCACATGCCGTCAAACGTAAAAACTTATGATGGCACGTCAGATCCAGAAGACCACTTAAAAATCTTTGAATCCCAGGCAAGTATCGAACATTGGCCAGAACCCGTAGAGTGCAACATGTTTAACTCTACACTCGTAGGTAACGCGCGGATGTGGTACGATAGGCTTCCGCCACGAACAATCAACGGGTATGAAGTGTTGCGGAAAGCATTCAAAAGAAACTATGTGCAACAGAAAAGGCATGATAGGAGTGTTGTATCACTTGCCAGGGTAAAGCAGAACCAGGTTGAATACCTAGAAGACTTTATGGAACGTTTCAAGAGCGAGTGTCTTCAAATAAAAGACTGCCTAGAAATTTTGAAAGTATCTTGCTTTATGGCAGGTCTACAAAATAGCGACCTAATAAAGAAGCTGAATGAAAGAACGCCTGAAACCTTTGATGGAGTGCTAAGGCGAGTAAGGTCTTTCATACAGGGAGAATCAGCTGTTTCAGAAGTAGCACGAAACACTTATGATCACAGATCTATGCGCGCGCCCAGTGAAGGGCCCAACAAGCAAGGCAGACCTCTAGGACTTGATTACTTAGGAAGGAGAAGAGAGGGGCGAACTTATAACTCTAGGTTTACCCCCTTAAGTTAACTCCAAGAGAAATCCTCGTATCAGAAGGTGCGACTTTCCCAAGGCCGACGCCAATGACCACCCCGGTCGAAAAGCGCGTCGGTAATAGATACTGCGAATACCATGATGAGAGGGGGCATGCTATGAACGAATGTATTCAGCTGCAAAAATATATCGAAAGTATGGTAAAGAAAGGAGAGCTGAAACACCTTGTCAGGGAAACCACGAAGGACGATAGCCAAAAAGTCACTAGCGCGAATATTTACATGGTGGAATCATGGCCAGAAGAACCAGACAGAAGGTGAGTCAGAAATTCTCGAAGGGACAAGACATTTACTTCCCCCCACTCAATACGAGGAACGTCGCGGATGGCCCGTTAGTTATAGAAATAAGCATTGGTCAGCACAGCATACATCGCATGTATGTGGATGCAGGTTCATCAGCAGAAATAGTGTACGAGCACTGCTTCTTGAAACTTAGTGCAGAAGTACAGAGCTAAATGATACCTACAACCTCCCTGCTCATCGGTTTTAGTGGAGAAGTGGTGTGGCCTTTGGGCCAACTAAAGCTAGTAGTGAATGTATGAGATTATGAGCACTCAACAAACGTCTCCATGAATTTACTGATCATACGGTCGCCATCACAATATAACGGGATTATAGGACGACCAACTATACTAGCAATGCGAGCGGTACCTTCCACAACTCATGGCATGATCAAATTCCTAGTGGATGGATGAATAATAATGATCTTCAATACAGCAATAACTCCCCGGAGTGTAACGCGATCACATAACCTCCACGGGTCACAATGGAACCTAAGGTAAACTCACCGCCAAATCTAAAGGTAGCAGTACATCCGCAGTATCCAGATCAAGAGATTACAATCGAGGAACACTATCGGACAAAGGAAAGACAAACTTGTGTCGCCTTTTAAAAGAAAACTTAGACATCTTTGCATGGGAACCCAAAGATATCACAGGGGTACCAAGGTCAATAGCCGAGCACAAGCTCCAGATCCGGGAAGGGTACCCTCCGATTAGGCAAAAGAAAAGAGGACGGGCTCTAGAATGCAACAAGATGATACTCGAGGAAGTGAGAAAACTAGTAGACGTAGGAATCATGAGGGAAGTTTACTATCATGACTGGTTCGCTAACCCAGTAATCTTGAAGAAACATGATGGTAGCTGGCGCATGTGCTTTGACTTCACAGACCTCAATAAAGCTTGTCCCCAAGATTGCTATCCACTCCTGGAAATAGATTGAAAGGTGGAATCGTTGTGCGGATACCCCTTAAAATGCTTCCTGGACGCATACAAGGGATACCACCAAATACAAATGTCAGAAGAGGACGAGGAAAAAACAGCATTCCATACCAGCCAGGGTGTGTACTGCTACACAAAAATGCCATTTGGACTCAAGAATGTGGGGGCCACGTATCAATGGCTGGTTGATAAAGCATTTGAAAGCCAAATAGGGCGAAATTTGGAGGTGTATGTCAACGATTTGGTAATCAAAAGTCACACAAAGAGCGAGCTTATCTGGGATATAGAGGAAACATTCTCGACACTAAGGAGAATAAACATGAAGTTAAATCCCAAGAAGTCCCCTTTTGGGGCGACGGAAGGCATGTTCCTAGGATACATGATTGACCCTAACGGCATCAAACCATGTCAGGAAAAAACAGATGCGATCATTCAACTCCAAAGCCCAAAGACAAAAAAGGAAGTACAGTCGCTGAATGGTAAACTCGTAGGGCTGAATAGATTCCTGTCCAAATCAGTGGAGAAGTCACTCCCTTTATTTAAAACGCTCAAAAGGTGCATTAAGAAAGGGGACTTCAATTGGACTAAGGAAGCAGAAAAGGCCTTCGAGGAATTGAAAACACACTTGGTTTCGCTTTCTATGTTAGTCTCACCACGACCTAACGAGGAACTGATAATGTATTTGTCTGCTACATACGGAGCGATCAGCGCAGTGCTAATGACGGATAGAGAGAATGTGCAAACCCCAGTATACTTCATAAGTAGAGCGTTGCAAAGCTCGGAGTTAGATTACACCCCAATGGAAAAATTAGTACTCGCACTGGTGTTCGTGGCGAAGAGGATGCGTCGATACTTCCAAGCACGCCCAATAGTGGTGATAACTGACCAGCCCATAAAGCAGGTAATATCAAAACCGGAGGTCGCAGGTAGATTCTAGAAATGGAGTGTTCTACTAGGGGAACACAACATCACTTACAAACCACGCAATGCCGTAAACGGGCAAATTTTGGCAGATTTCATCATTGAAAAACCAAAAGAAGGCGTTCAAGCGCCAGATCAAAAGAAAGAAGACCCAACCCCGTGGGTCTTGTTCACTGATGGGTCCTCTTGCACCGACGGATCAGGCACATGTCTCATACTTACCAACCCTGCAGGAATGGAATTTACGTACGCATTGCGTTTTGAGTTCACAGCCACAAAAATGAGGTAGAATATGAGGCGCTCATAGCAGGGCTAAGAATCGCAGCATGGATGGGTGTGCACAATCTCGAAGCAAACATAGATTCTAGACTGGTAGCAAACCATATACTTGGTGAATACGAGGCGAAAGAGGATAACATGGTGTAATACTTGCAAAAAGCCAAAGCATTGATTGAAGGGTTCAATAAGTTCCGAATACGCCAAGTACCCAGGGAGAGAACAAGAAAGCAGATGCACTTAGTAAAATAGCATCTACCAGCTTCGCACACCTATCAAAACAAGTTCTGGTGGAAATTCTCAAGGACAAGTCAATAAAAGAGCAAGAGGTCACATCGGTCGTAGAGGAAGAAGGCCCTACATGGATGACACCGATTGTGGATTATTTGACGAATGATTCACTCCCGCATGACAAAACTGAGTCACGGCGAATACGAAGACGTTCGAGGCAGTTTGAAGTCAGAGATGCAGTCCTTTACAAGCGATCATTCCTCCAGTCATGGTTAAGATGCGTAGGGTCACGCCAGGCGCGGTACATCATTAGCGAAATCCACGAGGGGTCATGCGACATGCACGCATGACCAAGGTCTGTGGTAGCAACAGCGTTGCACAGCGGGTACTACTGGCTAACCATGCATACGGACGCGCGAACGCTCATTAATAAATGCAATGACTGCCAGGTGCACAGGCCAGTACCTCGGCAGCCCTAGGAGGAGCTCACACCGATCACCTACCCTTGGCCATTCTTCAAATGGGGAATAGATATTGCGGGACCTTTTCCCATAGCCGCGTGGGGGGGGGTTAAGTTCCTCATAGTCGCGATGGATTACTTCACAAGATGGATTGAGGCGAAGGCAGTCGCAACGATCACGGGGAACCAGGTGAAGAGGTTCGTATGGGACAACATAGTATGTCGTTTCGGATTGCCCGGTGAAATAGTCTCTGATAATGGAAAGCAGTTCGCAGAGAACCCATTCAAGGATTGGTGCGCAAAGAATGGAATACACCAACGGTTCGCATCGGTCGCCCATCCACAAACGAATACACTCGTGGAAAGAGCAAACAGGAGTTTAGGAGATTGCATAAAAGCACGATTGGGGGAACACAATAGGAAGTGGGTCGATGAGTTGTCGCATGTTTTGTGGGCACATCGCACGATGATCAAGACAGCCACGGGTGATACCCCTTTCGCCCTAACATATGGTACGGAGGCAGTCATTCTAGCTGAGATCGGATTGCAAACACTTCGCACGATGGAAGTAGACATGGTTACTAATGACGATGAGCTGCGATTGAACTTAGACATAATCGAGGAGCGGCGAGAGTTAGCAGCAATCCGCGAAGCTAAGTCAAAAGCAAAAGTGAAAAGCTATTACGATGCTAGGGTGCGCAAGACCTCCTTCAGACCAGGTGACTTTGTGTATCGCTCAAACGCGGCCAGTCGCGTTGAGAATACAAGAAAACTTTGACCTAAGTGGGAGGGACCTTACATAGTGACAGATGCATTAAGGAATGGCGCGTATCGGCTGCGTGACATGGATGGCCGCGACCTACAAAGGCCTTGGAACATATGCCATCTAAAGAAGTGCTACCTTTAACGATGGATTTCTTGAATAAATGTATTGTTTTTTCTTTTATTTCATGTATTAAAACTTGCAAGCATTAATAAAACTGTCGTGGTACCTAGCTAGTTCCACGACGCATTCTGAAAACATTTCTTTTTGTCATACATATTCTATTTTTTATGTCTATATATTGCCTCTTGGTGCACGCGTGCACAACATTTCCAGGCGAAATAAGAGGAATGAGCCTACCCTACTAATTAGACTCGTCGAGTAAGTGGGATGCAACCCCTTCGAACATGGATATTGTATCCTTGTTAGGCCCCTTGCTATTTATGACGTCGTAGCAAGTTATGCAGCCAGTAAACTCTAAGACTGTTAAGACACAAACGTACGCACCTAACAATTGGCCAGTCTCACCTGGCCGTCCTTATAGTAGTAGCGGTATACCGTACGTAATGAGCTTCTCAAACCCATATGGACCATTTATGAGTTTACATTAACTCATTAATCAAAGTCGTGTTACAAACATTAAGCACACTTATCATACATAAAAAAAATATTGTTTGTTACAAGCAAAAGCGAACATTTACGCATCACAAAATAAGCAACATGTTTACAAATCAGTAGAGTGGTTGGTGAGCAAATGGGTCTCGGATGACGACCTCTTCAATTTCAGCAGCGGTGGGCAGTAAGCGGTAGCGCGATGGTCCCTTAAGCTCTTCTCCATTCGGTCCAGTGTGCGAGAGTCTCTCTCTAGCAGTGGAAGTGGTAGCACAGGAATGAAGGGCGCAATATGGGTCGCGCCAACAGATGGTGCAACCTCTATGTTCGAAAGGGCCCTCTTGGCAGAAGCGCGACTCTAATGGGCTGCGAGCACCTCGGATAGTGGAACTTCCTTCTCAATCTTGAATGGATCAAGCACCTCTCTAGGATGCGCAAATATAGGTATTGTCAGCTGCTCCATAGACGGTTTAAGATGGAAGTCCAGCAATGCTTCTGCGCCCTCTGCTTTGTGGCGCGCCAGTGTAAGGCTCTCCATCACCACTTCTAGGGGCACCTCATGGTCCTTATCCTCTAAGCCAAATGATGGCAGTAGACAGGCTTTCATATCCTACAAAGATGTTGTCAGATTGGAGTCAGCCTTTGGGTCATAAAAGTATACCTCTGCTAGATCTTTCTTTAGCAACTTGGCCTCGTGTGCTTTCACCAAACCCCTGGAAGTACCCTCGTTAATCGCAGCTGTTAGAAATACGTTTTTAACGTATATTAGAAGTATCGGTCACTCCACAATATTATTGAATGTTGTATAGCTCGTATTTAAATATTTGTTTAATTTGTTAAGTAAAACCGGCCCATGGGCTTGTCATGGGCCGGCCCAAGTCCATTAGTGGCTTGGATATAAATACCCATTTCCACCATGGAAAGGGGGTTGGTTGTTTGGTTGTTTCACTTTCCATTTAATAAACACACACATTTCTCTCTCACTTTCTCTCACTACTTTCTCTCTCTAGAACCATCAACCCACCTTATTGATTCATAAGATTATCACTATTCTTCAATTGGTATCAAGAGCCATGGGGTGATTTAAGGTAAGGATTTGTGTTGCTTTTTAGTTTTTGATAGTATTAGTGATCTTTAGGAAAATCTACCTTGAATCTTGTAATTTTTGGTGTTTTTGTTGTTGGGATAATTTGATAAGTGTTGGGTTTAGCTTATTTTGGTAGAAATCACAAAAAATTTCGTGGTTTTTGGTCAAAAATCGGGTTTTGGTTCGTTTGTTCTAAGAAAAAACGTCAAAACTTGGTCTCGAAGTTATTTTTCCCAGAACATTCCGAATCACCAGGTTATTCCGGATCAACAAAACATTCCGAATCAACAGCTTATTCCGGATCAACAAGGCATTCCGAATCAACTGTTTATTCCGGATTAACAAAACATTCCGAATCAACAGTTTATTCCGGATCAACTAGGCATTCCGAATCAATAGTTTATTCCGGATCAACAAGGCATTCCGAATCAACAGGTTATTCCGGATCAACCATTATTCCGGATCAACCAAGTATTCCGGATCAACCAAGTATTCCGGATCAACCAAGTATTCCGGATTAACCAAGTATTCCGGTTTAACCAAGTATTCCGGATCAACCAAGTATTCCGGATCAACCAAGTATTTCGGATCAAGGTAATTATTCCGAATCAAGATCTTTTTCACATTAAGGTATTTATTCCGAATCAACTTAATTATTCCGGGTCAATGGGTATTTTACGAGTTTTTTCGACGATTTTTAGTGGATTTAATCTTGGTTTCTTACATACGCTTTACTTCAACAACACAACACAACTCACAACCTTACTTCACTGCTCGATCAACCGATAATCTTTGATTCTTTAAAGTGATCAAAATGAATCCGAGTTCATTAATGCCTCAAATGACATCACTTACGGATATTTCTGTCATAACGGGAACGGATAATCGCCCTCCAATGCTCATTAAAGAAGTCTTTGAAGCATGGCAAAGCCGTATGTTGTCATACATTAAGGGAAAACCGACATATGGGAGGCTTATGGTCAAGTCAATTCTAAATGGTCCACTTGATTATGGTACCATCGTTGTTAACAATGTGACTCGACCACGGGAGTTTGAAGAACTTACGCCAGCTCAACAACTTATTGCCGATGCAGACGAAAAGGCTCTTCAAACCATTCTCCAAGCTCTTCCACATGACATCTATCGAATGGTAAGTCAATATACGGTTGCAAAGGAGTTATGGGAACGTCTACAGGTTTTGCTACAAGGTACGTCTCTTACTAAACAGGAACGTGAATGTCAGTTGTATGATCTGTTTGATAGGTTCACGTACAGTCCAGGGGAAACGCTTCACGACTACTACTTCATATTCACTACTCTCATGAATGATTTGAATGTGTACAATCTCGTGATTGCTCCATTCCAGGTTAACACCAAGTTTTTGAATACTTTACCTCAAGCTGAATGGGGTGAGTATATTACTGATGTTAAGTTAACTAGGGATTTGCATAAGTCCAATTTGGATCAACTCTATGCTTTTCTCCAACAGCATGAGAAACACATGATCATGCACCGTTCGCCTCGAGGTATGTACCCAGAATCTTTAGCTTTGATGGCAAATCAACCAAGCTTGTCATATAACAACACTCCTTATATAATGGGACACCAAGCTTATCATCCATCACCGTACCTGACTCCAAGCTTCCCCCAATATTCGATTCTACCTCAACCACCCACCTCACATCAGCAACAATATCGGTTTAATGCACCTTTGTCTCAGAGAGAACCACAAGCATCACAATATGCCTCACAACCTCACCCATATTCACCAGCAAGCATTGCACCTTATGCTCAGTCATCATATTCTTCATATCAAGAAAATGCAGCATATCCATCAAGCTATTCTGACCACATAAGTATTCCTTCTAGTGCTTATGCCGCTCAACAAGACCAAGCAATGTATTGTGATAATGATGAGGTTCCCATTCCTGAATTCAAACAAGGAACTGACCCAGTTGAAGTGTTAGCCACTATGTCTGCTTATCTCACAAGGACATTGAGCAAACGAGGATTTAGAGGACCAGCTCCTACTAACAATCAGCTGAGGAATTCATCCAATTCTCGACAACAAGCTACCATTGAGAATGGCAGGGTAATGGTTCAACCTATTCAACCTTATCAGGGGAGACCTACTACATCAACCACCAATGCACGAATGGTCAATCCTGCTCCAATGGTCAACATTGATCCACGGGCTAATTCCACAGGTAAGTTGAGAATGATAACATGCTACAACTGTAAGGAAGAAGGTCACATGTCTAAGGATTGCACAAAACCCAAGAGGAGAAGGGATGGTCAATGGTTTATAGAGAAGATTTATTTGGTGAACGCTCAGGCACAAGGACAGGAACTTGATGAAGAGGAGCTTGCATTTCTTGCTGATCCAGGGATTACGGAACAAGAAGTTCTCACTACACAGAATGCAGCATACCAAGCAGATGATCTGGATGCTTATGATTCAGACTGTGATGATCTTCAATCTGCTCAGGCAGCTCTTATGGCAACTATCTCTAGCTTTGGGTCAGATAAAATATATGAGGTACTTACTAATACCACTGATACTAGTATTCAACCACATCAAGTTGGGCAAGAGGGTGCTGATCCGAATGAGTCTTCGGTGGTGAGTCTTTCAAATGAGGAGACAATCAATGATAGCAATATCAATGCAAGTCCCCAGACTTTGAGTGAATCACAACTGAGAGTTATTTCGCATACGCATATTCCTGCTCAACAAGATTTGGTCATGGTTCCTGCAAAATTACTTAGCCAAATGAATACTGCACTCTTAGAAACCCTAGCTACGAATAAGAATCTGTCGGCTGAGCTTGCCTTGTGCAACGAAAAAGTTCAAACTTTGGAATTAGTTCCTTCATCCAATGTTCTAACAAATCCCGAATATGATCATTTTCAAAACAAACAAATGGGTCATTTGCAAGAAATTGAAACCTTAAGAGCAAATCTTTCCAACGAACTTAAAGAAAAAGAGTTAGTGGTAACTAATTTTCACAAACTTCAAACGGATTTTGAATTACTCGAGTATAAAAAGAATGAAATGGAAATTAATGCAGCTAATAGAATTAGAAGTTTAGATTATTTGCTTTTAAGACAATACGGTGCCTCTCAACTAGTGCACTTATTTGACTCATCGTTTAGAGAGTTTAACTTATCGCGTCAAAAAGACCGTCCCTCTAACCCACGGTATGCAAGACAAGCTTTTATCTATAATCCAAGACTTTATGATGCAACCAAATTAGGATTGGTCTTAGATCCGATTGTTATTTTTGAGGATCGCACGAATAAGGATCTAGTTGAAGAGAGTCGGTCATACAACTTTGCAAAATATCCCCAGTGTGATTATTTTAAAATGAATCAGGCGCTTGCAAAAACAGACTTTAGAATTCGCTTCCATATGGATAAAGATCTCATCACAACACCAACCTACGTGTTAAATGAAGAAAACCCTAGTACACTTCCTACACTTGTCAAAATGGAAGGACCTAAGGAAATTCCAAAGGATCTTCCACCTATTAGCACTGTATGGATAAACTTGCAAGAGATTAATCAATACTTTACTAGTTTTGACAAGGTCATCCGGGAATGTACGACTTCAAATGGTTTAAACGCCAGAGAATGGGCTTTCGAACACATGAACGAGGTGTTTAAGAATGAGATCAACCCTTTTGTCGAAAATCTAAAAGGAAGTTTTGCATCTCTTTCGGAAAATCTCGATTTTGAAATTAAAGAAGTTCAAAAAGTGTTTTATGAAAGGGACACCACTTACGAACTACAATTAATTGAAAAGGAAAAGATTTTATCCGAGTATGACCGATTCTTGCACCAAGTAATTTCGTGTGATGTGCTTACTACTGTGAATGTTAATTATTCGAATGAGCTTACATCCGCTATGAATAACTGTGATGCTGTAAATATATGTGATGATGTGCATGATCTCTCTGTAAATATTGCTGAGACTGTAAATGAGGTAGATAATCATTCTTGTCACGAGTCTAACGCTGAATTTTTAAAGCTTCAAGATTCTTACAATTTACTTACAAAACGCTTTAATCAACTTGAACAACATTGTATATCTTTATAATTAAAACAGCAAACTCAAAATGAGGATCTTTTGATAACAAATGGTTGTGAAAACAGTGTTGAGACGAGTGACAAGATGATTGAGATAGTTAAGGCATTAGAGGAAGAGATTATGAGATTAAAGAGAGACGTGTCATCGAACGAAACACTAAAATTGGAACTAGAGGCTGCAGAGTCTAAAAACCAGTGCTTAGAAACTAGACTTTCGTCTATTCTAGGGGAGATGGATCGTGCAAGACAGGGAATGTCCACTCTTTATGGTTCACTAGAAGAACGCTTCGCTTTTAATGCGGCACAACAACAATCTTATGTTGAACAATTGAACCAAAAATGTGAGGAAATATCTGACTTAAATATCCAGCTCATTGACAAAAACATGGTTTTGGCCGAGTTAAAGGAGACACTTCTTCTCACCCGATAAGAAGTTGTTAATAACTTAGCTACCAACTCTGCACCGTCCTCTAGTGCTCCATCAACCAATTCAGTAGTGATCTATAAGAACCCGCGCCATAAGCAAAATCCGGATACTTACGATGTTTATATGATGAATGCAATTAAGCACGTGGACCTTGTTAGGGATATTTTAGATGATTTGTATGAGTTAGATCCCTCAAGCAGTCACTATTATTCAGCTCATGCATATATTCAGCGAGTTCAATATTGCTTAGCATATTTGCAATACATAGGAAAACCGGGTTCTGCATTACTCACTAATCGACTCATTGCTGTAACTCCATTCAATAAAACCCCAGGAGCAAAACCGTCATTGGCACCATCAACTAAGGCACCTTTAAAATCTGTTGCTAATGTTCCCACTTTGCCTTCTACAGGAGTAAAAGAGTCTACTAAGGCTAAAGGATCGCCACTCAAGAAAGATAAGATCAAGCCCTCCACTAGTAGTACCATCAAGAAGAAAGTAGACGCTCACCCTAGGGATGTTATTTCAGATTTAAATAAAAAGAATCATGTTGCTAAGACTAAAAGCTCTGCGCCTATGCAGAAGCCTAAACCATTTGTGAATTCTAATTTAAAATGTTGGAATTGTAATGAATGCATGTTTTCTCAACGTTATGATTTGTGTCTTATTGATCATGTGAATGAAATGAATGCCATTAGAAATGATCTTGAATGGAAGCCAACTGGGAGAACTCGTTCCCATGTTGGATGGCAATGGCGTCCCACTGGTAGGACCTTTACATTAGATGGAAAAATGTGCCCTTTAACTAGGAATGCATCCATTGAGGTTAGGTCTCAGCGTCCTTTAATTAGGCACACTAGCACTAAAGTATGGAAATCGTGCCCTTTAATTAGGTCAGCCCCACTATAGTGCCTATCATTGAAGAAATACCTCAGGATTTAAGCCAACTTGAATCTACACCACCAACTAGGAAGAAGGCTAGGAAATCTAAGAAACCTAAAGTTAGCAAATCTAAGATCATTAAATCTGTACCTGCTAATAACAAGGAACATTCAGATTCCGAAACCTATACATTGTCCTCGTCTGGTGATATTTTCAGGTGGTCCAAATCATCCTCTGGTATTTGGACTCCGGTTGCTCAAAGCATATGACCGGAGATCGCTCGATGCTCCAAAATATCGTCAGCCAGTTTCTTGGAACGGAAAAATTCGGTAATGATCATATTGCAAAGATAATGGGGTATGGTGAATATCATATTGGAAATGTCACGATTTCAAGGGTATACTATGTAGAAGGTCTTGGTCATAATTTATTTTCAGTAGGACAGTTCTGTGATTCCAACCTAGAGGTTGCTTTTCGACAACACACTTGTTTCATCCGCAACTTGGAAGGAAAAGACTTGTTGAAGGGGTCTCGTGGTGTAAATCTTTATACTTTGTCCCTACAAGACATGATGGCCGCCTCTCCAGTATGTCTTCTCTCCAAAGCATCTAAGACCAAGTCATGGTTATGGCATCGCAGATTATCTCATCTCAACTTTGATGCTATTAATCATTTGGATAAAAACGAATTAGTTCGTGGTCTTCCAAAGCTAAAATTTCACAAAGACCATTTATGTTCCGCGTGTTCAAGGGGGAAAAGCACCAAGAAATCATACAAGCCCAAAGCTGAAGACACCAATCAAGAAAAACTTCATCTTTTGCATATGGATCTTTGTGGGCCAATGCGAACCGAAAGTGTGAGTGGTAAGAAATTCATCCTTGTTATTGTGGATGATTTCTCCAGGTTTACATGGGTTAGATTTCTACGTACAAAGGATGAAGCACCGAAGGCTATCATCACTTTTTTGAAATTCATTCAGGTACGTTTAAATACTACTGTCCGCCGTATTCGAACTGATAATGGAACAGAGTTCGTCAACCAGACTCTTCGTGATTACTATGAAGAAGTTGGTATCTCACATGAAACATCCGATGCACGTACTTCACAACAAAACGGTGTCGTTGAAAGACGGAATCGTACGCTTATGGAAGCTGCTATGACAATGCTGATTTATGCGAACGCTCAATTATTCTTATGGGCAGAAGCTGTATCTACTGCATGTTACACCCAAAACCGCTCTATCATTCGGAATCGCCATGGAAAAACACCTTACGAGCTTCTACATGACCGTAAACCCGATGTTTCATTCTTTCACGTGTTTGGTGCTCTTTGTTATCCAAACATTAATAGTGAGAATTTGGGCAAACTTCAACCGAAAGCCGATATAGGTATTTTCATTGGTTATTCACCCTCAAAGAAAGCATACCGAATTTACAACCGTCGTCTTGGTAAGATAGTAGAAACTATGGACGTAGATTTTGATGAGCTGACAGCGATGGCTTCTGAGCAACGCAACTCTAAACCCGCGCTTCACGAGATGGGAACCGGTGCTATTAGTTCCGGATTAGTTCCCAATAATCCTACTTCTACATCATTTATACCACCTACAAGGCCCGAGTGGGATAAACTATTTCAACTGTTGTTTGATGAATTCTTTGATCCCCCAAGTGATGAAGCTCCAACACCTGTAGTGATAGCTCCAATCCCTGAAGTTGTTGCTCAAACTAATGAAGCTTCATCAAATGCATCTTCAATTAACATTGAACCGGATGCACCTCCACCAAGTAATTCTCAAACTACACCTGAATCTTCACCCTTACTTGTGCCTAATGATGTTGAAGAGGATTCTGTTGATCACGATTTGGAATATGCTCACCTACAAGAGCTTCCATTCTTTGGTATACCGATACCTGAAAACCCTTCAGCCGCGTCTACCTCAGAAGAAGCTCCTACAATCGTTCACTCTAGACCACCACGGATTGAAAATCACAGCACCAAATGGACAAAAGATCACCCAATTAGAAATATTATTGGAGGTCTCGATCGACCAGTCTCTACACGCCATCAATTACAAGAGAGTGCACTCTATTGCTATTTTGATGCATTTCTGTCCGAAGTTGAACCTAAAAACTGGCAACATGTTATGACTCAATCATCTTGGATTGAAGCCATGCAAGAGGAACTAAATGATTTCCAAAGACTTGAAGTATGGGAATTAGTTCCTCTCCCTGACAAGGTTAACATCCTTACTTTGTTGTGGGTTTATAAGGTTAAACTCGATAAGATGGGTGGAGTTTTGATGAATAAGGCTAGATTGGTTGCCAGAGGTTACAAACAAGCCTTGGGTATCGACTTTGAAGAATCTTTAGCTCCTGTTGCAAGATTGGAGGCTATTAGACTATTCCTCGTGTATGCTGCTCATATGAACATGATCGTCTATCAAATGGATGTGAAGACGGCATTTTTGAATGGTGAACTAAGGGAAGAAGTCTATGTTAGTCAGCCGAATGGGTTCGTTAGCACGGAGTTTCCTAATCATGTGTACAAGCTTAAGAAGGCTCTCTATGGGTTGAAACAAGCTCCACGCGCGTGGTATGATCTCATTTCAACATATCTCATGTCGGAAGGCTTCTCCAAAGGCAAGGTGGACCCCACTCTATTCACTCTCAAGGAAGACAACGACATGATACTGGTACAAATTTATGTTGATGATGTAATATTTGCTGCCTCTAACATAGAATTGTCAAACCGCTTTGAGAAAATAATGTCCACACGCTTTCAGATGTCAATGATGGGAAAATTTTCATTTTTCTTAGGATTACAAATTTCTCAGAATCCCATAGGCATCTTTATTAATCAATCCAAATATGCTCTAGAATCTTTAAAGAAATATAACTTTGAAAATTGTGACACCGTGGATACTCCAATGGTGGAGAAATCCAAGTTAGATGAAGATAGGAATGGGATTATTGTCGATCTGAAACTCTTCCGTGGGATGATCGGCACCCTTCTCTATCTGACTGCTAGCAGGCCTGATTTGTAATTTGCCGTATGCATGTGTGCCCGGTATCAGGCTCGGCCTACCAAAAAGCACCTACATGCTGTTAAAAGGATCTTTCGGTATCTCAAAGGAACACTTCATCGTGGTCTATGGTATCCGAAAGATTCCTCTATTGCTTTAATATCATATGCAGATGCCGATCATGTTGGGTGTCAAGACACGAGGCGTAGCACTTCTGGGTCTGTGCAACTCCTTGGAGACAGATTGATTAGTTGGTCTTCAAAAAGGCAGAAAAGCGCTGCAATTTCTAGCACGGAGGCTGAATACATTGCCATGTCCGGTTGTTGTGCTCAAGTCCTTTGGATGAGATCACAACTAACTGACTACGGTCTTGGATTCAACAAAATCCCGATGTATTGTGACAACAAGAGCACCATTGCCCTTTGTTGCAACTACGTTCAACACTCCCGGGCAAAGCACATCGACATTCGCTACCATTTCATTAAAGAGCAGGTAGAAAACGGAGTGATCGAGCTGTATTTTGTCACCACTGAGTATCAGCTGGCAGATATGTTCACAAAAGCCTTAGATCGAGGACGAATCGAGTTTTTGATCGACAAGCTTGGCATGAAATCTTTCTCTCCAGCGACTCTCAAAGAGTTGGCAGAAGAATCAGCAGAATAGTGGTGGTAAACTATTCATGTGTATCCTTTGTTCGTGATCATGTATATTATCGTATATATATAAACCACAAAAAGAAAAATACAAAAGTATAAAACCTACAAAAACCATAAAAAATATAAAACCAAGAAAAACCATAAAAAAATATAAAACCAAGAAAAACCATAAAAAAATATAAAACCAAGAAAACCCAAAAATATTTTCGTCTTTTTAAATCGGACATGTCTTTTAGTACGGTAATATTTACGGCCTTAGAAATGTCGATCAATATTGACACGGCGCCATAAATAGAGTCCGTATAAAAGTTGTACCTTTTTAAAACATGCCCATTATGACTTGTAGTTATTTCAGACTGCAACCCGCTTTTCGCATTAAAGTCACGTATTTCCTTGGAAAACGTTGGCTCACAACGGGAATTAATTTTCTCGGGCATGATTTACAAGCCAAATAATGAAAAGGGATCAAGTTTACTTTATAACTTGGTCTAACACGAATTAATGTACGTCTCAGTACATTAACTTGTCAAAATAAGAGAAATCTTATTGCCACCACGAATCAATCTTTTCAAGACATTAACTAGAAAATGTTTTCATCAACATGTGCCTCGTTAAACAATGACTACAGCTCTTTAAATAGAAAACGGGTCATCGTTTAAGGGGGAGAAAAGGTTAAATCGTCTTCGTCATCAAAACAGTCTTCAAAAGTTTTCGAGGAAAATTAATTGGCTAATTGGTTAATGACTGGAATTGCTTTGGTATTCGTCTTGTATTCGTTCGTGATTTGTCGTGAGTTTTAGGCCTCAGATATTTTGTTTAAGTGGTGTGAGGGCTAGAATAGTTAATTCAATGAGATAGGCCTAACGATTGTTAATTACTTTAACAAATGTTAACCTAAAGTTGTTATTAACTAGAAAAGAAAAGGAAAAGTAAAGAAAAACGAATAGTTAAGGGGATTAAAACT
The DNA here is from genome assembly GCA_025667525.1 of Glebionis coronaria. Lineage (NCBI taxonomy): Eukaryota > Viridiplantae > Streptophyta > Magnoliopsida > Asterales > Asteraceae > Glebionis > Glebionis coronaria. Next base: position 563,091,248 of record CM046882.1, read on the forward strand.
GAAAGGGCTAAATGTGACAACTTTGAAACATGTGAAAAAAATGGTTGACCTAAGTCAAACCACTCCCCCCGTCTTTCCTTTCTTTCTCTTCTCCCTTTTCTGTAGCCGCCATTAACACACACAAAAAACACACTCAAGCTCTCAACTCGCGTTTTTCTTGATCTCCAATTCGTTTCATTCATTTACCAAGGTACAAACGTCATCTATTTCGCCTAATTCACTAGTTAAATCCAATTAATTGAATTCGTTATAATTAAATTAATCAAATTAGGGCTTATGCTTTAATTAGGTCAAATTGATTAGGGGATTTATCTGGGTTTGTCTTGGAATAGGATTAGAACGAGTCTTGTTGCCTTAGAATGCCTTAAAACACACGAATGCTATTAGAATAATTCATGATAGAACGAATTTAGGATATTCCGAATGTGCAAGTGTTTTGCAAAAACATTCCGGATGAACCAAAGTTTAAGATTATTCCGGATGGATTATGTTATTCCGGATGGATCATGTTATTCCGGATGGATCATGTTATTCCGGATGGATCATGTTATTCCGGATGGATCATGTTATTCCGGATGGATCATGTTATTCCGGATAGAATGTTTATTCCGGATAGACTGTTTATTCCGAATAGACAATTTATTCCGGATAGACAATTTATTCCGGATAGACAATTATTCCGGATATACAATTTATTCCGGATGAAGCATTTATTCCGGATGAAGCATTTATTCCGGATGAAACAATTATTCCGGATGAAGCAGTTATTCCGGATAGACAATTTATTCCGGATGAAGCAATTATTTCAGATAGACAATTATTCCGGATGAAGCAATTATTCTGGATAGACAATTTATTCCGGATGAAGTGTTTATTCTGGATGAAGTGTTTATTCCGGATGAAGTGTTTATTCCAGATGGAGTGTTTCTTCCGGATGAGATGTTTATTCCGAATGAAGGTGTTTTTTGCTTAATAACTTGCTAAATGTTTGAGTGTTTTCAATGCTTAAGGGATTATGTCATATGCTTAGGTATAAATTCATAATGGTATTCGTATCTGTATGTATCAACTTTTATTTTTTATCTTAAGCAGAAACAATGACTAACCCAACCGTGCAACAAATACAAGACAATAGAGCAGCAGCCATTGAAGAAGCCAAAACCCTCAAGTTCATTCCAAACAACTACCGGTTGAAGGAGGTCTCTAACTCTAATCACAATGGATTCAAGGTAGCTTCAGCCATTCTTGACAATTCTCACTTCAAGAATGCGCTAAGGAGTAGTGCTTCGGTGCCCTTCGACTACATGTACGAATTCTGGGCAACCAAAGAGAAGACGTCAAACAAGATTACATTCTTCCTGGAAAACAAGCAACAGACTCTCACCGTGTCAGACTTCCGCAAGATCTTTGGTTTTCGGGAGTCACCCAAAGGTACAACATTCTCAGCGAACCCGACCAAGAACGAGCTCATGGCGATGTTCTCTGCTATTGGATGTGCGGACTTACGAATAGTGTCCGACTTTACCACAGCCAAAGTGGGTCAACCTTGGAGAGCGATGTTTGGTATTCTCAGTCGATTTCTAACTCCCAAAACGACTAGGTATGATGCTGTGCGTTCGCCAATCATCAATATGTTCTATGGTATGTTCAAAGGTATTAATATTGATTATGCATCATTGTTGTGGGAAGAGTTTATTTTTCAACTCTTCACAAATACGAAGACTAAGGCTAAAGGTTACCAATACCCTAGATTTATAAAGCTAATCATACATTATTTTATGAAAAACAATGCGTCTATTGATAAGCGTGCATGTATCCGTCACCACACAAAGGATGTTGATGATCTGGTGGACTTAAGGCAAGAAAGTCACTCCAACATTGTTATCCCTGGTCCTATTTAAAGTCATCTCCCAACAGATAAGATTATCGCTTCTGCTGATTACAAGAACATGCTAATAGAAATCAAGAACCAACAAGCAAGCATTCAGACAGGAGAAGACTCGTCTACTACGGTCAAGAGTAAAGGTAAACGCAAGCAAACAGTTGCTTTATCTGAACCCAAAACCAAAAAGACTAAGACTGAGGCTAAGAAGGGTAAGAGCACGGCTGACGAGCTTGTTCTTCACGATGAAGAAGATGTTGATGATGATCCTACTCTCGAGCTAACTCGCAAGACTGAGAAAAGGTTAATGAAGAAGGCTATTGAAAAGAGTAGGAGAGACACAGGCGGTAGTGGTTCGGGTGCACAGATGGATGTTGAAGAAGAATACGAGGAGCCACATGACATTAGTGAGTTTGGATCACCCGAACGTTACTCAGCATCGAAGGAGACATCCATTGCTGATACAGCAAGTGTTGAGAAGGAGTCCGGTGCTACAACAATCATTGTGACTACACAGCCTCTTGTAACTCAACCTCCACCAATCCAGCCTTTACCAACACGACCAGTGCCAACACCACTACCATTTCCTCCACCTCCACCTACTTCTGTCATGAGTACTGTAATCACAACCGTGCCTCTTCAACCATCCCAGAGTAGCCCTGTACCATCTTCAATGGCTGCATTCGTAATGGCAGAAATGTTGGATAAACACATGGACAGTCAAAGAAAAGAGATGGCTCAACTTCGAGAAGAGTTATTTCGACGAGTGCAAAGTGAAGAGGCATCCAAGAAAGCCCAATAAGAGATGATAGCTAAGTTCACTGCAGAGATGGAGTTGACACGTAAATCTCATGCAGAAGAACTTGCTCAGGTCAAACAGGCTGAAGCTGATAAGAATGAAGCACGTCTTACAAGACTTCGAGCCATAAAGGATAAATATAAGGAGCAGAAAGAAACACTTGAAGCTTCTATTTTAGAGAGAGTGAATGAATCTGTTGAGTCTCTTATGCCAAAGCTGCGTGAAGAGATGCGGAAACTTGCGGCTGATAACTTGATGATTAAGTCATCCAACCCTTCCGAGTCAGCCTACAAAATTGCATATGACTTAACAGATTTTGAACTAAAGAAGATCCTCAAAGCTCGCATGAAGGAAGTTGGATCTTTTGACAAGTCTAAAATTCAGCGAACACGCTACAAAGCACTCAATGAAGCTGTCTTGGAGGATGATCGGTTGTTTAAAACATTTGGAAGTATGGTACCTTACCACATCTTGGATGAGGAGGAAAAGGAAGATAGTGAGCAAGAGGAGAGTGATGGTGAAGAAGAGGGTGACGGTGAAAAAGAGGATGATGGTGAAGAAGATGAAGACAAAGGTAGTGATGGTGATGATGATGATGGTGATGGTGGTGATCAAAATAAGGAGAGCGATAAGGGTAGCAACGGGGATGATGATGAGGATGATGATGACAACGAAAACACGGATAGCGGTAAAAATGACCAGCCTGATGACGATGAAATGGGGGACAAGGTTGCCAGCAAAAAGAAACCATCCAAGTCTGGTACCAAGTCTCAGAAAGATACTGCCCGAAAGGAAAAGTCCACCTCTACGGAGTCAGGACGAACCAAGTGGCGCCATGATGTGAATGTTGCTACTGCATCATCGATTCCCGGTACATCTACTTCTGTTTCTATACCTGTTACCACTAATCCTGTTAGTTCTTTTGTTGCTCCTGTGATTGCAGAACCAGTAATTGAACATGAATCTGCACAACACTCGCCTGTTCATGATACCGCCGAAATGCCTGAATCCGAACCAGCAAGTGTTCATGTTTCTACTCCTCTGCAAAAAGAACCAGAATCTACTGTTCCCGAGTCAAGCACACGGGACTGGGCGGATACATTGGAGATTGATGAAACTGCACCGCCACAAGCTTGGATCACGGCAGCTACAAAATATGATCCAATCATAGACGCTGATAGAGATGTTCTATATCTCCGTATCCGTAGTTCGATAGACTTGTGTGCATTTTGGGCTCATGAGTTCAAATCTTCGGTCACTCCGTCTTTGGTAAAGAGAGCTCTCAAGGATAAGAGACTTTACGCCAAAACCAGGTTAAGCCGTATGGAGTACGAGTATTATGCTGAAGAGGTCCTGAAAGCTCTCAATACCGTTCAAAGGCCAGGCCTTCATGAGTCAGAAAGAGTTCCACCTCCACTTGATCCCTCTCAAGATAATCAAATTACTCTTGACTTCTTTATCACAAATGATCTTGAGTATCTCCTCAAGGGATCATCCAAGTACGCGACCTCCCTTACCTTGTTGAAAGCTGCTAATTGGGGGACAATACCTTATATCGAAGAAAAGGTCAACCGCCTCTGGGTCCCAAAGGTAAGCCGTAATTATGACATGTATGCTGCTATAGGAGCATCACATTGGGACGAGCGAGTTCGAAGGGTGTACAGAGGTTGCTGCTTAGCCAACTCAGAAAGTATCGTCAGATCCAATCTTCGAATCACAAGTATCTTAGGACTGAAGATTGAACCCAAGAATGGCTATCATCATGTGACGGAGATTCGTCTAAAAAGGGAGGATGACAAAGAATACAAGATACAGCAGGGAGATTTTTCTATCATTCGCCTTGAAGATATCGAAGACATGTTGCTTATGATGACCGTGATCAGCTTACCCATCTTACTCGTGAAGAAATCATTGCCTTGAATACAACACTTCGTATGTTCACACGAAGCGTTATTATCAAGAAACGAGTTGAAGATCTTCAATTGGGAGTTGAAAGCTACCAAAGGAATCTTAACATGACCCGTCCAATGAATCAAGTTCTACCTCAACATGTCGAAAGATGTCCCTATACCGGCACGACCGTTCCGATGTACGGGATTTTCTACATGAATAGTCGTGGGATCATGCAGTTTATGAGGGTAGGTGAGCTTCATAAGTACAGTGATGGGACTCTCATATACGTCAGAGGAAAATTGGAGCATCTCAATTCTGGAGGGACATTACCAGAAATGATTGAGGATTGGCATTCGGCTTATCAGAAGATGGCGACATATGTGATAAAGAAGATTGATGAAAAGCTCCGGGAACGTAGATTGATGAGGAGCTTAGAAAAATTCGTTGGTGGCAGACCATATGGAGTGCACTACAAGTTACTGCAACGATCCATCTAATGGGTCGTACATCTCAGGTCCACTCTATATTGGTTTTATTTGTGAATATGTAAATTTTGTGAATATTGTGCTTTTATGGCTTGATGTAGTGTTAAGGTATGATAATTTTTCAAGAATTTTTCACGAGATTCTAAATCTTTCAAAATATGTCATACTAAAGCACTACAATTAACCCTTATTAATTTAAGGGGGAGCATTAATATGTTCTATGGCCAAACATTGATTTCATTTTTACCCAAAGACCGGTTAATCCATTCAATATCCCAAATATTAATGGTTAACATTTTGGATAAGGGGAGAAAATGGGATTAAGGAGACTTAAATGATACTTGGCTAAAAGATGAAAAAGACTTAACGATAATCCAACTTAATATGTGTAAAGCACGTGTTAAGGGGTAGCGTTTTTTGATGAACAAAACACTTAAGGTACAAAACTCTTGATTTCAATATCACAAGTACCTTAAGTGATTTTCAAGGATTTTTCATGGTGACTATACTTTCCCAAAACACGCTTAATTCACGACGGATGTGGTGACAAAAGGGTGGTAGGAATAGGTATTAGTCCAATGATTCATCAAAGCCGATGGAATCTTCCCAAGGACAATTCCCTAAATAGAATTAGAAGTCATCGGAAAAATGGAGAAAGATTGTGAACGTAGCTGAATGCCGACCAAGTACTTAAGCTAGCACTGGAACAATCACAACAAGGTGCTAGTTATGACGTATTGGTAAGCATTGAAGGGGTTGAAGAATGAAAAAGAATTGTAAAGATAAAGGGTGTAAAGAAAGAAGCCCTCCTTACAACTTTAGGCAGAAACCAGGTCAATACATATGCTATTGAGATCATTTGTTAATGATTCTCGATATTGAAGAAAGACATCATGGACCCAGTGATGCAATGCACAACCCTTCCCAGCTAACTCAAATATCTCTCAAAAGGTATTTGTTTTAATCACACGGAGATCAACACGTTATCTATTGGTTTATTCACTCCGAATAGACTGATATTGAATAGGTGGCACTCCTCTCCAGCCATCGCTCACTAAATCAAAACGCACTATCGAGTCTAGAGCCACGGGATCATCAAAAGTCTCATTAGGACGCTCTCCATTTATTCCTTGCTTTCTCACACACTGTGAAAAGTAAGAGATCTTTATGAGTCCTACGCAGTATTCTTGTAATATTGCCAGAACATCCGAGTGATACACAAGTATTACAATGAAGATGGAAATCCTGCTTGAGCCAACATCAAACAAGCTCATGGTAGGTGGCACATGCGGTTTCTTTAGAAACCAATCTTGTGAAAACTGGAAAGAAACAGTAGTTTAATTCTTAATTAAACTTAAACTCGTTCTAGGCCTCTACGCATTATCGTATGATCTTGCCAGAACACTCAGAGTGACACTCTTTAGTGTTCACAGTGACAAGTGGAAATCCTTCTAGTGTTAACATCAAACAGCACTTGGTAGGTGACGTGCAAGATTCTTTATGAATCAAGCTCGTGATAACTGGAAAGCAACGATGGTGAAAATCTTAATTGAAATTCACTTGTTCCAGGTTTCATGAATTGACGGCTTCAATCACAAGGATAATTTATCCAAGTGATTCACTCTTTATGTTCGCAGTCAAGCTTAGTGATCGTCGAATAAAGAGAACGGGTTTACCCGCGAAATCCTGTCAGGAAGTTACTTAATTGAAACTATCCGTCACAGGTACGATATCTAATATCGTCCAACGGTCTTCACCGACCGGAGGTAAAACGCTACCAATTTAGAATGAAATGTTCTAAGCCATTTCATTCGTGTCTTATTATGTTGTTGCGAAGACGGTGGCGTTGCGGTGTACCAGCTAAAGTCGTTCCCACATGCTTATGTTTTTCTGCATCAAAGTTCAACAAAGTTCAAGAAAGTACAAAATGAAGTCTTCCGCTGTTCCCAACTCTGAAGCTTTCAAGAATTTAACATAAGTGTGTGGAACATGGAGTCACGAGGAGGCAAGATTCACAAGAAGGCAAAGATCGCACGTGATTGGTCAAAAGAACAATGCTCTCAAGCCAAAGCCTAAAAGATCAAATCAACATATTCACAACAAAAAGAAAAGAAGAAAAGACTACGAGCTGAAGAACGAAGACTTAGTATAGTATGCTAGGTTTAGAACTGTGTAACGTGGAGTGACCTCCCTTAGGGGGAGATTGTTAGAAATACGTTTTTAACGTATATTAGAAGTATCGGTCACTCCACAATATTATTGAATGTTGTATAGCTCGTAGTTAAATATTGTTTAATTTGTTAAGTAAAACCGGCCCATGGGCTTGTCATGGGCCGACCCAAGTCCATTAGTGGCTTGGATATAAATACCCCTTTCCACCATGGAAAGGGGGTTGGTTGTTTGGTTGTTTCACTTTCCATTTAATAAAACACACACATTTCTCTCTCACTTTCTCTCACTACTTTCTCTCTCTAGAACCATCAACCCACCTTATTGATTCATAAGATTATCACTATTCTTCAGCAGCTATCATAGACTTGGAAAAAGAAGTTCGCAAGGAGGGGTCTTCCAGGGTACCCATTGCGGCTAAGCACAAACCATGGCGCATTAACCACCGCTTCTCAGCTACTTCCTTCATCAAGCGGGGATACAGGTCTTCATCCAGCTCTAGGCTCAACCTCTTTAACTGACCGCTGATGTCGCTCACATCCTCCTTCACCTTGGCGCCCAATGCGTCAACATCAGGTACGAATTTATTTTTTTCCTTCTTCGAAGGCCTCCATAGCAACCTGGTTGGAGGCCTTTAGCTGGTTGAGCTGGGCGCGCTCTTCATCTAGGGCGCTCGATAGCCTGTTTCTTTCCTCTGTCAGAGAATGGAGTAGGGTTGCATCCTTTCTACCTCTCTCGATCTCGTAGGTTATCTTTTCTTGCATATCCCCCTACGCGATGGACTTTTCTTCAGTGATTTGCCTCAGTCTTTCCTCCATGGTGCGGACTTGGGCAGAGAGCTCTAGGAATCTCTTCTTAAGGTGTGACGTTAATGTCACATGCTGTGCTTCTAGGTAGCTGGCTTCATCGGTCAGGACAACGTCACTCATTCCTTCCAGAATTTCCGCGCAGCCAGGGGGTACAATGTTGTCCAAGAAGCTTGTGTAGTCAAAGGTGCTTGTCAAGTCAGAAGATGCAGGCATTCCCCACTAGGAGCAAAGACAGGGTCTTGAAGGAACGCACTTCCCCCTACTGATGAAGTCTCCTTGTGGGGGGAAGGCGTGGTCTCTGCTTTCGCATAAGACTTCTCTGGGTCGTCACTGATACATACGAATGGTGGTGAGATAAAAGAAGCAGAATACATCATGAAACTTACACTACGAATGTGTGGGAAGAAAGTTACCTTAGGTTGATGGTGACTGGAGGAGTGCGAGGGGGAGTCTTCACGAGGTTCTCCTCGAACTCTTCTTCGGTTGTGCGCGCCTCCGTCTAGGAGGGACCGGCCTCGGTGCGCGCAGTTTTATGAGAAGGCGATGGGGCTCCTTTGTCTCTACCCCAAGGTAGATGTGTCTTCTTCATTAAAATCTTCTTCGCCTTCCTTAGCATCCAAAAACAGCGATGAGCTGAGGAAGGGCGGTGGTGGTTGTTGTACTACTGGTGGTTGTTGTGCTGTTGGCGGTTGTTGTGGGTGTTGTGCTAATGGTGAGGGCGGTGGTTGATCCGCGCCTGTGTCATCATCTTCTTGGGCAGCAGATGCCTCTCCGACTTCCAAGTCCATTGTGTTCTTGTGGGCACGGTCTGGGAGGGATTCCTCATTCTCTCATTGGACGAGAGTATACCATTAAGTCTTCCGGGAATGCACCACGAACGAGTTCTAGAAGATCCATAATTGCGCAACACGAGAACAAACAAACAGGAAGATAAAATTTAGTTTCTTGGCACAGGAAGGAACTTACAGAATGCTACGGTAGATGGGAGGAAGAACCACTAACCCTGGCCGTCCTGGGTGCAGAAGACGGGTATCCTGTCTGCGCCACAAATTGGTGCGCGACTTTGTCTAAGGGTAACTAGCACACTCTCTGGATACGACTGTACGGGGATACGATTGTTGTTTAAGGTCTTTGCGTCTTCAAGATTATAGGAGTGGCGGCCAGGTAAGGGGTCCTTCCTCACCATCTCGGGGGTCAAAAAAGGAAAGTGGAAAGGGAAGACGGCGTCGTCAAGCCAGAAGAATCTGTCGTTCCAGTCTCTTAGGGAGTCTACTTTTTCGTTATAACACTGAATTCCACCTTTTCGCTTAGCAAAAGACACCCAGCCATTGGTAGAATACACGGAAAAGGTCTACGGTAGGCTCTATGTCTAGGATTGTGGCAGTTTATTTCGAAATTTGAAATTTTGGCCACCCCTTTGCAATGCAATTGAGAGACATGGGTCTCATAGTGCATCAAAACGCTAAGAAGGAAGCGTGACATGGGTATACACTGGTTTGCATAGTCGCAGAACCGGGTGTACACCCTATCTTTCCAGCAGGTGCTTGACTTATATTATGTCGAGGGTTAGGGACTTCTGGGTGCAGATAGTTGGGTATATAGAGTTTTGTGTTGCATTGGTCTAGTTCCTCTATGGTCAAGGTTGACATAATGGCAGATAACTATTTCACCATGGTGCTATATGTATCAAGCGGTATTCGCGCAGACTACCTTTGCTAAAGATCTGGTGGTGATGGCGTGTGTTGAAGGCGTTAATGGAGGTTTGATAGTTTTTTGAATGGTAAACAGTCAAAAGGAGGCGTCAAGGGTATATCTATATACCTACTAAATTACTGTTCACGGTTAGATATGTGCCACGTGTTTCCCACTTGCTTGATCCAAGGGTAGAAGTTGAAGAGGTAACTATGACGTAGCAGGCGCTTTTTCCGGTTACCAAGGAGGTTAGGTAAAAGGGGGGATGTATGTCTTCTTGAAGGGAATGTTTGAAATCTTTGTTCATATCTGGACTATGCGAAGGGTCTAGTTGATTTAGAGTCTAGCAGCCGCGGTTGGAACTTGCGACCACTAGAGTGGGGGGACATGATGACGTATAGTCCCTAGTCTGGCTGGATAGTCTGACCCATGGGTACTACCCGCATCCATCAGGAATGGATTGGATGCTTATGCGACACACGCGTAAGCCCAGGAGGCCTAGTAAGCCGATGTCGCACATAAGGTTAATTACTTAGCTGAGTCCTTGTCGCAGCGCGACAGGATCTGACAAGAGTATAATCTATCATATAGATATATTCGTCTAAAGTGAGGAGATATACACTTGCCTTGGTTGTGTGATAAGGATCAAGCTATTTTAGGTCATTATCTCTTCCTTTGGCCGCAAGAGTAGGAGAGCCCAGCCAGGACTCTCTCGGGTATAAAAGGAACCCCATATGTTCCACAAAGGCACGATACACACAATACCCTAAACACTACATACTCAAATCGTTTAATTACTCTCACGCTGGAGTCTAATCGTGGGTCACAAACCCACGATAAGCCTGACCGTGTCTGTTTAGTGCGTAGGGTCCTCAAAGCAAGTTTCACTTGGTGCAAGAGCCGGAGTCCACAAGACCCTAAATTAAGCCTAATTTTGGTCAAGCTTGGTCTACCCCAACTTTTGTATCAACAGGATCGAACTCGAGATTACGGGATTGCACTCAATATGTAAAGAGTTGATTTATTTAATGAATATATTTATTATATTTATTAAATTAAACAGAGCAAATAACTATATAAATTTAACGATCGTTAATTAATTAATAGTTAAGTATTAACGAGTGTTAAATAATATATAGTAAGAGGAATAAAAAAGAAGAAGGACGAAAGGTTTTGGAACACCCCATAGAGGGGTGTTCGTCGGTCGGTTAGGGCACCAAAGAAGGGGGGCAAAAGTTGCCTTTTATTTACTTGGGCTACAATGGGTTTGAGGCCTATAAATACACCTCATTACCCCTTATAATCTTCATAACTTGAATCCTCTCCTCTCTCATTGGCCGATCGCAAGGTGTAACCACGAAGGGTTTTTCGGTTGGTTTTCTTTGTTGATCGATTGTGTTGATAATCTAGTCCTAGCCCCTCTCTAGGGTTGTTGGGTTGATTATTTACAAGATTTGTAGCTCGGTTTATACGGGCTAGAATCACGGTTAGCTCGTTGTATTACGTATGTAAAAGATCGTAATATAGTCTTACTTTAGACTATATCTTGGTATATTACGGTATAAACCCGAATTGGTGATTCGTTCTTCGTCTTGTGGATTTGCTTTAGCGTAAAAGTATGTAACCCTAATTCGATTAATTATAATTGTGTTATTATTATGATCTTGTTAAATCGCTTCCGCTATATGTGTTTTGATCTCGTTTAGGGTTTTATATAATTGTTATGATGTTAATAAACCTTCATTTGTGTATACTTAGATTAGTCTTGTGTTGATCCACGGTATTTGTGAATACTTGGATTAGTCTTATGTAAATCCATTGTATATATGTATACTTGGATTTGTCTTGTGTAGATCCAAGTTACATGTGTATACTTTGTCTTGTGTAGATCCAAGTTACATGTGTATACTTGGATATGTGTTTTTGAGTTGTAATAAGTCTTGTGTGTTAGTTCTCACTAAACTATAAAGTGATGTGTGTATGTGTCTTGTGAGTTCTCACTAAACTTGAAAGTGAAGAGTTATGAAGATTGGTTCTAGCTTTGGATTAGGATTCGAAATCTAGCCTTGTGTCGGAACATCTCACGCCAGACGAAACATGCCTTTCCCACCATGTGTTCATTGTGGTATGAACAATCATCTTTCAGATGACTGTCACTATTACCCCATTTGTAAAATCTGTGGAAGTTATGACCAAGACACTCATGGACATAATCGAATCATATCTCTCGGAAGAGGAATTAAACCAAGGAATACAAACTCTATTTCTAAGTGTTGTGAAACATGTGGTTCAGAAGAGGTGAAGCTCTTCAGGAAAAAAAGGCAAATGTTGAACGTACCTCTAACTTTGATCCTTTCCATCCTTCTTCATCAAGAAACCCCATCAGATCAGATCTAAGACTTCCACCCAACAAAGGTGGGTTTCTAAACAAAACTAACCACTTCCTTAAACTTGTGTAGAGTGACCTCAAGGAACCTATTTGGTACCTGGACAGTGGATGCTCAAGGCACATGACTGGCACTAAAAGTTATCTACACAAGTATAAGGAGGGACCAGGTCCTAAAGTAGTATTTGGTGATAACTCATCAGCTACCATTGAAGGATTTGGTTTAGTGAAATGAAATGGTATAATTTTTACAAGGGTAACATATGTAAATGGATTGAAGCATAACCTCATTAGTCAACTTTGTGATGCCAAATATGTGGTTCTGTTTGATGACAAAAAAAGGTATTATCTTCAATTCAAATCATGAAATTGTGATGATTGCTTCTAGAGTAAGAGACTTATATGTTATGGACATGAGCCCTACTCAGGAAACATGCTTCTTTGTTTGAGCTTCAAATATCACTAACTGGCTCTGGCACAAGAGACTTTCACATCTCAACTTCAAAACAATCAATAAACTGGCAAAGTAAAATCTTGTTATTGGTCTCCCTTCTCTTGTATATTCAAAGGATAAACCATGTTCAACATGTGAGAAAGGAAAGCATCATAGAGCCGATTTCAAAACAAAAGAGACATTTTCAATAAAATAATGTCTTCACCTTCTTCATATGGACTTATTTGGCATAGTCTCACCAAGGGTCATTTGTCATAAAAACTATACACTTGTCATTGTTTATGGGTTCTCCAGATATACTTGGGTATATTTTCTGACAAAAAAAAGTCATGCTCCATAAACCATCATGTCCTTTATCAAAAGAGTTGAAAATCAAAATGACACTTATGTCAAACAACTCAGGACCGACAATGGTACTAAATTCAGAAATCACTCACTAATCAAGTTTTGTGATGACAAAGGAATCTCACAAAATTTCTCATCTCCTTACATACCTGAACAATATGATGTGGCTGAAAGAAAGAACAGAACTCTAATTGAAGCAGCAAGAACAATGCTTGTTAAATAAGCTCTCTCTAAACATTTTTTTACTGATATTTTAGCCACTGCTTGCTACACTCAAAATAGGTCCATAATTGTGAAGAGACACATGAAGACTCCCTATGAAGTCTTTAGGGGGAGAATTTTAAACATCACATTCTTACACATGTTTAGGTGTCTGGTATTCATTCACAATCACAAGGATCACCTGGTAAGTGTTAATGCATTGATGCCTAAACACATTATTAGTGTTAACTAATCTTTCATAGTTTTGATCACGACAAAGTGTAAAAACATTATCGTAAAAAATAATCAAAAGACGAATTATTTGACAAACACTATCATCAACGTAATAATCATTTAAGTCTTACACAAACATATCTTAATCATGTTTAGTGATCATAGAAAGTGATTAACCTTAAAAATAACATTTTGTCAAATGTGACAAAAGATTTTAATAAACTTTCTTTATAAGAAAATGTTTTATTAAAATGGAAAATAAAAATTTGAATATGGCATATTCTAAATGGCATAGGAATATCATTTGAAGGTAAAAACTACCTCACATAACATTTACCCACTAAAAGACAAAAAGGAGTGTAGTCTACTATAGGCGTTCACCAAATAGGCATGCAGTTCTTTATTGATAATGAACCGCGTGACAATTAACGAACCGCGCCTAGAGAGCCGTTGGTTTTTGTCGAACAAATAGTGGATCGAATCTCCATTTTCCATGAACCTTTTTAGACATTCTTTATGCCTCTTATCTTCTTTCTATATCCTAATCATTAGTAAATGATCACTTAATTTGTTAAGTATGTCTACTTATGATTATCCTCTTGATCTCCTTCTTTACTTTTCCAAAGAGAAGATCACTCACACATTTATGATGTGATTAAAGATGAAGCCTTGATGAAGATCATCCTTTCTTAGATCTAGTCATGTTCATCATTTGTGTATATTGAGTCTTGAGTTGATCCAATGTATTTGTGTATACTTGGATTAGTCTTGTGTAAATCCACTGTATATGTGTATACTTGGAATTGTCTTGTGTAGATACAAGTTACATGTGTATACCTGGATAAGTCTTATTGAGTTGTAGTAAGTCTTGTGTGTTAGTTCTCACTAAACTATAAAGTGATGTGCATATGTGTCTTGTGAGTTCTCACTTAGCTTCAAAGTGAAGAGTTGTGAAGATTGGTTCTAGATTTGGATTAGAAATCGACATCTAGCCTTGTGTCGGAAAAGAAGATGGGTGACGAAGATTGGTTCTTGCTTTCGATTAGAACTCGACATCTAGCATTGTGTCGAAAAATGGTGAAGTAGGCCACGTGTGTAGATTGGTCCTAGCTAAGATTAGGTCTTGATATTTAGCTTAGTGTCGGAAAATAAATTAAGCGACATTGTAAGGTTTTCTCCGCCAAGAAGGGAGCTAGTGGATATAGTGGAAATCTCAAGTAAAGTGTACTAGAGGAGTGTGGTAGGAACGAAGAGAGAGCTTCGTTGCCGAATCACTATAAATCTTGGTGTCTTCCATTAGGTTGCTTCTTTCCTTACTCTTTACTTATACTTGCATTCTTGCATTGCATTCAATTGTTACTTATTATTGTTAATGCATTATAATTGAACCTAACCACTATGAAACTAGTTTTTAAGTAAAAGTAGTTTTGATACAAACCTAATTGAAAGGATTTTTAACTAGGACATTAACCAAGAGAAACTATTCAACCCCCACCCCTTCTAGTTTCTACAGTGAGTTTGATGAAAAATCTGATGATGGTTACTTCTTTGGATACTCACTAGTATCAAAGTCATACGTAGTCTTCAAGACAAGAAGACAATGTATTAAAGAAACCTTTCACATCACCTTCAATGGAATTTTTGAAGCCATATGTTTGCAAATCCATCAGTGGATGAACTTCATATTCATGAAACTCATAATTATCCATCTGATGATTTTTAACACTATGATCCCTCTTAGAAGTATCAAACTAATTGTCCATCAGTCCCTTACATTGATCCATTTGAATATATGACAAGTCCTCGAAAGGAAAATCCTTTAGTATTTCATATTGATGGTTGTTACTAAACGGATCAAAATGACGAGTCTAAAAAATGACCATAATGATCAACAAGCTCAGACAAATGATCAAAATGATCAGTCAAATGAACTCCCAAATAATGAGCAGTATGAGTCTTGTGTTCAAAACTCTCCAGTTGTTTTAGAGAAATTGTTCAAGTGAACTCTCATTCTAAAGAAAAAGATAGTCCACAAATTAGACTTCCTAGTTCTAGCTCAAATACCATACACAATTCCCACTCTCCAGCTCCACAAAGTTCATGGACTAGAAATAGTCACATTTAATTGATAAATATAGTGGGAAATCCTAGTACTAGTAGACTTACAAGAGTTATGGCTAGAAAAATAAGTGATGCTTCACCCAGAGAATGTCTCTATGCAGATTCTCTCATAAACTAAACCTACAAAGATTCATGAAGCTCTCACTCACCCTGGATTGGTAGATGTCATGCAAGAGGAACTAAATCAATTTGAAAGAAATGAAGTATAGAAATTGGTTCCTCCTCCTTATGGGAAGTCAAGCACTGGTACCAAATGAGTTTACATAATCAAGAAGGATGAAACCAACATGGTTATAAAAAATAAGGCCAGGCTGATGGCTCAAGGATACAATCAAGAGTTTGGGGTTGATTTTGATCAAATCTTTTCTCGAGCTGCCCGTATGAAAGCCATACGAATATTCCTTACTTATGCTACATACATGAACTTCATTATATATCAAATGGATGTCAACAGTGCATTCCTGAATGGTGATCTATAAGAAGAAGTTTATGTTACCCACCCTCCTGGTTTTAAGAGTAGTGAATACCCAAATCATGTCTACAAACTTTACAAAGCTTTGTATAGACTAAAGCAAGCCCCAATGGCATGGTATGAAACTCTCTTCACCTTTCTCATTGAACATAAATTCGTCATAGGTAAAATAGATAGCCCATTGTTTATCTTTAAGACTAAAACTGACACCATCTTGGTGCAAATTTATGTGGATGACATCATCTTTGGCTCAACAAGCTTGAAACTATGCAAACAATTTGCCAAGCTCATGACCAACAAGTTTGAGATGAGTATGATGGGTGAACTCACCTACTACCTTGGTCTTCAGATAAAACAATCTGACCAAGGCATCTCAATCAATCAAGAAAATACGTCAAGGATCTGCTGAAAAAGTATGATATCAATTGTGCTTCAGTTGAAACTCTAATGGTAACCCCTAACAACTTATGACCTGATCTCAATGGACAGTCAGTCAATGAGACTCAGTATAGAGGTATGATTGGTTCTTTAATGTAGGCACGAAATTCAATTCTCTACATGCCTTTGTGCAAGGTACCAAGCAAATCCAAAGAAATCACACCTTATTACTCTCAAGAGAATCTTCAGGCACCTAAAAGGTACCCCTAGTCTTGGTCTTTAGTACCCTAAGTCCTTAGGATTTGAACTCAAAGGATATTCAGGCTCTAACTATGCTGGATACAATTTGGACAAAAAAGCACCTCTAGTGCTTGCCAATTACTGGGTGGCAAACTTGTGTGTTGGAGTGCTAAAAAGCAACAATCAAATGCCATGTCTTCAGCAGAAGATGGAGTATGTGGCAGCTGCTGGATGTTGTGTCAATATTTTATGGATGAAAAGTCAAATGGCTCATTATGACATAGAATATGAAAATGTACCAATCTTTTGTGATAACACTAGTGATATTGCAATATCCAACAATCCAGTCCTTCACTCTAGAACAAAACACATTGATATCAGATATCACGTTATCATATATCACATTGTGAAAGGGGACATTGAATTACACTTCATCCCCACTCAATACCAATTGGCTGATATCTTCACCAAACCACTAGATGAACCAACTTTCAAAAGATTGATAATGGAGCTAGGAATACTGAACATTGATAAAACAAAACCTGAACCTTCAGAATTCACTAAAGAATCCTAAAGGTTAGTATTTCCTTTAAAGTTTTTTATTTCAGTTAGTAGCAGTGTCTGAGTAAAGGGGTGTGCAATTTCATGTGTTTATTTCACAAAATGTGATTGTGTACATGATGTTTTGTCGCCTTATCTAACAAACGAAGCTGAAAAGCAAATCTCCAAAAATTCATCAAACTATTCCTTCAGTATTACTGAAGGTCTAACATTTATGAACAAACTTCGTGACACTGATGAGAAGCTAGGCCTGAGTAGAGGAGTGTGCAACGTCATATGTCTTGTTTAATTATGTGAACATGTATGTGTGGTTTTGTCGCCTTATCTGACTCGCTGAAGCTCATGAACGTCACCCATCACGTTCAGCATCACTTGCCAAAACATTTAAAACCAATCAATCATGTGTTTGAAAATAAATTAAATGGCATTGATTTTTTTCTTTGAAAGAGAAAAACATTCTTCAAAAAGTATAATTAATTTATTAAGGAAATATCAAACGTCAAAATCTACAGCCAACAACCTTCTGACACAAGAGGCGTTTCACTATTCAAGATGTCAGATACCACTTCTTTTTGCATTACATTAATGAGAGAGTTTATGCCAAATGTGCAAAAGAAACCTTAAATTTTTTATGTTTTACTCAAAACAGTTTTAAAACCTCTATCAAAGTTTTATATAAATCTTTTTAAACAATTGGAACTCATATCATTGTCAAAGATTTTTCATTCTACACAAAGAAACTCTCTCTTTTTCTTCAAAGAAAAACAACAAACAACAATGGCAGAAGCATCATCACAACAAGATGTAGAAGTAACCCTAAACCCATCATCACATGTAAACTACCCCATTGGTGACAACATAATCAAACCTAACAATATTTGTCTCGTTAAACCTAAAACCATAACGTCAATTCCCGGGGAAGAAGTTATGAACTTTATGTCTAATTATGTTTTACGAAAAGTTTTGTTTAAAGATCCAGGAGTCATGTATCAATATTTTTAAGGGAGTTTTGGTTTACAGCAACACCCTATGAAAACAAAAAGTATATTGAATTTACTTCCACATCGGCGGAGTTACATGGTAAAATTGGGTTACAATTGTTTAGCAGGGTTTTGGGGTTTAATTATCTGATTAAGTAAAGTGAGTATGAAGACGTGCCTAATGATTTCTTTGTGGTTAAATCATTTTTTTAAAGAAATTGGGTACATTGAGGAGATTACAGACAATGGGCTTTTGAAAAGAAGTTGTTTACCACCTAAGTGGAAATTACTTATGACCATTTTGATAGAATGCTTGAGGGGCAAAACAGGTTGTTTAGATCAAATTAATCAAAAGAATGCCACAATTTTGTATTGTTTAGCCAAAGGGGTGAAGGCTGATTTTGGAAAAATAATTTTGAAGACCTCCATGGGAAACTAGAGAAGAGAACTACACACCAGATTTCTCTCTCTGGTGTTTCCTGACCACCTAGAAGAATCATACCTTCAGCATTAGGGTCCAAAAGTTTTAGTACCACCTTTTGAGGTTAAGCACTAGAACATTCCAGTAGCACCATTGACCCCTCTTTTACACAACCAATGTTGTCCATTTGCTCAGTAGAAGGGCCGGTTGTGTTTAAAGCTCCCAAGAACACTTCTCCAACTAGAGAAGGAGATTCAAAAGGCAAAAAGTCTGGAGCTAAATCTGGATCAAGAAAGAAGGTGATGTCAAGAAATACTTAAAAATCGAAGCTTGATTCCAGAAAGAGGGCACACAACACAGATACTCCATCAAAGAATGTATCTGATGCATCCAAATGCCTAGTTTCGAAGAAAATTAAGTCCTCACACCCAAGGACAAGAACCCTATCCAACCATCAATCTCAACTCCAGCTGAAATTGATATGCATAAAAAGGCCCATAAGGCAACCCGCATCCCAACTTCTTTAGGGGATAAGGGTGAAGAAAGAGCCCACCCTCAACTCAATAGAGTAGAGTCAGCATTGGTAAGTTCTTTAAATTTAAATTCATTACCACGTTCTTTTACTTGTCACTCTAAGTCTGCATCAGGGGGTGAAGCTTCAGCAAACTTAACAACTGACATTAACCCTGGCCTGTTTGTTCCTAATGATGTAGTACCCCAACAACAGGGTCCTACTAAAGGTCCAAAAACATGCTCATAGATCTTAACTCATTAGAGATCTTTTCTCAAGATCCATCAGGTCAAACCAATCCTGGTGGTGAAGAAGTTGAAACTAATCCACACAAGGAGAATGTTGATGCTGAAGCAACCAAGATATATGAGGAAGTGCCTCCTACCACTTGAGCTAAGGTGGGACACTTGCCTCTATTCATGTTCAATGTGTCTTCAGTAGATCTGGCCACGGAGTTTGGGTTGGATGAAAGGTCACCAATCAACCTTGACGAAAGTGAACATGAAGATGATGAAGCTAGGGCCGCTACTAACGACATTCCACCATCCCCCAAATCTCTTCAGGTAAAAGAACTAACAAATCAAGTGTTAGTTCTTCAATCTCATGGGGTTAAACTTTAAGAAGAGAAAGCTTCGGCTAAAGCTGAAGTGAGCAGATTAAATGCTAGGCCAGCTCCACTAACTGAGATATCAAGAAAATTATGGTGGCTGCTATTGACCATTTGGTTAAATACGTGGTCACTACCATTGATCTTAATCAGTCTATGGATTCACTCGTGGACTTCATTAATAATGCCACCATGGAGTTCCCCACATAATTTGTTCTAGTTCCTAGGCAAATAAATGAATTCAGTTTCAAAATTGAAGGATCGAGTAGGCATGCTGGAACAACAAAAGTTGGATGTCTCTGATGTGATTCGAAGCAAGCTCAATATCCTTGATGAGGTTCCAACAGTGCTTACCAAGGTATATTCTTCTTTGGACTCACTTACTGCCTTACTTTTTGGTGGAGCTTCAGCAGAAGTTGTCGGGCATTCTTCTATTGAGGGGGCAAAAACCACCATAAAACATCTATTTTAGAAAATGCAAAGAAGAAAGCCCAAAAGCAGCCAGTGTTACTATTTGTTGCAGATATCCCTGCTAAGTCTAAGGGGGAGTCTTCAGTAAAAGATAGTCATGTTGATGGGTTAACCACCATTCATGAGTCATCTGAGGAAGACTCTCCATTACTACAACCCAAAGAAAAGGGTGATCACACACTCCATGAGAGACTGATCAAGTCTAGTTTGGTCACCCAATTTGATATTAACAAAGTGATCAGAACTAGTGAAGAGGAAAACTAAACAATAACATCAATTATCGAGGAAGAAGTTATGAACTTTCTGTCCAAATATGTTGTACGCAAATCTTTGTTTAAAGATCCAGGAGTCATGTATCAAGATTTTCTTAAGGGAGTTTTGGTTTACAGCAACACCCTATGAAAACAAAAAGTATATTGAATTTACTTCCACATCGGCTGAGTTACATGGTAAAATTGGGTTACAATTATTTAGCAGGGTTTTGGGGTTAAATTATTTGGTTAAGTCAAGTGAGTATGAAAATGTGCCTAATGATTTCTCTGTAGTTACAGACAAGGGGCTTTTGAAAATAAGTTGTTTACCACCTAAGTGGAAATTGCTTATGACCATTTTGATAGAATGCTTGAGGGGCAAAACAAGTTGTTTAGATAAAATTAATTAAAAGGATGCCATAATTTTGTATTGTTTAGCCAAAGGGGTAAAGGCTGATTTTGGAAAAATAATTTTTGAAGACCTACATGAGAAACTAGAGAAGAGAACTACACACCAGATTTCTCTATTTGGTGTTTCCTGACCACCTAGAAGAATCATACCTTCGGCATCAGGGTACAAAAGTTTTAGTACCACCTTTTGAGGTTAAGCACTAGAACATTCCAGTAGCACCATTGACCCCTCTTTTACACAACCCATGTTGTCCATTTGCTCAGTAGAGGGGCCAGTTGTGTCTAAAGCTCCTAAGAACACTTCTCCAACTGGAGAAGGGGATTCAAAAGGCAAAAAGTCTGGAGCTAAATCTGGATCAAGAAAGAAGCTGATATCAATGAATACTTTAAAATCGAAGCTTGATTCTAGAGAGAGGTCACACGGCACAAATACTCCATCAAAGGATGCATCTGATGCCTCCAAAGGCCTAGTTTCAAAGAAAAGGAAGTCCTCACGGCCAAGGACAAGAACCCTAGCCAACCATCAGTCTCAACTCCAGCTGAAACTGATATGCATAAAAAGGCCCATAAGGCAACCCGCATCCCAACTTCTTTAGGGGATAAGGGTGAATAAAGAGCCCACCCTCAACTCAATAGAGTAGAGTCAGCATTGGTAAGTTCTTTAAATTTAAATTCATTACCAGGTTCTTTCACTTGTCACTCTAAGTCTGCATCAGGGGGTGAAGCTTCAGCAAACTTAACAACTGACATTGACCCTGGCCTTTTTGTTCCTAATGATGTAGTACCCCAACAACAGGGTCCTACTAAAGGTCCAAAAACATGCTCATAGATCTTAACTCATTAGGGATCTTTTCTCAAGATCCATCAGGTCAAACCAAGCCTGGTGATGAAGAAGTTGACACTAATCCACACAAGGAGAATGTTGATGCTGAAGCCACCAAGATATATGAGGAAGTGCCTCCTACCACTTGAGCTAAGGTGGGACACTTGCCTCTATTCATGTTCAATGTGTCTTCAATAGATCTGGCCACGGAGTTTGGGTTGGATGAAAGGTCACCAATCAACCTTGACGAAAGTGAACATGAAGATGATGAAGCTGGGGCTGCTACTAACGACATTCCACCATCCCCCAAATCTCTTCAGGTAAAAGAACTAATAAATCAAGTGTTAGTTCTTCAATCTCATGTGGTTAAACTTTAAGAAGAGAAAGCTTCGGCTAAAGCTGAAGTGAGCAGATTAAATGCTAGGCCAACTCCACTAACTGAGATATCAAGAAATTATGGTGGCTGCTATTGACCATTTGGTTAAATACGTGGTCACTACCATTGATCTTAATCAGTCTATGGATTCACTCGTGGACTTCATTAATAATGCCACCATGGAGTTCCCCACATAATTTGTTCTAGTTCCTAGGCAAATAAATGAACTTTGTGATTCAATTTCAAGATTGAAGGATCGAGTAGGCATGCTGGAACAACAAAAGTTGGATGTCTCTGATGTGATTCGAAGCAAGCTCAATATCTTTGATGAGGTTCCAACAGTGCTTACCAAGGTATATTCTTCTTTGGACTCACTTACTACCTTACTTTTTGGTGGAGCTTCAGCAGAAGTTGTCGGGCATTCTTCTATTGAGGGGGCGAAAACCACCATAAAACATCTATTTTAGAAAATGCAAAGAAGAAAGCCCAAAAGCAGCAAGTGTTACTATTTATTGGAGATATCCCTGCTAAGTCTAAGGGGGAGTCTTTAGTAAAAGATAGTCATGTTGATGGGTTAACCACCATTGATGAGTCATCTGAGGAAGACTCTCCATTACTACAACCCAAAGAAAAGGGTGATTACACACTTCATGAGAGACTGATCAAGTCTGGTGTGGTCATCCAAGAAGATATTAACAAAGTGATACAAAATTAATGAAGAGGAAAACTAAAGAATCTAAAGCAAGTTATGTATCATGAAATTAGGGAGCCAGTGGTAGAGAACATCTATAAAAGAAAGATGTTATATGAGAAGTTCTGTTTGAT
Organism: Glebionis coronaria; assembly: GCA_025667525.1. Classification (NCBI taxonomy): domain Eukaryota; kingdom Viridiplantae; phylum Streptophyta; class Magnoliopsida; order Asterales; family Asteraceae; genus Glebionis; species Glebionis coronaria. The sequence goes on from CM046882.1 coordinate 563,114,045, forward strand.
CAGATTAAAGTATTAAACAAACGAAGTCCCTTAGAAATCACAAATATTGATATGCTCACTACCCGATGCAACATTGATCACAAGTTCTATAGAGCTGATAACATTGATGAGATTCTGAATGACTTCCAAGCTAAAGAACTCTCTCTTACTGAATGGCTAGAGATGAAACAGAAACTAGCTAAGAAGAAAACAAAGAGATGGGACGAAGTTTTGACAAGGGTTTCTCATTCCAAGATAAACCATGACAAGATGGGTGAGTTCCTCAATATTAATGTTAAAATTCCACTGGAGGAACAAGATCCTATCTTGGATCTGAACAAAATGGCAAATCAAATAAGACATGAAGTTGGTGATATCTTTGTCACCACAAAGAAATACAAAGGAGTTGTTCACTTTCAGGATCATCTCCCTGGTCATGTAATTGAAGAACCTGAACTGGGGGCGATCTTGTTTAATAATCTAGAAAGACAAGACTTTGTGGGCATCAGTGATCTTGACGAAATGAATAATGAACTTCTTTGGAATGTCTATAGTCTTCTTCAACCTTCATAGAGGCACATGATTGACTGAAGCTGCAAAGACCTTCAGTTTATGTCAACTAGGAGTGGTGGACATAAGAAACATGAATCCATTGGTTCAAACTCCAGTGATTGAAGAACTCAGAGCTAAAAAACAATTGGATAATCATTTGTACTATTATTTTGTATTTTGTAACTGTTATGAATGAATGATTATCAAATGTTTATAAGTATCTTTATTATTCAGTGCAAGTAAGAAGAAGTTGTTGTGCTCACTTAATACTGACTTTAACTTAGGCTATTTGTATATCCAAATAGGGGGGTATTGTTGGGTTAGTGTTTACTGACACTGAAGCAACTATGTGATTTGAATATAAAATCCCCTAAGTGTTTTATCTTCGGCAGAATGGTGGCTCTACTGAAGCATGACTAGAGGAACAAAGATTCCTACTAAAGAATGTTTTGCTAAAGAAAGTTCATGCTTCCTCTTCCATAGAACTTAGAAGACAAGAAGTCTTTGCTTTAGTGACTAGGCGGTCTAGTTGCTGAATAATGAGTCCTAAAGAAGAGCTTTCAGTTTAGTTTGGTCTAACAATACCAAACTGAATGATGTCGATATCCTCTAGGATATTGAAGACACTTCATTCATCCTGAAGTTTTACATTAGGTGGGAAAATATTTTCTTAAGTCAAAACAGATCTCATTTGGAAAAGGTTGCTTGTAAAGTTAACTATAAGTACAACATTTATCTTTTCCTAGATTAGTTAATTGTACTTTGTACTGTTATCCAGCATGGGTATTCAACCACCCACTGGATAAACATTTGCATGGTTACTTGTGATATGTAAACCCTAATATGCATTGCCTATAAAAAGGATGCACCAAGGAGAGAATTGGTTAACTCTTATACTCCAAAAATAGAACTCTTCCAAGAGCCATTCTCTCCTAACATCAACCAAACCATAAGGCGAAAAGCTTATGAACGTATTGGTTGAGACTTAAAATCATAACCTAGGTTTAAAGTTTAAGTATAGGAGATCACCCAACATTGTCATTCAACCACTTTGCTATTCCACAAGCAAAATAGATTATAGATTCTTTATTGAGTTTTTAATAAATGTCTATACCTCAAAAAGTAGTTGATATTGTTGTTTTAATCGTTTAAGTTTGTTATTTATTTGTTATAACAACTCACTTAAATCCTAAAAGCAAGATATTACTTAAGGTTGATAAGTAGTATTGTGTTAAAAAGGACCAACATACTTTAATTAATTTTTTAGACGATGATACCTCACACATGACACATAACATTGGTAGAGAATCATAGTAGTTGGGTATTGAAAGTACCTTCATACTTCATGCACATATTTTAGACAATTTTTTAAAAATGGGTATACATACCAAAAACGCTTATTCTCGCTACAAATGTTTTATAAGGTGGATAAATAAAAATAAATAATATAACATAATATGAGTTTGATCCTAATTCGATATTGGTAGAAAATTTGGTAAGCATTAATAGAGATGCAAATATATAAGAGAAGTCACATCAAATCCAAAAACGAATCATGAATTAAAAGGTAATTCTCAAATCAAAATGTTATAATATAGGTGCGAAGACATTGTTAATAAATTTTTGAATGACGATACCTGACAAATAACTCTGGTAGAGTAGCATCGTGGTTAGGTATTGGAACTACATTCATACGCATATCTAGATAATTTTGAGAAAAGAAATGATTGTACATCCTAGAAAAATTTCACGCTTATTAACGACTACGTTTTTTTAAGTTAAGCGTTGATTAAATGTGCAACATAAACTGAACATTATGTTTTTATCCACAAGTTTTAATTAAAGAAAGACTTACTAACACATCAAAATTAGCAATTATTTATAAAATTTATCAATTTTTTTGGATATGAGTCTACTTGAGTCTTAACTATTAAAGTAAGTCATGTTTAACATACAAGCTAATTAGAGCTCTTGTAAGCTAAACTAATACCATTGAACTTATATTAGCAAATAGTGGTTTTATATAAATAAGAAAAATAAAGTAAAGCAACATTCGTCTTCAACATGTTATAAGTCTTAATATCGTATTTCACGACATATGAGGGATGTTGTGACATAGACAACCTTACCCTCCTAAGGTAAAAAGGCGTCTTCCGAATGTAAGGGTGTTAATCACTTGATCTAAGTATTGCTAATAGAGGTTTTATATAATCAAATCATTTAAATATTTGTTCAAAATACAATAAATGAACTAGGCGAGAACTGATTCATAACTGTAACGTATAGTGGTAAATAGTCGTATATTTTAATTTGATGTTATGTTATGAACCTTAATGAAACTCTTAATGGATTCATTAAGCAGAAAGTGCTCATTGATTGAATAAATATATAACAAAAATTTGAGGGTTAAGTCTATATATTAGCAATATACTTTCTAACTTTTACACATATAGGTAACCGAGTCAAGATATTACTAATATGATAATTAAATCTTTTAAATTTGTACAAATATAGGTAATATGACCGGTTATATGCCAGTTGCAACTATAAAATGACCGACACGTCATTTTGTTTTTGTTTTTTTATCCTACTTGGATATGCCACGTCATGTGTTGACTTTATTTGACTAATGACATGTACCCTTAAATATGTTTTTGAACAAAATAGCAACACTTTTCATTTTTTTTTCACTTTTTGTCTAATAAATGTAAGCATGTACGGTTTGATTAGATTCAATTCATTTCCCATAATCCCCATTCACAATTTCTCTATCGGATTAGCCTTTTTCAGCATCTTTTTCTTTTTTTATTTATCTACTATTGTTAATCATGGTTATAACAATTTATTGAAAAAAAAACATAGTGAAACATTGTTGTATGTTGATCGAATCTTTCACTTTCATTGGAGTATAAACTTACTATATCGATTCAAAAATTTGGCCCTTCTTATATGTAACCACCACCTAATATCTTATGAAACATCACACAAATCGCAGATCGATTCAAAACAAAACAATATTTGAAACATCATTTCAGTCGCATATTATTCAAGATTCGATTGGAAGAGTTTCAAGATTCGATTTGTTGGATTTCAATATTCGATATGGCTTTTGATTTGAAGGGTTACAATCTCTTCAATAGGTTTATAAATATGGCTCTCGATATGGCTTTTGATTTGATGGCTTAGAGTTTCAATTATGATTTGGGTTTGATTTTAAATTATATGGGTTTTATATGGATAGGATTATAAATATGAGTTTGATTGGGGAAGAAGACAAAGTATAAAACAAGAAAATAATTATTCAGGTGGAATGTAAAAAATAATTATCCAGGTGGAATTTTAAAAATAATTATTTATTTAATTTGAAAATTAGCTAGTCATCTAACTATATTTCAAAAAATTAGCCGGTTTTACTAACTATATTAGTAATATATTGATTTGATCACCTAGATGTGTAAATATTGAAATAGTACATTGCTAATATATGGACTTAACCCAAAATTTGAAGAGTAAAAAGTATTAATGACGTTAGCTTGATAGCAAATGTTGTTATCTTTTTAATTCAAACCTACATTAGTAATTTTCCAACTTCTCGTTTTTATGATTTTAGAAAAATAAGTTTTTCGTCACATGTAGTAAATATATGATATATAAAAACTTGAAATGTACGCGATTTTAATTTGATATTTTTATATAAACTCTAAATAATAAATAATTCACACTAACATAAAAATAAAAACTCTAACAGATCTCATAATATAAGCTCTAACTAATATCATCTCGAATTAAGATTTTTTTAAGTTATGATATTACATGATCGACCGTGTTGAGTTTTGTTGTGAGTGACAATGATCAACTTGACTTTTGATTTTTATTCGAAATATTTTTTTATCTATTTAACTTATTTGTGATTTATATACATGATGTATTAATTTTAATTAAAATTGAGAAGATTTTAATCTTTCCAGCTTTAGCTAGGGTTGCTCACCGTTCAAAAACTCTAGACTGGCCTGAAAAAGGGCCAGACCAAAACCGATTTGATCAAAAATCGTAGGATCGAGGACTAGACGAATGTGTTCGATCCCGTTCGGTTCTTCCTCGGTCATGATCGTTTTAAGAAGGCATAATGATCGGTAATACGTAAGACCATAGTTTAATTAACCGGACAAGGGATGAAATATGAATGAGAGTCTGGACTGAGGACCAAACCAAAATATGTTCATTCTGGTTCAGGGTGATTTGTTAGTTTGGTCCGATCCACGATTATGGTCGTTCTTAGCTGATTTTACATCGATAAGGACCAGACATACATCTAACATATAATAAAGGTCCACCGGAAATAAACCAGAAACCCTTACATTTACGTACTTTTTCTAGAATTCGGCACGTAACAGGTACAATTATCACAAGTACAAGTTACACCCCTCAAGAAGCACAAAACATCCAAACCCAAACCAAACCAGAACCCACAAAACACAAAAACCTAACCTTAAAAGGGTTTCTCTCACTCCACTTTTCCATCTCTCACTTCCTCCTCTTCTAACCCAAAAAAGAGAGAGAAAGAAAATAAACACTCTTTCATCATATCCCTAAAAAACCCTATCTTTCATCATCATCTCCAAGATTCAATCTTTAACAAAACAAGATTGAATTTTGATTTGTGGGTATTGTTCAGGATTCAATTTCAGTATCTGGGTATTAATTTTCTTGAAATATTATTAAGTAAGGTATGCAGGCTGATCAAACAGTGTTGAGTTTAAGACCAGGTGGTGGTGGTAACAGAGGACGATCATCTACTGCTCCTCGTTTTGATTTTGGTTCTTCTGACCTTCGTCCTAACTCCGCCGCCTCCGCCGCCGCCGCCTTTAAGGTTGTTGTCTCTCATAAACCCTAATCGGATCTGTGTTTTTTTAATCTTGTTTTGTGTTTTTGGATTGTTTTTTGAGATAGGGTTTGTAGGGATTAAGGATCTGATTTGTAAAGTGTTGGTTTAATGATTTGTGTTTTTTTAATGTTTAATGATGTTTGTATTGACTGCTGATAGTATGTGATATTGATGTTGATGTTATGTTTTGATTTGTGTTCGCGTTACGTACGTGTAGTGACCGGGTTTATTTGGAAATGGGTAATGTGGCGTAAGTTTGATATAGTCTTTGGTTGTAGTTATGGAGGTGAGTATGGGCATAATGTGGCATGGGAGCTTCCCGTGAGCGAGTTTATGTTCTTATATGTGATGTTGAGGGGTGTTTGTTTTGGTTTATGAGCTTATTTGATTTCCACTTATATTTTACAAGTCTCAGTTTTCTGGCTTAAGCGCACAAGTCTCGAATTAAGCCAGAAAACTGAGGCTTATGAAATATAAGCCGGAATCAAATAAGCTCATAAGCCCACATATAGGCCAAAACAAACACCCCCTGAGTTTGTTGATTAGCACGTTTTTTTAGTTTTGGATGGACTTTGAATTCACTGGGGCGCGTTCTCTTCTTTGCGAGTTTGAAAATATCTGTAACTTGATGCGTATTTGATTGTTTATCTGTCCTACATGCTGTATATATAATTAAGTACGTATTGTTTCTGTATGGTAATCTTATATTTTATACATATCAGTTGCGTGTAGTGTAATTTTTTAAGTTGGCATTCTTAATGTTGTGCTACGTTTAGCTTTTGGGCAAATATCGATTCATTTATATTATTTTTGATCTTCACGTTACTAATATATTGTATTTCTGCTTTTGTCTTATGCTAGACCAATGACTCTGCTTCACGTTACTAATTTATTTTATTTCTGTTTTTGTCTTATGCTAGACCAATGACTCTCGCTTCGAGCTTCGTGAACGTGTCCGTTACACCAGAGACCAGCTGTTACAACTTAGGGTGGTAATACATCATTCAATGCTTTGAGCTTCTTTTTTGGTCTAAAATATAGGATGATTGTTTAATAGTACTATATTTGATTTTTTTTACTCTGTATATGTAAACTATTGTAACTTATTCAATCCGATATTGAAGCTATACAAAAAATGGTCCATCCTTTTTTATATACAAATGCAGTTTTATAGTATGTTAAAGCTTGATTTTACTTCTTCAATCCGATATTAAAGCTACTAAAAATGGCCCATTCTTTTCTATATACAAATGCAGTTTTTATGGTATGTTAAAGCTTGATCTTACTCATTCAATTCGATATTAAAGCTATGCTAAAAATGGCCCATCCTTTTTTATATACAAATGCAGTTTTTATAGTATGTTAAAGTTTGATCTTACGCCCTCCTGTCTGTATTATTAGTTCCACACCTCTTTTTGTACCAAAAATTTACTCATACGGGTTCTACGTATTTGTGTGTGCTAAAAGTAACTTATTTATGTTGGTGATCTTTGGGTAGCATTTAGTCGGTTGTTTTGTTCTGTTTTTGATCGTTGAAAGGTATTACATCAATCATTTTTTACTGTTTTAGGTTGTAAACATCCCTGAGGAGATACTTAAAGTGAAACAAGAAGTGGAAACTGAGTTTTTTGGTGAGACCCAAAGCTGGACCAAATCTGAAGGAGCTGTAAGAAATACTACCTCAATCATCTGTTTTGTTGTATTCTCTTTTCTTACAAAAAGTTTTCGTTCTTATAATGTTTAATGGTTTGTCAGGTGCCAGCTCAGCCTCAGGCACGTTTCACTGAGCCTGACACTCGTGACTGGCGTGGCAGAGCTCCTCCTCCTGCAGATGAGCGGTCTTGGGATGCTGGTAGAGATAATCGGGACTTTAACCGTTTTGATAACAGGCAGGAACCAAACTCACAGTATGGTAGAGGACAACCTGCTAACCAAGGGGTGAGTTCTTCAGTAACATATTTTGTAATATACACACGCTTTTCTTCTGACTGTTAATGATTCAGTAATAAATACGTCTCTTTTATAATCTTAATTTACTGAAACAGACTGGTGGGCCTGCTCCCGCTCTTGTTAAAGCTGATGTGCCATGGTCCGTTCGAAGGGGTACTCTCTCTGACAAGGATCGTGTCTTGAAGACAGTTAAAGGGTAAACTTCTAAAACACTACATAAAGACTGAATTTTTTTGATTATCTTGGCTTAAATGTGTTGAATTGTAGAGCGGTTTGAAGTGGGTTAACCTAAAAAAATCGACCTTTTCTTGTGAAATCTATATTGTTACAATGAAATCGATATTTTTTTTATAGTAAAAAGGTTAGTGAAGTTATGTATTTAAAGTATATTTCTGCGTCTTCTTTTATTGGACGTGTTTGAAAGAAAAATTACCAATAACGAACAATCGTAGAGTAGTGGTTTCTGTCTCTGCATCTAAACAATAGTTCTATTTTTTTTCTATCAAGAATATAGCACAAACAAATTGATAACCTAAAGTTATTTCCTTTTTGGCTTCCAGTATCTTGAACAAGTTGACTCCCGAAAAGTTTGACCTTCTCAAGGGTCAACTTATTGACTCTGGGATCACAACAGCTGATATTTTGAAGGTTTGTAATTTTGTCTACTCTATTCCATACTTGATTTAACCTTTGTAATGTAAATTGGAATAACTTGTATGGTCATGTTACTCAATTCAGGGTGTCATTTCACTGATATTCGACAAAGCTGTTCTCGAGCCAACATTTTGCCCTATGTATGCTCAACTGTGTTCTGATCTCAACACAAACCTTCCCGTATTCCCATCTGAGGAACCTGATGGAAAGGAGATTACATTCAAACGTGTACTATTAAACAATTGCCAAGAGGCTTTCGAAGGTGCCGACAAATTAAGGGCAGAAATAAGGCAAATGACTTCACCTGAACAAGAATCTGAACGTAGAGATAAAGAAAGGATGATTAAGCTCCGCACTCTTGGAAACATTCGTTTGATTGGTGAGCTGTTGAAACAGAAAATGGTCCCAGAAAAGATCGTTCATCACATTGTTCAGGTTTGTCGCTGACCCTACTATGTCCTACTATGTTTGAACAATCGTTCTTTTCTCCAAAGAGTAGGTGATCGTTAACATTATGTTATGGCTTGGTCCACAGGAGCTGTTAGGAACCGATCCTAATGTTTGTCCAGAGGAAGAAAATGTGGAGGCGATTTGCCATTTCTTTAACACCATTGGGAAACAACTCGACGAGGGGCCAAGGTCAAAGCGAATTAATGATCTTTACTTTAGCCGACTCAAGGAGCTATCAAACAACCAACAGCTGGCCCCACGTATGAGGTTTATGGTTCGTGATGTTATCGATCTGAGATCAAACAACTGGATTCCAAGGCGGGAAGAGGTAATTATAAAGGGAATATAATTAAAGTAGTCTAATTGTTTGAGTTTATACGAAAATATCCCCTGGTATCACATAATAATTCTGCTTTCCCCTCAAGTGTCCTAAATACCTTCAAATGTAAAAAATGTATGTTTGCGTTATGGGATTGTCTTCTTATATTCATATTTTCGGCATTAGTTTTATTTGTCTTTCAAGGCATTTTTACTCGCTTTAATAATCAACATATGTTCTGCAAAGACAGATCTTAAATCATAAAGTTTGTTATGGGATTGAGGGATTTATTGGTATGAACTCAAAACTTCAGTTCATTATGTTAAAAACGCATCTGGGGCTACTTAGTTGGATTTCATTTTTTTTAATTATAAACTTGGTATCTTGATCAGAGATTCACCGCTAAGTTATGGTTTATTTGTCATTGTGAAGGTAAAAGCTAAGACTATTACAGAGATTCATACTGAAGCAGAAAAGAACATGGGGCTTCGTCGTGGGTCAACCGCAAGTATAAGAAACAGTCGTGCTTTGGCTGCTGGAGCACCAGGGAGTTTAAGCCCAGGGGGGTTGAACAGGCCTGGTACAGGTGGCATGATGCCTGGAATGCCAGGGAACCGCATGATGCCTGGCGCACCAGTTATTGAAAATGATGACTGGGAATACCCGCGGTCCCGCTCGATGCCTAGGGGTGTGCAGCCACCTTTATTTGGGAAAACACCATCACCAAGTCAGAAATATCTTCCACAGGGTAGTAGTGGGTTTATAGGTGGAAAGTCCAGTGCTTTATTGCAAGGCAGCGGCGGCCCCGCTGCTAGCCCTGCCTCTGTTCCCGTCTCTAGACCTGTGCCAACACCAACTCCTGTTGCTCCTGTCGTAGCCGCACCGGCGAAGGCGAAGAATCCCACTGAACTGAAAAGGAAAACAAAATCTTTGCTTGAAGAATATTTCAGTGTTCTTATTCTTGACGAAGCATTACAATGTGTGGAGGAACTAAGCGCTCCGGAATATCATGCAGAGTTTGTTAAAGAAGCTGTTACACTTGCTTTGGACAAAATCCCACCACGTGTTGAGCCATTAACGAAGCTTCTAAATTACCTACTTTCCAAAAATGTTCTTACCCAAGCTGATTTAGTAAGCGGGTGCACCACTTTTGGCTCGTTGTTGGATGATTTTGCAATTGATTTACCAAAAGCACCAAGCAACTTTGGTGAGATCTTGGGTCATTTAGTGGTGTCGGGTGGGTTGGACTTTAAGGTTGTGAATGATGTTCTGAAGAAAATGGAGGATGACTATTTTCAGAAAGCGGTTTTCGCTGGTGTTAAGAATGTTGTTGGTTCGAGTGGAAAAGGTATTTTGGAATCTCAAGCTGCCGATGTTGCTGCGTGTGAAAGTCTATTCTAAGTAAGGTGGTTGGATGATGTTGAAAACAAGAGGTGCGTTAATCAGTGACTGTATAATCTTGTTTTTGTTTGAGGTTATAATAGACATAGTAATGTGTTCTTTAAAAACAAAAAGGTGGACTCATGTTACCATGAATTTTGACATCTCTGAGTGTTGTCGAAAGGCAACGATGACTTTTTTCTGAGACTTTTCTTTTTGTTTTTAAAATTTTAGTTTTGTGACTTTCGAGTTAAATTTGATTATTGTTCAGACTTGGAAGTTCATAAAAGCAACTGTTGTATTTTATTGGGAAATCTTATTATTTTATCAAGTGATGTGCTAGTCTTGTTCCTATGAAGTCGAGCTTCACGTCTCCACGCTTATGTTCTTGTCCACCATAGATTCGTTTGCCACCTATTTAACACAAACTAGGTTTGTGGTTATAGATTTTCCTTGTTACACACATAACTGTAGTCATTGTATATATATATATCGTCATCACTGTTTTCACTTTGTGCTTCAATTCATCGCTTGCGTCCTTTGGACGACACTTAACAGAAGAGGGCAACTCTAATATAAACCAATTTGTGCGCCTTTAGTCCGTTTGTGTACTCAACTTCTTGCTAAAGAGCAATTAGCTGGGTTTTTCAGAATTCAACCTTTTCTGCAAATAGAAGGTGAAGGATGCATAAAGCATCACCGTTACGATTGCGATCTTAGGATCTTACAATACTATGAAGCAACAATGATCTCGTTTATATGTAGTTTTCTTATGAGATGAGATCTTCATAGGATCTCGGTCTTGACCTAAAATCTCGTTCGATCCGATCTTTTCTTCGGGCCACACGTAAAATCTTTTAAAATTTATGTATCAAGTTTGTAGAATATGAAAAGTAAAAGGCTATAAGTGTAAGAAGAGTAAATGTCATATTTCATCCTTATGGTTACACACTTGCACCTCTCGTACTATTTACAAAATAGTTGCATGGACAGTCCGTGTGGTTGACAAATCTTGCATGTTGGAGGATGACATAAGGACGAAACACGCAAGATTTGTCAGTCACAAAGACGGTACATGTAGTATTTTGAAATAAGGACGAAATGTCTAGTGTGTAAATCACGAGGAAGAAATATGAAATTTACTCATGTATTACACATAAATACATAAAAACACGCAATTTACTTTGTCGCAATCAACGAAACACGCAATTTACTTTATTATCTAATGAAACCATAAACTTATTTTCAAATTTAAACAAGAACACACAATATGACACGTTGGTTGACCAATGAAACAAGTCATAAGTATTTTAATTTACAAAATTTATCTTTGTAACGAAAAGTTTGTTACAGAGTTCATCCTTTTCAGGCAAGGTTCGTTGAGGGTCATTTCAAAACATGGTTTTTACCTAAAAGTTTTGAAAATGCATCTGTTTTAAAAGTGCATAAAAAAGTTACTTTATTTTTAAAATAACCTTTAGTTCTCGTAAAAAAAATACCATTTAAAAAAAATTAACGTTTAAAAGAATATTTATTTTAATTTTTTTTTCAAAAGTACCTTTTTTACATTTTTTATAAAAGATTTAGAAAAAAATATTTATTTACACATCTTTTTGAAAAAGTATTTTTTAAAAATTTCAAAATACGATTTTCGTAATATAAATTTCTTATATTTTTTTTAAATCTTTAAAAAATATTTTTTTAAATGTTAACTTTTTATTTTTTTTAAATTTAATAATTTAATATTAAATTTTGAAACGTTATTTTTAAAATAAAGTAACTTTTTATGCATTTTTAAAATTATGATATAATAAGCATGTTTTAAAATGACCCCTAATGAACCTTTGGCTGAAAAAGATGAACTCTGTAACAAACTTTTCGTTACAAGGATGAATTAAAAAAAATGTACTTATGACCAGTTTGGTTGGTCAACCAACAGGTTATATTGTATGTTTTTGTTTAAATTTGAAAGTAAATTTGTAGTTTTATTAGATAATAAAGTAAATTGCGTGTTTTGTTTGATTGCGACGAACTAAGTTGCGTGCTTTTAGTTTTCGTCCTAACCATAACTTTGGCTTGCGTTTTCATGAGAGAAATGATATACTATAGATTTACGTAATTTTACATCGCCTATTAAAAAATGAGGCTATAGTAGGATTTTAGGATTCTTATCTGATCTTACAATCACGATCTTTCTAAATATGAAATCGATCATAAGTAGGATCTTGATTTCAAAATCTTCGCATAAAGTCCACATCTAGTATTGAAAGCTCGTGTTTTACATCTGCACTAAACGCCTAGCTTATAATACAAACGTATAGCTGCTTCTTAGAGCATTGGGTCGTAGCCAAAAGTGCTGTCATAGCTAACACGTAGGCTATGACACGAGAATGCTATGGCACCACATTTTGTGAGGTAGCAGTGAGCCGTAAAAAAATGGTGCCGTAGGACTAAAAGGCGGTATGATGGGTCTACATATACCTCACTTTATTAATTAAAAAAATAAAATTATAACGACAACTTTTGTCGGCTGGGAAATACGGCGCCATGATCTTGGCATCAGAGCTTGGTGTAGTGCGCGGTTGGATTTTTGGCGCCAAAGCCCTTAACACCACATATGGCGCCACCGTACCCCAGGTCTTATAAAAAAAGTTATACATTTCCCGGGTCTTCTTTTGGCTCAGTATTGAATGACAATATAGGAGAGGTTACGAACTTCTGACGAGTTATGCAATGGAGCAACTACATAATCTGACGAGTTATGCAACTTAAAAGTGTGAAAATTCTGTTTGATTTTATCTGACATTCTTCTTTTTTTTCTTTCTTTTTCCCCCCTTCAAATTCACCTCATTGTCATTGTCCCAGCACTCTTTTTAATCTCCTTCGAATCTTATTTGATTATACATAAGATACTAAAGCACAAAAATGTGCATCATCTATAACCAATACAAATTAACAGCCCACACAAGAGGTCCTTAGTAATGATGCACAAGAACACCCTGCGTTTTCACTAATGGTACTTCCAGAAATAAAACTGCAGGATGTACAGTACATATCAATGAGAAATAAATAATAGGTATTTATTCTCAGGAGTCATGAGAGCTGGATTTTTTATGGTGCAGCGAGTTATAGCTCTGTTTTTCTTCTTTTTGGACTTGATAATTTTTGTCTAACAACTTGCTATGAAACCTTATTCCCTTAAAAATACCATTCAATTTTTTTAATACTAACGATTTTGGAAAGAACTATATGACTTTATCTGAAAACAATACGTTTACTCGACTAACCTGTTTGATGACCACAAGTATAGAAATAGCAGTAATCCTACAAAGAGGTACCACAGAGGAGGTTTTCCTTATTTAGGTTACCAGGGGATGGTGAATCGTTAACTCAGATGTACAGCCTGACCAAGGTATCCCCGTAACCGTTTCCTACCCTTCCTCGCCACCCCACATGCGAGGAAGTGAAGTGCTTTACCACTAGGTTATTTGGTGATAGGTTAAATGATAAATACCTGTAAACTTCTATAGGATACTTGAACTCTAAGTGAGCATATAATCTAGAGTTAAAGGGGTTCACTATCATCTCTTATTCGTGTAAATCATAGAGAATGTGGGACTAATTTAAACAAACGTAAACACAGAGATATCACAAGCGATTTGTTGTTATTCGTGATGTATTGTCAATTGTTACAACATGTAACACCCCCAATTTCGGGTCATGGCAGCGGAATGGTCATTGGGTGTTACTATCATGGTTCAATCTCAATATCATAGAAAACGGCTCAAAACGAGTCGTTTTGTTAAAACATACATCCATTCATTTTTTTAAAGATAAAACAGTTCACACATGGTCCTAATTAGTTTTAAAGTTTACACAACATGACAATCAATAAAAGTTTCTTTGAATGGACATTATTTAGAAAAGCGGGCAAAAACAATTAAATTAAGCAAGCTGCATGAAACCGCCTTCCTTGAGTGCCTTCTTCATGGACCTGAGATAAAACATGCTATAAAATCAACAAAAATGCTGAGTGAATCTATAGAGTTTAAATTAAATAAACGAACACAAGTATTTTGAATAAACCTTCCATGGTTGACAATCATGTGGATCAGATATAATCATCGTTGTTATTACATAAGCCTCATGACATTGAACTTAACATATATTATTCATCCCAACACACCTAGCCAAGTGCGTATATTTCTCTATTACAATGCATCCGATGTTTCATTACTAGTGCATCATGGCACAACGCGATAGCAAGTCGCGACCGGAATGGGCGTCACCCCGATAGATCTATCCATAGTACTAGCGTTCTTTCGATTAACAATTCACGATTCAATGGGTCTTTTAAGGCTAAAGCAAACTTATGTAATAACTTTCATCTAAACATACAATCGGGTCCCTTGTGTTCTATTTTAAAAACAAGCATGTTATCCCCCTCGCGGGTTTTATAAAACAAGTAAACATGTTAAAAGCGAGACTATAGACTCACCTTGGTACAATAATAGTAATGTGATGATCGCCGACGATTAGTGATGCCCGTTAAACACAAAAACCGCAACCTACCAAATAAGGCGCGTTCGTTATTAAATAACTCAAGTATAAATAATACTTAAATAATACAAAACTCAAATTTATAAAATCATGAGAAATCGAGAGAAAACGATACAAGTGATTCTATTTTAGTCTCTTATATATTCATTTTATTTTCCCAATGCTAAAAAATCAATTAAAATGCATACTTAGAAAAATTTGACAACTTTAACTTTTTGGTCAACTTTGACTTTTTGATGCAAAACGACGTTTCGGACAACTTTCTAGTTATATCCGAGACGTGAAACTTAATAGAAATTGTCCAAAATACACATGCAAGTTCTATGTAAAATTACAATCTTACCCCTAAACATCTCAGATTTTACTATTAACTTTTACCCTATTATTAGTCGTTTTCAGGTCTGATTTCCACGCGGTAAAGGTAAAACATCATTCTGAACAACTTTCATGTTTCGACCGAAGGCCGAAACGGACCAGAAATGACAGATTTACCCCTCGCATCAGATCTGTTAAGAATGACGGTTTTTAGAAAATGCAGATTTAATTTTTAAGTTTTGCCCAGTCTCCAGTCGTTTTCAGAACTGGTTTCCTTGCGGTCGAAGTAAAACGACATTTTAAACAACTTTTTAGTTTTACCCGAAAGCTGAAACGAACCAGATCTGGACGTTTTTGCCCTTTTTCGGATCTGCATCAGCAAGTGTGCGGGAAATAATTTGATAAATTTTTAGAATTTCAAACATGCGTAACTTTTCGCTCGTTTGGAGTTAGAAGCTCTACTTGGTATCAAATCGAAGCTAACGAAATTCTCTACAACCCTATCTGATTAGTTTAACAAATACTTAACCTTAAGGTTTCCGAAAATAGCTTCAAAGTTACTGATCTAAAATGACTAGTTAAAAATCATGTTAAATCAACATTTTGACCCATTTTAGCAATTTATATACTTCTAATAACAACTTAAAATGTCTCTAATCAACTCTATACCACTTGCATGTCCAAATCTTACAAGATCCATATAAAAAAACCTTACATGCAAGCATCCCCACTTTTAATATAATAAAAATAACACTTATTTACAACTATAAAATAGATCAAAACAAGATGATCTTTTAAGAAAATAATTTTTGAGAAAAAGTTCATGCATGTTGTAAATTTTTATACCAAAATGATTCAAATCATATTACAAACATGGGACTTACTTTGGTTTTTAAGGATTCAAGCTAGAAACTAAAATCCAAGGGTGTTTTGGTTTGTGAATGTCACGGCACAAAAAAATATATATGATAAATAATAATAAAAAAATGATCCTACAACTATACACTTAATAATGTTTCACCAAATCAAGGAAAAGTGTAATGCATGTAAAATTTTAACAAAGATCAAAGATCAAAATATAACTTTTTAACATTAAAACATGATGATCTTACCTAGATCATCACATGCATGATGATTTAAACATAGATCTACCATGAAAATTATAAAATCTTGAAAGTATAATGCATGTAGGAGATTTTCATACCAAATTGTTGATCTTGAGATTTCCAAGATGGGTCTTGTTTTAGATTTAAGAGATTCAAGCTTAAAAATAAAAAATTTGGTGTTCTTGTTGGATGGAAGCTCACGACAAGAAGAGGGAGAGAGAGAAATGGTGTTTGATTTTTTTTTACAAGTGTTGTATGTGTTTTTGTAAGTGAAATTTCCTTATATAGTGTAAAGGTGAGGGTAGATTTTGCCAAAATGCTTTTCTTTTGGGCTAGAAATGTAAGTAGTGACTTAAGTAACGGAAATGACTAGAAAATTACTTTTGTAGATATTTACGGGACTCGGGTTCCGTAAAATATTTTATTTTTATTTTTTTTATTTTATTTTATTTTATTTTTTTTAAAGTTAAAACGCACATGAAAAATAATAATATAACGACTCAATACATAATTACAACGATATCGTTGAAAATATTAAATATCGAAACGATCGATAATAAAATATAAAATTTTGGGCATCCGTCGGTATCGCGATCACTAGTAGTTTTCGTTATTCGTTAAAACATAAAACACGAGAAATAAAGATTAAATATAATAAAATCAGTCTTATAATAATTTGAGAAATAACATCGACACCTAACGTATTCCTTGTCGTTTTTCATCTAATCGACATTCTTACGCTAGTTTCAAGTCATAACTTTCTTGGTTACTCGATAAGTTAAAATTCACATTAAAGTAAACACGTAATACGTAATAGTCGAGATTAAAATAACGACATAAAGTTGACGGATTGTCACATTATCCCCACCAAATTAGGATCTTCGCCCTCGAAGATCAACTTGCGTTCTTGCCCGATCGCTTGTTGAAATCAAAGAGATGAGGGTAATTCTTCCACATTTGGTCTTCTCGTTCCCAAGTATACTCCGGTCCTCTTCGAGAATTCCATCGGACTTTGACAATAGGTATTCGGCTTTGCTTTAGTTGCTTGACCTCACGATCCATGATCTCGATTGGTTCTTCAATAATGTGCAACTTTTTATCAACCTTAACTTCGTCCCACGGTATAACGAGTTCTTCATCGGATAGACTCTTCTTCAGATTCGACACGTGAAAAGTGTTATGAATCCCATAGATTTCTTGTGGTAGTTCAAGTTGGTATGCCAAGGGACCTACTCTCGAGATGATCTTGAATGGCCTGATATAACGAGGACTTAATTTTCCACGTTTTCCAAATCGTACCACACCTTTCTATGGTGATACCTTTAGCATAACCTTGTCTCCTGATGTGATTTATTTGAGATACGTTATAGGGTAAATTAGAAAATTACCTTTAGGAAAAAGTAATAGTCCAATAATACCAATGACGAATTCAATTAAACACGTGAGTGAGTCGAGTTCGTTGTACACGAAGATCTTATGAATTTGAGACGTTTCGTTTTGATTTGGACAATTGATTTGAATGTGTCGTCGGTTTTTAAAACTAAAATTAAATCTACCAATTTAAAAATTATCCTAAATTGCATGAATCGTTTACCCCGCTAATATTAAAATCTAAAACAATTACTTACTTAAAAATCAAATCTATTTAAAAATTAAAATAATTAAAAATAAATCTATTTAATTACTTTTAAACTATTTTTAAAATCAAATTAAACTTTTTAAACTTACTTTTAGACAAATCTATTTAAAACTATTTTAAATCTACTTTTATAGAAATCTACTTTATTAAAAATAGACTAATTAAACTATTTAAATAAAAACATTTTTTTTATATATATTTTTTTAATATTTTATTAAAACTAAAATACTATAAAGTTAAGTGCACTTTTTACTTTAAAAATGTAACTGAAATAAAAATCTAGTAATTAATAAAATCTGACAGCCCAAAAGTAAATTTCCTATATTAATTAATGTGACAGAAATTAAAACCAAAAGAGCATTGAGCTCAGTGGTTAACATGCATGGATGGTGAGTGGGAGGTCTCGAGTTCGAGACCCCCTGGGGACGAATTTTTGGAATTTGTATTTTTGGAAAGACAAGTTCACAGTATTATCACACTACAATAACAGTAAACTTCAGAATCTAAATACATTCAGCATAAAAACAGTATTATAATCATTCAGCAACTATAAAAAAAACCAGTAAAACACATCACAGCTAGCTACTAGAATCACAGCTACTAAATAACTTAAACTCAGATTACCATCAACATGAATATACATTTAGCAACCAGTTACATCCCAGATTTATATCAGCAGATAATAAGTACCAAAAAGTTAAACGAATCTTAACCAAAAATAATCTCCAGACTTAAACAATATCAAAGCTAGATGACAGATAATTACGAAATCCTACTTCAGCAGTTTTATCCAGCTTTTAACCAAGCAGATAAAATTGGAACCATGAATTCAATAATAACAAAAGAGATACTAGAATTCATCAGTAATTTTGAAACAGGATTTAGACTCGCTTATTCTGAACAAACTAGATGAGACAATCAAAATTAGACCAAGAGAATGAGAAAGTACTAGCCAACTTAACCGAAATCACATTCTCAAATACCGCAAGGAAAATCACGATAATGATACACTCCGATTTAACATCAGTTAAAGCAGACCTATGATAACTCTAAGGCTACTTATACAAAGACAATGCAACAATAGAAGACTAAGACTCCAACAATCACAAGCAGCAGTTAACACAAATCCGACAGTCAATAACTATAATGAAGAATCAGCAGTTCAAAAGCTCAAACGAAAAATAAAACTCCACACCGAAAACTCTAAGACTACAGTTCAACTGTATCACTATAATTCAAATCCAAACAGACTTAAATCAAACCATATAAAAAATCAGCAACTAAGATGACTCAAAAGCTTAGCAGAATCTTAACATCTTGATTCGAAAGCACTGGGACATAACCTTCAAATTAAAATACACGACACTCATTCTTACTAAAACCATCAGATTCATCAGACGCCTTTAAATCCTTTTTGTTTAAACATCTCTAGCAATAATCAAGAAAACATAAAACTGAACATAGAATAAGATAGATTTATAAAAATAACTTGCTTATCAAAACTTCAGAAATCCAATTCATAACAATAAACCACAATAACATACAAGTATGCATCAACAGTTCACATTGATTCTGACAACTCATAATATCAACTAAACAGAAACATAAAACAATTAACAAATTAATCCCAACTCATATTCAACCTAATAAGCAGATTCAATACAGAAAATAAAACAATTATAAAAAAATAGAACCTATTGAAGATATCCGTTGGGTAGAAGGCGAGCGCTGAGCTGCCTTGGAACTAAAACGACTCCATTAAACACCATGGAAAACATCTCGAACATATAACGAACCACCAGTATTTCTCGATTTATCAGTAGGATAAACCGAATCCCAAACTTAACTCAAATCAAACTAATAAGCTATTAAGAAGCTTATAAATTCAATCTTATGTTATAATCAATAAAATCAGTGGAATAGTATTAAAACTTTAAATCTGATTCGAGAATATTAAGAACACAAAAGAAAATCGTTTGCTAAACTGACATTAATTTTATTAAATCAACCTGAAATTCATTACAAAATGTTAAAAGAAAATAAATCCTACCACTATTTTAACATTACAACTCTAAGCTAAATAAAGGGATATCAAATACAATGAGAATAAGGGTTTATATAGTTGAACCGAGAGGTGAGTTGCTTTCTGAAACTTGATCTTGGCCTTTAATTAGGAATCTTTAGTTCTCTCTCTTTTCTGTTTTGATCTTACGGATGAGAAATACTTACTTTCACTCGGATCGTCAGCGTGGACAAATTGTGCTAGTTTGATGCTGATTTGGAGGGTTGTGATTGGCCTCCTCACTGCCAATCAATCATTCATCCAATGAGAATGGATCAGTGACGCAACCATCTTCCACGTGGCGCTTAGTACTAAGCATCTTGAGTGTAATCACGCGCCCTTCTTGCCCTGAATTAACTGAATTTGATACGTGTAGGCCACTTGCCGATTGATTGGAGAAAACCCCTAATTTCTAGGGTTCTTAAGCTGGTGGTGTTTTTTCCCCCTTTCTTCGTCTGGTTTTCTATCTCACGTTTTATTTATTTTTCACTTCCTTTTTGTGACTGACTTCTTTGACCAAGATAAATAAACTCCCTTCGTCTACTTCATTTTTCTTCCTTTTGGGCCCAATTTGGCCAAAGTGGATATGACTTCGACCGTCTATATTGTGCTCATGGGCTTTTAAATGGACCCTTCCCACTCACTTGCATTTTTGACTTCCACTTTGGGCCGTTTGGATTTAAAGATTAAACAAAGTATATTCTTTAATCTCATTTGGGCTTTTCAGGCCCAATAAGCTCATGTGGGTCCCACCAAGGCCCAATAACTTTGATAAAACTCGAATCCCGTCTTAAAATTGATTCATCGTTTGACTTTTGACAAAATCCTTCAAATCTTGTGTCGGTTTCATCGATTTTCGTGAACTTGGTACCTACACACATTAAAACAAGAAACAAACAAATACAAGGCATATTCTATTGATTTTGTGCAATTATTGTTCGTTTCTAGATACAAATGATATGAGTAATTTAACTTATATCAAATTCCCCCATGCTAAGCAATTGCCGTGTCCTCACGCAATGATTAAATAAAACTATAGCTACTCCATTATTCAACTTTTGACTTTTAATTTTGCAAAGACATAAAGTAACTTTAAGGATCACAAAAGATCAAATAGATTCATCGTCCTTGACTTTTCACTTTTCCATGCCAAGTGCAAAAACAAGATCATTGTTATTATAAGTTGGTAGACTAACACGAACTCATGTGGGCCAATTATTCACTTAGACTCCCTTATTCCTAGGTGTATCTCTTATATTTTATTGTTGTCTTGAATGATCACGAGGATACATTGTTGACTTATTTCGATAATTTATTAGGCCAAAAATAAAGTGAACGATTTAATCAATAGTTAGCTAAAGGACAAAATCTTTTAAAACTGCTTCTCGGGACTTCATAAAGTTCATATCTTGGCATAACTTGTTTCGCGATTTGAGACCTTTCTCGGATCGATATTTGGAAATGACTTTATACCTCCAACCTTGAGAGACGTTCACGAAATAATGGTCTTCTCTTCATAATATTTCTTCACTTGAATTTTTGAGAGATTCATACTTGGACCACGACTTCTTCATTTTTTCTCCAATCTTTACTTGGGATTTTGATTAACAACGATCCGCCTCCTTTTTGGACTTGGCTTCATTTATCCTCATACCTTATTTTGGTCTTTTTGGATAGACTTCTCCATGACTTTTGGGGAGTATTTTGCTTTTCGTCGTGTGTCTCGATCCTTCATATTGATTTTTGATAAATGAGTCTTCACATCACTTGAAATCTTTAGCAATAAAACATAGCCCTCATGTCTTGTTAGGACCTTTTTGGACTCGCCAATCTTCGCATCCCGCTTCAATAAGTTATGCCTTGGCTATGAACTCTAATCCATACCGAGCAACTTTTAAACGATCTTGGGCTAGAAGCTTAGTAACTTTTCAAATCATTCAACATTATTTATTGCAATTAAAATTTATTAACAAGCGATGGGAGAATAGGCTCATAATTAACTCACATAAATTCCCGAAAGAATACCGAACTTATAATTGGCTCTATCATCTCTTGTTCTCCATCAATGGATACTTAGCCTATTAAATCAAAGTTTTGGGTTTTCAAGTCATCTATAGGACCTTGCAACTTATTATACTTTTGCAAGTTTTAGAATTTGCGTTTTAAAGTTCCCTTGATAGACGACTTTCTAGGATCAATTATAGGAGCTTGCGAAAAGTTCTTGTTCTTAACTCGTATGAATTAAGACTTTCGCGTTTTAAAGCTCCCTATATAATAGCCTAGCAAAACTTAATTCAAATACGTTAAGGAAAAGCTAAGGTTAAAAACCAAGTCGAGTCAAAAACTATTCTTATTAAAAGCCTACATTCGTGTCAAAAACACTTATTTTCTTTATTAAAACTTAAAAAGAACACAAAAAATTTAAAATTTTATTGAAAAATGAGAAAACTACTACGTTTGGACACGACAAAAGCAATTGCAAGCGATTATATCGATTGACTCCCCCATGCTAAAACCAAACATTGTCCTCAATGTTTCTTAGCTCAAGAGTAACACCCCCTTGCTAAAACACGAAGAGTCTAATGCAAACTCCTAGCATGGAAAGAGCACGCAAATCTATAAGCCGTTTAGTAATTATGCCTCAAGATAAAACGTTAGTCAATAATAATCAAGGGATAGAAAGTGTGCCCCTTTTTGGCATTCAAAGAATGGAAGATCAAGTGGACCGGCAAAAACCGAACACGAGAGTCTTCAATAATTAGGGTCGTACCTAAGATCACAACACAACAAAACACGAGCACGAGCTTGAAAGATCAAGCCTTATTAGGTGTTAGAAAATAGAAAGAAGATAGAAACACTCGTTTTTGTTCACCGAGTCATGAGCTCGACCCGATCCCCGCATTCATTGGTCCTTAGGGAAAATGGTGAAAACCGGCATATTAGGATAAAATCCAACATAAAGCGCGATGCCGGGGTCAAAGATCTTATCCTCGTTGTCGGATGACAAACGAAAGGATAAAACTCCAACTCGAATCTCTAAAAAGAGATGGTAGTCACAAACAATCGTATGGATGTAGCATGCTCCACGAGATAAACTCGCACCAAGATGATTAAAAAGTCTTTCAATTATTGCATCGGTGAAAGGCCGAGATTTCCCTAAATAAACGATTCCGGGATCGAATACCTCGTCCTCGGTGGAGAAAGGAAAAGATAACACGGTGTCATCCCCCCATGCTAATCCAAGATCATATAAAGCACATGGTAATGGTGTGGTAAAAGTTTCATCCAAAATGGAATCAACATTCTTTGCTTTAACGACCATTTCACCCTTAGGAATGTGATCAATTGGGTCATGGTACTCAATATGAGACACATGAAAAACCCGCACATTAAGGTCAAAGTGGGTGGGAGGAGGACTAGGAACGAAATCATCATCAAGTAAATTCTCTAAAAAAAGAGCGTCCCCCTCCGGGTCGATATCATCAACACCCGGTGGTATCGAATCATGAGAAGCAAGAAAAGTATCAATCTCCTCCATAAGCGGATCACTATCCTCAACGGGAATAGGAGATGGAGAAGAAGACTTTCTAATAGGCTTAGAATTCAAAGCCTCGATCCTAGAAATGAGAAGATAGACGTTTGATAACTTCTCACGAAGAACCAAGTCTTCCACATCTAAATGAGTAAGTTCATCGACGAACTTCTCAAGGATCGGAATAGTCAAATCAACCTCATTTCCCGGTGGAAATGGGTCTAAAGGAGCAAGTTCAAAAGTGAACCTCTCATAAAACGGATTGATATCATCCTCATTTCCCGATGGAAATGGGTGAAGAAGAGTAGGTTCATCGGCGAACCCCTCAAAATCCGAGTCGTGAATATCATCTTTATAAGAAAGTTCATCGGAGAACTCCTCATTAGAAAATTCACTAGAAGTAGAATCATCCTCAAAATCTTCATTTCCATCACAATTTTCATCATTAGTATTGGAGAAAATCTCAAAGTGAATGGAAGAAGTCGAGTCATCACAATGTGGCAAATCACACATCTCATTGGAAATACCGTCAAACTCTCTCGGGTTTTGGACAAGTATAGTGCTAATATGCTCGTCCCCCTTGCTTAAAGAATTTTCGGGTTCCACGATGGAAGAATCATGAATAGGAGTGGTGATGTCATGAGAGATTTCCTCATCATCTAGGATGGGAGAATCCTCGGGCTCAATAGCCGGCAAGATACGAATAGGAAACACGATAGCACTAGATGAAGGATGAAGAGCCATAAGATCTCTCAAAGAAATAGTACTATCCTCGTCATCATCCAAAAGAAGAGAACGCTCGAGTTCACGATTAGCAAGAGATTTTGCTTCCGCTTGAGCTTGTTCTTTCTCACGAATTTCAATGCTTAAACCATTATAATCTTGCGAAAGTTGTCGAATCCTAAGTTCACAATCTCGTCTAAGTCCCTCATCAATTATTTCTCCATGAAATCGTCGACTTCCTAATTCATTTGTAATGTCATTAATCTCTTGATTAATTTTTCTCTTTTCAAGCAACAAGTCTTCAATACTTTTTTCAACAATTTCGACATTTCTTTGGCACATTGTTTCACATCGTTCAACATCGAAAGAATATTGTGGAGATTGGTCAAAACCTGAAGGAATCGAATTATAGCAAGGATTAGGCTCATAAAAATTTTGATCTCTCGGTTGACAACAAAAACTCTCGTGAGGACCTCCACAATACTCACAACAAAGATATTGTTGTGATAAACTCGGTAAATCTTGTGGATAACAATTATCATTAAAGTTTTGATTGTAGCTCGGTTCTTGCTCGTAATTAAGCGAGAATCGATGCGAACAATCATTGCCAAAATGAGAATCGTTCCCACAAAACTCACACGAGGGTGTCTCGTATGTAGGGTGTGGAGGTGGATTGAAATCGAGAGAATTATTTGAAAAATTCGGATTTCCACATGAAGTAATCTCATTACAATAAGGACAAAATCCAACACGTATATCGTGACGTAAGTCATTTCCACAACGCTCACACGTGCACCACCGACATGGTAAAAAACCATATAACGGTTCTCCACACCCAACACAATCGACGAAGGAAGAATTAAAATTTAGAGGGTGAGGAGAAAAAGAATTAAACATGATAGAGGATTAAGAAGATTATTTTTGGTATTTTTCATAAAAACGATACATAATATATAATAAGAAAATAACAAAACTTTCCGAGGACGGAAAGGGTCTTCAAATCCACGATCAACAAATCTCCACAAACGCGAATCGTACACAAGATCCCCGGCAGCGGCGCCAAAATTTTTGATGTGATTTATTTGAGATACGTTATAGGGTAAATTAGAAAATTACCTTTAGGAAAAAGTAATAGTCCAATAATACCAATGACGAATTCAATTAAACACGTGAGTGAGTCGAGTTCGTTGTACACGAAGATCTTATGAATTTGAGACGTTTCGTTTTGATTTGGACAATTGATTTGAATGTGTCGTCGGTTTTTAAAACTAAAATTAAATCTACCAATTTAAAAATTATCCTAAATTGCATGAATCGTTTACCCCGCTAATATTAAAATCTAAAACAATTACTTACTTAAAAATCAAATCTATTTAAAAATTAAAATAATTAAAAATAAATCTATTTAATTACTTTTAAACTATTTTTAAAATCAAATTAAACTTTTTAAACTTACTTTTAGACAAATCTATTTAAAACTATTTTAAATCTACTTTTATAGAAATCTACTTTATTAAAAATAGACTAATTAAACTATTTAAATAAAAACATTTTTTTTATATATATTTTTTTAATATTTTATTAAAACTAAAATACTATAAAGTTAAGTGCACTTTTTACTTTAAAAATGTAATTGAAATAAAAATCTAGTAATTAATAAAATCTGACAGCCCAAAAGTAAATTTCCTATATTAATTAATGTGACGGAAATTAAAACCAAAAGAGCGTTGAGCTCAGTGGTTAACACGCATGGACGGTGAGGGGGAGGTCTCGAGTTCGAGACCCATTGGGGACGAATTTTTGGAATTTGTATTTTTGGAAAGACAAGTTCACAGTATTATCACACTACAATCACAGTAAACTTCAGAATCTAAATACATTCAGCATAAAAACAGTATTATAATCATTCAGCAACTATAAAAAAAATCAGTAAAACACATCACAGCTAGCTACTAGAATCACAGCTACTAAATAACTTAAACTCAGATTACCATCAACATGAATATACATTTAGCAACCAGTTACATCCCAGATTTATATCAGCAGATAATAAGTACCAAAAAGTTAAACGAATCTTAACCAAAAATAATCTCCAGACTTAAACAATATCAAAGCTAGATGACAGATAATTACGAAATCCTACTTCAGCAGTTTTATCCAGCTTTTAACCAAGTAGATAAAATTGGAACCATGAATTCAATAATAACAAAAGAGATACTAGAATTCATCAGTAATTTTGAAACAGGATTTAGACTCGCTTATTCTGAACAAACTAGATGAGACAATCAAAATTAGACCAAGAGAATGAGAAAGTACTAGCCAACTTAACCGAAATCACATTCTCAAATACCGCAAGGAAAATCACGATAATGATACACTCCGATTTAACATCAGTTAAAGCAGACCTATGAGAACTCTAAGGCTACTTATACAAAGACAATGCAACAATAGAAGACTAAGACTCCAGCAATCACAAGCAGCAGTTAACACAAATCCGACAGTCAATAACTATAATGAAGAATCAGCAGTTCAAAAGCTCAAACGAAAAATAAACTCCACACCGAAAACTCTAAGACTACAGTTCAACTGTATCACTATAATTCAAATCCAAACAGACTTAAATCAAACCATATAAAAAAAATCAGCAACTAAGATGACTCAAAAGCTTAGCAGAATCTTAACATCTTGATTCGAAAGCACTGGGACATAACCTTCAAATTAAAATACACGACACTCATTCTTACTAAAACCATCAGATTCATCAGACGCCTTTAAATCCTTTTTGTTTAAACATCTCTAGCAATAATCAAGAAAACATAAAACTGAACATAGAATAAGATAGATTTATAAAAATAACTTGCTTATCAAAACTTCAGAAATCCAATTCATAACAATAAACCACAATAACATACAAGTATGCATCAACAGTTCACATTCATTCTGACAACTCATAATATCAACTAAACAGAAACATAAAACAATTAACAAATTAATCCCAACTCATATTCAATCTAATAAGCAGATTCAATACAGAAAATAAAACAATAATAAAAAAATAGAACCTATTGAAGATATCCGTTGGGTAGAAGGCGAGCGCTGAGCTGCCTTGGAACTAAAACGACTCCATTAAACACCATGGAAAACATCTCGAACATATAACGAACCACCAGTATTTCTCGATTTATCAGTAGGATAAACCGAATCCCAAACTTAACTCAAATCAAACTAATAAGCTATTAAGAAGCTTATAAATTCAATCTTATGTTATAATCAATAAAATCAGTGGAATAGTATTAAAACTTTAAATCTGATTCGAGAATATTAAGAACACAAAAGAAAATCGTTTGCTAAACTGACATTAATTTTATTAAATCAACCTGAAATTCATTACAAAATGTTAAAAGAAAATAAATCCTACCACTATTTTAACATTACAACTCTAAGCTAAATAAAGGGATATCAAATACAATGAGAATAAGGGTTTATATAGTTGAACCGAGAGGTGAGTTGCTTTCTGAAACTTGATCTTGGCCTTTAATTAGGAATCTTTCGTTCTCTCTCTTTTCTGTTTTGATCTTACGGATGAGAAATACTTACTTTCACTCGGATCGCCAGCGTGGACAGATTGTGCTAGTTTGATGCTGACTTGGAGGGTTGTGATTGGCCTCCTCACTGCCAATCAATCATTAATCCAATGAGAATGGATCAGTGACGCAACCATCTTCCACGTGGCGCTTAGTACTAAGCATCTTGAGTGTAATCACGCGCACTTCTTGCCCTGAATTAACTGAATTTGATGCGTGTAGGCCACTTGCTGATTGATTGGAGAAAACCCCTAATTTCTAGGGTTCTTAAGCTGGTGGTGTTTTGTCCCCCTTTCTTCGTCTGGTTTTCTATCTCACGTTTTATTTATTTTTCACTTCCTTTTTGTGACTCACTTCTTTGACCAAGATAAATAAACTCCCTTCGTCTACTTCATTTTTCTTCCTTTTGGGCCCAATTTGGCCAAAGTGGATATGACTTCAACCGTCTATATTGTGCTCATGGGCTTTTAAATGGACCCTTCCCACTCACTTGCAATTTTGACTTCCACTTTGGGCCGTTTGGATTTAAAGATTAAACAAAGCATATTCTTTAATCTCATTTGGGCTTTTCAGGCCCAATAAGCTCATGTGGGTCCTACCAAGGCCCAATAACTTTGATAAAACTCGAATCCCGTCTTAAAATTGATTCATCGTTTGACTTTTGACAAAATCCTTCAAATCTCGTGTCGGTTTCATCGGTTTTCGTGAACTTGGTACCTACACACATTAAAACAAGAAACAAACAAATACAAGGCATATTCTATTGATTTTGTGCAATTATTGTTCGTTTCTAGATACAAATGATATGAGTAATTTAACTTATATCAAATTCCCCCATGCTAAGCAATTGCCGTGTCCTCACGCAATGATTAAATAAAACTATAGCTACTCCATTATTCAACTTTTGACTTTTAATTTTGCAAAGACATAAAGTAACTTTAAGGATCACAAAAGCTCAAATAGGTTCATCGTCCTCGACTTTTCACTTTTCCATGCCAAGTGCAAAAACAAGATCATTGTTATTATAAGTTGGTAGACTAACACGAACTCATGTGGGCCAATTATTCACTTAGACTCCCTTATTCCTAGGTGTATCTCTTATATTTTATTGTTGTCTTGAATGATCACGAGGATACATTGTTGAATTATTTCGATAATTTATTAGGCTAAAAATAAAGTGAACGATTTAATCAATAGTTAGCTAAAGGACAAAATCTTTTAAAACTGCTTCTCGGGACTTCATAAAGTTCATATCTTGGCATAACTTGTTTCGCGATTTGAGACCGTTCTCGGATCGATATTTGGCAATGAATTTATACCTCCAACCTTGAGAGACGTTCACGAAATAATGGTCTTCTCTTCATAATATTTCTTCACTTGAATTTTTGAGAGATTCATACTTGGACCACGACTTCTTCATTTTTTCTCCAATCTTTACTTGGGATTTTGATTAACAACGATCCGCCTCCTTTTTGGACTTGGCTTCATTTATCCTCATACCTTATTTTGGTCTTTTTGGATAGACTTCTCCATGACTTTTGGGGAGTATTTTACTTTTCGTCGTGTGTCTCGATCCTTCATATTGATTTTTGATAAATGAGTCTTCACATCACTTGAAATCTTTAGCAATAAAACATAGCCCTCATATCTTGTTAGGACCTTTTTGGACTCGCCAATCTTCGCATCCCGCTTCAATAAGTTATGCCTTGGCTATGAACTCTAATCCATACCGAGCAACTTTTAAACGATCTTGGGCTAGAAGCTAAGTAACTTTTCAAATCGTTCAACATTATTTATTGCAATTAAAATTTATTAACAAGCGATGGGAGAATAGGCTCATAATTAACTCACATAAATTCCCGAAAGAATACCGAACTTATAATTGGCTCTATCATCTCTTGTTCTCCATCAATGGATACTTAGCCTATTAAATCAAAGTTTTGGGTTTTCAAGTCATCTATAGGATCTTGCAACTTATTATACTTTTGCAAGTTTTAGAATTTGCGTTTTAAAGTTCCCTTGATAGACGACTTTCTAGGATCAATTATAGGAGCTTGCGAAAAGTTCTTGTTCTTAACTCGTATGAATTAAGACTTTCGCGTTTTAAAGCTCCCTATATAATAGCCTAGCAAAACTTAATTCAAATACGTTAAGGAAAAGCTAAGGTTAAAAACCAAGTCGAGTAAAAAACTATTCTTATTAAAAGCCTACATTCGTGTCAAAAACACTTATTTTCTTTATTAAAACTTAAAAATAACACAAAAAATTTAAAATTTTATTAAAAAATGAGAAAACTACTACGTTTGGACACGACAAAAGCAATTGCAAGCGATTATATCGATTGACTCCCCCATGCTAAAACCAAACATTGTCCTCAATGTTTCTTAGCTCAAGAGTAACACCCCCTTGCTAAAACACGAAGAGTCTAATGCAAACTCCTAGCATGGAAAGAGCACGCAAATCTATAAGCCGTTTAGTAATTATGCCTCAAGATAAAACGTTAGTCAATAATAATCAAGGGATAGAAAGTGTGCCCCTTTTTGGCATTCAAAGAATGGAAGATCAAGTGGACCGGCAAAAACCGAACACGAGAGTCTTCAATAATTAGGGTCGTACCTAAGATCACAACACAACAAAACACGAGCACGAGCTTGAAAGATCAAGCCTTATTAGGTGTTAGAAAATAGAAAGAATATAGAAACACTCGTTTTTGTTCACCGAGTCATGAGCTCGACTCGATCCCCGCATTCATTGGTCCTTAGGGAAAATGGTGAAAACCGGCATATTAGGATAAAATCCAACATAAAGCGCGATGTCAGGGTCAAAGATCTTATCCTCGTTGTCGGATGACAAACGAAAGGATAAAACTCCAACTCGAATCTCTAAAAAGAGATGGTAGTCACAAACAATCGTATGGATGTAGCATGCTCCACGAGATAAACTCGCACCAAGATGATTAAAAAGTCTTTCAATTATTGCATCGGTGAAAGGCCGAGATTTCCCTAAATAAACGATTCCGGGATCGAATTCCTCGTCCTCGGTGGAGAAAGGAAAAGATAACACGGTGTCATCCCCCCATGCTAATCCAAGATCATATAAAGCACATGGTAATGGTGTGGTAAAAGTTTCATCCAAAATGGAATCAACATTCTTTGCTTTAACGACCATTTCACCCTTAGGAATGTGATCAATTGGGTCATGGTACTCAATATGAGACACATGAAAAACCCGCACATTAAGGTCAAAGTGGGTGGGAGGAGGACTAGGAACGAAATCATCATCAAGTAAATTCTCTAAAAAAAGAGCGTCCCCCTCCGGGTCGATATCATCAACACCCGGTGGTATCGAATCATGAGAAGCAAGAAAAGTATCAATCTCCTCCATAAGCGGATCACTATCCTCAACGGGAATAGGAGATGGAGAAGAAGACTTTCTAATAGGCTTAGAATTCAAAGCCTCGATCCTAGAAATGAGAAGATAGACGTTTGATAACTTCTCACGAAGAACCAAGTCTTCCACATCTAAATGAGTAAGTTCATCGGCGAACTTCTCAAGGATCGGAATAGTCAAATCAACCTCATTTCCCGGTGGAAATGGGTCTAAAGGAGCAAGTTCAAAAGTGAACCTCTCATAAAACGGATTGATATCATCCTCATTTCCTGATGGAAATGGGTGAAGAAGAGTAGGTTCATCGGCGAACCCCTCAAAATCCGAGTCGTGAATATCATCTTTATAAGAAAGTTCATCGGAGAACTCCTCATTAGAAAATTCACTAGAAGTAGAATCATCCTCAAAATCTTCATTTCCATCACAATTTTCATCATTAGTATTGGAGAAAATCTCAAAGTGAATGGAAGAAGTCGAGTCATCACAATGTGGCAAATCACACATCTCATTGGAAATACCGTCAAACTCTCTCGGGTTTTGGACAAGTATAGTGCTAATATGCTCGTCCCCCTTGCTTAAAGAATTTTCGGGTTCTACGATGGAAGAATCATGAATAGGAGTGGTGATGTCATGAGAGATTTCCTCATCATCTAGGATGGGAGAATCCTCGGGCTCAATAGCCGGCAAGATACGAATAGGAAACACGATATCACTAGATGAAGGATGAAGAGCCATAAGATCTCTCAAAGAAATAGTACTATCCTCGTCATCATCCAAAAGAAGAGAACGCTCGAGTTCACGATTAGCAAGAGATTTTGCTTCCGCTTGAGCTCGTTCTTTCTCACGAATTTCAATGCTTAAACCATTATAATCTTGCGAAAGTTGTCGAATCCTAAGTTCACAATCTCGTCTAAGTCCCTCATCAATTATTTTCCATGAAATCGTCGACTTCCTAATTCATTTGTAATGTCATTAATCTCTTGATTAATTTTTCTCTTTTCAAGCAACAAGTCTTCAATACTTTTTTCACAATTTCGACATTTCTTTGGCACATTGTTTCACATCGTTCAACATCGAAAGAATATTGTGGAGATTGGTCAAAACCGGAAGGAATCAAATTATAGCAAGGATTAGGCTCATAAAAATTTTGATCTCTCGGTTGACAACAAAAACTCTTGTGAGGACCTCCACAATACTCACAACAAAGATATTGTTGTGATAAACTCGGTAAATCTTGTGGATAACAATTATCATTAAAGTTTTGATTGTAGCTCGGTTCTTGCTCGTAATTAAGCGAGAATCGATGCGAACAATCATTGCCAAAATGAGAATCGTTCCCACAAAACTCACACGAGGGTGTCTCGTATGTAGGGTGTGGAGGTGGATTGAAATCGAGAGAATTATTTGAAAAATTCGGATTTCCACATGAAGTAATCTCAATACAATAAGGACAAAATCCAACACGTATATCGTGACGTAAGTCATTTCCACAACGCTCACACGTGCACCACCGACATGGTAAAAAACCATATAACGGTTCTCCACACCCAACACAATCGACGAAGGAAGAATTAAAATTTAGAGGGTGAGGAGAAAAAGAATTAAACATGATAGAGGATTAAGAAGATTATTTTTGGTATTTTTCATAAAAACGATACATAATATATAATAAGAAAATAACAAAACTTTCCGAGGACGGAAAGGGTCTTCAAATCCACGATCAACAAATCTCCACAAAAGCGAATCGTACACAAGATCCCCGGCAGCGGCGCCAAAATTTTTGATGTGATTTATTTGAGATACGTTATAGGGTAAATTAGAAAATTACATTTAGGAAAAAGTAATAGTCCAATAATACCAATGACGAATTCAATTAAACACGTGAGTGAGTCGAGTTCGTTGTACACGAAGATCTTATGAATTTGAGACGTTTCGTTTTGATTTGGAAAATTGATTTGAATGTGTCGTCGGTTTTTAAAACTAAAATTAAATCTACCAATTTAAAAATTATCCTAAATTGCATGAATCGTTTACCCCGCTAATATTAAAATCTAAAACAATTACTTACTTAAAAATCAAATCTATTTAAAAATTAAAACAATTAAAAATAAATCTATTTAATTACTTTTAAACTATTTTTAAAATCAAATTAAACTTTTTAAACTTACTTTTAGACAAATCTATTTAAAACTATTTTAAATCTACTTTTATAGAAATCTACTTTATTAAAAATAGACTAATTAAACTATTTAAATAAAAACATTTTTTTTTTATATATATTTTTTTAATATTTTATTAAAACTAAAATACTATAAAGTTAAGTGCACTTTTTACTTTAAAAATGTAATTGAAATAAAAATTTAGTAATTAATAAAATCTGACAGCCCAAAAGTAAATTTCCTATATTAATTAATGTGACAGAAATTAAAACCAAAAGAGCATTGAGCTCAGTGGTTAACACGCATGGATGGTGAGGGGGAGGTCTCGAGTTCGAGACCCCTTGGGGACGAATTTTTGGAATTTGTATTTTTGGAAAGACAAGTTCACAGTATTATCACACTACAATCACAGTAAACTTCAGAATCTAAATACATTCAGCATAAAAACAGTATTATAATCATTCAGCAACTATAAAAAAAAAATCAGTAAAACACATCACAGCTAGCTACTAGAATCACAGCTACTAAATAACTTAAACTCAGATTACCATCAACATGAATATACATTTAGCAACCAGTTACATCCCAGATTTATATCAGCAGATAATAAGTACCAAAAAGTTAAACGAATCTTAACCAAAAATAATCTCCAGACTTTAACAATATCAAAGCTAGATGACAGATAATTACGAAATCCTACTTCAGCAGTTTTATCCAGCTTTTAACCAAGCAGATAAAATTGGAACCATGAATTCAATAATAACAAAAGAGATCCTAGAATTCATCAGTAATTTTGAAACAGGATTTAGACTCGCTTATTCTGAACAAACTAGATGAGACAATCAAAATTAGACCAAGAGAATGAGAAAGTACTAGCCAACTTAACCGAAATCACATTCTCAAATACCGCAAGGAAAATCACGATAATGATACACTCCGATTTAACATCAGTTAAAGCAGACCTATGAGAACTCTAAGGCTACTTATACAAAGACAATGCAACAATAGAAGACTAAGACTCCAGCAATCACAAGCAGCAGTTAACACAAATCCGACAGTCAATAACTATAATGAAGAATCAGCAGTTCAAAAGCTCAAACGAAAAATAAACTCCACACCGAAAACTCTAAGACTACAGTTCAACTGTATCACTATAATTCAAATCCAAACAGACTTAAATCAAACCATATAAAAAAAATCAGCAACTAAGATGACTCAAAAGCTTAGCAGAATCTTAACATCTTGATTCGAAAGCACTGGGACATAACCTTAAAATTAAAATACACGACACTCATTCTTACTAAAACCATCAGATTCATCAGACGCCTTTAAATCCTTTTTGTTTAAACATCTCTAGCAATAATCAAGAAAACATAAAACTGAACATAGAATAAGATAGATTTATAAAAATAACTTGCTTATCAAAACTTCAGAAATCCAATTCATAACAATAAACCACAATAACATACAAGTATGCATCAACAGTTCACATTCATTCTGACAACTCATAATATCAACTAAACAGAAACATAAAACAATTAACAAATTAATCCCAACTCATATTCAATCTAATAAGCAGATTCAATACAGAAAATAAAACAATAATAAAAAAATAGAACCTATTGAAGATATCCGTTGGGTAGAAGGCGAGCGCTGAGCTGCCTTGGAACTAAAACGACTCCATTAAACACCATGGAAAACATCTCGAACATATAACGAACCACCAGTATTTCTCGATTTATCAGTAGGATAAACCGAATCCCAAACTTAACTCAAATCAAACTAATAAGCTATTAAGAAGCTTATAAATTCAATCTTATGTTATAATCAATAAAATCAGTGGAATAGTATTAAAACTTTAAATCTGATTCGAGAATATTAAGAACACAAAAGAAAATCGTTTGCTAAACTGACATTAATTTTATTAAATCAACCTGAAATTCATTACAAAATGTTAAAAGAAAATAAATCCTACCACTATTTTAACATTACAACTCTAAGCTAAATAAAGGGATATCAAATACAATGAGAATAAGGGTTTATATAGTTGAACCGAGAGGTGAGTTGCTTTCTGAAACTTGATCTTGGCCTTTAATTAGGAATCTTTCGTTCTCTCTCTTTTCTGTTTTGATCTTACGGATGAGAAATACTTACTTTCACTCGGATCGCCAGCGTGGACAGATTGTGCTAGTTTGATGCTGACTTGGAGGGTTGTGATTGGCCTCCTCACTGCCAATCAATCATTAATCCAATGAGAATGGATCAGTAACGCAACCATCTTCCACGTGGCGCTTAGTACTAAGCATCTTGAGTGTAATCACGCGCACTTCTTGCCCTGAATTAACTGAATTTGATGCGTGTAGGCCACTTGCTGATTGATTGGAGAAAACCCCTAATTTCTAGGGTTCTTAAGCTGGTGGTGTTTTTTTTCCCCCTTTCTTCGTCTGGTTTTCTATCTCACGTTTTATTTATTTTTCACTTCCTTTTTGTGACTGACTTCTTTGACCAAGATAAATACACTCCCTTCGTTTACTTCATTTTTCTTCCTTTTGGGCCCAATTTGGCCAAAGTGGATATGACTTCAACCGTCTATATTGTGCTCATGGGCTTTTAAATGGACCCTTCCCACTCACTTGCAATTTTGACTTCCACTTTGGGTCGTTTGGATTTAAAGATTAAACAAAGTATATTCTTTAATCTCATTTGGGCTTTTCAAGCCCAATAAGCTCATGTGGGTCCCACCAAGGCCCAATAACTTTGATAAAACTCGAATCCCGTCTTAAAATTGATTCATCGTTTGACTTTTGACAAAATCCTTCAAATCTCGTGTCGGTTTCACCGGTTTTCGTGAACTTGGTACCTACACACATTAAAACAAGAAACAAACAAATACAAGGCATATTCTATTGATTTTGTGCAATTATTGTTCGTTTCTAGATACAAATGATATGAGTAATTTAACTCATATCATCTCCCACACTGAACTCCAATGGTTTTCTTCTCACATCCGCATAACTCTTCTGTCGGCTTCGAGCAGACAACAGTCTATTCTTGATTTGCACAATCATATCCGTCGTCTCTCTAATCAAATCTGGTCCAGTGATTTGAGCATCACCAACCTCACTCCAGCTAACGGGTGATCTACATTTTCTCCCATAGAGTGCTTCAAAAGGTGCAGCTTTGATACTTGCGTGATAACTGTTATTGTACGAGAATTCGGCCAAATGTAAGTGCTTATCCCAGCTACTTCCAAAGTCTATCACACAAGCACGCAACATATCTTCCAAAGTTTGGATCGTTCTTTTGCTTTGCCCATCAGTTTGTGGATGATAGGCTGTGCTCATATCCAAATTGGTTCCCAATGATTTTTGAAGTGATCTCCAAAATCCAGAAGCAAAACGACTATCTCTATCGGAAATGATTGAAATAGGAACACCATGTTTACACACGATCTCCTTTAGATAAAGGTCAACAAGTTTCTCCATACTGAACCTCTCTTTGATTGGAATAAAATGAGCGGATTTAGTCAAACGGTCGACAATAACCCATATTGCATCGAACCCAGACGGTGTCCTTGGGAGTTTTGTGATGAAGTCCATCGTAATTCGCTCCCATTTCCAGATTGGAATTTCTGGTTGGACAAGCAATCCTGATGGCTTTTGATATTCAGCTTTTACTTTAGCACACGTTAAGCATTTCGCGACGTATGTTGCAATATCAGCTTTCATATTCGGCCACCAGTATAACTTTTTCAAGTCTTGGTACATTTTGTCCGATTCAGGATGGATAGAATACTTGGATTTATGAGATTCTAGCATGATCAAGTCTCTCAGTCCACCATATAATGGTAACCAGATTCGACCTCTTAACATTTGATATCGTCAGATCGCGTCTCAAACGTTTCACCATCTCCTCTAAATCCTTCAGATGCAATATTTTCCTTCTTGCAAGCTTCAGTTTGTGCGTTTCGATTCTGCTCAGGTAAGTTATTACGAATTGTCACCACCAAAGCACACACTCGAATCGGTTTCTCCCTTTCCTTTCGACTCAACGCGTCAGCTACCACATTCGCCTTTCCTGGATGATAACGAATTTCGCAGTCGTAATCACTCAAGAGTTCAACCCATCGACGTTGCCTCATATTCAGCTCCTTTTGATCCAATATATATTGTAGGCTTTTGTGATCAGTGTACACTGTACACTTCGTACCATACAGATAATGTCTCCAAAGTCGTAGAGCAAAAACTACAGCGCCCAATTCCAAGTCATGGGTAGTATAGTTCTCCTCATTCTTCCTTAATTGTCTAGAGGCATATGCGATCACCTTTTCACGTTGCATGAGAACAGCACCGTATCCTTGAAGAGATGCATCACAATAAACAACGAAGTCTTCACTTCCTTTGGGTAATGATAAGATCGGCTCACTACAAAGTTTCATCTTCAGGGTTTGGAAAGCTTCTTCTTCATCATCTCCCCACACATACGGCTTATTCTTCTGAGTCAGCTTAGTTAATTTTTTTGATATCAAAGAGAATCCTTCAATAAACCTTCGGTAATAACCATCCAAACCTAGAAATAGTCGTACTTCAGTTGGAGTAGTCGGAGCATTCCAATTTTTGATGGCTTCGATCTTTGCAGGATCAACATGCACCCCACTTTTATCAATCACATGTCCAAGAAATTGTACAGAGCTAAGCCAAAAATCACATTTTGAGAATTTAGTGTACAACCTTTCGTTCTTTAACAAGTTCAAGATAATTTTTAAGTGTTCAACATGCTCTTCCTTGCTTTTAGAGTAGATCAAAATATCATCGATGAAAACGATCACGAATTTATCAAGATACGGCTTACAAATGCGAGTCATTAAGTCCATGAATACTGCAGGTGCATTAGTCAAGCCAAAAGGCATAACCAGAAACTCATAATGACAATAACGAGTTCTAAACGCCGTAATAGGACTATCTTCCTCGCGTATGCGAAGTTGATGGTAACTGGAACGAAGATCAATCTTGGAGAAAACACAAGAACCTTGAAGTTGATCAAATAGATCATAAATTCTCGGAAGCGGATAACGGTTCTTGATCGTTAGCTTATTCAGCTCTCGGTAATCGATACATATACGGAATGACCCATCTTTCTTCTTAACAAATAAGACAGGAGCTCCCCAAGGTGACGAACTCGGTCGTATCAAAACCTTTGTCAGATAGTTCTTGCAATTGCACCGATAACTCCTTCAGCTCGGATGGTGCTAAACGATATGGCACACGAGCCACGGGTGCAGCACCAGGAATTAGATCAATTTGAAATTCTACTTGCCTTGGAGGCGGAAGTCCAGGCAAATCTTCCGGAAACACTTCAGGAAAGTCACGAATGACTGGAACATCTTCGACACGTTTCTCCTTCGATTCCTTTTCCAATACTTTAGCTAGGAATAATTCACAACCTTTTTCGATATACTTACGAGCTTTAATGCA
This sequence comes from Glebionis coronaria, assembly GCA_025667525.1. Classification (NCBI taxonomy): domain Eukaryota; kingdom Viridiplantae; phylum Streptophyta; class Magnoliopsida; order Asterales; family Asteraceae; genus Glebionis; species Glebionis coronaria. The sequence continues at coordinate 563,152,755 of CM046882.1, forward strand.
CGAAACGATTTTCAGTCGTGAATAACATTATCACCTTCGATAACCATGGTCTTGTCATCCAAGGGAATCCTAACTTTCTTTTCTCCACACAGGATAGACGCATTATACTTGGATAGCCAATCCATTCCGATGATAATATCAAAACTTCCCAACTCGACTATCATCAAGTCTATTTTAAAAATGCGGTTCAAGAGATCAAGAGAGCATCCTAAAAGCGCACGATTGGTACTTACTAATTTACCATCAGCTAGTTCTACTTCATAACTCGCATTTAGTTCAACCGGTTTGATATCAATTAAGGTACTAAAACTTGTAGACACAAAGCTTTTGTCCATACCCGAATCAAATAAAGCTGTAGCGTAACGGTTATTCAGTAATAACGTACCAGTGACAACTTTCGGGTTCTGCTTGCCATCGGCTTCACCCAACTGATAAGATTTTCCCTGGTTATCTCCACCACGTGCATTCTTAGGAGGTTGAGGTCATTGGTTCCTCATGTGTCCTTTACCTTGGCAGTTAAAGCAAGTCACCACTCTCTTTCCTAATCCCCAACAGTCTTCAGTCTTGTGGCCTAACTTGTTGCACTTCTCACACTTAGCACATCCTCCAGTATGAGATCTTCTACATCGTTGACATTGGGCTCCCCTATCAGCAGGTGCAGTTTCAGTCATTGCATTTGCGTTACCCCTCCTTCGGTTCTGATTCCTATTGTGAGATTGACGGTTAGCACCACGATCATCACTTTGCACATCAGCTTTTCTCTTGCTACCTTCAGAAACACCATCAGCCTGGTCTTGGATGATTTGTCCCATTAGTTGGTAGGCCATACGAACAACTTCATCAATATTGGCAGGTTTAGATGAGGTTACATCACCACGGATGTTAGCAGGTAAGCCTCGAATATACTGCTCCACCTTTAGATATTCTGGGTTCACTTTGTTTGGACAAAGTAAAGCAAGTTCATGGAATCTGTTTGTGTATCCATCGATATCAGTACCTTTCAGTCTCAGCTGATACAGTTCCTGTTCTAATCTTTGAATAACACTCCTTGGACAGAATTCCCCGATCATCCATTTTCTCACTTCAACCCATGGTGTAGCATAAGCAGCATCCATCCCTACTGACGCCATTCTTCCATTCCACCAAGTTAATGCTCGCCCTTGAAGAGTAGCAGAGGCAAACATCACCTTGTCTCCTTCCTCACTTCCACTAAATCGAAACACGGATTCCAATTTTTCAAACCATTGCATTAAACCAACAGCATCTTCAGTACCCTTGAAAGTCGGAGGTTTGCATTTCATGAACGAGGTATACGTACACTTCTTGTTTTCAGGAATCACTGGTCTATCAGCATTGCCAGTTCCAGCACCAACATTGTCAGCTCCAGTATTGCCAACTCCAGTATTGCCAGCTCTAGTGTTGCCAGCTTCAGTATTGCCAGTTCCAGTATTGCCAGCTCTAGTGTTGCCAGCTTCAGTATTGCCAGCTCCACTAGATCCACCAGCTCCACCGGATCCACCAGCTCCATTATTCATGTTTGCCATAATTGCATTCATAGCGACCTGAAATTGATCAGCTACTATAGCGCGTAACTGCGCCTCAGTCATTTGTTTTGGCGGCATGATCCTGTTACACAATTCACATCAAAATGAGTATTCATTCAACGTTTGTGATAACAAAACATGAATAACACGGATAAGGAAATAGACAGATGAAGAGAAACAAGAAAGGATGATAGAACGAAGAATAGAATTTAGACAAGGGAACGAAGATTCACGAGGAATGAGTCAAGAGACAGAAATTTCTACTGTGACAATCAACGTCGTTTGTAAATTACGTATTAGTATTATAATAATCAAATAATTAACATTTATAAATAAATGTAATCCATTATGCCTTAAGCATAAACAATAACTAAGTATTTATAGCATATATATATATACTTTTCTTATTCTCGTTCATTGGCAACTCGGAGGTTTCGCTTGCAGATGTTATAGTAAAAAAGATTTCAAAATTTAATTTCTAGAAAATCTTTTCGTTCTCTATAACTTGAGCTCTGATACCAATCTGTAACACCCCCAATTTCGGGTCATGGCAGCGGAAGGGTCATTGGGTGTTAGTATCATGGTTCAATCTCAATATCATAGAAAACGGCTCAAAATTAGTCGTTTTGTTAAAACATACATCCATTCATTTTTTAAAGATAAAACAGTTCACACATGGTCCCAATTAGTTTTAAAGTTTACACAACATGACAGTCAATAAAAGTTTCTTTGAATGGACATTATTTAGAAAAGCGGGCAAAAACATTTAAATTAAGCAAGCTGCATGAAACCGCCTTCCTTGAGTGCCTTCTTCATGGACCTGAGATAAAACATGCTATAAAGTTAACAAAAATGCTGAGTGAATTTATAGAGTTTAAATTAAATAAACGAACACAAGTATTTTGAATAAACCTTCCATGGTTGACAATCATGTGGATCAGACATAATCATCGTTGTTATTACATAAGCCTCATCACATTGAACTTAACATATATTATTTCAGCCCAACACACCTAGCCAAGTGTGTATATTTCTCTATTACAATGCATCCGATGTTTCATTACTGGTGCATCATGGCACCACGCGATAGCAAGTCGCGACCGGACTGGGCGTCACCCCGATAGATCTATCCATAGTACTAGCGTTCTTTCGATTAACAATTCACGATTCAATGGGTCTTTTAAGGCTAAAGCAAACTTATGTAATAACTTTCATCTAAGCATACAATCGGGTCCCTTGTGTTCTATTTTAAAAACAAGCATGTTATCCCCCTCGCGGGTTTTATAAAACAAGTAAACATGTTAAAAGCGAGGCTATAGACTCACCTTGGTACAATAATAGTAATGTGATGATCGCCGACGATTAGTGATGCCCGTTAAACACAAAGACCGCAACCTACCAAATAAGGCGCGTTCGTTATTAAATAACTCAAGTATAAATAATACTTAAATAATACAAAACTCAAATTTATAAAATCATGAGAAATCGAGAGAAAACGATACAAGTGATTCTATTTTAGTCTCCTATATATTCATTTTATTTTTCTATGCTAAAAAATCAATTAAAATGCATACTTAGAAAAATTTGACAACTTTGACTTTTTGGTCAACTTTGACTTTTTGATGCAAAACGACGTTTCGGACAACTTTCTAGTTATATCCGAGACGTGAAACTTAATAGAAATTGTCCAAAATACACATGCAAGTTCTATGTAAAATTACAATCTTACCCCTAAACATCTCAGATTTTACTATTAACTTTTACCATATTATTAGTCGTTTTCAGGTCTGATTTCCTCGCGTTAAAGGTAAAACATCATTCTGAACAACTTTCGTGTTTCGACCGAAGGCCGAAACGGAGCAGAAATGACAGATTTACCCCTCGCATCAGATCTGTTAAGAATGACGGTTTTAGAAAATGCAGATTTAATTTTTAAGTTTTGCCCAGTCTCCATTCGTTCTCAGAACTGGTTTCCACGCGGTAGAAGTAAAACGACATTTTAAACAACTTTTTAGTTTTACCCGAAAGCTGAAACGAACCAGATCTGGACGATTTTGCCCTTTTTCGGATCTGCATCAGCAAGTGTGCGAGAAATAAATTGATAAATTTTCAGAATTTCAAACATGCGTAACTTTTCGCTCGTTTGGAGTTAGAAGCTCTACTTGGTATCAAATCGAAGCTAACGAAATTCTCTACAACCCTATCTGATTAGTTTAACAAATACTTAACCTTAAGGTTTCCGAAAATAGCTTCAAAGTTACTGATCTAAAATGACTAGTTAAAACGAAGAAAAAGACCAAAAAACGAAGAAAAGGAGCAAAAACGAAGAAAAAGACCAAAAAAGAGCACGGGAAATAGAGTTTGACGGTGCATTCATATTTTATTGGGCCGGCCCGACACCATTTAAATGGGTCGGACCGACCAATTAATACAACACAACTCAGGCCCAACAACAAGAATGAAGCCCATCAGCCCACTATTAAGCAAACAGCCCACCATATGGCCCATAAAGAAGAGACGCAAACCCAGGCCCAAGAATGAAAAAGGGGATATCAGATCTGGTGGCTTAAGAGGAACGCAACCTTCATGAGAATGAATTTAGTTTTCATTCTATTCTTTTTGCTGAGTTTTTAATAGGTAGCGTAGGATATAAGCTTAAAATTGCTTTTATTTTTTTTATAGGTAAGCAGATTTAGACATTCCATTTTTTTACTCAATTATTTTTCATTCAATTACATGCGTTATTTTTATTTTAGGGGTAGATTTAATTAGTTGTTTTTTTATTTTATCCTGCGTCTTTTCTTTAGGAGTAGATTTAGAAATTAAACATTCCATTGATATTCAGTCCCCACTTTTTTAGATCATTCCCTGCGTTTTTTTTAATCAATATAGGTAGCTATAGATAGATTTTTACATTCCTTTTTACCCCTGCGATTTGTTTTAAGCAGATATATTAACATTCAATTTATGATATATTCACTTCTTATTATACAGATATTCCGTCTTCATTTTTTTTAAGTAGTAGATTAGATATAAAAAGTAGGTAGAAAGATTCTCTTTATTTTTTTTATTTAATTCCTGCGATTTGTGATAGAAGCAGAACAAACAACATTCCAAAAACAATATCTTCACTTTTATTAAACTCCCCTACGTTTGATGATTTAGCTTTCGGTTTGAAGTTCGGTCAATTTTTATTTTGGTATTTTGCGTTTGTTGAATAATTGACGAAGATGGTTTAAGATGGTGTTTTGGTTGTTAGTTTTGATGTTGTTGAAGATGGTTATTGTATGGAGGGATTTGATTCTTAACTTATTTACTTTAAGCCCTCATTAGCTTCTAAGCTATAACCTAATAGCTATACTTGTTAAACCCAAAGTTTAATAACCAACTGTTTTACCACTTCAACATTCTTACTTTATTGTTTTCTTTTTCATTGCAAACTATTATTATAGGTTAATAGGAAAATTAGTTTATTCTTTTAATATTTAGTATTAATATAGTTAAAAAATACTTTTTAAAATATTTGTTTTATTTATTACTTTTATTTAGTTATATAATCAGCATTTAAATTTAATTTTTACAAATAGATTTATGAATTTTTTAATTTTAGATTTGAAAAAAATAATATGTCGTTTAGCTTAATTTTCATTAACGTTTTATGTTTTATGTTAGCTCGGCGTATCCAGTTCGTCATACGGGTTCGTTTCCTTTATCTTTATTTCATTAGCTCAAATATATAGTTTTAATTATACTTGTTTAGTTTAGCATTTTTATTGTCATTATTATTATTTTAGATATCTCGCTTTATAATTGTAGTTTAATTTTCATCCTTATCGCTTTTTATATATTTTAATATTTAATCGGTTAAATTAGTAGATTTAAATTTAATACTCAAAAACCTTTTTATTCGAGCATCAAACTTTAGACATAAACGCGGATTTCCATTCACACTTCGCTGGAACTACGATAACCTTCGGGTGTACGAAAACGACTGTATCAAATGGCACCACTGCCAGCTCTTCTCGTTAAGATTACCAGTTTTTTGTGAGAACTTAGATTTTGGGATCCGTTCGCCGTGAACGTTACTTTTTCATAAAAATTTTCAAAAATCCTAAAAAATATAAAATTTTCAAAAATCCTAAAATTAAAAAAAAAACATAAAAACCAAAAATATTTCTGCTTTGTTTTTGCCTTGTTAGTTCTTTTGTAGGTGCATGCGTACACGATCAACGTCTTATCAAGAGCCCGAGCCTCTCGAAGACTTAGACATGGCCGGTGTACAAAACAACAACAATAACCCACCTCAAAACAATAACAACCCACCTCTCAACAACAATAATAACAACAACAATGAACCTTTACCGGACAATCGCCCTATGATTGAACTTCTGCAAGCACATGTAGATGGCAACAATGATCCAATTGTCATACCCGCGATTGCAGCCAACAACTTTGAGCTCAAATCCGGCTTTATCTAGATGGTCTCTGCTCAACCATTCTTGGGGCGTACCATTGATGATCCACATGACCACATCAAGAGATTCCTACAACTCACGAATACGGTCAAATTCAATGGTGTTCCACAAGAGGTAATCCGTTTACAACTTTTTCCTTTTCTTTAGAGGGACAATCCCGACATTGGCTTGCTAAGGAACCGCCACAAAGTATTCTTACGTGGACGGATTTGGAGACCAAGTTTATAAACTACTTTTTCCCACCCTCTCGTACTACCGCTTTGCGGAATGAAATTATCAATTTTGAACAAAAGTACGATGAGTCTTTTAGTGAATCTTGGGACCGTTTCAAAGATCTTTTAAGAAAATGCCCACAACATGGTTTTACCAAAGTGCACCAAATTAATACTTTTTATAATGGTTTAAGCATGAATGACCAAGATTCACTAAATAGTGCCTCGGGGGGGTAATATTTTGGTTAAGACTTCCAATGCCGCTTGGGATATCATTGAGAATAAGTCTCGTGTGCAAACCAAGAGTGTTCGGACCAATGTCGCTAGTGCTAGTACTAGTGACAGCGACAAGCGACTTGACAAAATTACTACGCTTCTTGAATCACTTGTTACCCACACCGCTAACAACACCAACAGCATCAACGCTAAAAACGCTCAAGACGCTCACGTCAATGCTGTTAGCCAACCATGTGAAATATGCGGGGGTCCTCATTCTTACACCACTTGTACCGCCACCCAAGACTACCCTTCTGAGAATGTGAATGCAGCATACGGTACCTATCCTCCGGCCGCTTATCAAGCTCGTCCTCAAGGTGACCGCAACTTGCTTAGCTACCGCTCAAATAACTATCTCTCACCACCCGGTTTCCCTCCTAACAACCCAAACCAACAACAAAACCCAAATCGCCCTCCTCAACAACAACAACCTCGTACACCATACATACCACCTCACAAACAACCCTATCAACCTCAAAGAAACAACCAAGTTTACCAGCAACCTGCTTATCAACCACCCGCATACACTGCTCCTCCCAACCAACCCACCATATTACACCAAGACATTGGAACCTACATGAGGACTAATGATGTGATCATGGACAATCTCCAACAGGAAGTGCTCAACTTGAAAGCAGACCTGGTGAAACAAGGGAACGATCTGAGAGCTGATATGAGAAACACTTTGGGTAGTCAAACGAATGACTTAAGGAACATGATGGCTAGTTTCTTCCAAGGTAATCAACCCTCTTCTTTGGGTACTCTTCCGAGTAACACCGTTGCGAATCCAAGAGGGGAGATGAAAGCAATCACCACTCGCAGTGGCAAAGGTACCAAGGAACCCGAGCTTCCTATACCTCCGCCAGTGATTGTGACTAAGGAAAACGAGTCACCTGCTCCTATTCCTCATCCTTCTACTTCCCCAATTTCTCCACCTCTTACTTCTACCCCTCCTCCACCCAAGTATGTGAGTGATCCTTAGATCCCAAAGACTTCCTCTTCTTCCGATATACCTTATCCCTAAAGGTTGAGGAAAGAGAAGCTCAAAAGCAAGGATGATATTCAAGTTTCAAACTTTCTAAAAATGTTTAAACAATTGAATTTTAACTTCTCCTTCGCTGAGGCTCTCGCTCACATGCCCAAATACGCGAAAATGTTCAAAGATCTTCTTAGCGACAAGGAGAAGCTTCTTGATATTGCTAACACCCAACTTAATGAGAATTGCTCTGCAGTGCTCTTAAGGAAATTGCCAACCAAGCTTGGTGATCCGGGTCGCTTCTTAATCCCTTGTAACTTCCCGGGAGTAGAGAATTACATGGCCCTAGCCGATCTAGGTGCCAGTATTAACTTAATGCCCTTAAGCGTTTGGAAGCAATTATCTCTCCCTGAGCTAGTCCCCACCAAAATGACTTTGGAATTAGATAACCGTACGGTTGCTTATCCATTGGGGGATAGCCGAATACGTCTTTATAGGAGTCGACAAATTCACTTTTCCTGCCGATTTCGTCATCGTCGACTACGAGATGGACCCTCGTGTGCCATTGATCGTTGGTCGTCCATTCTTGAGGACCGGTCGCACTCTCATCGATGTTGAAGCTGGTGAGCTTATCATGAGAGTGGGTGACGATAAAATTGTCTTCAACATGGGAAAGTTGTCTAAACAGCCTTATTCTAACGAGAGTGTTAATTGTATTGACGTTCTTGATGAGGCTTGTGAAGAACACTTTAATGATGCTTGTAAAAATATTCCTACCTCTCTTCCCAATGTTGAGACCGTTTCCTCAATCGATTCATCACTATCTCTATTTGGAGAAAGTGATTTCCTTTGGAAAGATTTGGAAGCCACCATGGGAGATGTGAACTTAGCTAATGACGATTCTACCACCAATTGGGATGAAGATCTCCACCTCATTGAGAACCTTCTTAAAGAAGACAATATTTCTCCACCATCTCCCACGGTTATTGCTATCGATGCTCCGACTTTGAAAACGCCTCCCATTGAAAATCCTCCGGATTTAGAACTTAAGGAGTTGCCGCCCCATCTCGAGTACGTGTTCCTTGAAGAAGAGAAGAAGTCGCCCGTCATCATTGCGAAGGTCTTGAAAGAAGAAGAGAAATCTCGCCTAATCGCCGTGCTTAAAGATCATAAGAAGGCAATTGCTTGGAAAATTTCCGATATCCGCGGAATTGATCCGAACTTTTGTACTCACAAGATTCTCATGGAAGATGACTTTAAACCCGCAATCCAGAGCCAAAGAAGGGTTAATCCTCGCATTCACGACGTCATCAAACAACAGGTTATCAAACTTCTAGATGCCAGCTTGATTTACCCTATTTCGGTTTCGCCGTGGGTAAGTCCCGTCCATTGTGTGCCCAAGAAGGGCGGAATAACCGTTGTTTCCAATGACCACAACGAGTTGATTCCCACTCGTCTCGTTACTGGGTGGAGAGTTTATATTGATTATCGCAAGCTCAATGATGCCACGAGAAAAGACCACTTTCCTCTTCCCTTCATGGATCAAATGCTCGAACGTCTAGCTGGTAATGACTATTACTGCTTTTTAGACGGTTTCTCCGGGTATTTTCATATTCCTATCGATCCCAAAGACCAAGAAAAGACCACATTCACTTGTCCCTACGGAACATTTGCCTACAAACGCATGCCTTTTGGTTTATGCAATGCTCCCGGGACATTCCAAAGGTGTATGATGGCTATCTTCCATGACATGGTTGAAGAAACTATGGAATATTCATGGATGATTTCTCGGTTTATGGCGATTCTTTCTCTGCTTGCCTTGCCAATTTAGAATGTATGCTTAAGCGGTGTGAAGACACTCGCCTTGTTCTTAATTGGGAAAAATGCCATTTCATTGTAAAAGAGGGCATCGTGCTAGGACACAAGATCTCCAAAGCCGGTCTTGAAGTGGACCGTGCTAAAGTCGATGTTATTTCTAAGTTGCCTCCACCTTCAACTGTGAAGGGTGTGAGAAGTTTCCTTGGTCATGCGGGCTTCTACCGTCGATTCATCAAAGATTTTTCTAAAATCGCTCGCCCGATGACCCACCTCTTGGAAAAAGATACTCCTTTTATCTTTTCCAACGAGTGTATCGAAGCCTTCAACTTGCTTAAGGATAAGCTAACTAAGGCACCCGTCTTGGTTACCCCTAATTGGGAGCTTCCCTTTGAGTTGATGTGCGATGCTAGCGACTTTGCTATTGGTGCGGTTTTGGGCCAAAGAGTGAATAAACACTTCCAACCAATCCACTATGCTAGCAAGACAATGACGGGGGCTCAATTGCATTACACGACAACCAAAAAAGAGCTTTTAGCTGTTGTCTATGCCTTTGAAAAGTTCCGCCCCTATCTTGTCCTTTCCACCACAATCGTTTACACCGATCATTCCGCGTTGAAGTACTTGTTAACTAAGCAAGATTCCAAACCAAGACTTCTTCGCTGGGTTTTGCTACTCCAAGAATTTAAAATCGAAATTCGCGATAAAAAAGGAGCTGAAAACCTAGCCGCGGATCATCTCAGTAGACTTGAGGATCCTTACCAAGGGGATCATCCGAACAAAGAAATCAATGATTCTTTTCCCCTGGAGACCTTAATGTCTATCAACTCGACTTCTGATGAAACCCCGTGGTTTGCGGACATTGCAAACTACTTGGAGGGTGGAATTTTCGTTGACGGGTTAACATCCCAACAAAAGAAGAAGTTCTTCAAAGACATTAAGACTTACTTTTGGGATGACCCGTATCTTTTCAAACAATGTGCCGACTTGATTATTTGCCGATGTGTTGATGGACCGACAACTTTCTTGCCACAAAGGACCCACCGGTGGTCACTTTGGTCCCAACTACACCGCCAAAAAAGTGTTTGACTCGGTATTTTATTGGCCCACCATTTACCGTGATGCTCACGAGATGGTTAAACGTTGTGATGCTTGCCAAAAACAAGGCAAGATCACACATAAAGACGAGATGCCTCAGAATTTCATTCAAGAATGTGAAATCTTTGATGTTTGGGGTATCGACTTTATGGGGCCATTCCTTCCTCTAAAAGAAACAAATACATCCTTGTAGCCGTTGACTACGTCTCCAAATGGGTTGAAGCCAAAGCTTTACCCACTAATGACGCAAGGGTGGTTTGTAACTTTTTGAAATCGCTATTCGCTAGATTCGGTGTGCCTCGTGCCATTATTAGTGATCGCGGGACTCATTTTTGCAATGACCAATTTGAAAGAGTCATGGCTAAGTATGGTGTAAATCATCGTCTTTCCACCGCATACCACCCACAAACTAATGGCCAGGCTAAAATCTCTAACCGAGGATTAAAGCGAATTCTTGAAAGAACCGTGGGAGAGCATCGTGCCTCATGGGCTGATAAACTTGATGATGCTTTGTGGGCTTTTCGTACCGCTTACAAGACTCTGATTGGTTGTACACCATATCGTCTCGTGTACGGGAAAGCGTGCCACCTCCTCATTGAGTTAGAGCACAAGGCTTACTGGGCCTTGAAGTGGGCTAATTTTGATATCAACAAAGCCGGTGACCTACGCAAGATCCAACTCAATGAGCTGAATGAACTCCGTAATGAGGCTTATGAAAATTCTTTGATCTATAAGGAGAAGACTAAGCTTATTCACGACTCTAAGATTAAAAACCGAGAGTTCCAAGTTGGAGACAAAGTTTTACTCTTTAACTCTCGGTTGAAAATCTTTTCGGGCAAGCTGAAATCTCGTTGGTCCGGCCCATTCACCATTGCCCAAATTTTTCCATATGGTACTCTCGAGCTCGCTCAACCTAATGGACCCAATTTTAAGGTGAATGGCCAACGAGTGAAGTTGTACTTTGGTGAGGACATCTCTTACGAGATGATTCCATCCCTCACCACGTTTCCCATGAACTAATTTTGGGTCGAGTCAAGCTCGTGACTCGATTATCAAAAACAAGCGCTCCTCGGGAGGCAACCCGAGTATCTATCCTTTTCCGTTTAACCTCCTAAGTGTAGGGGCACTTCTATAGGTTCTTTGTGTTTGTGTGGTGATGTGATTACAGGGATGAATGCACTTTTGGAACCTTTGAAGAACCGTGCTCCCGTGTTATCCAAAATCCGGTTCTATCTCTCAACTATCGTGATTCAATTTTCTTCATACTCACATTTGAAATTGATCACTTTAGTCGTCTCTCCCTTAGCTTGATTTAACCAACGTGCACAATGTCATAAGTGTAGGGGAGACTTTTCCCACATGCTTAAACATTAAGGACAATGTTTATCTTAAGTGTAGGGGGGACTTCTATCGAAGTTTTAAGTGGACTTTTCCATGAAAATGCCTTCATTTAACCGGAAAATCATCTTTTTTAACATTTTTCAAATTTTTTATTAACTTTGGCCATTTAGTCGTAATTTTTAAATTTTTATCGTTGCTTTCATATGTATATATCCCGCAATAAAGTCAAAAATATTAATAAAGTGGTGAAGCTAGTTTTGAAATCTTTGACATATTAGGCCCGTTGCGATTATTTTGACTCAACCCGAATAGACTTATCCAAGTTTTTTCTAGCTAGTATCCTTAACCATATAGACCTTAATTGGTTTATTAGGCTAAGCATCCACGAGTCTCATTACTTGAGATTTTAAATTGTGGAGGACGAGAAATGATAGAGTCAATTATAAGTCGGTATTCTTGCACAAGCTCACTTGGTGTAATTATTTGCCTATTCTCCCATCGCTTGCTTATAAATTTATCCGCAATAAGTAAGGTCGTACGATTTGAAAAGTTACTGAGCTTCTAGCCCAAGATCGTTTAAAAGTTGCTCGGTAATGATAAGAGTTCATAGCCAAGGCATAACTTATGAAGCGAGGCGCGAAGATTGGCGAGTCCGAAAAGGCCCTAACAAGGCATGAGGATTCAATCTTATTGCTAAAGATCCAAGGTGATGTGAAAAGCATTATTCCCAAAATCAATATGAAGGATCAAGACTCACGACGAAAAGCAATCAACTCCCATAAAGATCATGGAGAAGTCTATCCAAAAAGACCCTAACAAGGTATGAGGATAAATAGATCCAAGTCCGAAAAGGAGGCGGATCGTTGTATCTCAAAATCCCAATTAGAGATTGAAGAAATAATCATGAAGTCGTGGTCAACAAAGTTGGAGTACCCCTCAAAAGTCTCCAAGTGACGAAACTCTATTAACGATGAGAAGACCATTATCTCAAGAACGTCTCTCAAGATATGAAGTATGAAGTACATGCCAAATATCGGCCCGAGAAAGGTCTCAAATCGTGAACCAAGTTATGCCAAGATATGAACTTTTTGATATCTCGAGAAGCAGTTTTAAGAGATTTTGTCCTTTAGCTAACTATTGATCAAATCGTCCTACTTTGCTTTCAGCCTAAATAAACTATCGAAATAAGTCCAAAAATGCATCTTCATGATCATTCTAAGACAAAAATAAAATATAAGAGATACACCTAGGAATAAGGGAGTTTAAGCATTTAATTAAGCCATGTGTGTAAGTGTTTGATTTGCTAACTTATAATAACAATGATCTCGTTTTTAAGCTTAGTATGGGGAACGTGAAACTTGAGGGTGATAAATCTTCGCAGCACCGAAGCCCTAATGTAAGTCCTTGATCTCTTTGCAAGTTATTTCCACGTAACTATTTTCTATCCTTTTGATTACTTTAAAAGTTTTAATTTCTCTTAGTAGTTTAATTTTTGTTCAGTAGTAATTTAATAAGGCCAAGGTTGATTAATTATGAGAAAAATGTAAACTTGCTTTATCACTAAGCATTGCATGAGGGCATGGCAATGGTTAAGTGTAGGGGATTTGATAGGTGTGTAAACACCCATCCTTTTTATCACTTATTTCTTACTAAAACAAGACCAAAACGCGTGTTTAATATCATTTGTTTGGAATTATGCGGAGTTTTTTTGTTTATTGTGTTTTCAGAGTCAACCGGATGAATATCAAAGAAAACATGGGATTGCAGGGGTTTTATCGAGGAAAAAGACTCAAGACGAAGTCTATTGTCCAAGAGATGCAAAAGATTTGAAGTCATTGTGCCTATTTGAAGATTTATCGAAGAATAGAGCCAAAGATGGAAGATTCATATATGTCGAAGAAACTCAAGTCTATTAAACGAAGAAATTAAAAGACGAGTTGAATTTAATCGTCGACAAATCCCGAATCAGAATCGAAAACGTCAAATTTTCTGAAAAGACGAGAAGACAAGAAGATAGGGAGAAAGCCCCCTCACCAACCAAAAGGAAGACCTATATAAAGATTTCCCTTCACACTTTTCATTCAGTTTTTCATTCCTTTTTTCTCTCTTTCAGTTCGTAGGCATCACCAACACCATTAGGGTGTTTGGTGATTTTGATTCTTGTTTTTGTTCACAAATCTTGTAGTTTAATCCATCTTTTTGATTGTTTAAAACTTTATCATCAATATAATCTTTTCATTCATCTTGTTCATCTTCTCTTTTTATTCAAAGTTCTTAAGTTCTTGTTTGGTTGATTTTAATCTTCAATAGTTGTTGATTTTGTGTTTTTATGATTGGGATTTGATCCTTATGGTTAATAGATGATTGTTGGTTAATTTGGTTAAACCTTTTTGTTTATTTGGCTTGATTTGGTAAAAATTCGTATTCCCCTGTTTTTGAGTTTCTGTTACTGTTCTTCGTCCAGTTTATTCCGAATAGTCATTTTGTTTTGCCTCTTATTCGGAATAACCGTATATTCTGGATAGTCATTTTGTTTTGTCCCCTATTCGGAATATTTCTATATTCCGCATGGCACTCATTTATTCCGCATAGAAAATATTTCGCACAGAACTTATTCCGAGTAAGCTTTGGTCAACTAATATTCCGCATAGGATTTCTATTCCGAATTGTCCAATATTCCTCGTTAGACTTTTTATTCCGAATAGGCATGATTATTCCGCATAGAGTCAGTTATTCCGCATAGATTAATTATTCCGAGTAAGACTTCACTATTCCGCATAGTCCCATTTATTCCGCATGGCTTCATTATTCCGCATGGCATGTTTATTCCGGGTAGAGTCATTTATTCCGCATAAAGGTTGTTATTCCGCATAAGCTCAATTATTCCGCATGGTCCAACATTCCGCATAAGGATTTTATTCCGAATAGAGCTAATTTTCAGTAAGGTTCTTTTACAGCTTTATCATTTAATTGTTTAAATTTTAAATCAAGTTTTATTTTTATTGATTAACTGTTTCTGGTTTTAATCTTTATTTACTTTATTTATTTAGAATAGAAAACCAAAACCCCTATTTGTCACCAAGAACAAATCATTCTACTTTTAACTGTGATCAATTCGAGGAGATACCGAGACTAATCTTGAACCCATAGCTAAAATCTATGTATCATCATACAATCATTCGGGTCCAAATCAATAAACAGACAATCGGGACAACTAGTGTCCTATTTCATAAAAACTAACATGTTATCTCCCTCGCGGGTTTATAAAACATTTCATAAAAACATTTAAAAGAGTGCGAGGCTATGAACTCACATTGATGTGGGAAAGCGGGTTATCGGCAATTCGGATGTATGGTACGTGCTTCAATCACGGGAAACCTAGACAAATAATACTCGTCTTAGACTCTTGTCCAATGACTTTATAAAAATAACAATTATGTATACATATGATGATTTTATATATATGATGATCAAGTGGGTTTATATATATTCTCGTTTTGGTGTTTATGTATTGGTAGCTTTTTTATACTAGTTTTACTAGTTTTACTTATTTACATGTTTTAGGCCCAATAGGCCCATTACAAGCCCAATACTTTTCATTAGCCCATTTATACCTTTAATATCAGTATTATACTTTACATGTTGGGCCCAAATGGGTTAAGCCCAATAAGAAAGTTTATAAGTGTTTTACTAACTAGTCGGGTTTATAGTCCAATAATGCTAACTTAGCCCGTTCATGTTCGTATGTTATATAGTTCGAGTTTTATCGGTTTTTACTTGTTATATGAGTTCATATATCAGTATGTGAGTTTATAAAAGTTTACATTAGACGGGTCCGACCGTCTAAGTTATATTTGACAAAAACGTTAATCTTTCGGTACTAGCCGAAAAGACGTAAAAATCATGTTTATAGTTGTATAACTTGGAAAATATTTTATACTTGTAATTTATAAAAATGTCTTATTTTATATCATAATATATGAAATTCTTATTTATAATTACTATTAATTGTTAGTGGGTTTTCATGTGTATATATTTTATAAATATATAAGTGAGTGCTTATTTTATATAAGTTTTTATTATACAAATCTGATTTTAAATTTCATGTTCACCAAAACAGTCATATCTAGAGTTCTATATGGAGATAGAAGCCCAAATTTTTATGGAATAAACTAAATGATATGTGCTCCATTTAACTCTTCTATGGCTACTGTTGAATCAGCCTCTAAGTATTTTATAAAAATCGTCCAAAACAGTCTATGCAGATTTGTACTCTAATATTGTTTTGATCATATCTCACTCATCCTAATGATTCCATTGCATGGACAACTCACCACATGTGTAAAAATCATATACCTTACTATTTCTTTAATAATCTATTCCATTTTAACAGTTTATCATAAGTTTCTTCACTGTTTTATACAGCCTAGTCCTTACATCATGATTTTAACACTTTTTCATGTAGATTCTTATCTTTTTAATCAAATCTATCAACACCAAATCCCCACATAATATTTTTAATCATCATTCATCATCATATACATATACTTAAGTAAAAGAAAATACAAGATTTCATAATCAAAATAACAAGAAAGATAGGAAGAATGATCCTTATACCACCATAGTGATGAAAAGATGAGGTTGATGAACAAGGCTTGGATTTGGATGGCAAAACTTGTGATATACCAATATCAACTTCAAGATCACATATCTTCATGAACATCTTGTGGAAAATCAGCCCCAAGACACCAACAAAACTTCTCCTTGGATGTTAAAATGACCACCAATCAATAGAGCTTCAAGAGTCCTTCATCATGTGTATGAATAACACATGATATTGTGGTAAAAATTGATCAAGATGGGGTGTTTTGTGTGGAGTTGGGATGACACAAAGAAGAGTGAGAGAGAGAATTATGTGTGGTTTGCATGTGTGAGAAGGAGGGAAGTGGTTTTGGCTTGGATGGTTTTGCTAAGTTGTAAGTAGCTAGGACAAGTGTCCTAGCTTACTTAGTAAGCTTTGACACATGTGGTGTCTTGTTAGCTAGTTTTGCCGTCCCATATTGGGGGTGGGGAAAAAGTGGTTTTGTCTCATCCCCAATTATTTACGGGTACTCATCGATTCTAGTTTCCTCGATTTGCGTGCCCTCGGTTCATTTTACGAAAAACGTTTTTATAAATTATGAATCAACGGCACAAAAAGAATCTAATAAAAATTGTCTCATCCAAAACGGAGTTCGAAAACGTAAATACGTAATCCTAAGGTTTCTGGTTTAGTCGTAAAGGACGTTAAATTATAATAGTAAGTCCTAATCTCTTCTCATAAATTTGTGAGTTTATGAACCAACACAAATTTAAAATCTCAAAATAATATTCAAGGATAAATTTATTTTTTGAAGTGTCGGACTGTCACCAAAACGGTGTATGTAAACGTAAACACGTAACGTAGAATCCTCCGGTTTAGACGTAGTCGATGCTACTTCAAGACGTAAACCCAAATTTCTTCCAAAAAATAAGTGAGTTCATATTATAACATTAAAATAATATTTTCAAATAATACTTGAGAATAAAATATCAACCATAAATTGACGGATTGTCACATTAACGGCCTACTCAATTTTGACAAACTATAAAGGGGGTATAGCGCACCGCTGGTCATGTACCCGGTTAAGGAAGGAGGTGTTATGCTTCAGCGCTGACCAAATTTCCGGCTGTGCGTCAAAGTTAGAATTACCTACGGTTGTTATTTGTATAATTCTTTAAGGTTGATTTAACTGCATTAATTCAAATCCGAAACACAATGAATAAGGTTATTGCTTTATGCTTTAACTGAGTTATAGAAAAAGTACGGTGTGAATTTAGTTGTGGGTAAAATCTTTAATTGGTTTAACCAATACCTCAACTTGCAAATATATGATGAAATTTTAGTCTCACCAAAAAGTTTACTAAGCGTTTTATTAAACTTATGCTATAGAGATGTATGCATGCTTCTCCATACATGATTTTGACACCAAAATCTATACCCTAAAAATTTAAGTCATATGCCATCTAATTGACGAACACTTGAAGTCACAATTATCGTCATATGAGATTCGGGGCGGTGTTGTGATGGAAAGAAAACGTTCATAATAATGAGAATTCGCAATGAATGTTTTACGTTCTTTAGATTAGTCGACTTAATTAAGTTATCCAGTAAGAACTGGAAACTTAAGGCGTAAAGTAGGGATGAAAGTTTACAATGAAAATTATTTTGGCAATGTAAATCCGTAACATATCTAGAAATTGAAAATTTGTTTGTCAATTATTGTTCGACAAGTTACTGTGTTGAATACATTTGTCACTAGCAGATCAACTGATGTGATGAGTCTATGTCAATATGGATTCTAGTTTCAAGGAAAATACTATGGTTTTTTTATTACCGGGGTAATTTTATTTTCTTGAATTGTATTATCAAAAATACTAATGTTTGAACTTATTTCTGTAGAAATGGCTCAACCCGAAAACAATCTAACAATAAGTTCGACGTTCAAAGCTTTCTTTGAACGTCCTGAACTAACTGGCCCTAACTTCAATGATTGGTATCGCTCACTAAGAATTGTTCTGAGAGCAGCCGGTACTATTGATATCTTGACTACTCCTTTTCCGGAGGATCTTGCTGAGGGAGCATCTGATGCGCAAAGGCTTGAACACGCTGCTAATGTTAAGAAGCACCATAAGGTGGCTGCTGTAATGTTAGGGAGAATGGCTTCATCACTTCAAAGGAAGTATGAGCTATTTTCACCTCAGCGAATGCTTGATGAACTCAAGGCTGTGTATGAAACGCCGTAAGTTGTAGAGATCTATGATTTGGTTGATGCTCTCCATAGCTGCAAGCAAGCTCCTGGAAAGTCTGTAAGTGCCCATTATATGGAGATGAGGGGTTATATGGAATAGCTCATCGCACTAGGACAACCCTATGATCATAATATGGCTATCAACTTGATCAATAGGTCCCTTAATAAGGACTTCAATGATTTCGTTCGTAACTATAATATGCAGTGCACGGGGAAGATAGTTAATGATCTGCATGCAATGCTCATTGACTTTGAAAAAGGGTTAAAGGATAAGGCATCCACTTCTACTCCTCAAGTGCTTTATGTGCAAAAGGGTAGAGTGAATAAGCCAAAACCACAAGCGAACAAGAAGCAGAAAGGCAAAGGCAAGGTTGATAAGAGCAAACAAGTTGCGACTCCATCAAAACCGAAGCAAAACTTTGTCAAGAAGAATCAATCTCATAAAGATGAGACTTGTCACCATTGCAAAATGACTGGACACTGGAAGAGGAATTGCTCTCTCTACCTCCATGAGTTGCAAGAACATAAGAAGAAGGCTGAGCCAGGCGCTGCAGCACCTTCAGGTAACTTATTTATGATAGAGTTATTTAATCTTACATACAAATCAAACTCCTGGGTATATGATACGAGATGTGGTATTAACATTTGTAATACCCTGCAGGGATTTGAGTTGAAGAGGAAGCTTACCTATGGGGAACAATTTCTACAAGTGGGCAATGGCGCACAAGCAACGGTTGAAGCTATATGAATATTTAATCTAGTTTTACCTTCGGGTTTAGTACTGATTTTAAATAATTGTCATTATGCACCTTCAATTGTTAGGGGTGTTATTTCCTTTTCTTGTATGTTGGATCTTGGATTTATTCACACGATTGATAATAATAGAATTTCTGTTTTCGAAGATGGTTTATTCTATTTTGATGCAATTTCTGTGAATGGTGTTTTTGAAATTAACATGCATGATAATAATTCCAAGAGAAAAAATAATTCTGTTTTTAGCATGAATAAGAAGAGTAAGTTAGACAAGAACTCTTCTTATCTTTGGCATTGTAGACTTGCTTATATTGGGAAGACTCGCATACAAAACCTTCAACGTGATGGTCTTTTGGAAAATATCAATGATGCATCATTTGATAAATGTGAGTCTTGTATTTCTGGAAAGATGACCAAGAAACCTTTTAATAGCAATATTGAAAGGGATACTGAACTAATTGGTTTGATACATACTGATGTGTGTGGACCACTTAGACATGTGTCAAGGAAAGGTGCTAGCTACTTCTTAACGTTTACGGATGATTATAGCCGTTATGGTTATGTTTATTTACTTAAGCATAAACATGAAGTATTTGAAACATTCAAAATCTTTAAAGTAGAAGTAGAGTTACAATTAGGAAATAAGATTAAAGCTCTTCGTTCTGATCGAGGTGGTGAATACTTAAGTCAAGAGTTTAAAGATTATTTAAGTGAGAATAGAATTGTTCAGAAACTTACTTCTCCATAGACTCCACAACAAAATGGTGTATCTGAAAGGAGAAATCGTACATTATTAGATATGGTACAATCTATGTCTAATCTTACAACTTTACCATTATCCTTTTGGGGTTATGCTCTTGAATTTGTTGTTCGTATTCTGAATATGGTTCCCACAAAGAAGGTTGATAAGACAACATATGAACTATGGCATGGCAAGAAGCCATATTTGAAAATTTGGGGTTGTGAGGCATATGTAAAACGTGAATCTAGAGATAAACTCCAACAACGCTCAGTAAAATGTATCTTTGTAGGTTACCCTAAGGAAACTATGGGTTACTACTTTTATTATCCGGCTGAGAACAAAGTTGTTGTGGCACGATATGGAGACTTCCTTGAAAGTGATCTTGTAAATCAAGAATTCAGTGGGAGAAATTATGATCTTGAAGAAATTCAAGAAGATACATTGCCTTCTGAAAATACTAGCGAAGAAATTCCTTAAGAACTAGAAAGTATGGGAGTTCCACCGGAATTAATTCCTCCACGTAGGTCTAAAAGAACCGTACGTGCGCCAAGCAAACTATGTCTTTACATAGATGATGATGAGGAGGAAGTAGGGGATCTTGGTGAACCTGCTAACTATCGATCCGCAATGCTTGATCCAGAAAAGTCAAAATGGATAGTTGCGATGAATGAGGAAATGAAATCCATGGAAATCAATGATGTTTGGATTCTTGTAGACGCGCCTAAAAATGATAAAGTAGTGAAAAATAGGTGGATCTTCAAGAAGAAAACCGACATGGATGGTGAAATACAATCCTATAAAGCACGTTTAGTAGCTAAAGGTTTTACTCAAACTTTTGGCATAGACTACGAGGAGACATTTTCTCCTGTAGCAGACTTACGAGATATTAGGATTCTCATAGCTATAACAACATACTATGACGATGAGATATGACAAATGGATGTTAAAACTGCCTTCTTGAACGGTCGCTTAGATGAAGACATCTATATGAAACAACCGGAAGGGTACGATGATCCTAAATATCTAAAGCGCGTGTGCAAACTTCAAAGATCTATTTATGGTTCGAAGCAAGCATCACATCAATGGAATAAACGATTTGATGAAGAAATCAAAATGTTCTGATTTGTTCAAAATCGTGATGAGCCATGTGTATATCGCAAAGCTAGTGGGAGTAATGTAGTGTTCCTAATTTTATATGTCGATGATATGGGAAGTAACATTCCATGACTTAAGGAAGTTAAGGATTATCTTGATAAATGTTTTTCTATGAAGGATTTGGGAGATGCTGCATATATTCTGGGAATTAAAATCTATCGAGATAGGAGTAGACGATTAATTGGTCTTAGTCAAGATGCTTATATTGATAAGATATTGAAGAAGTATAACATGCATAACTCTAAGAAAGGTTTTCAACCGATGGAGGTTAAGCATGAATTAAGTCATGTGAAAGATGCATCAACACCCGAAGAGGTGGCTTACATGCGAAAGGTGCCTTATGCTTTGGCACTAGGAATTATTATGTATGCTGTAAGATGCACAAGTGTGACAACCGTGGTTTTGGGTTTGTCACTTGGTCTTACTTTTAGGTTATTTTATGTGTGCTTACTTGAATTTTGTGTTTACGTGTTTATTTTGTGTGAACAAGGTTGGTGTGGTTATCGTTTATGAGTATAGAGTACTCATAAGTAAATCGAGGAACGGTTATTTCATGTTCATGAGCTCACAAGTGGTGACTATGAAATGAAAATGGTGATATTGTGGTGTTTACGTATACGTATAAGTATTATAGTAGTAGTATTTTTTTTAGGATTTACGGTTTAGCATTTAGAGGTCTCGGGTGAGGTAATTATCCATATGAATATTTTTCGGGATGGTTTTAAGTCATTTAGGACTTAGTTATAAAATTTATTTCAAAATTTGAGATTTTTTATAAAAGTGTATATTTTACGTCTTTTACGGTAAAACGCGTAAAAATTGACTAGTTTTACGGTTTTGAGGTTTTGGAGGTTTTAGGAGCTGAAATAAATTAAGGTAAATTAAGGTATTGTTAATAACATAATATTAAACAATAAAAGGAAAAAAACGAAATTTAATGGATATGGAATGGGTATAGACGGTTGGAAAAGAAAAAAAAAGGAAAAAGGAAAAAAAGAGAAAAAGGAAACATTGTATTGGGCTAGGATTAGTATGGTAATTATATAAAGACTTTTATTAACTAAAAACACATCATAATCCCCCGGAGATCAAGCTTAGGTCTAATTTAATGGAGAAAATTAGGGTTCTTCATAAAATTTTGGGGTTTTCATAAATCAAAGGTAAATCTTCAAATCCCTTTTCAATTAAATTGTTTTTATGTTTTCTTTAATCATCTTATGATGGATTTAGGTTAGGGTTTATTATAAAAACAGTAAATTAATGTTGTATTAATCATAATATGATAATTACATAAACTATGGCTTGTATTTAATGAGGTTATGGGTAATTAATTAGTTTAATTTGATTAAACCCGTTTTTAAAAACTGGGCAGAATTTTGAGTCAATTGTTTTGATCATATCGGGAGTTCTAAGAACATTCAAGATGCGATCCAAGTATCCCTGAAAAGTTAATTGAAGTGGCTTTCTAATGCAAGAAACTAGAACTAAATTGGAGGTAGGGAAGTGGGTCAAAAACAGGTTACAACAGTCGGAGGTCAATACAGTTTTGAAGTCAGCCTGTTTTCTTTTTAAGTTTTGGGTTGTTTGGGGTACTTAGGGTTGCATTGGGATCTTCTCACGAACATGAGAGATGGTTTATTTATTGTAGTAAGGATCTGCACTTGGGCTAAGATTGTGGTTTAGGGTAAGACCCTCTAATGGTAATGAACTTTTCATACGTTTAAAATCAGTGAATTCTGGATAGGTAGCAATATATACACATATATCTGGGCCTTAACAGTAGCTTTAAGGTTAGGGCAGGTGGGAGGTTTTAGCTAACATGTATAAAAGTGTGAATATTCCTTTTACAGAAACCATGGGTATGTTTAAGTGGACGTTTGACTTAAAGTTTTGAGACCTAAAACTGGGACTGTTTTGTGTAAAATTATGAACGGGATAGCTATTAAACTTAACCAAGTTAGGGACTTGTTAAGGAAGGGTAATGGGGTGATTAGAGCTTAACAATGAGGTAATTATACGGGAATAGACTAGATGTCCATCATAGGTTGATGAGCCATCTTAGTGATTGGTTCGTGTATTGATTTCGTGTTTTTGGTTTGTTAGCTTGTTGCTAGTGCGAGGACTTGTGAAGAAGCTATCAGGTGAGTTTCATAGTCCCATGTTTATTATTGATTTTTGACTTCCAGATGGGATGGAAGAGACACTGTGTTGAGTTATTTTCTAAATTGATGCTGTGAATGTGTTTGTGATTTGAGATGGACTTGTGTGTACATTATGTGATTAACTGCTATATGATTTTTGATTGTGTATGATTTGGATCGGGGGACATGTGCCGTCTCAGTTATTGTGGTTTGACAAGGTAGTGGCCTTGAGGTTTGACAAGGTAGTGGCCTTGTGGTTTGACAAGATAGTGGCCTTGGGATAGGTACATAGTGTGATCATCTATGGTACCATGTTGTTTGGCAAGGTAGGAGCCTTGGATTTTGGTTTGGAATGATTGATCTTGAATGCTAGTTGTTAATACATAATTGTAGCACATTGTCCATATGTTATTGTGTTGATGGTTGTTATTCACAGCTTGTAATTGATTTAGCGTTGGAGTCTAAACCTATGACTCTCACCAACTTTATGTTGACGTGTTTTAGTGTCTCTTTCAGGTGATACTATGGTTAAGCATGAGAACATAAGTGGCTAGGATTGGAGAAGCTTAGGAATGCATATAGAAGGAGAATCCCCGTTTCCTTCTTAGTTTTTATTTGTTCTTTTAATAAGTGATACTGTGGCACACATATATTTGTTTGGTTATGTTATTTGTTTGTCTTGGGTAAGCGGTAGGACTTTTACCTACTTACCTAGACTCCTGAGTCTGATGAGATATTGTCATGACTTTGTGTCTCCATTTTATGACATTTCTTATTTCATATAGTTATCTCTATAGACATGCCATGTTGTGATGATATCCATACGTCGCACCCCATATTCCGCCATGGTGGGGTGTGACAGAATGGTATCAGAGACAATGGTTATAGAGAATTAGGTTGCCTAGTCGTGTAGCCTAGTCTATAGCTTAAGGGTCCCTGCATATAGGCGTCATAGGAGTATGTGTGCATTTTATAGTAATGGATGTGTTTGAATATTATTTTCGTAGTATTTGTTAGGTTATGAACTACTATGGTTCATACTTAACTACATGTTATTTTCTTTACGAGTTTTGATTAGTGCGGGTGGAACCATGGTCGTATACGCTAGTCATTGTTGGATTTCGCTTAATTATGTTTTTATGTTCTTTATACATTTTGAATTTTGTCTACACTGGTTCAGCTGGACTACGAGTATATGTGTTTCGTGCATTGGCTATGTTATTTTAATACATGGGGTTTTGGATCTTATCTTGTGTGGTTATGTGCGTGTGAGTTGTTGGATTATGTGTTATGTGTAGTATTAATTTCTTATAAGTGTCATCATAGGAGGGAGTACATTGGTGAAAGGGAACATGTATAATTATGGAGGCCTACATAATTATATATGTGCCACAACACCACTGGACTTTCAAGTATGATTGCATAAAAGAGAGTTAATACATGCTTGTATAGTATATGTTGGATGGATTTGAGTGTATGTACGCTTATGCCTATGTATGTAAAATTATTTTCTACTTACCGGTTGTATTCTTGGGATGGTTGCTAGCTCGTTTCTCTTTGAGATGTTCAACTTCTGTAGTAGCGCATTTCTCGGGTCCTCATTTCACGTGTTTGTTTGTACGGTACTTTTGGCGTGAAGGATTTTGAGATGGTGGAGATTTCTTTTTGGGGTAACGATGTCTTTTGTTTCGAGTTATACATGGTAAAAAAATAGAACTTGCAAATTGAAAAAAATAGTTGTTGGTAGTCGATGAAATAAGGAAGTGTCGGGATCATGTTTCAAATAAGGTGGAATATAAATTCTTTAACATATAAGCATGACTCGTTTATTTTAAAATATTTTGGTTTTGATCACCTATAGTTATTGTTCTTAAGTTAAAAATTTTGTTCTTATTTAGTGAAATATGTTAAAATCATGTAATTAATAGAGTTTTAATTTTCTGGAATTAAAATAAATTAGGTTCTAGTTTTGGTAATTAATAGGGGGTTTTAGGGTTTAAAAATCGTTTTTTTTGGTATAAATCGGAGTAGGCAGAAACTGTCGCTAAACTGTCAAAATATGTCGCTAACTGTCAGAAACTGTCGCTAATGCCTAGGCAGATTTTGAGAAAAATCGTTTTGGTCATAACTTATTCATTTTTAAAGGTTTTTGGGTGATTCAAAAGCCTAAAATTATGTACTCGGAACATACTTTTCAAATATTCAGAAAGTTTCGTAATTGGAAGTCAGTAGTTTGGTCAAATTAGTTGTACAAGTGTTGAGTTCAAGGTTAATTTTCGGACAACATGGTTTAAACTCGTGTTTTGGGTATTTTGCGGTAATGAACACTTGGAGGGTTAACATAGAGATGAGTTGGGAAGGAACTTGAGAGTTCTTTAGACCATATTATACGTGGTTATATTTTGATGAGTTTTGAATTATGGTATTTATAAGTAAGACTGAAATCGGGGTGACAGTTTTAAACCCGTTGAGTTATGTGACAGCTCCTAACTTGGTTTCAAGACAGTTCTTGTTTGATGAGTTGCGAGATTTAGTTAGGTTGGTTACATAACTTTATGGTCTTGATTAGTTTCCTCGCGGACGGTTAAGGCTCATGTGTTGTTGGTTGAGATTATTTTCGTGTACATGAGTTCACGTTTGAACGTGAAGGTTTTATCAGAGATATGCATCCTCGTTTGTTTGCTGAGAATAAGTTTGAGTTTGGGAGTGAATCTCGGGACGAGATTTCTATTAGGAGGGAGTGATGTGACAACCGTGGTTTTGGGTTTGTCACTTGGTCTTACTTTTAGGTTATTTTATGTGTGCTTACTTGAATTTTGTGTTTACATGTTTATTTTGTGTGAACAAGGTTGGTGTGGTTATCGTATATGTGTATAGAGTACTCATAAGTAAATCGAGGAACGGTTATTTCATGTTCATGAGCTCACAAGTGGTGACTATGAAATGAAAATGGTGATATTGTGGTGTTTACGTATACGTATAAGTATTATAGTAGTAGTATTTTTTTTAGGATTTACGGTTTAGCATTTAGAGGTCTCGGGTGAGGTAATTATCCATATGAATATTTTTCGGGATGGTTTTAAGTTATTTAGGACTTAGTTATAAAGTTTATTTCAAAATTTTAGATTTTTTATAAAAGTGTATATTTTACGTCTTTTACGGTAAAACGCGTAAAAATTGACTAGTTTTACGGTTTTGAGGTTTTGTAGGTTTTAGGAGCTGAAATAAATTAAGTTAAATTAAGGTATTGTTAATAACATAATATTAAACAATAAAAAGAAAAAAAACGAAATTTAATGGATATGGAATGGGTATAGACGGTTGGAAAAGAAAAAAAAAGGAAAAAGGAAAAAAAGAGAAAAAGAAAACATTGTATTGGGCTAGGATTAGTATGGTAATTATATAAAGACTTTTATTAACTAAAAACACATCATAATCCCATGGAGATCAAGCTTAGGTCGAATTTAATGGAGAAAATTAGGGTTCTTCATAAAATTTTGGGGTTTTCATAAATCAAAGGTAAATCTTCAAATCCCTTTTCAATTAAATTGTTTTTATGTTTTCTTTAATCATCTTATGATGAATTTAGGTTAGGGTTTATTATAAAAACAGTAAATTAATGTTGTATTAATCATACTATGATGATTACATAAACTAGGGCTTGTATTTAATGGGGTTATGGGTAATTAATTAGTTTAATTTGATTAAACCCGTTTTTAAAAACTGGGCAGAATTTTGAGTCAATTGTTTGGATCATATCGGGAGTTCTAGGAACATTCAAGATGCGATCCAAGTATCCCTGAATATGTAATTGAAGTAGCTTTCTAATGCTAGAAACTAGAACTAAATTGGAGGTAGGGAAGTGGGTCAAAAACAGGTTACAACAGTCGGAGGTCAATACAGTTTTGAAGTCAGCCTGTTTTCTTTTTAAGTTTTGGGTTGTTTGGGGTACTTAAGGTTGCATTGGGATCTTCTCACGAACATGAGAGATGGTTTATTTATTATAGTAAGGATCTGCACTTGGGCTAAGATTGTGGTTTAGGGTAAGACCCTCTAATGGTAATGAACTTTTCATACGTTTAAAATCAGTGAATTCTGGATAGGTAGCAATATATACACATATATCTGGGCCTTAACAGTAGCTTTAAGGTTAGGGCAGGTGGGAGGTTTTAGCTAACATGTATAAAAGTGTGAATATTCCTTTTACAGAAACCATGGGTATGTTTAAGTGGACGTTTGACTTAAAGTTTTGAGACCTAAAACTGGGACTGTTTTGTGTAAAATTATGAACGGGACAGCTATTAAACTTAACCAAGTTAGGGACTTGTTAAGGAAGGGTAATGGGGTGATTAGAGCTTAACAACGAGGTAATTATACGAGAATAGACTAGATGTCCATCATAGGTTGATGAGCCATCTTAGTGATTGGTTCGTGTATTGATTTCGTGTTTTTGGTTTGTTAGCTTGTTGCTAGTGCGAGGACTTGTGAAGAAGCTATCAGGTGAGTTTCATAGTCCCATGTTTATTATTGATTTTTAACTTCCAGATGGGATGGAAGAGACACTGTGTTGAGTTATTTTCTAAATTGATGCTGTGAATGTGTTTGTGATTTGAGATGGACTTGTGTGTACATTATGTGATTAACTGCTATGTGATTTTTGATTGTGTATGATCTGGATCGGGGGACACGTGCCGTCTCAGTTATTGTGGTTTGACAAGGTAGTGGCCTTGAGGTTTGACAAGGTAGTGGCCTTGTGGTTTGACAAGGTAGTGGCCTTGGGATAGGTACATAGTGTGATCATCTATGGTACCATGTTGTTTGGCAAGGTAGGAGCCTTGGATTTTGGTTTGGAATGATTGATCTTGAATGCTAGTTGTTAATACATAATTGTAGCACATTGTCCATATGTTATTGTGTTGATGGTTGTTATTCACAGCTTGTAATTGATTTAGCGTTGGAGTCTAAACCTATGACTCTCACTAACTTTATGTTGACGTGTTTTAGTGTCTCTTTCAGGTGATACTATGGTTAAGCATGAGAACATAAGTGGCTAGGATTGGAGAAGCTTAGGAATGCATATAGAAGGAGAATCCCCGTTTCCTTCTTAGTTTTTATTTGTTCTTTTAATAAGTGATACTGTGGCACACATATATTTGTTTGGTTATGTTATTTGTTTGTCTTGGGTAAGTGGTAGGACTTTTACCTACATACCTAGACTCCTGAGTCTGATGAGATATTGTCATGACTTTGTGTCTCCATTTTATGACATTTCTTATTTCATATAGTTATCTCTATAGACACGCCATGTTGTGATGATATCCATACGTCGCGCCCCATATTCCGCCATGGTGGGGTGTGACAACAAGGCCTGATGTGGCATTTGCTCAGAACTTGGTCAGTAGATACCAACAGAATCCAGGAAAGTTCCACTGGACTGCTGTTAAGCATATTCTAAAGTATTTGAGGAGTACGAAGGATATGTTTTTGGTATTTGGGGGTAAACAAGACATAGAATTGAATGTAACAGGATTTTGTGATGCGTCCTGGCAATGTGATAAAGACGATACGAAGTCTCAAACGGGTTACGTGTTTGTCATCAATGGAGGAGCATTTGATTGGAAGAGCAGTAAGCGGAAAACCATTGCTATGCATGCAACTCAATCGGAGTACATGGCCGCTTCAGAAGCTGCAATGGAAGCTGTTTGGATTAGGAAGTTTATTGGAGATCTTGGAGTGATGCCTTCAATTAAAGAACCTATTGATATATATTGCGACAATTCTGCTACAATTATATTCGCCAATGACCCTGGAGTTATGGAAGCCGTCAGACACTTTAAACGTAGATATCACTACGTTCGAGAACAAGTGGAAGCTCAAGAAATAAAATTAATAAAAGTTCACACAGATGATAACGTAGCTGATCGTTTTACTAAGGCTTTATCTAGGCCAAAGGTAGTTAAGCATGCCAAGGCTATTGGGCTGCAACTAGCTAGCGAATTCATGCAATAAATCTGTTGATTAGTATTTGGATAAAGGATGTAAGACATTATTGAATTGATGAAATAAAGATTGGCGAGATCCAACGGTGAACAGCTGCCCAAAAGAAAAACCGCCTGGAAGTCCGAGGACCTTTAGTACTGTACTCTACCCCCGAACCAACAGCCTTCACGCCAAGCAAGACCGCCCTTGTCCCTTTCCTTTGGGTTTTGTTTATTTTATAGTTATTTGATTTTGTATCCTATTTTACATGTTTTAATCCATGAGCATTATGATGTTTCTAAATGTCCGTTGGGTTTTGACACCCGCGCGTTGCCGCGGGGATGCTGTGTGATAGTGTGTTTAATCTGGAACAAATGCACACATTAGCTGCTAACATATTAGCATGACTTCACTACACACGACAGCAAGAACAATATTAAAATTACTACATGTTAAATAATGATCTAAACATACATTAAAAGTAGCCTTCCACCAATAACTTGAGATCAATGGAGTGAACATAACAACCACAACCAAATTCATTCGATTCTTGCATTGAATAACTTGAAATATAGAGCTTTACAATGTAGGAGCTTATATCCCCAGAAAAGTAGCATTAAGAATATTAACACGTTTACGTACCACTTAACTTTCTAATTTCTAGGTTTATTTGTTCACCCCTAACTCATTTTCTTACATAAACACACCTTTACATAATAGCATTTTGACCAACTGCAGTTGCTCTCACGCCTTCAACATCTTTATGAACCATAGCTACAAGCCTACAATAATCAAATTCAGTTGGTCTCACGCCTAAATGTATTTATATAAAAGTTCTATTGTAAAGACCAAAGTGTAATCTTTATATGTTACCACTGCAAAAATTA